>JANBMJ010000011.1:0-610000 GCA_024271935.1 Ustilago crameri
TGCCGATATTTGAATTTGCCGATGGGTTGTTCGCTTCTTGCCTCCACCTTTTTCAAGCTGCTTATCGCGCTGCAGATCCATCTTTTTCTTCCCAACTCGTGCCAAAAAAATCAACAGATCGTTGAGTGGGAGAGTTGATCCGAAATACCGCCGAACCAGCCCTTTTCTCGCACTTGCTCGGCGAGTTTCTCCCCTCTGACCGCGTTCTGCAGTTGTCATGCTTTAAATTTGACGCAAAAGATCAAGTCCGCGATCGATATGAAATCAAAGCTCTGAGCTGCATGCTGTTGCGCTTTGTCCATGCCATCTCGAATCTGCTTCGTTCGACTTTGCCTAACCACCATATTCCCTCCTTCTTCGCTTTGTCAACTCGCCGCGCGGCCAACATCACGCAAGTATTGCTCTCATTCCTTTTTGCAACCCAACCTCTACACGCAGGCTCGACTAGCCTGATCATAACGGTGGAGGCAGCGCCCCCCCCCCCCCCCCCCCCCCCCCCCCCCCCCCCCCCTGCTACCCCGGACAACGTATTCGGGAACGACACTCATAGACGCATCTTCTCGTTCGAAGAGGGATAGCATTCCAACCATGCCTCCCTTCGCTCCCGCCGTGCGCGCCGAGGACACCTTCGCCTCCAAGTTTGCTTTTGCTGCTGCCAAGGATGGAGGTCAACCCCGAAGGCTCGCTGTTATGACATCGGGCGGTGATTCTGCCGGTATGAACGCCGCTGTTCGTTCCGTCATCAAGATGGCCATCGTTCGCGGATGCGAGGCTTTTGTCATCCGAGAAGGCTGGGAGGGTCTCGTCCGTGGTAATCATTCTCCAGGCAACACCCCTGCAGCAACTCCCTCCATCAGCAGGAATACCTCCACTTTCTTCGACACGGCCGACACCAAGGGCAAGCCAACCGAGCCCAATCAGGACGTTGAACAGATAGGCTTCGTCCCCACTTATGGAGAGGGTGAACTCCTGCGTGAGGGTGTCGGAGAGGCTCAAGAGCTGGGACTCAGAGGCCGATACATCATCCGTGTTGGATGGGATGACGTCCGCGGCTGGATGGACCAGGGAGGAACCCTGATCGGTACTGCACGTTCCAAGACTTTCCGAACCCCCGAGGGCCGTGAACAGGCTGCCTACAACCTCATCATCAACGGTATCGATGCACTCGCCGTCTGCGGAGGTGATGGTAGTCTCACTGGTGCCGACAAGCTTCGTGCCGAGTGGCCTGACCTTGTTGCCTCGCTCAAGGCCAAGAGCAGGATCACCGAAGCACAAGCCAACAAGTATGCTCACCTTAACATCGTCGGTCTCGTAGGCTCAATCGACAACGATATGGCTACCACCGACATCACCATCGGCGCTTCCACCGCCTTGCAACGCATCTGCGAAGCTGTCGACTCCATCTCGTCCACCGCCGCATCTCATTCTCGCGCTTTCGTCGTCGAAGTCATGGGCAGACATTGCGGTTGGCTTGCGCTCATGGCCGGTATTGCTACCGGTGCCGACTACGTCTTCATCCCCGAGCGTCCACCCCAGGGTCAGCAATGGCATTCCGAGATGTGTCAAGTGCTCCAAAAGCACAGAGATCTCGGAAAGCGCAAATCCATCATCATTGTAGCCGAGGGTGCTATCGATCGCGAGCTCAACGACATCACTCCCGACATGATCAAGAACGTTCTCTCTGATGACCTCGGTCTCGATACCCGAGTCACTACTCTCGGCCATACTCAGCGTGGTGGTAAGCCCGACGCAAACGACCGCATCCTCGCCACTCTGCAGGGGATCGAGGCCGTCGATGCCGTTCTCGAGGCCACACCAGAAACTCCCTCTTACGTCATTGGCATCAGCGAGAACAAGATCACACGCATTCCGCTCATGTACGCCGTCGAGCAGACGCAAAAGGTAGCCAAGCTCATCGAGTCCAAGGACTTTGACGGTGCCTTGGCGCTCCGTGACCCGGAATTCGCAGAAGGTCTTCGTGCTTTCAAGTACATCAGCCAGATTTCCGATGATGAAATGCTCCCCGAGAAGAAGCGTCTCCGGATGGGTGTTATCCACGTCGGCGCTCCTGCCGGTGGAATGAACGCCGCAACTCGTACAGCTGTCCGATACTGCCTTGCCAAGGGTCACGACGCCGTCGTTATCTACAATGGTTTCCCCGGTCTTCTCGAAGACAATGTCTCGGTCCTGAACTGGTTGCGCGTGGACAACTGGGCCACAAGAGGTGGCTCCGAGCTCGGCGTCAACCGTCATCTCCCTGATATCGACCTCGGCGCCGTTGCTGCCAAGCTGCAAGGGCACAAGATCGAGAGCTTGCTTATCGTTGGTGGTTTCGAAGCCTTCAGCTCGGTCAAGATCCTCAACGACAACCGTGACCAATACCCCGCCTTCCGTATCCCCATCGTTGGTCTTCCAGCGACCATCTCCAACAACGTACCCATGAATGAGTTTTCGCTGGGTTCTGACACATCGCTCAACGCCCTGGTAGATGCTTGCGACGCCGTCAAGCAGTCGGCATCTGCTTCGCGAAACCGTGTCTTTGTTGTCGAGACGCAGGGAGGCAAATGCGGCTACATTGCCGTCATGGGTGCCCTCGCCGCAGGTGCTGTGCTCGTTTACACCCCTGAAGTCGGCATTGGTCTGCAGCAACTCGGTCAAGATGTTGCTTTCCTCAAGAAGCGTTTCCTGTTGGATGTCAAGGGCAAGTCCGAAGGCCGACTGGTCATCCGCAACGAAAAGTCCTCCGATGTCTTCACCACCGAGGTCATCACCAAAATTCTCAAGGAAGAGGGCAACAGTCTCTTCGACGCACGATCTGCCAGCCTTGGCCACACGCTGCAGGGTGGTGTGCCTTCGCCACTGGACCGTGTCCGGGCCACCCGTTTGGCGCTCAAGTGCTGCGAGTTCCTTGAAACGGAGGCCCTTAGGCAGCGCAGCTACCACTCATCCGCCTCTTCCAAGGTGGGCGCAGGTGCATCCGACAAGACCTATTCGGATGACACAGCAGTCATGATCACCATCCAAGGCTCTACCATCAACTTCACATCGGCCACTGAGATGGCCAAGAATGCTGATATGAAGAACAGACGCGGAAAGACCGCTTGGTGGCACGAGCACAAGGCGCTTGTCGAGCTGCTAGGCGGTCGCACTACCCTTGGTCATCTGTAGTATAGTCTAATATTAAAACGACATAAACATTCCTGTCGAAGATTTTGTCCTATAGCATGAGGCAGAGATTGTGATGGCTTGCATTCCGAAGGTGACAGTCTAATTCCAGGTATGGCCGGGCGATTCGGATGGACTAATGCGAGGCTGCACTGCTCAAAAGATACAGATGGCGTTGGGAGACGATGCAATTCCTCCTTTGACTGTTGTGGAATACCCCGAACAAAGCAAGTCAGCATACGGAGGCTCAAATCGCATATGATCAAACACCTCGTTTCAAGGCACTTACCGCGCAAAGGGGCCGACGTGAGGAAGAATGTCCAGCGCTGGTGCTTCTGACATGCTTCTGACAGTCGCTCTAGATCGAAAAGCTCTCCGACGGGGCAACCATACATGGGAAGGAGCCACTCATGAAGCCACATATCTGGTCAGAATGACAGATAGGTCGTCAGGTTTGAGGGAATGTTTTGTGTTAGTCGATCTGTTGAGTGATTCACTTCTCCTCAGTATGAATGCTGCTTACCTTTGTGAGGTCCAAATTCGAACGACATGTTGTCGCTGGCAACCGCTGCAAAGTGGCAGTTCCAAACCCAACGCTTGACTTCCTCTGTGGCCTCAATGCCGGGGAAGTTGTCGTTCTCAATGAATCCCTTGATCTTCTCCTGCTCTGATGCTTGCTCGAACCATCGAACGACTCCTGTCCTCAACAGTAGGATGTCTCCAGTACGAAGCTCAGTCCCCTGCCACTTGAGGGCTTCTTTGATTTGAGAAAGAGGGATTGGGTAAGACGAGTTGCCAGCAGGAAGTGGTTCCGACTTGGTTGACTCCCACCAGTGCACCCAGTCGACCAAAACGCCGCGGCCGGCAATACCGCCGTTGAGGCACCAAACGTCCATGCTATTCTTGCTGGCCTTATCGATGGCACCAGAGTGCAAATCTTCGTGCTTGACACCGTTGTAGTATAATCCATTCGATTGGAGCGCGAAGTGATTGAATCCGTCCCACTGCGAGGAGGTTTGTGTGTTGAGGTGGACTTCGTCGTCCGTAGCGTAGACGCCAAGCGTCTTCTTGAGATCAACAAGCTCGTGATGGAAGTGCTTGCGCTTGTTGGCGGGCACATCGACACTGTCAAGGCCCCAATCAATCTGGACGCGATCTCCGGTTCGGATGTTCTCCTGAGCTGCCTGAGCAACCACTTCAGGCGTCAGAAGGTTCAAGCAGCCGAGCTGGTCGTCTCGGCCCCAGACGTTCCAAGCACATCCGTGAGGCATACCAGGAACCTCTGGGATGTTATCGAAGTCCGGGACGGCGCTTGCAGGGAAGGTGCCTTCCATAGCAGTGCCTTGCTTCTTTGTAGAGGATGGGACGACTGTCATCGTTACGGAAGTCGGAAGGGGTGCACAGGTGAAAGGATGTGATGGTGGCGAGCTGAGAAGGAAGAGGATGTCAGTCAGAGCAGGACAAGGCACTGGAAGGAGCCGAGGTCGGCGCGCTGGCACTCCATACGCATAGCTGCTCAACGAGCTTGCTTCGGGAGCATGCCGACCTTCGTCCGCGCCCTTTGTGGCATGCGCTTTCGGTCGGTACGGGTGGGCACAAGCTTGCCCTTGAATGCGGAGGCGGAGCAAAGCAGGTGCATTTTGCGGAGCTCCCCCACTTCTTCTCGGTCAGCGTGGGGAAGTGCTAATCATGCCGAAAATCAATGTGCTTATTTTTTCAACGCCATGCACAGAGAACCAAACACAACACATGGAGACCGAAGCGAAGAGAACTTGAATCGCTAAGACCAGCGTTCTTCTGGGACTGATACTTCACACACAAACAAGAATATATTCACACCATTTGGCTGTAACGAAAGGGGATATCTGGCTCATCATTACACAACGCACTATCAAGCGTACAACATGGATATAGAGAGGTAACACAGGAGAGACAGTGAGGTAGTGATGGAGCGGGTATGCAAAATGAAAGGACGGATATACTCTTCTCTATGGAGCTGACGCGAGCACGATTGTGATCACAGCAACGTCCGGTCGAGATGAAAGCAGACGAAAGTATTCGAATGACCGATCAGCCACTTCCGCTCAAACAAGGGGCTCACCGGGGGGCTCGTAAGCGTCGGTCTCGACCTGGCCCTTCTCGGTGACGGAGGTGTGCTCGTAGGTGGCATCGAGGCCGGCCTTACGGGCAGAGGCGACACCGGCGCGACCAATGCCGAACTTGTCGTTGGGCAGCCAGATGGGCTTCTGTTCGCCCGTAAGCGACGGGTGGTAGAAGGCCGACTCGTGTTCCTCGGTCATACCTTCGGGTGCCTTCTGGACGGCCTTGTTGGCATCGACAGTGTAGCCGTTGCCATCGGTGCTGCCCTTGATGGCCGGAGCCGCTTCAACGCTCGAGCTTCCCTGACCGTTGAGACCCTTCTTCTCGTTGAGACCCTTCTTCTCGTTGAAGGCGGTGTCACCGGAAGCGCGACCATTGTCAAGCAGAGCGCCTTCAGCGCCACCAACGGTCAACGAAAGAGGAAGAGCGGTCTCTAGCTGCCTGAAGGAATCGTTGAGGAAGTAGTGGAAGCCAACCACGATCACGATCAAGGCGACCATGAAGGCACCCTCGGGAATGGCCGACTGCGTCTTGTTTCCTGCAGCGTCGACAGACTGAGCAAGGAAGAAGATGGCAGTGAGCATGACCATTTCAACGTAGAGACCGGCAAAGATGTGGCGAATGGCCTTGCCAAAGAAGAGACCGGAGGTCTCACTGGCGGGCTTGGTGTCGTATACGTAAAGAAAAAGGTACTTGTAGCCGAGGAAGAAAAGGAAGAAGGTGAAAGCGACAAAACCGTTGATGATAGGTGCAATGACGACGTAACCGATGCCGATGACAGTGATCAGCGTCATGGAGGGGAAAAGAGTACCCCAAGCCGGTCCGCCAGTGTCGTGGTCAATGTGCCAAACCTTTCGGGGAGTCGAGGCCAGCAAGAACTTCTTGACGTAGTAAACAGCGAGACCGGGCACCTGAGCAAACAGACCGGCCGCACCCGAGAGACCCTGAAGGGTGATGAAGCTGAGGAAGAAGAGCGAACCCTTGGGGATAGCTTCGGCAAGCAGACCAGGGAAGGTGGAGGGCGACTGAGCGACCTGAGTGACGTAGGTAGCAATCTGACCGGCGTTACCTGAAATCAGAGTAAGGAAGAGGAAGTTCTGCACGATCTGGAAAGCAGCAAAACGGGTCTGCAAATCGAGCTCGATGCCGCTGCGGGTGGGAACACCGCTGAGGCGGGACAGCAGACGAAGGAAGATGGGAAGCAGCATGTTGAGCACGGCAAGCAGGACGGTAGGCAAGATACCCTGAATGATACCGACAACGACGTTGGGAATGTCGTTGAGCCATCCGAGGAAGGGGACGTTCCTAGCAAGACCCTTGATGTTGGAGATGATACCGACGAACGCAACTGGCACGGCCCAGAAGATGATAAGCGCGATGGTGATAGCCCAGCCGATCACAGTGCGGATCTTGCGTTCGTATGGGTTCATGTTCATGTTGGCCCAGACAACGTCGTCAGGGTGAGCCTCGACGTATCGGTTGGTCATGCGGTAAGGCTTGTGGTGAGCCTGCGACTTGGCAGCCATGTGAGCGGCAATCTGAGTGTTGAACAGGATGAAGGCACTGCTCTGGGGAGGGTAGTTCTTGTAGTCGACGGCGATCTCGGAGCGCTTGCTCTCAATCTCCTTGTTCAAACGAGCGATTTCCTCACGGCACCAGTGGATGGTGTCGACCTTCTCGCCCATGCAAGGGATTTTGCCGAGCTTGTGAGTGGGGCGCTTCTTCTTGGGCACGTACTGGTCGGCAATCTCGGCGTTGATTTCGAGGTCAGCGTCGGGCAGGGAGCCGCTGGCACCTTGGGCTTTTCCCTTCTTGACCAGCTTGTATGCAGTCTTGATGAGACTGGTCTCGGCAGCCTCGAGCTTGTTGCACCACTTCTCACGCTGATCGAAAAGGTCGGGAAGCTCCTTGAGGTTTCGGTTGAGCCAGATCTTGGCAACTCCACCGGGAAGCTGTGAGTACATGGCGCGAAACTTCTTCTCGCTGAGCAGCTCGTTGGGGATACCGGTGACCAAGACGGTCCTTGCCTGAGCTGAAGAGGCGTGCCGAGGCGAGACAAGGAATTCCTGACGAAGCTTGATGAACTTGGACATGCGAGAACGAATGTTGTAGAGCAACCAGAAGGTGAAGATCCACTGGAGCAAGAGGGGAGCGACATAACGCTTCTGTTGCTGAGCAGAACTGCCGACTTTGCTAAGAATGAAACGGTTGAAACCGTCTCCTTGGCCAGTGGTCTTGGCACCGTAGGTAGGCATGAGGACGATCCAGGTGAGGATCCAGATGGGAACAAAGACCCAGAGCATCATCTCGAGGTACTCTACAAACATGTAGGCGTCCAAACCATTCTTCTCGAGAATGGTAGTGGTGGGAGTCTTGAGCCAAACCGGAAGCCAGCCGAAGAGCGACTGAGGCAAGGGCTCAATCTGCTCCTCAGGAACAACGAGATAGGTACGGGGCGCGTAGACGCGCTTGAAGCGAGGACGAGCAAGAAGGAAGATACAGAAGAGAATAGCAAAGATGACGGCGTTCAAGACGATCGCCGAGATGACGGTCGAAGTAGACGCGCCATTTTGGGTGGCCTGCTGAGCGGCGACATGCTGCACGAGCGAAGCAGCCAACGCCAGCTTGGCCGAACCAGAGACAAGGTTGAACGGCGGCATGTTGGAGAGTCGCGGTGACGACGTCTAAGCGAGGGACGCGTCAGAGATTTAGATGGATGGTGAGGGCGACAATGAGTAGTTAGAAGGGAAGGATAAAGCAGTCGCTATCAGCAGCTGACTGTTATATACCTCTGCGGGCCGACCGCGACGGGATTTGCAAAGATACGAAGAGGAACGATAGCTGAAAGGCTGGGAAAGTTTTGCTTGGGCTTTGGCACGCGGATCGGAGTTTTGCGACAGGCAACAGGTTGCAAGACAAAAGAGAGTTTGGCACCAGCTGCGAGAAAAACGAGAAACGCACAAGGGCGGCGAAAAGCAAAGCTGTGCAGGTGTGAATGCAGTCTGAGCCACTCATCATCGTTTGTCACTTTTGCTTTCGGCAGAAGAAGAGGAGCACATGTTTTGTGCTAACGGGGCGTAGCGAGACATGGGCTTTTTTTTTTTTTTTTTTTTTTTTTTTTTTGGCTTGGTTACCATGTATGATGTAGCTCGCTCGCCGAAAAGTGCTTGGAAGCAATCCAGGCTGCACGCGCACGGGATCCGAGCTTGTTTACATGACGCTTGCACTCCACTCCGACCGGTAACTAGGCTCTGTTCTTTTCCCTTGGTCATCCCCGTCGCATCGCATCGCATCCCATTGCCTCACCTCACCTCGCCTCAGCTCGCCTCGCCCGGCCCTTGCTGCAGACGCGCCGTTTTTTTTTCAGAAATGTATTCAATTTATTTTTTTCTATCAGTTTTTCCTTGTTTCACGTCGAGACAGGAATGAAGTGAAGTCACAGGCAATCGCGACAACGAGCAGGAATGTTGGCGCATGTGTGACGCATCAATCCAACTGAGCCTGGACGAGTCTGTTACTCCAATAGCCGCGCACAATCTATTCGACTGGATCGCACTTCGTGAATTCGTTTTCTACACGCCAAGCACGACGTCGGTCGGCTACTGTACCGGTAGGTGTAGTTCATCATGGTCGTATGTTGGATGAGCAAATTTGGTCGGTCATAGGCGCGCCTTCACTCGCAGCGAGTCGCTCTCGACGGCCGGCTGCCTGCCGAAGTCCTGGGAATTCCTTAAAGTCACCCCCTCATTGGCTCAAAAGTGGAAGAAAAGGGAGGACGATCCCAGCTCTTGCAATGCAGTTCGTGCCGTTGTGCTCGAGTCGCTGCCGGAAGCCATCCTGTGTCTGAACGTTCAGGTCGGGTCTACCTGGAATAAGTTACACTCAAGAACAACTTATTGATCAACTTTACGTTACTGGTACCCAGTATGAAAAATAAATTTACCGCCTTTTTTCGATCGTGATCAGACATCCCATGTGCCAAATCCGTGCCATTGCCGTTCATGCCTCGGCCTACTGTAAGAAGACTTCGAGAGAGGCATGCACAGCCATTCGTGAAAATCCCATCGAGTTCCAGTCCCTTGTAAGTATGGGTACAGCTAAGTTACTGTAGTTGCTTTAGTCGAGACCTGGTCAAACACTGTTGGGGGCGAGCTTTCACAGTCGACCCTGATCAGCCTCGCTCTTCAGTATTTGAGCGGCGATAGCTGGCCCAGAAAAACAGAATGTTGTGCATCGCCTCACGGTGTCTCACTCACCTGCTTCTTTCACTCCCGCTTGTCGATCTGTGTACCAGACAGCATTCATACACAAACCAGGTACCAATAAGCGGCTTTTCCGTTAACTCGGCAGCTTCAGTGTTGCTCTTAGGAGTTCCCGAAGGGTCGCGCAGGCCACATGTCCTCAGTCGTTTCCCGTTCGCCAGTGCAAGTCGCATCGATATCTGTATCGTTCGTGGTCCCCATATCGGCTTCACGTCCACGCACATTTTTAATTAAAAAAAGCCCACCGTCAGAATTAGGCGGCGGTTGCCATGAACGCGAATCTGTTTCGGCAAAGGTTGTTCTCGGATTTCTCACGCATTTCTTAGCAGCATCCGCTGCATCAGCGTGCATATCTGAGTCGGCGGCCCTGCACGGATCTACAAGGCAGAAAGTCACACATTCACAGCCATGCCCTGAGCATCTCGACACTGCTGGAGTTATGTACGGCTACCCACAGTGCAGCCAGAATTCAAATGTGACAAACGCCCGTGCAGCGCACTGCATACAGCGGCGTCCATGCTCAAGCCTACAGGGTGTTAGCCGCCCAATCGTCACTGGCTTGTGGTAAGTCGGGCGGCCTGAATTTACAGCTCCGCCCAATTTGACAGCCCCAGGGCCTCTATTTTACACTGCTTTTCTAACGCCTATGGTCTCCTTGCTTTCCCTCTCCGATGCCGAGGCCTGGAACTTTACAGCTGTCAACAGCAACCGCTGTTGATCCGACAAGATGGTCTGCTCTGCCGTGGGAGGCTGTTAGTTTCCTTGCCTATCCGAAGGACAATTACGGGACGTCCAAGCCTGGGGCTGCATGTTCACGTTCAACTGCCAGAGCAGCTTGCATGTTGAATTCAACAGGGTCCAGCGATTGCTCGTGCTTGAGCTCGATTTGACCATACTTTAACACGCGGTTTGCGTCCACAATTGTCTTCGTACCAAAAGCGATAGCGCCGAGGGGTCTTCCCGGCGGCGACCGGTCCTGTAGCCGAATGCCTCGCTTGGTGCCCACGTTTCAGTTCCACTCAAAGCCCGGCTATCGTTCTTGCGATAACGACGAGGCTTCTGATCAGCCCAGATCTGAGGCGACGATGGCCGATCATTTCATTTTACAGGACAGACAGGGGACCGGCAAAGGGTACTAAATAATGGGCATTCGGTGCGAAGTCCGGCCCAACATCGACGTCTTCAAGAAGATCAATTCACACCTTTGGAGCATTCACGAGAATGAATCTCGTGCCGAAGATGAGGACACAGCCGAGAGAAAGGCCATTCCTGCAGAGTCAAAGTACTGTACAGTAGCCAGCAGCCCCCAACTTCTCAGGGTCCAGACCACTAACGCCTCATCTTGTCTCTGGCTCTCAGGATATTGATCTCATCGATACACCCGTCAGATCTATCCAGCTGGAGTAGACCATTTCTCATGAGATAGAATTGAATCAGATCGGAGATCAGGGAGGTGAACATGATAAGATACAGGAGTATGAATTTCCGTTGGCACCGGCCACGAGCGTACCTCAAAGATGACAAACATAGGCGCAAGACTGTTCACTGCGCTGGCGAATATAGGCTGGTCTTTGCGTCTAACAATGGACTCCGGAGGGGACATTCTCGCATTTGGTGCTCTCCTGTCCACCGCTGATTGAAACGCCCGACCACTTCCAATCGGAGCATGATCCGGAGCCGCAGAGTACATAGATTGGCGTAGCGTTGGAGAGCACAGAACCGGTAACCTCGGTCAGTTTGATATCGGTAACCTTGACTCCATTCGTTGGCTGACCCGTTGGACCTCCGTTCAGGTAGTCCTGCTGAATGTCAACACCGTACGTGGAAATGCCTGACATCTGAATGTTCGAATAGGTCACGTTGTTGACCGTGCCCGTTGCGCCCGAGACCGTCTTGATGCGTACTGCGTTCAAGCTGTTGACTACTTCGGAGTTCTTGATCACAACGCCAGACACGGTGTTGTCTGAGCGCCCACCGACGCTTCCAATCGATAGTCCATGACCACCAGAGCAGTAGCCATGCGAGAAGAGAATGTCTGTACCAGAGTTGATAGCCAAGCAGTCGTCCTGGTTGTGCACAGTGGGATTGGCGATGTATACGCTTGTCGAGCTTCCGACGTCAAAAGCATCCGTGTTGTGTGCACCCTCAGTGTCACCATCCGAGTTGTCCATGACCACCTGGTCTAGAATCAGGTCATTGCAGCTGTTAATGCTGAACGCTTGCACCGGCGTGTTCTTGATGGAGAGATTCTGAATGACGCTGTTGTCCATGTTGTGTGCAAAAAAGAATTTCGGCTTGGTCACTCCGCCGTTACTTCCCTGACCATCCCACCACCTTGCACCTCCACCATCAATCAGAGATCTTTTGGCGCCCGAGACGTTGATCTTAGTACCTGACACCGAAATCAGTGGTCCAGTCCATGCCTCATGTCCAAAGGTGGTCGTACCTTCAAAAACCACATTAGTACCAGTGTTGAGCTTGGTGAGGTCAAGAGTCTGACCTGCCGGAACATTGATGTTGGACAGGATGATTGTGCTGCATCCGTCTTTGCCAGCAATGGCGCTTGCAGCATCCGTAAAGGTGCAGCTAGCACTTCGATGTGGTGCACCAAGAGTACCTACAGCCACGGTCGCCAGAGCGAGGCTCGCAGTCAGAACGTGTCGGGTCATCGTGTGGAAAGGAAGCGTTGTCAGCGCGGAGATGATCTGGATATGAGGAGCACATTTCGTTCCTTCGTCTTCTCAGACGATTATATACCTTCTCAACTATGCCGTGGTACATTGCAAAACGTCGAACACAAGGTCAAGCAAGGAGGTAGTCCGACAGAGGAGAGACAGGCTCGACTGCAGTCCTGCAACATCTCTAGAAGCAGAAGTCTCTACAGATGTGCCGATGAGCCTAAATAGCCTCATGCACTCGACGCAAGTGCAAGACTAGACGAGAACTGCGTTCGGACGGGTCTGATCCGAGTGCTGTCTTGATCTGGCTGTTGACTGCTTGCCCCATGACAGTGGGGTATGGCGCACAGAGAGTTTGTCGTCACCATCCATGAGTTCGGCCCACGTCGAAGTCCAGGCCAACTGTCAGCAACGAAGAGGAACGCCTCGTTTGAAGCTGCTTCAAAGACCAAGGCCGTGCATCAAGTGAACGGCCGATGTATCGCTGCATGGAATCGGAAAACGTGGCAATGAATGAAGGGTTCGGCCTGACACATCGAAACTCGGTCTTTGGCAGTGATGCCGCAGAGCCGAACGCCAATCACCAACGGGATCAAGGACGGCACCAGAGAGCAGCGTGGGGGGACGAGCGGACTGCACACGTTGTCAACGAGACGATACCGGCAAACACGATCACTCAGTGGTTCGAGAAGGTGAAAAAGCTCTTTACATCCGTGCGACCGTGACCGAGCTATCCACGTTTCGTGCAACGGCAACAGCACTATTCCTTTGTGGGCAAGCGAGAATGACTCCGATCAGATAACCGACCTCAAGCGCCAACGGCACCTGAGGCCGGCCGAAGGCCCATGCCGAAAAGAGTTCGCGCCGTTCTGGGTTTCGATTTGGCTTCTACTTGCATGAAGAAGGGTCTTTCTCGACACCTGACCTGTGGTACCAGTAGTTTCCAAAGGTGCATCAATGCTCTTCAGCTCGTGGGGTCCGGGAAAAAATACGGTGCCCCGCAATCGGCAGTCTCTGTTTGGGCGTGGGGGCAGACCCTTGCTGCGTCTTGGTGCGGCTTTGCGCGATCTTGAACGGCTCAGTTTCGACGCATAGCATCCTTCGACCGCCGCACAGAACCGGTGAGGTGGAACGCCATGACTTCATCGTAACAACGATGTCAAAGACCTGATTACTTGAAGATGATGGTTACTGTACATCAGGGATTTGCCAGACTGCGCTACATCACGCCAATCGTGGTTGGTGGCAGTCAGCCTCGACAGCCTTTCTCTGACGCCACAAAATGGCGATTGTGACAACCAGATATCCCAGAAAAGCATCGCTCATGCCGCTTCCACTCTCGAGTGTCAATGCGAGGCATTGAGAGATCGCCGGTCTTACCCCGCAACGATGTTTCATTAATCACTTACACGTCACGGAGACTATTGTTGCCCCCACTTTGATGCACACTAATTGCCGAAAATTTGGAGCGACAGGATATATTGCGAGGGAGAAGAATGCACATCTAAAGGATCAACATCAAAGATCACGGGACGTAAGTTATAGTTGAAAGACAGTCAGGGACGGGCACGGGAGAGCCTACTCGAAGACAACAAAATCACGCCTGGCTACCTCCATCCGACGGCGAATCTGGCCAACGATGCGTCTTCGACGCCCACCCTGAGCATCTTGCTCCACAGGGAACTCGCGAATCTCATAGTCTTGTCCGAGGAAGTCAGGAGGCAGGAACTTGATGAGCGAGCTGAAGTCGAGCGAGAGCAGGGTCCTGTCGACTCCGGAGGGTCGGAAGTCTCCGGCGCCGGCTACAGCGCCATCAGCAAATGTGGCGAGCAGCTTTCCGTCCTCGGAAGTGACGGCCTTGAGACCATCGGCGTCGCGGCCATTGATCGCTGTCCTGACAGCACGAAGCACAGCACGGCGTACTCGTGAGCGCTGAGCCTGGAGGTAGCGCCGTGCCCGGGATTCCGACACTGTCGGGGGAGCAGCTGGGTCCGGATCCGCTTCTTCGTACTCTTCCGACGAAGACGAGTCGTCCGTTGGGTATTGAGAGATCGAGGTAGAAGTGTTCAGCCCATGAGATCGTAAGCCAGCCTCCTCTTCGAATTGACGTCTCCAGCTGGCAGGTGCACTGAGCCAAACCTTGCGCACTGCATCGGCAACGAGTCGGCGAGCGCGATCGCTGGCTTCAGCGGGTGAGCGAATGGCGAGGAAGGGTTCTACATCATCGGGACCAGCTCCGTCAGGGGCCACTGGAGCAGTGAAAACCGAGTTGGAGTTGATATATTTGGGGTTTAGAGTTTTTGTCATGAGCGGGTGGGTAGCTGCATTGTCCGAATCTCTGCGCTGTCCTCGGCGTCGTTTCGGCATAAGGAGATTGACGGGAGGTCGAGCTACGGCTGCGGCACGGGCGAACGCGGCATGTACGGGGCCGGTCGCGCCAAAGTTGGCGGTGGCGTGTGTGGCGCCAGCACCGGAGGTCACGGCGGGAGTGTTGACGGCGCTGCTGGTGTCTGGGGCCGGCAAGCCATTGAACAATTGACCAGCAGCTGAGGTGAGCGACGCCTTCTCTTTGGCAACCTGAGCAGCCTCGAGCTTCCTCTTGCGCATCCTTCGACGGACACTGCAAATGCATTTGTAGCCCCACCAAACATGCATGGGGTAAGTAGCTACCAGACTTATGGTAGGTCCCCAACTGCCATCAATACCGGGTGCATTGCGTCCATGCTCGGTCGCACTACAGATGAGCAGCGCGAAATGATAGAAGACACGAGTAGCGAAGAAAGTGACTGTGAATGCCATGTTGGAGCGCAGAGGGGGGTGAATCGAGGCGATCCCCATGATGAGTGTTGGCAGCTCGAAGATGGCTGCAGCTGCTGCGATGTGCGCCCATCCTTTATGAACCCAAAATGAGAACAAGAAGGTATAGGCGATGTGGTGAATCCAGCCGGAGGACAGATTGATGAGATGGCGATAGTAGATGGAACCAAGAGTCAGGTCGGACACGAGGTAGGCGATGAAGAACGCGGCAAGAGGTTCTGTCACGGTCTTGGTGCGTGGGTGTAGCGACTGGAGGTCGAAGCCGCTCAAAATCAGGTCGTACAGGTATGGCAAGCTGGCGATGCACATAACGAAGCTGGCAAGGGTAGTGAGGATCCAGCATCGCTTCTTGAGCATGTCTTTGCTGTCGCCCCGGAGCCATGTGAGAGACAACCCATGGAAGATGGTGTGCTGGACGACGAGGGATGCATAAAACATGTAGTGCAGTCGAGAAGAGGCCAGGGCAGAGCCCTCAGGCAAGACGAAGCGATCTGCGAATACGAATTGCGACATGGCAGCTCGTAGTTCAAGGTTGGTTAGGTTCGGGTCGTGAAGTGTCGTGGCGGCGGTATAGGCGTAATCGACAGCCTGAAGCTGCGAGGTGCTCTATCTAGTCATGAAACGGTTGAACGCCCCAGGCAAGACAAGCTCTACGTGAAAGTGAAAGAAGGGGCGGTGCCGTGAGATGGAGGTGCTGGAGTGCCCCTGCCAGTGTCAATCCTTATGAGTGGAGGCTGGGCCGGCTCAACTTGTTTGTGGTCGACAGGGGCTGGCAAAAAAAGATCGACGTGAGGTGGCCAAAGAAACACACAAAGAGATGCATTTGCGAACGTGGACATTTGCATGTGTGCGTGTGTTGAGCAGCACAATTCGGCCACTCGGCGTTCATCCGGCACAGTCAAGTCAAGCTCATTTTCCCTTTCAAATTTGCCCCACAGAATTGCCACACTCCGCCACGCTCAGTTGCGTAGTTTTGGTCTGTGTCGCAGATGTGCACGTTCTCAGGGTCCAACGCGTCATGCCTCTTTCGGCCCAATGCTGGAGGCTTTGACGATCTGGGCATCGGGGTCCCGATCTCTACTATCAACTCGCAACATTTCTGTGAACCTTTAGGCGCATGAGGATTCTGGCAAACTACACTATATGATACCAAGACAGGTGTCAGTGCACCTATCCTTTCAGCAGTATGAAAAGCTGACGGCTCATCGCAAGTTCAGAGGAACGCTGCGGATCGGAGTGAGTGAAGCCGCCTCAAGCATACCAGGAACGACGCGTGGTAACAGCAGTTCATTGATCGCCGACTTTGACAGTAGCAGTCAAACAATGGCCTCGCCGACTTTGGCAGTAGCAGTCAAACAATGGCCTCAAGAAAGATGACAATACATCGTTACAGATGAAGGATGTTGGATCAAAGAATGAAATGATATTTCACGGGGGAATATGGGTCCAAGCAAGCTACGTTATACTTTTCTTTTCTTTTCCACATACGTTCAGAGTGGAGCAGGGACGCTGAGGTTGACGTGAACGGCCTTGACGTTGGTGTAGTTGGCAAGAGCGTACTCTCCCATCTCTCGGCCAATACCCGAAGCCTTGTAACCACCGAAGGGAACCTGGGGGTTGAGCTGGTTGTAGTTGTTGACCCAGACAGTACCGGCCTTGAGCTTGTGGGCGGTCTCGAGCGCGCGGCTGATGTCGCGGCTGAAGACGGCGGCAGCGAGACCGTACATCGAGTCGTTGGCGATGCGGATCAGGTCCTTCTCGTCCTTGAACTTGGTAACAACAACAACGGGGCCGAAGATCTCCTCCTTGGCGATCTTAGCCTCGTGAGGCACATCGGTGAAGATGGTGGGCTCGATGAAGTAACCCTGGTCACCCTTGCGCACACCACCGAGGTGGAGGTTGCCATCCTTCTTACCAGACTCAATGTACTCCATGATACGGTCGTACTGGAGCTGCGAAACCTGAGGACCCTGGAAGGTGTTGGCGGCGAAGGGGTCACCGACGGGGAGTGCCTTGCAGTGGGCAGTCATCTTCTCCATGAAGGCATCGTAGATCTCCTCCTCGACGTAGACACGCGAACCGGCACAGCAGCACTGACCGTGGTTGAACATGATACCGAAAGCCGACCACTTGACGGCCTGGTCGAGGTCGGCATCCTTGAAGATGATATTGGGCGACTTGCCGCCGAGCTCGAGTGTAACCTTCTTGAGGTTGGTCGAGGCAGCAGCCTTCATGATGTTGCGACCGACAAGGGTAGAACCAGTGAAGGCGATCTTGTCAATGTCCATGTGCTGCGAAATGGCGGCACCGGCGTTGGGACCGAAACCGGAGACGACGTTGACGACACCAGGAGGGAAGCCAGCCTCGACGATAAGCTCGCACATCTTGATGGCAGACAGAGGCGTCTGCTCGGCGGTCTTGAGGACAATGGTGTTACCAGTGGCAAGCGCGGGACCAAGCTTCCAGGCGAACATGAGCAAGGGGAAGTTCCAGGGAATGATCTGACCGCAAACACCGATAGGCTCGTGACGAGTGTAGTTGAGACGCTTGTTGTCAACCTCGATCACCTTTCCGTGGTTCTTGTCGGCCCAGCCACCGAAGTAGCGCAGGTTGGCGGCAACAGCAGCAACGTCGAAACCTTTGGCGATGGAGAAAGCCTTACCGTTGTCGAGCGCCTCGATGGCAGCAAGCTCATCGATGTTCTTCTCGACAAGGTCGGCGAGCTTCATGAGCAGTTTGCCACGGGCATCACCAGGGGTGTTCTCGCCCCAGACAGTCTCGAAAGCCTCGCGCGCAGCCTTGACAGCGACATCAATATCCTTGGCGGAAGCCTCGGCGACCTGGCCGATCTCCTTGCCGGTGGAAGGGTTGATGGTGGCGAAAGTCTTGCCATCGAGGGCAGGGACAAACTTGTTGTTGATGAACAAGTCGGCGTGAACGGTCGACTTGATGCCATTGGGAAGGTCAAGCTGAAGAGTCGGCATATTGTGTGATTATTGTGTGGTTGAACGATGGCAGTTGAAATGAAGTGCGATCGAAGCAAGAAGAATGAAGATCTTCAGGTGGGATGGGATCAAGGCGAATCTCAATCGTGGCTCGTCCCTCATTATATACGGCCCCTGCAGAACACCCTCTTCGGCCTGCGGGGCAAAAGCTGCTCGACAGGCGGCGACCTGTCCACGCTGCATTGGCGTGGAGATGGCACTTGACGAGTGAGAGCGGGCGGTAGAGTGAAATGAGTTGCGGGAGGTGCTTCGTCGGCGCAGTCGGGGCAAAAGTCAGCGACGCGTGGAATATCGGTCAAGAGCCGCAGTGTGGAGTCCCAAAGTGCGAAGTGGCCGAGTGCCTCGGTTCAGCCGGTGAGTCTTCAAGTCTAGCAGAGGCCGTCGCTGGCCTGGCAGGAGCAGCGGAACTGTCTTCGACCTAATGTCACACACAGAGTTAGACTTCAGTCGACTTCGACTTCGACTTTGACGCGGAAACCAACCGAAGCGAACGGGCCAACATCGTCCGCCGCTCTGTACTGCAGAGTGACATTCCCCAGGCACAGTTGCCAAATTGGCTCGACCGCGCGCTCCACTTGTGACACTGGCAAAATTAGTGGGGGCGGTCCAACGCCACTAACGGCTCATTTACGGCTTTTTCGACCTTGACGGTCATGCGCCCCACACACCTTTGCCTTCGTCGCTGTGTCACCAGTGTCATAACCGACCTCCCTCCCACATCCCATTTTACATTGCCACTTGATCTGCCTCGCAGACACAAGCAAATATCCTGCTGAAACTGGCTCCCGCTTCTAGTGTTGCTTTGCCGCGCTCATGAGAGACTCACAGCGAGCCCGTACCCGAACGCAACAGGCGGACCTTTTGTTTGTGTGGCTGGAAAGTTGTGCGCGTGCGGTTCTGCCGCAATTCAGAGTCCCAAAGATCCTCGTCGCCAGCTCGCTCACCGCCGTCGATCCAGCTCACTTAACGTACAACCAAGTGTCCAGCATGCCTGATTGCTGCATGCGCATTCTAGTATTCTCCTGAGACGGTCTCTTGCTCAGCCGTCTACCATACCAATGATGATTTCTGTTCTTGAATTTCTTGCGCTTCCTCAACAGCTCTCTTACTCAGTGTGGCCGAAGGACCTTGCTCGGTATCTAGTGTTGGCGAGTTGCCATGACAGAGTAGACTCTCGCGCGCTTCTTCCCCAACTCTCGAAGCGTTTTCAGCTGAATACTCTTCCGGTATGAGAACTGGCAGGCTATACAAAACTGGAACGTTGACGCCTCACCGTAGGTCACGGGGTCTTGATGGCAAGCGATTTGCCCCACATAGCCGATGTCCTGCTATTCTTTCTGGCAGCTCGAGACGGGTTACGACTGCTTTCTACCCAATGATCCCCTGCCTTGTTCCGCTTCTTTGTATCTCACTAGCTTCGTTCTTGGCTGTACGGAAAGTAAGTAAAGTTCACTGACCGAAACGTCTCATAGTGAAGAATGTCAGGATGAAGTGGGATCAATGGTCCGCATTATTGTCACCAGCGGGCAGCAGCAAAATGGCGATAAGCGGGATGCGGGGCTTTTACCCTGACGGAATCTCGGCGGGGTATTTTGCCGTTCGTGTGTTTGACTTGAGGAGTGTCGCCTTCTCTGCACCTGCCGTCGTTACCTCGGCTACTTAGGATGCCAAAATTCCGATGCGTAAAAAAGAAGCCGACCGTGAAGAGCGGAAGCTACCCGCAAATCACGTTCACTGAAACCATTTGTCACTTTCTGCCTGTTCAGTCGCTTGCCGCTGCTGGCTGTCTGCCTGCCCTTTTTGGGAGATCGTTTTCCCGATCCAAACAAGATCGTGATCGGTCACGTATCGCTTCTTCTCTTCGATCTTGCCGATTGCTAGCTGGCATTGTCAAACAATGCGCTGCTCACTCTCGTTGTTATGGGTCAGGGATCGTGCCCTCACGCGATGTAACCATGACGACGTCAGAGCTTCTCTTGTCAAAAGCCATGAGAGTCCTAGAGACACCTTTTCTCGAACGTCGGGGTAGGCAAACGCAGCTCTTTCTCGTCTTGCCCTTGTGCTCTTGCGGTTTTCACCTTGCCGTTAGGCACAAGCTCGGAATGCTGCAATGCTGGACAGGACAGACACAGACTGCGTCGCAATCTCGCTTTGTAACGCCGTGCCTCGCATGTTGAGCTCTGTGCCTCCATCAACATGAAGACGGTAGGATTATGCGCATTCCCATGCATGCTTTGAGTGGAACTTTGCGTTTGTGGTCTAATAGGTTGAGTCTCGAGTTTTGATTATCAGCGGCGACGAAGTCCTTCACGTAGTACAAATGTCTTGTTGAGGTCACAGTTTTCATAGCCAATGCTTCTAAATTGTGATCGCTTGACAGCATCGGAAGCGCTCAACAGTGCCGGTCTTGTCCTCCCTCACAAGACAACTTTGAATGAGATTCACTGCAGCTGCGAGGGTCTTTGTTGGGCGAGTCGTCGAAAGTGGTCGACTTTCCTGCATCGCATTTGGTGTGTGGCTTCAATCACCAGGATCAAGATCTGATGCGTGTATCCATCCCTGCGACCAGACCTGCAATCTGGGACGCTGTCTATTCTTCAATTGGCCGAGGCTTGACGAAAATTTTACGAGCTATACCCAGCGGCAAATGGCAGTCTGAACACACAGTCGTTCATAGTTGTAACAGGTAATTAAGTTCAACGTCGACCTCTGTATGGCATCATAGCGTTAAGTGTGGCTCTCTAACGTTGAGAAGAGATGAGACTTGTCTCTTTCTCATCTAGCACGTACACGGACCACAAATTGACCAAAGTAAAACCAAAAGCATTGATATGCGCTGTGGCTACATATCACGATACATGAATCATCCAAGTGAGATCAGTAGGCACCACAGCACTAGCACTCAAGTTGATCGAGACTTGACGTTCCGAGCGCTGCGACGGGGCTTGTTGTTCGCAATGGAGCTGGTCGCCGTGCCTGGGCTAACAAAATCATCGTTGTCTCTCCCAGCTTGGCGGCTCGAAGATTCTGCCGAGTCTTCATTGCTACTCTCAACTGCTTCGGTCTCGCTATCAGAAAGAGAACCTCTTTTCCTGCCTTTGCGCTTTGAAGATTTGCGGCCCACGGAGTCAGGGGGCTGAACATGCATACCGCTTGTGCGCTGAACCCGCCTCCAGAACGCCACGGCCGAAAGGTGACTGGGGGGGAACCGCTGGTCGTTGGGGTCACAACCGTTTCTAAGCCAGCCAAGACAGTCACGTCTCATCCCTTCCCTGCCTGTGCCACCAAGGTTGCTGAGGTCTTGTGCAAGTGGCTCGCTGAGCTTACCTGAAAGCCTGTAGTCATGCTCGGAGTCCAGGTGATGTGCAAAAGCGGCTGCACCAAAGATCTGATGGCAAACTGGACAAGTACGCTCTGCCTCCCTCGAATTGAACAAGTGTAAGCTGGCTACATGCGCTGCCAGTTTCACGGGTCGCCATCGGCGCTCTCGAAGCTCTGATAAAAGCGTGGTGTCCTGCTGGCAAAAGTGGCAGAGCTTGAGACTTGTGGCACGAGCTGTGGTGCCGATGTTACCGGCCTTTGTCCCAAATCTTGGCTGAGATTGTTGCTACGAGGTAGCTCCGGGCCTTCGAACACTTAAGATCTCCTCTCTGGTGAATTGCGTTAAAGTGGTTTCACGAGCGCCTGCAATTGATTCGGTGGTGACTGAGATGGACGCACTTGCGCCTGCGGTGTCTGCTGTACCTGCGGTATCTGCGGTGCCTTCTGAGCCGCAGAAACTCCATGGGTGGATCGGTCGGTGACTAGGGTGGCTGTCTGGCGCTCGAGCGCTTTTGCCCACTCAATCCAATCGGCTCGCCTTTCCGGACAATGACTAACCTCGCCAACATTTTCCAGCGAGTGACCGAGATCTGCAAGCCGTGCTTCACCAAAGTGCGAGAGCTTGTGCGAAGCGTCCAAGTGCTTAGGAAGGAGGTGTGATGTCATCTCGTCCTTGCAGATGGGGCAAGTGTGTGTAGGCTGGCGATGAGGCCAGATGTGTTGGGCACAGAAGTGATTGAACAGCGCTTTCTTCGTGCGGAAAGTATGACCACGGACCGACCAAGGTATGTTGGTATCCTGGACACACCATGGACAGAGGCCAGCACCGACAAAGTCGAACGTTTGCAAGTGAGTGGTAGCCATCATAACATCTGAGCGACGATGGTGGACCAGCTGATCGAGACCAAAGTACCACTGCTTATGCACAAAACACAGCTGCAAGGCATCTGCGGTGAGGCAGGGCACCGCATGCTCGACTTCAAAGTGAAGAAGCAAGGCCTCTGCATCGAAGTGGCCATCGGAAGCCGACAATGTCCAATCACATGGGGCATTGTAGCTGGCCATGTTTGGACACTGATCTCGAGAAAGTTTCCGAGCGGCCAGGTTACGAAGGGCTTGCTGGGCATAGGTGCGGTGGCGAAAGAGGTGTTGGTGGAAGGCCTCCGCTTCTGTTGGAAGGAGCGTACGTTTGTCAACGCATTCAGAGTGCAGACACGGCTGACCAGCTAACACTTGGAGACACGCTTGCTCGTAGGCCTCTTGGGCCGGTCGGCTGGAGCAGACTTGATGATGTTCAAGGATAGACAGGTGCGTAACACGAGCCTGCCTTCGAACCACTGCAGAGTATGGCTGCGTACACTAAGCACAAATCCCGGATATTTCCTTGGTGATCTGCTCAGAGATGGCTTGGCGGATTCCTTGGTTGGAAGAACCAAGCGCTGCAAATACCGCCGACAATGGTGCCTGATGCTGCTTGAGGATGCTGAAGTCAGGCTTGGGCAAAGGAACAGCAATGCTGAAGCGAGAACAGAGGCTCTTGAGGCTCTGGCTAAGCTGCGGTGGGTCGGGTAGCGACGGTGTAGATGAGGGAGCCTGCCGCTGCTGTTGCAAATAAGGTGACTGCGGTGGTGCGGGTAACTGCGGTGGCGCAAGTGACTGCGTTGACGAGGAGAAGGATGGCAGCAGCGCAGATGACGGCGGTGACGCGGGTGACCGTGGCGACGCGGGTATTTGTGGTGACGCGGGTAACTGCGGTGACCGGTAAGCATTGCTCGCCGTCTCGTCGGGGAACGGCTCCATCGCTTCATCCAGCAGAACGTCGCACTGATGTAAGATGCTAGATGTTGTGGCTGCAGCTCCACATTCTTGTTTGTTTGTCTCATCGTCATCGTCATCCTCTTCTTCTTCTTCTGCTTCGTCTCCTCCTCCATGTGTGCTGTTGCTGTGATCCTCTTCGCTACCATAACCATCCTGATCTGCAAGTGTTAGGACCGCAGGGTCTAAGTACCGCAGGTGCGGCTGCGGCCAAGCTATGGTCGGCAGGAACGGAGAGGTTGTAGGCTACGGAGATCACAAGCGCAAGAACTCTGTTGCTGAAGAGCAAACTAAGTAATACAAGCAACGAAGGTCCAGAGGCAACCTTCGCCCATGGGTGGAACAACTAATGACATTGGCGTCACTGGCCATCCCACCCTGCCGTTGTGATGTGAGCAAACCGGGGGACACGTGCCGTGTACATGTGTGTGAGCAAACTGGGAGCCATGTGCCGCATACGCGCACATGTCCTAGCCCTAGGCCATGGTCTCCCTTTGTCGAGAGGGGGACAAGTCTCCCCTGCCAAAATCCACATGGCGCGGCTGTCTCCCAGGAGCGGAGGATGCATCCAAAAAGACTGGAAAAGTGCCGGTGAGAGACTCAATTTTTTTTTTTTGGCTGGGAAGGGGGACGATGTGGAGGGAGACACATCAAAATTCCGGGAAATTGGCTGGGACAGAGACACACTGGTCTAGTGCATGGGAGACACATTCAGCATTGTACATAGCAAGAATTCAACTTTTCACGCACCTGCACACTTTGTGTCTCAAGCATGGGAGACACACCAGAGAGAAAGACAAAGTACACTGTATGGGAGACTGGAGACAAAGCAATTGCAAGCATGGGAGACTCAAGGCAAATTATGCTGTATGGGAGACAGAGACAAAGGACACAGACATGGGAGACCCTAAACAAAGCACAATTGCTAGTGTGGGAAACTCAAGACAAAGTATGCTGTACAGGAGACTCCAAGTATTTGTGTCTGTCACAAAGGGTCTGCTAGCATGGGCATGTCAAGAGCATGCTTGCTACAGTGCACCAATGACACACATGCTATGCTCAATCTCTTGTCTGCAGTCAACAACATTCACGCTACATGCACTGCAATCCTTTCACACTACATGCAATGCCATGTCTGCCACCATGTGCGCAATGCCTTGTCTGCTGCTGCCACTGCCACTGCCACCATTCACGCTTTGTCTGTGGCCACTAACATCATATTTCCCTTTGTTCAACCAAGCACGCTATCTACATGCACACCCAACAGCCAATCATTCACAAGCATTGTGCTCACCTTTGTACTTGCCACACATGCACATGCACTTAATGCATTGTTACCGCTCTTGTCAATTTAGCTTTTGCTGCACATGTCTCTTATGCTGCTGTGATGCCTGTGGTCAATCTGAGACTTTGCTGTACATGGCTCCTACTCATTACAGGGAGACTCTGCTGTGTGAAATGTCTGACTTTGTTGCGTGTCTCACAGAGTGCCATGAACACATATATACAGCCAAGACTGTGACCGTCAAGTACCATTTCTCATCAATCCAACTCACAACAGTTCTCTACCAATCTTCTATCATTACTCTCTGCTACGTACAACAATGTCTCAACAGTCTGCTCAGTCTGACATTTCGCTTGCTGCTGCAAACTGGCATGGTGATGGTGAAGATGTGGAGACTACGTCTACCATTGCCAATGATGAAGTGTAAGTAATTCCAACTCTGCATGTGTTCTGTCACCATGCATAGTCACTGACAACTCCATCTTACTTGTTTTGACACAGCATCTTGCCCACTGCCAATCAAGATGCGGCTGTGCCTACAACTCCTGTTGATCCCCAGGCTGCCACTGTGCTGGCACACTTCCACTTGCACCTGGTGGATCACCCACACCTGCTGGTCTGCACACGTGCCAGATGCACTCTGGGTCTGCTGCTGATGCCCAACTTTATTCATCAGCAGCTGCTGGTGGACAGCGGCAGGAGGCTGCTCCAGGACCTGCTGATGGAGCTGGACCTGAGCAGTCCCAAGACGGTCTTCAACCCTAACCCTAACCCTATACCCTATACCCTAACCCTATACCCTATACCCTAACCCTATACCCTATACCCTAACCCTATACCCTTAACCCCAAGGTTAGTGAAGACCGTCTTGGGACTGCTCAGGTCCAGCTCCATCAGCAGGTCCTGGAGCAGCCTCCTGCCGCTGTCCACCAGCAGCTGCTGATGAATAAAGTTGGGCATCAGCAGCAGACCCAGAGTGCATCTGGCACGTGTGCAGACCAGCAGGTGTGGGTGATCCACCAGGTGCAAGTGGAAGTGTGCCAGCACAGTGGCAGCCTGGGGATCAACAGGAGTTGTAGGCACAGCCGCATCTTGATTGGCAGTGGGCAAGATGCTGTGTCAAAACAAGTAAGATGGAGTTGTCAGTGACTATGCATGGTGACAGAACACATGCAGAGTTGGAATTACTTACACTTCATCATTGGCAATGGTAGACGTAGTCTCCACATCTTCACCATCACCATGCCAGTTTGC
This sequence comes from Ustilago crameri, assembly GCA_024271935.1. Classification (NCBI taxonomy): domain Eukaryota; kingdom Fungi; phylum Basidiomycota; class Ustilaginomycetes; order Ustilaginales; family Ustilaginaceae; genus Ustilago; species Ustilago crameri. Next base: position 25,703 of record JANBMJ010000011.1, read on the forward strand.
AGCAGCAAGCGAAATGTCAGACTGAGCAGACTGTTGAGACATTGTTGTACGTAGCAGAGAGTAATGATAGAAGATTGGTAGAGAACTGTTGTGAGTTGGATTGATGAGAAATGGTACTTGACGGTCACAGTCTTGGCTGTATATATGTGTTCATGGCACTCTGTGAGACACGCAACAAAGTCAGACATTTCACACAGCAGAGTCTCCCTGTAATGAGTAGGAGCCATGTACAGCAAAGTCTCAGATTGACCACAGGCATCACAGCAGCATAAGAGACATGTGCAGCAAAAGCTAAATTGACAAGAGCGGTAACAATGCATTAAGTGCATGTGCATGTGTGGCAAGTACAAAGGTGAGCACAATGCTTGTGAATGATTGGCTGTTGGGTGTGCATGTAGATAGCGTGCTTGGTTGAACAAAGGGAAATATGATGTTAGTGGCCACAGACAAAGCGTGAATGGTGGCAGTGGCAGTGGCAGCAGCAGACAAGGCATTGCGCACATGGTGGCAGACATGGCATTGCATGTAGTGTGAAAGGATTGCAGTGCATGTAGCGTGAATGTTGTTGACTGCAGACAAGAGATTGAGCATAGCATGTGTGTCATTGGTGCACTGTAGCAAGCATGCTCTTGACATGCCCATGCTAGCAGACCCTTTGTGACAGACACAAATACTTGGAGTCTCCTGTACAGCATACTTTGTCTTGAGTTTCCCACACTAGCAATTGTGCTTTGTTTAGGGTCTCCCATGTCTGTGTCCTTTGTCTCTGTCTCCCATACAGCATAATTTGCCTTGAGTCTCCCATGCTTGCAATTGCTTTGTCTCCAGTCTCCCATACAGTGTACTTTGTCTTTCTCTCTGGTGTGTCTCCCATGCTTGAGACACAAAGTGTGCAGGTGCGTGAAAAGTTGAATTCTTGCTATGTACAATGCTGAATGTGTCTCCCATGCACTAGACCAGTGTGTCTCTGTCCCAGCCAATTTCCCGGAATTTTGATGTGTCTCCCTCCACATCGTCCCCCTTCCCAGCCAAAAAAAAAAAATTGAGTCTCTCACCGGCACTTTTCCAGTCTTTTTGGATGCATCCTCCGCTCCTGGGAGACAGCCGCGCCATGTGGATTTTGGCAGGGGAGACTTGTCCCCCTCTCGACAAAGGGAGACCATGGCCTAGGGCTAGGACATGTGCGCGTATGCGGCACATGGCTCCCAGTTTGCTCACACACATGTACACGGCACGTGTCCCCCGGTTTGCTCACATCACAACGGCAGGGTGGGATGGCCAGTGACGCCAATGTCATTAGTTGTTCCACCCATGGGCGAAGGTTGCCTCTGGACCTTCGTTGCTTGTATTACTTAGTTTGCTCTTCAGCAACAGAGTTCTTGCGCTTGTGATCTCCGTAGCCTACAACCTCTCCGTTCCTGCCGACCATAGCTTGGCCGCAGCCGCACCTGCGGTACTTAGACCCTGCGGTCCTAACACTTGCAGATCAGGATGGTTATGGTAGCGAAGAGGATCACAGCAACAGCACACATGGAGGAGGAGACGAAGCAGAAGAAGAAGAAGAGGATGACGATGACGATGAGACAAACAAACAAGAATGTGGAGCTGCAGCCACAACATCTAGCATCTTACATCAGTGCGACGTTCTGCTGGATGAAGCGATGGAGCCGTTCCCCGACGAGACGGCGAGCAATGCTTACCGGTCACCGCAGTTACCCGCGTCACCACAAATACCCGCGTCGCCACGGTCACCCGCGTCACCGCCGTCATCTGCGCTGCTGCCATCCTTCTCCTCGTCAACGCAGTCACTTGCGCCACCGCAGTTACCCGCACCACCGCAGTCACCTTATTTGCAACAGCAGCGGCAGGCTCCCTCATCTACACCGTCGCTACCCGACCCACCGCAGCTTAGCCAGAGCCTCAAGAGCCTCTGTTCTCGCTTCAGCATTGCTGTTCCTTTGCCCAAGCCTGACTTCAGCATCCTCAAGCAGCATCAGGCACCATTGTCGGCGGTATTTGCAGCGCTTGGTTCTTCCAACCAAGGAATCCGCCAAGCCATCTCTGAGCAGATCACCAAGGAAATATCCGGGATTTGTGCTTAGTGTACGCAGCCATACTCTGCAGTGGTTCGAAGGCAGGCTCGTGTTACGCACCTGTCTATCCTTGAACATCATCAAGTCTGCTCCAGCCGACCGGCCCAAGAGGCCTACGAGCAAGCGTGTCTCCAAGTGTTAGCTGGTCAGCCGTGTCTGCACTCTGAATGCGTTGACAAACGTACGCTCCTTCCAACAGAAGCGGAGGCCTTCCACCAACACCTCTTTCGCCACCGCACCTATGCCCAGCAAGCCCTTCGTAACCTGGCCGCTCGGAAACTTTCTCGAGATCAGTGTCCAAACATGGCCAGCTACAATGCCCCATGTGATTGGACATTGTCGGCTTCCGATGGCCACTTCGATGCAGAGGCCTTGCTTCTTCACTTTGAAGTCGAGCATGCGGTGCCCTGCCTCACCGCAGATGCCTTGCAGCTGTGTTTTGTGCATAAGCAGTGGTACTTTGGTCTCGATCAGCTGGTCCACCATCGTCGCTCAGATGTTATGATGGCTACCACTCACTTGCAAACGTTCGACTTTGTCGGTGCTGGCCTCTGTCCATGGTGTGTCCAGGATACCAACATACCTTGGTCGGTCCGTGGTCATACTTTCCGCACGAAGAAAGCGCTGTTCAATCACTTCTGTGCCCAACACATCTGGCCTCATCGCCAGCCTACACACACTTGCCCCATCTGCAAGGACGAGATGACATCACACCTCCTTCCTAAGCACTTGGACGCTTCGCACAAGCTCTCGCACTTTGGTGAAGCACGGCTTGCAGATCTCGGTCACTCGCTGGAAAATGTTGGCGAGGTTAGTCATTGTCCGGAAAGGCGAGCCGATTGGATTGAGTGGGCAAAAGCGCTCGAGCGCCAGACAGCCACCCTAGTCACCGACCGATCCACCCATGGAGTTTCTGCGGCTCAGAAGGCACCGCAGATACCGCAGGTACAGCAGACACCGCAGGCGCAAGTGCGTCCATCTCAGTCACCACCGAATCAATTGCAGGCGCTCGTGAAACCACTTTAACGCAATTCACCAGAGAGGAGATCTTAAGTGTTCGAAGGCCCGGAGCTACCTCGTAGCAACAATCTCAGCCAAGATTTGGGACAAAGGCCGGTAACATCGGCACCACAGCTCGTGCCACAAGTCTCAAGCTCTGCCACTTTTGCCAGCAGGACACCACGCTTTTATCAGAGCTTCGAGAGCGCCGATGGCGACCCGTGAAACTGGCAGCGCATGTAGCCAGCTTACACTTGTTCAATTCGAGGGAGGCAGAGCGTACTTGTCCAGTTTGCCATCAGATCTTTGGTGCAGCCGCTTTTGCACATCACCTGGACTCCGAGCATGACTACAGGCTTTCAGGTAAGCTCAGCGAGCCACTTGCACAAGACCTCAGCAACCTTGGTGGCACAGGCAGGGAAGGGATGAGACGTGACTGTCTTGGCTGGCTTAGAAACGGTTGTGACCCCAACGACCAGCGGTTCCCCCCCAGTCACCTTTCGGCCGTGGCGTTCTGGAGGCGGGTTCAGCGCACAAGCGGTATGCATGTTCAGCCCCCTGACTCCGTGGGCCGCAAATCTTCAAAGCGCAAAGGCAGGAAAAGAGGTTCTCTTTCTGATAGCGAGACCGAAGCAGTTGAGAGTAGCAATGAAGACTCGGCAGAATCTTCGAGCCGCCAAGCTGGGAGAGACAACGATGATTTTGTTAGCCCAGGCACGGCGACCAGCTCCATTGCGAACAACAAGCCCCGTCGCAGCGCTCGGAACGTCAAGTCTCGATCAACTTGAGTGCTAGTGCTGTGGTGCCTACTGATCTCACTTGGATGATTCATGTATCGTGATATGTAGCCACAGCGCATATCAATGCTTTTGGTTTTACTTTGGTCAATTTGTGGTCCGTGTACGTGCTAGATGAGAAAGAGACAAGTCTCATCTCTTCTCAACGTTAGAGAGCCACACTTAACGCTATGATGCCATACAGAGGTCGACGTTGAACTTAATTACCTGTTACAACTATGAACGACTGTGTGTTCAGACTGCCATTTGCCGCTGGGTATAGCTCGTAAAATTTTCGTCAAGCCTCGGCCAATTGAAGAATAGACAGCGTCCCAGATTGCAGGTCTGGTCGCAGGGATGGATACACGCATCAGATCTTGATCCTGGTGATTGAAGCCACACACCAAATGCGATGCAGGAAAGTCGACCACTTTCGACGACTCGCCCAACAAAGACCCTCGCAGCTGCAGTGAATCTCATTCAAAGTTGTCTTGTGAGGGAGGACAAGACCGGCACTGTTGAGCGCTTCCGATGCTGTCAAGCGATCACAATTTAGAAGCATTGGCTATGAAAACTGTGACCTCAACAAGACATTTGTACTACGTGAAGGACTTCGTCGCCGCTGATAATCAAAACTCGAGACTCAACCTATTAGACCACAAACGCAAAGTTCCACTCAAAGCATGCATGGGAATGCGCATAATCCTACCGTCTTCATGTTGATGGAGGCACAGAGCTCAACATGCGAGGCACGGCGTTACAAAGCGAGATTGCGACGCAGTCTGTGTCTGTCCTGTCCAGCATTGCAGCATTCCGAGCTTGTGCCTAACGGCAAGGTGAAAACCGCAAGAGCACAAGGGCAAGACGAGAAAGAGCTGCGTTTGCCTACCCCGACGTTCGAGAAAAGGTGTCTCTAGGACTCTCATGGCTTTTGACAAGAGAAGCTCTGACGTCGTCATGGTTACATCGCGTGAGGGCACGATCCCTGACCCATAACAACGAGAGTGAGCAGCGCATTGTTTGACAATGCCAGCTAGCAATCGGCAAGATCGAAGAGAAGAAGCGATACGTGACCGATCACGATCTTGTTTGGATCGGGAAAACGATCTCCCAAAAAGGGCAGGCAGACAGCCAGCAGCGGCAAGCGACTGAACAGGCAGAAAGTGACAAATGGTTTCAGTGAACGTGATTTGCGGGTAGCTTCCGCTCTTCACGGTCGGCTTCTTTTTTACGCATCGGAATTTTGGCATCCTAAGTAGCCGAGGTAACGACGGCAGGTGCAGAGAAGGCGACACTCCTCAAGTCAAACACACGAACGGCAAAATACCCCGCCGAGATTCCGTCAGGGTAAAAGCCCCGCATCCCGCTTATCGCCATTTTGCTGCTGCCCGCTGGTGACAATAATGCGGACCATTGATCCCACTTCATCCTGACATTCTTCACTATGAGACGTTTCGGTCAGTGAACTTTACTTACTTTCCGTACAGCCAAGAACGAAGCTAGTGAGATACAAAGAAGCGGAACAAGGCAGGGGATCATTGGGTAGAAAGCAGTCGTAACCCGTCTCGAGCTGCCAGAAAGAATAGCAGGACATCGGCTATGTGGGGCAAATCGCTTGCCATCAAGACCCCGTGACCTACGGTGAGGCGTCAACGTTCCAGTTTTGTATAGCCTGCCAGTTCTCATACCGGAAGAGTATTCAGCTGAAAACGCTTCGAGAGTTGGGGAAGAAGCGCGCGAGAGTCTACTCTGTCATGGCAACTCGCCAACACTAGATACCGAGCAAGGTCCTTCGGCCACACTGAGTAAGAGAGCTGTTGAGGAAGCGCAAGAAATTCAAGAACAGAAATCATCATTGGTATGGTAGACGGCTGAGCAAGAGACCGTCTCAGGAGAATACTAGAATGCGCATGCAGCAATCAGGCATGCTGGACACTTGGTTGTACGTTAAGTGAGCTGGATCGACGGCGGTGAGCGAGCTGGCGACGAGGATCTTTGGGACTCTGAATTGCGGCAGAACCGCACGCGCACAACTTTCCAGCCACACAAACAAAAGGTCCGCCTGTTGCGTTCGGGTACGGGCTCGCTGTGAGTCTCTCATGAGCGCGGCAAAGCAACACTAGAAGCGGGAGCCAGTTTCAGCAGGATATTTGCTTGTGTCTGCGAGGCAGATCAAGTGGCAATGTAAAATGGGATGTGGGAGGGAGGTCGGTTATGACACTGGTGACACAGCGACGAAGGCAAAGGTGTGTGGGGCGCATGACCGTCAAGGTCGAAAAAGCCGTAAATGAGCCGTTAGTGGCGTTGGACCGCCCCCACTAATTTTGCCAGTGTCACAAGTGGAGCGCGCGGTCGAGCCAATTTGGCAACTGTGCCTGGGGAATGTCACTCTGCAGTACAGAGCGGCGGACGATGTTGGCCCGTTCGCTTCGGTTGGTTTCCGCGTCAAAGTCGAAGTCGAAGTCGACTGAAGTCTAACTCTGTGTGTGACATTAGGTCGAAGACAGTTCCGCTGCTCCTGCCAGGCCAGCGACGGCCTCTGCTAGACTTGAAGACTCACCGGCTGAACCGAGGCACTCGGCCACTTCGCACTTTGGGACTCCACACTGCGGCTCTTGACCGATATTCCACGCGTCGCTGACTTTTGCCCCGACTGCGCCGACGAAGCACCTCCCGCAACTCATTTCACTCTACCGCCCGCTCTCACTCGTCAAGTGCCATCTCCACGCCAATGCAGCGTGGACAGGTCGCCGCCTGTCGAGCAGCTTTTGCCCCGCAGGCCGAAGAGGGTGTTCTGCAGGGGCCGTATATAATGAGGGACGAGCCACGATTGAGATTCGCCTTGATCCCATCCCACCTGAAGATCTTCATTCTTCTTGCTTCGATCGCACTTCATTTCAACTGCCATCGTTCAACCACACAATAATCACACAATATGCCGACTCTTCAGCTTGACCTTCCCAATGGCATCAAGTCGACCGTTCACGCCGACTTGTTCATCAACAACAAGTTTGTCCCTGCCCTCGATGGCAAGACTTTCGCCACCATCAACCCTTCCACCGGCAAGGAGATCGGCCAGGTCGCCGAGGCTTCCGCCAAGGATATTGATGTCGCTGTCAAGGCTGCGCGCGAGGCTTTCGAGACTGTCTGGGGCGAGAACACCCCTGGTGATGCCCGTGGCAAACTGCTCATGAAGCTCGCCGACCTTGTCGAGAAGAACATCGATGAGCTTGCTGCCATCGAGGCGCTCGACAACGGTAAGGCTTTCTCCATCGCCAAAGGTTTCGACGTTGCTGCTGTTGCCGCCAACCTGCGCTACTTCGGTGGCTGGGCCGACAAGAACCACGGAAAGGTGATCGAGGTTGACAACAAGCGTCTCAACTACACTCGTCACGAGCCTATCGGTGTTTGCGGTCAGATCATTCCCTGGAACTTCCCCTTGCTCATGTTCGCCTGGAAGCTTGGTCCCGCGCTTGCCACTGGTAACACCATTGTCCTCAAGACCGCCGAGCAGACGCCTCTGTCTGCCATCAAGATGTGCGAGCTTATCGTCGAGGCTGGCTTCCCTCCTGGTGTCGTCAACGTCGTCTCCGGTTTCGGTCCCAACGCCGGTGCCGCCATTTCGCAGCACATGGACATTGACAAGATCGCCTTCACTGGTTCTACCCTTGTCGGTCGCAACATCATGAAGGCTGCTGCCTCGACCAACCTCAAGAAGGTTACACTCGAGCTCGGCGGCAAGTCGCCCAATATCATCTTCAAGGATGCCGACCTCGACCAGGCCGTCAAGTGGTCGGCTTTCGGTATCATGTTCAACCACGGTCAGTGCTGCTGTGCCGGTTCGCGTGTCTACGTCGAGGAGGAGATCTACGATGCCTTCATGGAGAAGATGACTGCCCACTGCAAGGCACTCCCCGTCGGTGACCCCTTCGCCGCCAACACCTTCCAGGGTCCTCAGGTTTCGCAGCTCCAGTACGACCGTATCATGGAGTACATTGAGTCTGGTAAGAAGGATGGCAACCTCCACCTCGGTGGTGTGCGCAAGGGTGACCAGGGTTACTTCATCGAGCCCACCATCTTCACCGATGTGCCTCACGAGGCTAAGATCGCCAAGGAGGAGATCTTCGGCCCCGTTGTTGTTGTTACCAAGTTCAAGGACGAGAAGGACCTGATCCGCATCGCCAACGACTCGATGTACGGTCTCGCTGCCGCCGTCTTCAGCCGCGACATCAGCCGCGCGCTCGAGACCGCCCACAAGCTCAAGGCCGGTACTGTCTGGGTCAACAACTACAACCAGCTCAACCCCCAGGTTCCCTTCGGTGGTTACAAGGCTTCGGGTATTGGCCGAGAGATGGGAGAGTACGCTCTTGCCAACTACACCAACGTCAAGGCCGTTCACGTCAACCTCAGCGTCCCTGCTCCACTCTGAACGTATGTGGAAAAGAAAAGAAAAGTATAACGTAGCTTGCTTGGACCCATATTCCCCCGTGAAATATCATTTCATTCTTTGATCCAACATCCTTCATCTGTAACGATGTATTGTCATCTTTCTTGAGGCCATTGTTTGACTGCTACTGCCAAAGTCGGCGAGGCCATTGTTTGACTGCTACTGTCAAAGTCGGCGATCAATGAACTGCTGTTACCACGCGTCGTTCCTGGTATGCTTGAGGCGGCTTCACTCACTCCGATCCGCAGCGTTCCTCTGAACTTGCGATGAGCCGTCAGCTTTTCATACTGCTGAAAGGATAGGTGCACTGACACCTGTCTTGGTATCATATAGTGTAGTTTGCCAGAATCCTCATGCGCCTAAAGGTTCACAGAAATGTTGCGAGTTGATAGTAGAGATCGGGACCCCGATGCCCAGATCGTCAAAGCCTCCAGCATTGGGCCGAAAGAGGCATGACGCGTTGGACCCTGAGAACGTGCACATCTGCGACACAGACCAAAACTACGCAACTGAGCGTGGCGGAGTGTGGCAATTCTGTGGGGCAAATTTGAAAGGGAAAATGAGCTTGACTTGACTGTGCCGGATGAACGCCGAGTGGCCGAATTGTGCTGCTCAACACACGCACACATGCAAATGTCCACGTTCGCAAATGCATCTCTTTGTGTGTTTCTTTGGCCACCTCACGTCGATCTTTTTTTGCCAGCCCCTGTCGACCACAAACAAGTTGAGCCGGCCCAGCCTCCACTCATAAGGATTGACACTGGCAGGGGCACTCCAGCACCTCCATCTCACGGCACCGCCCCTTCTTTCACTTTCACGTAGAGCTTGTCTTGCCTGGGGCGTTCAACCGTTTCATGACTAGATAGAGCACCTCGCAGCTTCAGGCTGTCGATTACGCCTATACCGCCGCCACGACACTTCACGACCCGAACCTAACCAACCTTGAACTACGAGCTGCCATGTCGCAATTCGTATTCGCAGATCGCTTCGTCTTGCCTGAGGGCTCTGCCCTGGCCTCTTCTCGACTGCACTACATGTTTTATGCATCCCTCGTCGTCCAGCACACCATCTTCCATGGGTTGTCTCTCACATGGCTCCGGGGCGACAGCAAAGACATGCTCAAGAAGCGATGCTGGATCCTCACTACCCTTGCCAGCTTCGTTATGTGCATCGCCAGCTTGCCATACCTGTACGACCTGATTTTGAGCGGCTTCGACCTCCAGTCGCTACACCCACGCACCAAGACCGTGACAGAACCTCTTGCCGCGTTCTTCATCGCCTACCTCGTGTCCGACCTGACTCTTGGTTCCATCTACTATCGCCATCTCATCAATCTGTCCTCCGGCTGGATTCACCACATCGCCTATACCTTCTTGTTCTCATTTTGGGTTCATAAAGGATGGGCGCACATCGCAGCAGCTGCAGCCATCTTCGAGCTGCCAACACTCATCATGGGGATCGCCTCGATTCACCCCCCTCTGCGCTCCAACATGGCATTCACAGTCACTTTCTTCGCTACTCGTGTCTTCTATCATTTCGCGCTGCTCATCTGTAGTGCGACCGAGCATGGACGCAATGCACCCGGTATTGATGGCAGTTGGGGACCTACCATAAGTCTGGTAGCTACTTACCCCATGCATGTTTGGTGGGGCTACAAATGCATTTGCAGTGTCCGTCGAAGGATGCGCAAGAGGAAGCTCGAGGCTGCTCAGGTTGCCAAAGAGAAGGCGTCGCTCACCTCAGCTGCTGGTCAATTGTTCAATGGCTTGCCGGCCCCAGACACCAGCAGCGCCGTCAACACTCCCGCCGTGACCTCCGGTGCTGGCGCCACACACGCCACCGCCAACTTTGGCGCGACCGGCCCCGTACATGCCGCGTTCGCCCGTGCCGCAGCCGTAGCTCGACCTCCCGTCAATCTCCTTATGCCGAAACGACGCCGAGGACAGCGCAGAGATTCGGACAATGCAGCTACCCACCCGCTCATGACAAAAACTCTAAACCCCAAATATATCAACTCCAACTCGGTTTTCACTGCTCCAGTGGCCCCTGACGGAGCTGGTCCCGATGATGTAGAACCCTTCCTCGCCATTCGCTCACCCGCTGAAGCCAGCGATCGCGCTCGCCGACTCGTTGCCGATGCAGTGCGCAAGGTTTGGCTCAGTGCACCTGCCAGCTGGAGACGTCAATTCGAAGAGGAGGCTGGCTTACGATCTCATGGGCTGAACACTTCTACCTCGATCTCTCAATACCCAACGGACGACTCGTCTTCGTCGGAAGAGTACGAAGAAGCGGATCCGGACCCAGCTGCTCCCCCGACAGTGTCGGAATCCCGGGCACGGCGCTACCTCCAGGCTCAGCGCTCACGAGTACGCCGTGCTGTGCTTCGTGCTGTCAGGACAGCGATCAATGGCCGCGACGCCGATGGTCTCAAGGCCGTCACTTCCGAGGACGGAAAGCTGCTCGCCACATTTGCTGATGGCGCTGTAGCCGGCGCCGGAGACTTCCGACCCTCCGGAGTCGACAGGACCCTGCTCTCGCTCGACTTCAGCTCGCTCATCAAGTTCCTGCCTCCTGACTTCCTCGGACAAGACTATGAGATTCGCGAGTTCCCTGTGGAGCAAGATGCTCAGGGTGGGCGTCGAAGACGCATCGTTGGCCAGATTCGCCGTCGGATGGAGGTAGCCAGGCGTGATTTTGTTGTCTTCGAGTAGGCTCTCCCGTGCCCGTCCCTGACTGTCTTTCAACTATAACTTACGTCCCGTGATCTTTGATGTTGATCCTTTAGATGTGCATTCTTCTCCCTCGCAATATATCCTGTCGCTCCAAATTTTCGGCAATTAGTGTGCATCAAAGTGGGGGCAACAATAGTCTCCGTGACGTGTAAGTGATTAATGAAACATCGTTGCGGGGTAAGACCGGCGATCTCTCAATGCCTCGCATTGACACTCGAGAGTGGAAGCGGCATGAGCGATGCTTTTCTGGGATATCTGGTTGTCACAATCGCCATTTTGTGGCGTCAGAGAAAGGCTGTCGAGGCTGACTGCCACCAACCACGATTGGCGTGATGTAGCGCAGTCTGGCAAATCCCTGATGTACAGTAACCATCATCTTCAAGTAATCAGGTCTTTGACATCGTTGTTACGATGAAGTCATGGCGTTCCACCTCACCGGTTCTGTGCGGCGGTCGAAGGATGCTATGCGTCGAAACTGAGCCGTTCAAGATCGCGCAAAGCCGCACCAAGACGCAGCAAGGGTCTGCCCCCACGCCCAAACAGAGACTGCCGATTGCGGGGCACCGTATTTTTTCCCGGACCCCACGAGCTGAAGAGCATTGATGCACCTTTGGAAACTACTGGTACCACAGGTCAGGTGTCGAGAAAGACCCTTCTTCATGCAAGTAGAAGCCAAATCGAAACCCAGAACGGCGCGAACTCTTTTCGGCATGGGCCTTCGGCCGGCCTCAGGTGCCGTTGGCGCTTGAGGTCGGTTATCTGATCGGAGTCATTCTCGCTTGCCCACAAAGGAATAGTGCTGTTGCCGTTGCACGAAACGTGGATAGCTCGGTCACGGTCGCACGGATGTAAAGAGCTTTTTCACCTTCTCGAACCACTGAGTGATCGTGTTTGCCGGTATCGTCTCGTTGACAACGTGTGCAGTCCGCTCGTCCCCCCACGCTGCTCTCTGGTGCCGTCCTTGATCCCGTTGGTGATTGGCGTTCGGCTCTGCGGCATCACTGCCAAAGACCGAGTTTCGATGTGTCAGGCCGAACCCTTCATTCATTGCCACGTTTTCCGATTCCATGCAGCGATACATCGGCCGTTCACTTGATGCACGGCCTTGGTCTTTGAAGCAGCTTCAAACGAGGCGTTCCTCTTCGTTGCTGACAGTTGGCCTGGACTTCGACGTGGGCCGAACTCATGGATGGTGACGACAAACTCTCTGTGCGCCATACCCCACTGTCATGGGGCAAGCAGTCAACAGCCAGATCAAGACAGCACTCGGATCAGACCCGTCCGAACGCAGTTCTCGTCTAGTCTTGCACTTGCGTCGAGTGCATGAGGCTATTTAGGCTCATCGGCACATCTGTAGAGACTTCTGCTTCTAGAGATGTTGCAGGACTGCAGTCGAGCCTGTCTCTCCTCTGTCGGACTACCTCCTTGCTTGACCTTGTGTTCGACGTTTTGCAATGTACCACGGCATAGTTGAGAAGGTATATAATCGTCTGAGAAGACGAAGGAACGAAATGTGCTCCTCATATCCAGATCATCTCCGCGCTGACAACGCTTCCTTTCCACACGATGACCCGACACGTTCTGACTGCGAGCCTCGCTCTGGCGACCGTGGCTGTAGGTACTCTTGGTGCACCACATCGAAGTGCTAGCTGCACCTTTACGGATGCTGCAAGCGCCATTGCTGGCAAAGACGGATGCAGCACAATCATCCTGTCCAACATCAATGTTCCGGCAGGTCAGACTCTTGACCTCACCAAGCTCAACACTGGTACTAATGTGGTTTTTGAAGGTACGACCACCTTTGGACATGAGGCATGGACTGGACCACTGATTTCGGTGTCAGGTACTAAGATCAACGTCTCGGGCGCCAAAAGATCTCTGATTGATGGTGGAGGTGCAAGGTGGTGGGATGGTCAGGGAAGTAACGGCGGAGTGACCAAGCCGAAATTCTTTTTTGCACACAACATGGACAACAGCGTCATTCAGAATCTCTCCATCAAGAACACGCCGGTGCAAGCGTTCAGCATTAACAGCTGCAATGACCTGATTCTAGACCAGGTGGTCATGGACAACTCGGATGGTGACACTGAGGGTGCACACAACACGGATGCTTTTGACGTCGGAAGCTCGACAAGCGTATACATCGCCAATCCCACTGTGCACAACCAGGACGACTGCTTGGCTATCAACTCTGGTACAGACATTCTCTTCTCGCATGGCTACTGCTCTGGTGGTCATGGACTATCGATTGGAAGCGTCGGTGGGCGCTCAGACAACACCGTGTCTGGCGTTGTGATCAAGAACTCCGAAGTAGTCAACAGCTTGAACGCAGTACGCATCAAGACGGTCTCGGGCGCAACGGGCACGGTCAACAACGTGACCTATTCGAACATTCAGATGTCAGGCATTTCCACGTACGGTGTTGACATTCAGCAGGACTACCTGAACGGAGGTCCAACGGGTCAGCCAACGAATGGAGTCAAGGTTACCGATATCAAACTGACCGAGGTTACCGGTTCTGTGCTCTCCAACGCTACGCCAATCTATGTACTCTGCGGCTCCGGATCATGCTCCGATTGGAAGTGGTCGGGCGTTTCAATCAGCGGTGGACAGGAGAGCACCAAATGCGAGAATGTCCCCTCCGGAGTCCATTGTTAGACGCAAAGACCAGCCTATATTCGCCAGCGCAGTGAACAGTCTTGCGCCTATGTTTGTCATCTTTGAGGTACGCTCGTGGCCGGTGCCAACGGAAATTCATACTCCTGTATCTTATCATGTTCACCTCCCTGATCTCCGATCTGATTCAATTCTATCTCATGAGAAATGGTCTACTCCAGCTGGATAGATCTGACGGGTGTATCGATGAGATCAATATCCTGAGAGCCAGAGACAAGATGAGGCGTTAGTGGTCTGGACCCTGAGAAGTTGGGGGCTGCTGGCTACTGTACAGTACTTTGACTCTGCAGGAATGGCCTTTCTCTCGGCTGTGTCCTCATCTTCGGCACGAGATTCATTCTCGTGAATGCTCCAAAGGTGTGAATTGATCTTCTTGAAGACGTCGATGTTGGGCCGGACTTCGCACCGAATGCCCATTATTTAGTACCCTTTGCCGGTCCCCTGTCTGTCCTGTAAAATGAAATGATCGGCCATCGTCGCCTCAGATCTGGGCTGATCAGAAGCCTCGTCGTTATCGCAAGAACGATAGCCGGGCTTTGAGTGGAACTGAAACGTGGGCACCAAGCGAGGCATTCGGCTACAGGACCGGTCGCCGCCGGGAAGACCCCTCGGCGCTATCGCTTTTGGTACGAAGACAATTGTGGACGCAAACCGCGTGTTAAAGTATGGTCAAATCGAGCTCAAGCACGAGCAATCGCTGGACCCTGTTGAATTCAACATGCAAGCTGCTCTGGCAGTTGAACGTGAACATGCAGCCCCAGGCTTGGACGTCCCGTAATTGTCCTTCGGATAGGCAAGGAAACTAACAGCCTCCCACGGCAGAGCAGACCATCTTGTCGGATCAACAGCGGTTGCTGTTGACAGCTGTAAAGTTCCAGGCCTCGGCATCGGAGAGGGAAAGCAAGGAGACCATAGGCGTTAGAAAAGCAGTGTAAAATAGAGGCCCTGGGGCTGTCAAATTGGGCGGAGCTGTAAATTCAGGCCGCCCGACTTACCACAAGCCAGTGACGATTGGGCGGCTAACACCCTGTAGGCTTGAGCATGGACGCCGCTGTATGCAGTGCGCTGCACGGGCGTTTGTCACATTTGAATTCTGGCTGCACTGTGGGTAGCCGTACATAACTCCAGCAGTGTCGAGATGCTCAGGGCATGGCTGTGAATGTGTGACTTTCTGCCTTGTAGATCCGTGCAGGGCCGCCGACTCAGATATGCACGCTGATGCAGCGGATGCTGCTAAGAAATGCGTGAGAAATCCGAGAACAACCTTTGCCGAAACAGATTCGCGTTCATGGCAACCGCCGCCTAATTCTGACGGTGGGCTTTTTTTAATTAAAAATGTGCGTGGACGTGAAGCCGATATGGGGACCACGAACGATACAGATATCGATGCGACTTGCACTGGCGAACGGGAAACGACTGAGGACATGTGGCCTGCGCGACCCTTCGGGAACTCCTAAGAGCAACACTGAAGCTGCCGAGTTAACGGAAAAGCCGCTTATTGGTACCTGGTTTGTGTATGAATGCTGTCTGGTACACAGATCGACAAGCGGGAGTGAAAGAAGCAGGTGAGTGAGACACCGTGAGGCGATGCACAACATTCTGTTTTTCTGGGCCAGCTATCGCCGCTCAAATACTGAAGAGCGAGGCTGATCAGGGTCGACTGTGAAAGCTCGCCCCCAACAGTGTTTGACCAGGTCTCGACTAAAGCAACTACAGTAACTTAGCTGTACCCATACTTACAAGGGACTGGAACTCGATGGGATTTTCACGAATGGCTGTGCATGCCTCTCTCGAAGTCTTCTTACAGTAGGCCGAGGCATGAACGGCAATGGCACGGATTTGGCACATGGGATGTCTGATCACGATCGAAAAAAGGCGGTAAATTTATTTTTCATACTGGGTACCAGTAACGTAAAGTTGATCAATAAGTTGTTCTTGAGTGTAACTTATTCCAGGTAGACCCGACCTGAACGTTCAGACACAGGATGGCTTCCGGCAGCGACTCGAGCACAACGGCACGAACTGCATTGCAAGAGCTGGGATCGTCCTCCCTTTTCTTCCACTTTTGAGCCAATGAGGGGGTGACTTTAAGGAATTCCCAGGACTTCGGCAGGCAGCCGGCCGTCGAGAGCGACTCGCTGCGAGTGAAGGCGCGCCTATGACCGACCAAATTTGCTCATCCAACATACGACCATGATGAACTACACCTACCGGTACAGTAGCCGACCGACGTCGTGCTTGGCGTGTAGAAAACGAATTCACGAAGTGCGATCCAGTCGAATAGATTGTGCGCGGCTATTGGAGTAACAGACTCGTCCAGGCTCAGTTGGATTGATGCGTCACACATGCGCCAACATTCCTGCTCGTTGTCGCGATTGCCTGTGACTTCACTTCATTCCTGTCTCGACGTGAAACAAGGAAAAACTGATAGAAAAAAATAAATTGAATACATTTCTGAAAAAAAAACGGCGCGTCTGCAGCAAGGGCCGGGCGAGGCGAGCTGAGGCGAGGTGAGGTGAGGCAATGGGATGCGATGCGATGCGACGGGGATGACCAAGGGAAAAGAACAGAGCCTAGTTACCGGTCGGAGTGGAGTGCAAGCGTCATGTAAACAAGCTCGGATCCCGTGCGCGTGCAGCCTGGATTGCTTCCAAGCACTTTTCGGCGAGCGAGCTACATCATACATGGTAACCAAGCCAAAAAAAAAAAAAAAAAAAAAAAAAAAAAGCCCATGTCTCGCTACGCCCCGTTAGCACAAAACATGTGCTCCTCTTCTTCTGCCGAAAGCAAAAGTGACAAACGATGATGAGTGGCTCAGACTGCATTCACACCTGCACAGCTTTGCTTTTCGCCGCCCTTGTGCGTTTCTCGTTTTTCTCGCAGCTGGTGCCAAACTCTCTTTTGTCTTGCAACCTGTTGCCTGTCGCAAAACTCCGATCCGCGTGCCAAAGCCCAAGCAAAACTTTCCCAGCCTTTCAGCTATCGTTCCTCTTCGTATCTTTGCAAATCCCGTCGCGGTCGGCCCGCAGAGGTATATAACAGTCAGCTGCTGATAGCGACTGCTTTATCCTTCCCTTCTAACTACTCATTGTCGCCCTCACCATCCATCTAAATCTCTGACGCGTCCCTCGCTTAGACGTCGTCACCGCGACTCTCCAACATGCCGCCGTTCAACCTTGTCTCTGGTTCGGCCAAGCTGGCGTTGGCTGCTTCGCTCGTGCAGCATGTCGCCGCTCAGCAGGCCACCCAAAATGGCGCGTCTACTTCGACCGTCATCTCGGCGATCGTCTTGAACGCCGTCATCTTTGCTATTCTCTTCTGTATCTTCCTTCTTGCTCGTCCTCGCTTCAAGCGCGTCTACGCGCCCCGTACCTATCTCGTTGTTCCTGAGGAGCAGATTGAGCCCTTGCCTCAGTCGCTCTTCGGCTGGCTTCCGGTTTGGCTCAAGACTCCCACCACTACCATTCTCGAGAAGAATGGTTTGGACGCCTACATGTTTGTAGAGTACCTCGAGATGATGCTCTGGGTCTTTGTTCCCATCTGGATCCTCACCTGGATCGTCCTCATGCCTACCTACGGTGCCAAGACCACTGGCCAAGGAGACGGTTTCAACCGTTTCATTCTTAGCAAAGTCGGCAGTTCTGCTCAGCAACAGAAGCGTTATGTCGCTCCCCTCTTGCTCCAGTGGATCTTCACCTTCTGGTTGCTCTACAACATTCGTTCTCGCATGTCCAAGTTCATCAAGCTTCGTCAGGAATTCCTTGTCTCGCCTCGGCACGCCTCTTCAGCTCAGGCAAGGACCGTCTTGGTCACCGGTATCCCCAACGAGCTGCTCAGCGAGAAGAAGTTTCGCGCCATGTACTCACAGCTTCCCGGTGGAGTTGCCAAGATCTGGCTCAACCGAAACCTCAAGGAGCTTCCCGACCTTTTCGATCAGCGTGAGAAGTGGTGCAACAAGCTCGAGGCTGCCGAGACCAGTCTCATCAAGACTGCATACAAGCTGGTCAAGAAGGGAAAAGCCCAAGGTGCCAGCGGCTCCCTGCCCGACGCTGACCTCGAAATCAACGCCGAGATTGCCGACCAGTACGTGCCCAAGAAGAAGCGCCCCACTCACAAGCTCGGCAAAATCCCTTGCATGGGCGAGAAGGTCGACACCATCCACTGGTGCCGTGAGGAAATCGCTCGTTTGAACAAGGAGATTGAGAGCAAGCGCTCCGAGATCGCCGTCGACTACAAGAACTACCCTCCCCAGAGCAGTGCCTTCATCCTGTTCAACACTCAGATTGCCGCTCACATGGCTGCCAAGTCGCAGGCTCACCACAAGCCTTACCGCATGACCAACCGATACGTCGAGGCTCACCCTGACGACGTTGTCTGGGCCAACATGAACATGAACCCATACGAACGCAAGATCCGCACTGTGATCGGCTGGGCTATCACCATCGCGCTTATCATCTTCTGGGCCGTGCCAGTTGCGTTCGTCGGTATCATCTCCAACATCAAGGGTCTTGCTAGGAACGTCCCCTTCCTCGGATGGCTCAACGACATTCCCAACGTCGTTGTCGGTATCATTCAGGGTATCTTGCCTACCGTCCTGCTTGCCGTGCTCAACATGCTGCTTCCCATCTTCCTTCGTCTGCTGTCCCGCCTCAGCGGTGTTCCCACCCGCAGCGGCATCGAGCTCGATTTGCAGACCCGTTTTGCTGCTTTCCAGATCGTGCAGAACTTCCTCTTCCTTACTCTGATTTCAGGTAACGCCGGTCAGATTGCTACCTACGTCACTCAGGTCGCTCAGTCGCCCTCCACCTTCCCTGGTCTGCTTGCCGAAGCTATCCCCAAGGGTTCGCTCTTCTTCCTCAGCTTCATCACCCTTCAGGGTCTCTCGGGTGCGGCCGGTCTGTTTGCTCAGGTGCCCGGTCTCGCTGTTTACTACGTCAAGAAGTTCTTGCTGGCCTCGACTCCCCGAAAGGTTTGGCACATTGACCACGACACTGGCGGACCGGCTTGGGGTACTCTTTTCCCCTCCATGACGCTGATCACTGTCATCGGCATCGGTTACGTCGTCATTGCACCTATCATCAACGGTTTTGTCGCTTTCACCTTCTTCCTTTTCTTCCTCGGCTACAAGTACCTTTTTCTTTACGTATACGACACCAAGCCCGCCAGTGAGACCTCCGGTCTCTTCTTTGGCAAGGCCATTCGCCACATCTTTGCCGGTCTCTACGTTGAAATGGTCATGCTCACTGCCATCTTCTTCCTTGCTCAGTCTGTCGACGCTGCAGGAAACAAGACGCAGTCGGCCATTCCCGAGGGTGCCTTCATGGTCGCCTTGATCGTGATCGTGGTTGGCTTCCACTACTTCCTCAACGATTCCTTCAGGCAGCTAGAGACCGCTCTTCCTCTTTCGTTGACCGTTGGTGGCGCTGAAGGCGCTCTGCTTGACAATGGTCGCGCTTCCGGTGACACCGCCTTCAACGAGAAGAAGGGTCTCAACGAGAAGAAGGGTCTCAACGGTCAGGGAAGCTCGAGCGTTGAAGCGGCTCCGGCCATCAAGGGCAGCACCGATGGCAACGGCTACACTGTCGATGCCAACAAGGCCGTCCAGAAGGCACCCGAAGGTATGACCGAGGAACACGAGTCGGCCTTCTACCACCCGTCGCTTACGGGCGAACAGAAGCCCATCTGGCTGCCCAACGACAAGTTCGGCATTGGTCGCGCCGGTGTCGCCTCTGCCCGTAAGGCCGGCCTCGATGCCACCTACGAGCACACCTCCGTCACCGAGAAGGGCCAGGTCGAGACCGACGCTTACGAGCCCCCCGGTGAGCCCCTTGTTTGAGCGGAAGTGGCTGATCGGTCATTCGAATACTTTCGTCTGCTTTCATCTCGACCGGACGTTGCTGTGATCACAATCGTGCTCGCGTCAGCTCCATAGAGAAGAGTATATCCGTCCTTTCATTTTGCATACCCGCTCCATCACTACCTCACTGTCTCTCCTGTGTTACCTCTCTATATCCATGTTGTACGCTTGATAGTGCGTTGTGTAATGATGAGCCAGATATCCCCTTTCGTTACAGCCAAATGGTGTGAATATATTCTTGTTTGTGTGTGAAGTATCAGTCCCAGAAGAACGCTGGTCTTAGCGATTCAAGTTCTCTTCGCTTCGGTCTCCATGTGTTGTGTTTGGTTCTCTGTGCATGGCGTTGAAAAAATAAGCACATTGATTTTCGGCATGATTAGCACTTCCCCACGCTGACCGAGAAGAAGTGGGGGAGCTCCGCAAAATGCACCTGCTTTGCTCCGCCTCCGCATTCAAGGGCAAGCTTGTGCCCACCCGTACCGACCGAAAGCGCATGCCACAAAGGGCGCGGACGAAGGTCGGCATGCTCCCGAAGCAAGCTCGTTGAGCAGCTATGCGTATGGAGTGCCAGCGCGCCGACCTCGGCTCCTTCCAGTGCCTTGTCCTGCTCTGACTGACATCCTCTTCCTTCTCAGCTCGCCACCATCACATCCTTTCACCTGTGCACCCCTTCCGACTTCCGTAACGATGACAGTCGTCCCATCCTCTACAAAGAAGCAAGGCACTGCTATGGAAGGCACCTTCCCTGCAAGCGCCGTCCCGGACTTCGATAACATCCCAGAGGTTCCTGGTATGCCTCACGGATGTGCTTGGAACGTCTGGGGCCGAGACGACCAGCTCGGCTGCTTGAACCTTCTGACGCCTGAAGTGGTTGCTCAGGCAGCTCAGGAGAACATCCGAACCGGAGATCGCGTCCAGATTGATTGGGGCCTTGACAGTGTCGATGTGCCCGCCAACAAGCGCAAGCACTTCCATCACGAGCTTGTTGATCTCAAGAAGACGCTTGGCGTCTACGCTACGGACGACGAAGTCCACCTCAACACACAAACCTCCTCGCAGTGGGACGGATTCAATCACTTCGCGCTCCAATCGAATGGATTATACTACAACGGTGTCAAGCACGAAGATTTGCACTCTGGTGCCATCGATAAGGCCAGCAAGAATAGCATGGACGTTTGGTGCCTCAACGGCGGTATTGCCGGCCGCGGCGTTTTGGTCGACTGGGTGCACTGGTGGGAGTCAACCAAGTCGGAACCACTTCCTGCTGGCAACTCGTCTTACCCAATCCCTCTTTCTCAAATCAAAGAAGCCCTCAAGTGGCAGGGGACTGAGCTTCGTACTGGAGACATCCTACTGTTGAGGACAGGAGTCGTTCGATGGTTCGAGCAAGCATCAGAGCAGGAGAAGATCAAGGGATTCATTGAGAACGACAACTTCCCCGGCATTGAGGCCACAGAGGAAGTCAAGCGTTGGGTTTGGAACTGCCACTTTGCAGCGGTTGCCAGCGACAACATGTCGTTCGAATTTGGACCTCACAAAGGTAAGCAGCATTCATACTGAGGAGAAGTGAATCACTCAACAGATCGACTAACACAAAACATTCCCTCAAACCTGACGACCTATCTGTCATTCTGACCAGATATGTGGCTTCATGAGTGGCTCCTTCCCATGTATGGTTGCCCCGTCGGAGAGCTTTTCGATCTAGAGCGACTGTCAGAAGCATGTCAGAAGCACCAGCGCTGGACATTCTTCCTCACGTCGGCCCCTTTGCGCGGTAAGTGCCTTGAAACGAGGTGTTTGATCATATGCGATTTGAGCCTCCGTATGCTGACTTGCTTTGTTCGGGGTATTCCACAACAGTCAAAGGAGGAATTGCATCGTCTCCCAACGCCATCTGTATCTTTTGAGCAGTGCAGCCTCGCATTAGTCCATCCGAATCGCCCGGCCATACCTGGAATTAGACTGTCACCTTCGGAATGCAAGCCATCACAATCTCTGCCTCATGCTATAGGACAAAATCTTCGACAGGAATGTTTATGTCGTTTTAATATTAGACTATACTACAGATGACCAAGGGTAGTGCGACCGCCTAGCAGCTCGACAAGCGCCTTGTGCTCGTGCCACCAAGCGGTCTTTCCGCGTCTGTTCTTCATATCAGCATTCTTGGCCATCTCAGTGGCCGATGTGAAGTTGATGGTAGAGCCTTGGATGGTGATCATGACTGCTGTGTCATCCGAATAGGTCTTGTCGGATGCACCTGCGCCCACCTTGGAAGAGGCGGATGAGTGGTAGCTGCGCTGCCTAAGGGCCTCCGTTTCAAGGAACTCGCAGCACTTGAGCGCCAAACGGGTGGCCCGGACACGGTCCAGTGGCGAAGGCACACCACCCTGCAGCGTGTGGCCAAGGCTGGCAGATCGTGCGTCGAAGAGACTGTTGCCCTCTTCCTTGAGAATTTTGGTGATGACCTCGGTGGTGAAGACATCGGAGGACTTTTCGTTGCGGATGACCAGTCGGCCTTCGGACTTGCCCTTGACATCCAACAGGAAACGCTTCTTGAGGAAAGCAACATCTTGACCGAGTTGCTGCAGACCAATGCCGACTTCAGGGGTGTAAACGAGCACAGCACCTGCGGCGAGGGCACCCATGACGGCAATGTAGCCGCATTTGCCTCCCTGCGTCTCGACAACAAAGACACGGTTTCGCGAAGCAGATGCCGACTGCTTGACGGCGTCGCAAGCATCTACCAGGGCGTTGAGCGATGTGTCAGAACCCAGCGAAAACTCATTCATGGGTACGTTGTTGGAGATGGTCGCTGGAAGACCAACGATGGGGATACGGAAGGCGGGGTATTGGTCACGGTTGTCGTTGAGGATCTTGACCGAGCTGAAGGCTTCGAAACCACCAACGATAAGCAAGCTCTCGATCTTGTGCCCTTGCAGCTTGGCAGCAACGGCGCCGAGGTCGATATCAGGGAGATGACGGTTGACGCCGAGCTCGGAGCCACCTCTTGTGGCCCAGTTGTCCACGCGCAACCAGTTCAGGACCGAGACATTGTCTTCGAGAAGACCGGGGAAACCATTGTAGATAACGACGGCGTCGTGACCCTTGGCAAGGCAGTATCGGACAGCTGTACGAGTTGCGGCGTTCATTCCACCGGCAGGAGCGCCGACGTGGATAACACCCATCCGGAGACGCTTCTTCTCGGGGAGCATTTCATCATCGGAAATCTGGCTGATGTACTTGAAAGCACGAAGACCTTCTGCGAATTCCGGGTCACGGAGCGCCAAGGCACCGTCAAAGTCCTTGGACTCGATGAGCTTGGCTACCTTTTGCGTCTGCTCGACGGCGTACATGAGCGGAATGCGTGTGATCTTGTTCTCGCTGATGCCAATGACGTAAGAGGGAGTTTCTGGTGTGGCCTCGAGAACGGCATCGACGGCCTCGATCCCCTGCAGAGTGGCGAGGATGCGGTCGTTTGCGTCGGGCTTACCACCACGCTGAGTATGGCCGAGAGTAGTGACTCGGGTATCGAGACCGAGGTCATCAGAGAGAACGTTCTTGATCATGTCG
Source organism: Ustilago crameri (assembly GCA_024271935.1). Lineage (NCBI taxonomy): Eukaryota > Fungi > Basidiomycota > Ustilaginomycetes > Ustilaginales > Ustilaginaceae > Ustilago > Ustilago crameri. The sequence continues at coordinate 48,853 of JANBMJ010000011.1, forward strand.
GGAGTGATGTCGTTGAGCTCGCGATCGATAGCACCCTCGGCTACAATGATGATGGATTTGCGCTTTCCGAGATCTCTGTGCTTTTGGAGCACTTGACACATCTCGGAATGCCATTGCTGACCCTGGGGTGGACGCTCGGGGATGAAGACGTAGTCGGCACCGGTAGCAATACCGGCCATGAGCGCAAGCCAACCGCAATGTCTGCCCATGACTTCGACGACGAAAGCGCGAGAATGAGATGCGGCGGTGGACGAGATGGAGTCGACAGCTTCGCAGATGCGTTGCAAGGCGGTGGAAGCGCCGATGGTGATGTCGGTGGTAGCCATATCGTTGTCGATTGAGCCTACGAGACCGACGATGTTAAGGTGAGCATACTTGTTGGCTTGTGCTTCGGTGATCCTGCTCTTGGCCTTGAGCGAGGCAACAAGGTCAGGCCACTCGGCACGAAGCTTGTCGGCACCAGTGAGACTACCATCACCTCCGCAGACGGCGAGTGCATCGATACCGTTGATGATGAGGTTGTAGGCAGCCTGTTCACGGCCCTCGGGGGTTCGGAAAGTCTTGGAACGTGCAGTACCGATCAGGGTTCCTCCCTGGTCCATCCAGCCGCGGACGTCATCCCATCCAACACGGATGATGTATCGGCCTCTGAGTCCCAGCTCTTGAGCCTCTCCGACACCCTCACGCAGGAGTTCACCCTCTCCATAAGTGGGGACGAAGCCTATCTGTTCAACGTCCTGATTGGGCTCGGTTGGCTTGCCCTTGGTGTCGGCCGTGTCGAAGAAAGTGGAGGTATTCCTGCTGATGGAGGGAGTTGCTGCAGGGGTGTTGCCTGGAGAATGATTACCACGGACGAGACCCTCCCAGCCTTCTCGGATGACAAAAGCCTCGCATCCGCGAACGATGGCCATCTTGATGACGGAACGAACAGCGGCGTTCATACCGGCAGAATCACCGCCCGATGTCATAACAGCGAGCCTTCGGGGTTGACCTCCATCCTTGGCAGCAGCAAAAGCAAACTTGGAGGCGAAGGTGTCCTCGGCGCGCACGGCGGGAGCGAAGGGAGGCATGGTTGGAATGCTATCCCTCTTCGAACGAGAAGATGCGTCTATGAGTGTCGTTCCCGAATACGTTGTCCGGGGTAGCAGGGGGGGGGGGGGGGGGGGGGGGGGGGGGGGGGGCGCTGCCTCCACCGTTATGATCAGGCTAGTCGAGCCTGCGTGTAGAGGTTGGGTTGCAAAAAGGAATGAGAGCAATACTTGCGTGATGTTGGCCGCGCGGCGAGTTGACAAAGCGAAGAAGGAGGGAATATGGTGGTTAGGCAAAGTCGAACGAAGCAGATTCGAGATGGCATGGACAAAGCGCAACAGCATGCAGCTCAGAGCTTTGATTTCATATCGATCGCGGACTTGATCTTTTGCGTCAAATTTAAAGCATGACAACTGCAGAACGCGGTCAGAGGGGAGAAACTCGCCGAGCAAGTGCGAGAAAAGGGCTGGTTCGGCGGTATTTCGGATCAACTCTCCCACTCAACGATCTGTTGATTTTTTTGGCACGAGTTGGGAAGAAAAAGATGGATCTGCAGCGCGATAAGCAGCTTGAAAAAGGTGGAGGCAAGAAGCGAACAACCCATCGGCAAATTCAAATATCGGCATCATCAAATCGGTGATTCGCGCTACGCTCGAGAAGGGAGGATTGACATTGCAAGCCAGCATCGCTCGTGGCGGACCCTGAGCTCATCAGCCTTAAAGGTCAAAGTTGACCAAGCCATGGCCATCCCGGATACATGAATGGGGAGCAGAGCGGAAGGACTCGCCACAGACGGTCGTGGTCAGGCTTCATTACGGCCTGATACTGTAGCTTGCCCCGCCCAGCTAGGTGCTGAAGCGCGATGCGGGGTCCGGCGCGATTGGCGGGCAGATCCGAGACTTTGGACAGGGAGATTGATTCGGAGCCTGCCTGTGTCAGAGCCAGTGGAAAGTAAGCGCGCAAAAGCCGAGCCAAGCTAGGGTAAGTTTCTATTGTAGCACATGGCACTCACGTTGGAAGCGAGGCCAAGGGAGAAATTTGCGCAGCGTCGGCATCTCGCATGTGGTTCCAGAGGCGCCGCCCCAAAGCTTGCAACAGCAAACTAGATAGCCAAGATTAGACGAGCACCACACTAGATCTCAAGATTCGCTTGTGGGATACCGGTACCGATACATTCAGGTGAGAGCCAAGTCGACTTGAGTTTGGTTCAACCGACAGCTTTGCTTCACCACTACCGGTAACGGGTACAGTATGACACATGGGCATTCTTTCCAAGGCCCGCCCCGCCAAGCCTTGAGATTCATGAGAGCCAACTTAGCCTGTCCAAAGGGGTATCTCTCGTTCGTGGTACAGTCGAACCTCTCATAATGACACACGCGACTTTCTTTAAAAAATTGCGAAAAATGGAAATTAAATTGAGGCTGCTTAAATCAACGCCATAGCATACCAGCTTACATAAGGCTTCAAAAGCATATGTTCTATACACCATTTTGATCCTCTTTTTTCTTCTCTATCTGTTCGGGCTACTCTCTTGCCTTCTTACCCACAGATTCTCCATCATCCAGCAAGAAAAAGGATGTCATCCAGGTCAGAGGAATTGGACAGGGAACTTGCAGAAGGGGTTGTTAGGCAGCAGGAGAGGAAAGTCATGGTCAATGGTCATCTCATCAGGCAGCAAGGTTCCAATGGACAAACAGCTTGGGCTCAAGTTCTCTAATGGCTGGCTGGATAAGTTCTGCCATAGGCACTCATTCAGGCAGCATTTGGCTCATCGAGAGGCAGGAAGTGAAAGCTTGGATGACAAACCAAGTTTTCAGCTCTTGGCTTATATCATTTGACTCCTACATTGGTCAGACTCCTGGGAGGCATTTGGAAGCGGAGCTAGGCAGCACAGACATCTACAAGATGGACATACTCAGTGCCATCAGGATCTGCAAGCAAATCTGGGAGGAGTTTAGCAGTATCACTATCAGGAACTGCTGGAAACACACAGGACTTGTTGATTGGGATGGAGATGCTCAGAATGAGGATGGGGATGCTGCTCTGGACAGGGAGGTTCTGGAGACAATCAGGAAGCTGACTGATGTTGGGCTTCAGGATGTGGTGGAACCACTTGGAGAAGAAGAGGTCATGCCAGAGACAGAGGAAGAAGAGCTGGAGGGGAAACACTCCACCAGAAACTCCTCCTGCATGCTTGGAGATGTCAGAGGAGGCAATTACAACAGCAGAAGAGCAGCTCAAGACCCTTAGAGCAGCACAGGAAATCTTGGCAGAGTATGGACTTCTCAGCCTACCAGTTCTGAAGGCTATAGAGTCTTGTAGTAGCCGCATTACCAATGGAAAGACTTGAAAAGACATTCAGGTGTTAGAACTTTTTTCCGCACCTCTAAAGCTGCAGTGGTTGCTGAGATATATTTCTGAGCATGCTTTTTTAGTTGTTTCAGATTTTTGAAAATTTTAAGATAAATAATGTGTCATTATGAGAGGTTCGACTGTACATTATTCAAGATCCGCCCTCCCTTGCCTCTGCGACAGTCAGTCAAAACCTGTAACCGTATCATTTGACCACAGAGATGTTGTGCAGACATGATCGTTCGTCGTGGTGCAACACATGAAGTCCGACCTTTGTGGGTACAGTAGGTTGGCTTCATTATCTATCACAGGCGCTGTCGGCTCGGCTCAACCAATTACACAATGCCATTGAAGAGTGGCTGTGGATCGCGCCCAAAGCGCGCAATGAACTGACGCGACACAAGATTGGAAATGCGATGCCACCGCTACCAGCAGCACGACAAGCTTGAAGCGATGAGCCAGCGAGAGAGACGAAAGTCTGCTGCAACTGAGCAACAGCTGAACGAGTGTGATGTGTGACAAGTGGGAGGACGAACCGCCTCCTTCCAACAGGAATTTGCGGGTGAGAGGGACACGATGGAAGGCTCCAAGCCTCCTTGCTTGCAGTGTTTGCTTGGTAGGGATATCATAAATGGCGGTTGGAATTTGGACGTGCCCACCCAGGACCAAGACTGAGCCGACTGTGCTGTCGTGCTGCTTTATTTCTCTTTATTTTCAATTTATTACGCCTCTCTGCTGCTGCTGCTGCTGCTGCTGCTGCTGTTTGAGTAGGCGGCGTTGAGACACTTCTGACACCCACAAAAGCACACACAAGCACACAAGCACAAGCGCCCGCACGCCGCCCAAATTGGCTGCTGCCGCTGCTGTCTCTGCTGCACAGTTGCACACACAGTGTCTCTCTCTTTCCAAGCAATCTTTCCACTGCACAGACTGTGGGCGGCATTTTCCACAGCTCACTCTCACATTTTGTGGTTGGCACTGACGGCAACTCCGAAATCTCGCAACCGCTCTCAGCACTCACACTTAGACACACACACGCACACACTCTCACTCACACCCACACAATCACTTTGTCATCGTCGGTTGTCCATATCCTCCTCACTCGACCTCCCCGCAGTCAGCGTAGCCGCATCCATCTTACGCTCGCTCTCGACTTCCGCACTACCACACACGGTACGCACGCCCACCAGCCGCTGTTGTTCGATCGCATCTACATTTTCTTTGTTTCGCCAATCCACGCGCTGCGTCCTTGTCTGCGTTTCGCTCATCTCACGATACCCTCCTTTCACAGTTCGACCAGGCCCATACAATCTGCAACATCCTCTCATCTCGATTTCACTCGGTCTTCCGCGGTCTCGTTCCCGCGTCAACCTTCCGCATCGGCGGACCTTCTCGAGGACCTTCTTTCTTTGCTATCCCGTTGAGCACGTCGTTGCACTGTAACAGCTGCCATCACCATCTTGGGTCCTGGTGTAAACGCCATCCGATCATTTCATCGTCGTCTAGCGAGACTTTCTGCGACGTCGCTGCAACACACGCGTGACATTCTACCCGCCGCATTCCATCATCCACACCTGTTCGGCTCTGTCTGTCTCCTGCCTCGACGAATCCCAGGTCTTCACCCTCACCGCCCCGACGCTACTGACATTGTGTTGATTCAGCATCGACAGTCGCCCGTGCTGTCTGCTGTTCGTTGGACTGCTCGCTCGCCCACTCGCATATTTCTTCGCGCGCTCGACCATGCCATTGCAAACCGTGCGGAGCTAAGCGATGGCACAGGTAGCTTCTAGCTCCAACCTCCCCCTCGCCCCGCCGCAGCACGATCAGTCATATCGTCCGCTCGGCTTTCACGCCAACATGGCCGGCTCTTCTGGCGCATTACCTGCTGCCAGTGTGCATAGCGGTCCTAACGACGGTGTTCCAGGTCCCTACTCCGTTCCAGGTCCATCGACAGCACCAGCACAATCTCATACCAACTTACTAAGACCACCAGATGATGCCTTGCCAACCACAGCCGCATCGCTCATGCGTGAAGGTCCACGCGACTTCACTGTCATCAAAGATGTTGGCGACGGCTCCTTCGGTACCGTCTGCCTGGCAGATTGGAAGAGTCCTCTTCCAAGCGGCACCATGCTTTCGCCAATGCAACATCCAACAACTCGCCCGGAATACATCGGCAAACGGCTCGTTGCCATCAAAAAGATGAAAAAGCCTTTCCCCAATTGGCAGGAATGCATGAAACTCAAGGAGCTCAAATCCCTCCTTACTATACCACCGCATCCCAACATCATCCCTCTCTACGATGCCTTTCTCATGCCTACAACAAAGGAGCTCCATTTCGTCTTTGAATGCATGGAGGGCAACCTCTACCAGCTTACAAAGTCTCGCAAGGGTCGTCCACTCGCCGCCGGTCTGGTCGCTTCCATCTACGAACAGATCGTTCTTGGTCTCGACCACATCCATCAGCATGGCTACTTCCACCGCGACATGAAACCCGAGAACTTGCTCATCACCACAACCGGCCTCGCAGACTATCCGGCACTTCAACAAGGTGCGCCTCCAGAGAAGGACGTGCTTGTCATTGTCAAGCTAGCCGACTTTGGTCTAGCCCGCGAGACAAACAGCAAGCCGCCATATACCGAATACGTATCCACACGGTGGTATCGTGCGCCAGAAGTGCTTCTGCGTTCCCGAGACTACAGCAATCCCGTCGACATGTGGGCCCTTGGAACTATTCTCGCCGAACTTGTTAACCTCAAGCCTCTCTTTCCCGGTCACAGCGAGGTTGATCAGGTATTACAGATCTGTGAGGTACTCGGCGATCCGAGTCACAGCTACGGTCACGATTCTCGCCAGAGACACAATGGTGGCGGTCCGTGGGATAAGGGCATTCGTATGGCTAGATCCGTTGGCTTCCAATTTCCCATCTGCAAGCCTGTCAAGTTCTCGCGTCTCTTCTCTGACCGTATACCAACGAGTCTGGTCGATTGCATACAGGACCTTCTTCGATACGATCCAAAGTTAAGGCTCACCAGCAAGGATTGCCTACAGCACGAATACATGCAGGTCGAGGCGCCACGATTACGCCCGCCGCAGGTCAAGCCCGTCGTCAGCGCAACAGCGCCTCTCCGCCCGCAGCAAAACGCATCACGACCCATTCCACCATCCCACTCGACGCCACTGTCAGCGCAAACAAAACCACCATTCGGCGCAGCCGACTCCAATCTGAGGCCATTGGCAATGCTTCGCAATCCGGACGGATCCAACATCGTCATGTTCAACGGACGTCCTCTTGCCCAATCCAACGGCTCCGCTTCAGCTCCTCCTGCCGCCGCAAACATGCACGGCTCGCCCATTTCTCCCATGCAGGAAGATGGCGCAGAAGTCCCGTGGGCTCCGCCTGCAGCCTCTATGACCAGAAATGCTCCACTCTCCGCGTACCCAGCGTTCCCTGATTCCGCCTCTGTCTATACGCAGAGCAGCGCACACCACGAGGCTCCTTCATCAAATGCTCCTTCATCTGACGCTACCGTGGTCCTCGGCAATCCGTCCATGGTTCCATCAGACGCGCAGATGACGGAGGCAACGCTAACGCCGTCAGACTACCGGCATGGTCAGACTCTGCAAGCACATCAATACGAGCAGTACCAGCGACAGTATCGTCAGGATTCTGGCCAAGGCCATCATCAAGGCTACAATGCCGATGCCGCTGCAGCCTACGAACGCGAGCACGTCGCTCACTCTGGTTCCTTCATTCCGTACCCCGGTGCGGGCGTTCAGGGCTCGTTGCCAGGCGCTGCTTCTTCTGGTGATCTGTCTCAAAAGAACGACTCAAATGCCAGCAACGAAACCATCGGCTCTCGCGACCGGGAGAAGCGCAGGAGCAAGGCCTGGGGCCTCAACATTTCGTCCGTTTTCGGAGGAAGCGGCAGCAGTGGAACTGTTGCTGGTGGCAGCGGAGGTTCTCATCAGTTCGCAGCTAACAACCAATCTGCTGCTCGAATGCCGTCCAATGGAGTGCCTGCTGGCAGTATGACTGCGAACGGTTCGAGCCCACTTGTGCACCAAGAGATCAGGAACGCAACAGAGCCCACTCCCGCTCAACGTATTGCGGCCGAACATTCCATCGCTGCTGGTCAAGTCAACGGAGCTCCCGCAAAGGCACCGCTGGATCCCAAGAAAGCTAAGAAGGAAGCCGAGAAAGCCGCTCGAGAAGCCGAGAAGGCTAGACGTGAGGCCCAGCAGAAGGCTGCTCGAGACCGAGCGCGTGCTGTCATGCAGAAGCGCAATCAGCTCTTGGCATCAAGCAATAGCAAGGACCCCGTCGAGTGGCTTTCCGGTACAATCCAGGCGGATGAGCCTTACCGATCGAGTCCCAGCGAAAAAGCGCGGGGCAAACAGCCTGCAGCACCCGGCTCGCAGCTCTCGCCGTCGATGCCCAGCTATGCTTCCGGCGAGTTCCCACGTTCCCCGCTTCCGGCGCCCATGCATGGTCTTGGCCCTGACTATGGTATGGCAGTCAACGCGGCTGTCTCTAGCAACATGGCATGGCGCGGCGTCGGTGCCGCAAGGTATAGTCGATCCAACAAAGCTCGCCGACGCGAACATGACGATGATCATTCGATGTCCAGTTTCGAGGATGCGGTCGATCCGAGACGAGCCTCGATGCAGTCCTATCAAACCGGCGACAGTGACCCTGGACCCGGCACTGGTCAACATCTGGCGCAAGGGCACCACATTCAGCGTGCAAGCTCCTCTTCTTCGCTCGCTTCGGCGCCATCTCTTGTCGACCAGCGACGATTCGCTCCTTCGCTCGAGTCTCATCGCAGCGCCGAGACACGGTCCATTAGCTCTTTGGATCACCAGCTTATCACCAACATGGAGAAAATGACAGCAGCTGAGGCACGAACACGCACGCCCGGCAACGTATCGCCAGGTCCTGCTCATGTCGTTGGCCCACGCCAATCAGTCAGCCGTCAGAGCCGTGCCAACAGTCGCGCCTCGTCCGCATCAGCGCACCGACAGGGCTCAGCCTCACCCTTGCATCACGCCAGCGGTATTCCTCGCTTTCACCCCTACTCTCACGGTGGGCCCGTAACGCCATCGACCGGCTACCATCCCAACTACCAGCTTCCACCGCTGCATCAGAGCCTGCATCATGGCGGACATCGTGGAGATACCGGCGATGGTAATCCGCCAGCATTCCATCATGGTCAGAACGCTCCAAATCAGCATCACATCAACCCCATCTTCCATGTGCCAGCAGGGAATGCTGGCCACGGTACTACGCTGCCGCCCTTCTCGTCAATCGCAGCGACCATCAATGTGCCTGCCATGAACGATAAGACGGCACAGATGCTGTATGCTCAAACTAGGCCTTCAGGGCCCTTGCCGCAGAGCTGAGCTCGATCGCTCTTACAAAGCATCTGGGAGGAGATCGTCTTCTCCTGCTTACTGTCTTTTGCTCTCTTCTCTCTTTCTCTTTTTTTAATCTTGTTGCTTGCATAATCTGTCCTGTAGTGCATAACTGCGCCTGCCAATACCACATTCAATACCGTCATTCAATGCCTTTGTGTCTGTGTCAATATGTCAAGTATCGGGCGCTGTGAATGATCAGAGGTAGCCCGTGTTGTGGAAATAGTGGCTCTGACACCAATAAGAAGGAGTGTGTCGAGGAAGATAAATCGCGATGATACCTCAGGAAGGAGAAGAAAAAGAAAAAGAAAGGATCTCCGAATCCGGGAATTGAACCCGGGTCTGCGCCGTATTCTGCGCGGAAATCGCTGGTCAAATTTATGACAAGGCGCCGTCATAGCCACTAAACTAATTCGGATCGCTTTTGCATGCGATCCGTGTATTGCATATATATATGCTTGACTTTTGTTCAAACAACAAAAGAACTTGGGATAATCCTCGCTTGGGCTCTTACGAGGGCTTCTCGAACACGATCGACGTCCCCTCTCTGGGCAGAATGAACATTGTCAGGGTATCAAAGATCTACGAAGGCAACTTGGCTGCCAACTTGGATTCCAACGCGCGCGGCCAAGATGGGAGAGTGCTTTCGTAGCTCCGGCCCCCACTTTTGCTCGACCTGCCCTATGAGTCGATTGAAGCCCGAACCGAGCTCTGCCAATGATGGGGAAGTCGCCTCCGGCTCAACCTCCGAACACTTCTCCGTGGACACACAAGCCGTACTTGCGTGGAAGCGAGCCTCGTCGTAGTAGGGCTTGGCCCGGAAGGCCCGTCGGAGTTCTGAGCTCAGGGATGAGGAGAGCTTGTGGAGCTGTCGCAAAGGAGGAAGACGAGGTACATAAGCTATCTTTAATCCCCACGAGCCATAGCTGAGTTCTGATGCGTCCTGCTACTCACCTTCTCGCTGCCAGAGCCAACCTCCAGCACCATGAAGTGTTTTGATGAATCGTCATTTGCGAGGCACGAGATTCGCGAGAATGAAAACGTCAGGCTGATGGGATGTGACAAGATGGCTATTCAAAGTCAGCTTCTGACACTGGCCGTTGTACATATTGCCCAGGCACGGGTAGTCGGACAGACTTACCTTCCAAGCTTGCTTATCAGTCTCTGCACTCCTCGAGAAGCAATTTGAATGTACTCGTCCCTCTCGTGGCCCCTGACTGTGAAGGGCCGAGTCAGTGAGATGTGTAGACACTTCTCGGAAGAGATTGTCGAAGCATGTCCCCGTTCAGATTCTCCGTTCTCGTCGGCCTGGGTTGTGTGTGATTCTCGCAGATCAGTCAAAGGGTGAGCTGTCCCAAGCCTTTCTTGGAGATAGCCATGACAATCTCGTATCAATGCAGACAAGGCTCGGTCGAGGGGGACTAAGGAGAAAGATGCCGATCAGCTCTTGGTCATTGTGCTTCATCCCGTGCTGTTTCACACTAGTGACTTACCTTCGACATAGCAATAGCAGAGCCAGTCGCCTCGGGCAACTTTCTTGGAGCTCTGCTCGACATCAGATCCCATTGGTGCGCCCGTGTTCTTTGGTTGCAGGCTGTCACCAGACAGGGGCGGCAACTTCCTGCCGGCGAACAGGCATGAGCGAGATGTAGGGTCGCACAGACTTCAGCATTCTTGTCAAAGACGAGCATTGTCATTGTGAGGACGAACAAAGCTCACGCTCACCTTTTCAATCGTGTTGGCTTCGCGACGTCTCGATGCGCCGAGCCCGGTTTAGCATCCCTGTTCTTGCCAGCCTCGGACGGCTTTTGAGCTGGCGCTTCAAGTTGGGCACCGGCATCGACATCGAGCTCGAGGTCAGAGTCGGAGTCCGTATAGACAGACAACCCAGCGAGGGCTCCGCTCATCATCTGAGAGCAAGCTCGAGTTCACATTGGTACTGGCTAGTGCGAGGAGGAGACCTACGGGCCATTCACCTTTCCGCGTCCCGGTGTCGTTGCCTGTCTGATTGTGCAATCTGACGCGCCAGATTTGTTGCCGTGTCCCGAACGTATCAAAGCCCTTCTGGATCTTGTTTGATATCGTCGCCCAGCCCGATCGATTTGGGCAGGCGCTCCAGCTTTGTTGCATATCACTCTTCGCTGGGCTGAAAAATTCCCACGCTGCTCGAAATTTTGGCGCAGGTAAGGAAATTTTTGGACCACCAAGAAAGTAGAGCAATTCAAAATTGTAGTTGATACCACAACGACTACAATCCGTTGGTTGATGTCCAAATTCAAAAGCAGAGTTGCGAAAAAGCAGTTGCAGACTGGCAGAACGAGACAAGGAAGGGTGACGGGAGACAGGAACGGAAGCCTCTTGCCAGTTGGAAGGTGTGCGATGTGTCTGTGAGCCAGCCAGAGGCGACGATTTGAGAAGTCGCAGCGAAGCTAGGGTTATGTCGAAGCTTTGGAGCAGAGGCGTGTGCCGTCAGAGCGAGTGAGCGTGGACTGTGTGTTGCTGCTAGGTTTGGCTCGACATCATCCTATACTCTTCTTCGCTACCACCAAGAATTCGTCAAGATGGTGAGTATGCCCTTACTGTTGACAGGGCCGACCATCCCGCATCATCGACAATCCAACTACACTGCTGCTATGACACCAACCGGCAACCAACGCATACCGACTACAGGGGCAAGTCCTGTTACTGTCTCCACAAACCTCGACACTTGAGGCAACCTAGCAGAGATGGATATTTCGCAACATCATAGTCTACAATCCCAGAGCAGCGCTACGACAATGACAAGACCGCAATGGATTCAGCACGACAGTCATTTCCATGTCAGGGGTCGCATGTCTCATCAGGCGAAGATGGGTTTAGTAACACCAAATAGCAGCTTCGAGGACACAGAGGACTGCCCGCCCTCAGCACTGTCTTCTGCGACGGAACACAGAACTTGTAGGATTTAATAGATGGATTGTTCAACAGATGAGAGATATGGCTTGGCATGCCTGCGAAAAACATGCTCGGGCGGTTGTAAAAGTTCGACACAGGATACTGTCGGCATGGCAGGAGGGCAGGACGCAGTTGCCTCTTCGGTTCGACCGAACTCTAATTCCGCACTGGTATGCTATTCATTGGCAGAAGGACGTCCCTATGCTTGTTCCGGGGTTTCGAACCATACGCCATCCAACCATCTATCGCTTGCTGCTCGCCGTGCAATCGTCCCCTTGCGCCATCGGACGGTCCACAACTATCTCATCGGCCCTCTGCTACTCATCACACCCTCGCCACGTTCAATTGCAGCAGTGTTCGGATTGTCAATGATGCGGCATTCGGTCCCACCCCTGCCTCTCACTAAGAATGGCTCAGACTGACCTTGCTTTTCAAATTCTACCGATACCATCATCGTCAACTCTACAGGACTCCACTTCTCCCGTCACCCTCCGAACTCGCAAGTTCATCACCAACCGTCTGCTCCAGAGGAAGCAGATGGTTCTGGATGTCATCCACCCTGCCCGCCCCAACGTCTCCAAGGCTGAGCTCTCCGAGAAGCTCTCCGAGATGTACAAGTCCCCCAAGGAGCAGTGCGTCGTTTTCGGCATGCGAACTGCCTTCGGTGGTGGACGCTCCACCGGTTTCGCCCTCATCTACGACTCGCGCGAGTCGATGAAGTTTGAGCCCAAGCACCGTCTTGTGCGCATCGGCCTCGCCGAGAAGACCGAGAAGGCTTCGCGCAAGCTCCGCAAGGAGCGCAAGAACCGTGCCAAGAAGGTCCGTGGTACCAAGAAGACCAAGGCCAGCGAGGCTGCCAAGAAGAAGTAAACTTCTTGATTCCCACCAAATCAGCGCTCTCTCGGCTCGTCTTCGCCCTGCAGCAGTCTCTTTCACATCATGGGCTTGGATCGTGGTCACGCCAGAATTTCGCATTGTCGACGAGCTTTCGCCCCTTCTTTCGAAGTCGACACTATCACAGCGCAGAAGTTCGTGTGACTTGCGATTCAAACCCAATCCAAAATCCACCACTGCATTGGCATTTCTCCATCACTACTGCAATTGTACCATCAACACGTCTCTATCCTTTCTTCATTCCGTAGGCTGCATCAACTCAGTATGCTAGCTTCACCATCCAAAAAGACCCCCGAAATATCGAAAGAAGGCGGTGTCACTTCAGACATGTATGTTGTTCCCACTTGATGTATTGTGTCTCATGAGTGTGGGCCCGATGCCAAAGGTGAGGTTGCTGGTGTTTGGACATTGATGTCGGTATCACTGAGGGTGTCTCAGGCACCGTATCACGAGCAGCTGGCGGATACGCGAAAATGGTTATGGGTCTCATCAGGAAGGTTGAAGCGCATGATAGTATTACAAAATGATGACAAGAATCGCGGAACATGATGAGATGCGTTGAGAGATGGTAACGGACGAAGCTTATGCCGAAGACTTGGATGCCGACTCAGATGTTGCAGTCTCGTCGGAAGCCGAGTCTTCGAAGAGGCTGCCTCCCTGGCCGGGCGCAGGTGCAGGCACAGCCTCTCGAACCTGCTTCTGCGCCTCGATCAATGCAAGACGGCGCTCGTTGAGGACGAATTTGATGCGAGCCATGGACTTGCGGACCTATAAACAGGAAAGAGATGTGAGCGTGGTCAGTAATCGCTTCCACGGACGAAATTGCGAGCGTTGCTTCGTTGTTCGTTGTGATGATGGCTACTTACTCTGTGGTTCTTGCGACTGAAGTTCTGCGACCAAATTCTGGCAGCCTGACGAGCACCAATACGTTGCAACTCCTCCCAGGATGTGGCCAACCTATTGCGCTCCATCAAGAGAACGTACCACAAGGTATGCAAATCCTTGGAGCTCTTCAATCTAAGTTCGCTGGCTAGCCACGACCTGCTGTGCGGATCTTTTCCCAGGTCTCCCTGGTGCACGGCATGCGGAAGGTCGACATAATACTTGGGTTTCGAGATAGCATCGTCGGTCTTCTCCTCATAGGCGGTGGGACCACCAAGTGCCTTGTCGTTGAGCTGATGTGGACGTTTGCGGAAGAACTGAAGCAAAGGGTGTGCGGGATACTGCCTGATCTGCTCGAGCTGCGATTTGGGAGTTGGCGGCAGGAATGGTTGGGACTGAGAGGCGGGCTTGGTGGGTCTAGGAACAGGGGCCTGGGCAGCATTAGAAGTGGAAGAGAATGTGCGAGCGAAAGGGGTTCGCAAGGACTGCGAGAGTCGAGTAAGAGTGGTTCTTGTCGTCATATTATCGATATGCGCCTATGGAGATGGACCTAATTAATCGCCAGAGCTATGTAGTGCAGAGGTGGTGATCAGTGGATAACGATGTCAAGATCACAGTGGAATATCGAGCGACTTGACTAAGTTAAGGCAAGAAGAAGTTGCAGCGTCGAGCTTCCAAATTTTAGGCAGATCGGGACCGAGCCCATTTTCCATTTTTTAGACGTGTGAGATCCTCAGAATTGCCGGTGTCACTTTCGAAAAATTGCTCTCATCCAATCGAACAGCGTGGGCTCCAGACTCGCACTCTCACGTCTTGTGCTGTTTCAAAGCTCGCCACGTCTAGTAAGTCACACCGGTGAAGTACTGGAGACAGTGCCTGATGCCCGAGACCAGGCATAACGTCGGGTTCCTGACGTTTCTGAGCTAGGAACATGATGCGTAGCGGAACGAATAGGGGAACAAAGCGCAAGGGTCCCTCTTGCCATCTCATTTAGAACGACCTTTTGCAGCGGCCATGGGCCAAGAACACAGTGACTCGATCAGCATGGGTACCTTGATGGAAGTGTCAGCCATTGAGACCGGCTCAATCTGAAGGCATTGAGTATCAAAATGGAGCGATACGATGTTGCCGACCCAACTCGATTTTGCCACGATGATGCAACAAAGTGTTTATCTCTGGGTACACCGGCGAGGTACAAGAGCCAAAGTGAAGTCCCGATGGCATTCGAGGTTGCAACGCTGGCAACCCCCACCAATGGAAGGCAGAGATGGAACTCGTTCCAATCTAGTGCTGGTTGCGAAAAGAACAAAAGGAAATGTGGTCCTTTTATTCTTCAAGCTACTGCGTGGGAGCCTCGGATGAAGATCGAGAGAAGGTCGCTGCAGCGCAGAAGCGTGGTAGCCGAGGGTCAAGAGAAAATGCGTCCGCCCATGCGTTCGGGCAGACCGGTGTTCACATTGTTTCTCATCGCAGGCCATCATCACAATGATATGCTTGACCGCTGGGAGTTGAGCGCTCATGCTCGATCCTGTGATCATAAGACCAGGCGGAGGCAAGCTTGCGGCAGATGTGTGTTTGGGCTGTACCAGGGTAAAAGTTCGAGTGTTGCACATGGCATGGGAGTGAGCAGCACAAGACTTGTTGGAATTCTGCGCATAACTTAGCACGTCGGGCAAATTCTTATTTCCTAATTAGTTCTTGTCTGTCGGAGAGGAAGCGAGATCTGCCGCCAAATCGACTCCGACTCAAACGTGATGATAGAGCAGCAGTGTTGAAACCATGCAGGCAAAGCAAGCTGCTCGTCCAGGATTTGCCCTTTTGGGTCCCGACGCCTGTGACGAGCGCCTACCGAGCTCTTGTTTCGAGATCCAGGCTTGCTCTGCTGCGCGTGAACAAGCCACAAGCCACATCGATGCGGCTCAAACAGGTCTCTGCCACGAATTCGTTCTTCAAGTCTTGGCTCTCGTCGCACTCAGCAAGCTTCATCTCAGTCCGCTTTCGCTGCCCACGCTAACCTAATCTCGTACGGTCGGCGCAATCAGAACTGGAAAGGAGAGACACCTACGAATATAAAATACAGTAAATTGGAATAAAAAATAAAGAAAAATCAAAATTCCATCCATCCCAAGCGCCCCTCTTGTCGAATCTGGCGCTTGTGCGTGCGTTCGAGTGGTGGAGCCTGTCAAATCGGTCTGAAATTCCCCGCATAAAGTCACTCTCGGACACAAAAGCATATTCACGGGTCCAACCAACTGTCCATGAGTCACACACACATCATTAAAGAATAGGGTCTTCGCTCATGGACCCATCCCCTCACGCTCTGCGCTCCTCGTCGTCAGCATTCCCTTCGTCACCATCGCATCGATCTTCTCTTCCGCTTACACGGAGCCTCTTTGACGACTTGACTCGACTCGACATCCTCAAAACAACACTCACTGGATCACGTATCGCTTCAGCCGGGTCCCGCAAGCCTTACCTTTCCAACCTCGGACTAGTCCCGAATCAGGCCAAGCTCAAACACACCTTTCTACGGAGCATCCGATAGATCACGGCCAGGATGGGTGGTTGCATGTCGTCTGAACAGGCGCAACGTCCACCAGAATACAGTCGTTCAAAAGCACTCGATCGTCAAATCAAGGAAGATGAGAAGGTGCTTTCCAGAGAAGTCAAGCTGCTCCTCTTGGGTGCTGGAGAAAGCGGCAAATCCACCATCCTCAAGTCAATGCGTATCATTCACCACATTCCCTTCACCGCCGAGGAGCGCGAAAACTTTCGGCGTCTTGTCTTTCTCAACCTCGTCCAAGGAATGAAGACCATTCTCGATGTCATGGAGGATTGGGCCGTTGATTTCCAGAACAAAGACAACATCGACTATCTACCCCTTTTCGTCTCGTATCCTGACGTCTCGGAAGCTGAGCCATTCCCATCCAGATACCTCGATGCGCTCAAGGATCTCTGGGACGACCAAGGCATTCAATTCGTCTACCGCAGAGGCAACCAAGCCGCAGTGCCAGACAACATGTCTTACTACTACGCCGACCTCGACCGACTCTTTAGCATCGACTACTCGCCCACCGAATCTGACATTCTGCGCTGTCGCAACAAAACCACTGGCATCATCGAGACCACTTTCCCGCTTCAAGACCGCGTCTATCGCATCTTTGACGTCGGCGGCCAACGCTCCGAGCGCAGAAAATGGATTCACTGCTTTGAAAACGTCACTGCTGTCCTCTTCTGTGTCGCCCTCTCCGGATACGATTCCTGCCTCGTCGAGGACAAGGACTCCAACCAGATGCAAGAAGCACTCATGCTCTTTGACTCCATTTGCAACTCCAAGTGGTTCACTCGCACTTCCATGATCCTCTTTCTCAACAAGGTCGATGTCTTTAGGCAGAAAATTGCTTATTCCAGTATCAAGCAGTACTTCCCTGACTACGATGGAGACGATCAAGACTTCAATGCTGCCAGGAGCTATTTCAAGGCTCGATTCTGCAGACTGAACAGGTCGCCCACCAAGGAGATCTATCCCAGCTTCACAAACGCAACCGATGTCTCGTTACTCAAGATTGTCATGGCCAGCGTCACGGATATCATTCTCACCAACAACCTGCGAGACATTGTCTTGTAAACACTCGACAGCTTCAATATCGAGCTCTTCTTGCATCTCTCCTTCCATTTTTCACACCAAACATACCAGCAATCTTCTCTCTGGGTCCGCACTCATCATACCCTCCGCATTCCGGAATCGTCATCAAGCCCGTTTGCTTGCTCGCTGAGTTGTAGGTTGTATTTCTATTCGCGGTACTCATCTCTATCGAACCCATCTAGTTTCAATTATGCTTCCTGCGTGTCGGGCTTGACGATGGCTTTGATCTGGCTCTTAGCCCTAGCGCCGTCAAATGGCTTCCTCTGCTGTCTGACCTGGGTTGCTTGCTCATAGGCGTGTGCAATCTCGAGCAGAAGTGGCTCGGTCCACTTCTTGCTGATGAAGCTGATGCCCGTGGGAGCGTTGGGGAAGGGGAAGTAGGGGAAGTCTTTGCCCACCTCGGTATCATTGGCAAAGAATCCCATCGGGACTCCGATGACGGGATACTGCGCGCGGTCCGCAATCGGGTAGAGCGGGAATGCCTCGCCTGAGGGCGAGACGATTGCTTCGACTCCATACTTGCTGAGAGCACCGTCGATGCCCATCTCCCTAGCAATCCTGAAGCCATGCTCTCGGTATCCATCGACAGTCGCGTTGGGTCGAGTCTGCAACGCCTGAATCAGATATCCTTGGTCCGTCTGATTTCCGGCCAGCTCTAGATCGGGATGAGAGATGCCAAAGTAGATGATGCCCCCAAGGTCGTAGACGGCCGAAGGAACTTCTTTCAGGCCCGCAATATATGCTTCTAGTCCGTAACGCATCTCCGTCTGCCAGAGGGCGGTCTGAGTGTCGTCCGAAGCGTTGAATCCCATGGTCTTCAGGGGATCCGTTTCGTTGCCGATGCAGTCCAGTGTGACCTCGACCATCTCCGCTCCCAGATCCCTGAGTACTTGGATCAAATGCTGATAAGCCTGCATGACCGAGTCGTCAAACCCCTGCAGCGTTTGGTTGGCAAAGAAGGCATCTCCGGTGTAGCCCAGTCGCTTTCTCTTCAGCGGCTTGTCCGATTCCTGAGAAAAGTGTTTTGCTGCCGCATAATCGATGCCCCTCCTCACCTGAGGTGGTTGCGTCCAAGTAGCATTATCCCCCTCATCCCTGCCATGGTGAGCCATCGCAGTGAGCATGAGAGCCACGTCCTTCACCGTTCTCCCAAATGGCCCAGCCGAATCCTGAGTGGCACTGATGGGAATGATCCCGCTGCGACTAATCAATCCCACCGTAGGCTTGATGCCAACGATGTTGTTGTAGCTCGCAGGACAAATGATACTGCCACTTGTCTGGCTTCCGACTGAAGCCGCCGCCAAGCCTGCTGCGACGCCAACCGCGCTTCCACTACTGCTCGAGCATGGGTGTCCGCCGGGCCAGTACGCGGAGGTACCGAATCTGCCCCTGGGACTGTACCCCTGCGTTTGGTTTACCAAACCTCTAGCTTGAGCCCAGACGCTCATGTTCGCCTTGCCGATCAGCACCGCTCCCGCCTTCCTCAGAGTAGCGATGGTTGGGCTGTCGCCGGGCACGATCGAGTTCAAAAGAGTATAACTACCCGCGGTGGTGTTCATGCCGAGTTCAGCATCAGTGGCAACATTGTCCTTGACCAAGATGGGGATTCCGTGCAGCAAACCCCTGATTTTGCCGGCTTTCCATTCTTCATCCAATCGGGCAGCCTCGCGGAGCGCAACGGGCGAGGTCTCGATCACAGCTCGCAACTCGGGTCCCGCGTGGTAGACTTCCTCGATCCTGGCCAGGTAGGCCGTGACGAGGTCTACACTGGTGAACTGCTTGTTTTTCAGCCCTGTGTGCAGCTCATCGATGGTAGCGTCGAGCAGGTCAGGGTAGGCTTCCGAGCCGGCACTCCTTTCGTTGTAGTACGCAGAATTTTGCTGCGAAGACGTGAAAGCAAGCGAAGTGGAAGGATCCGTGGTGCGTGCACCTTGCAAGTACGCCAGCACTGAGGCCAGCAGCAAGATGAGCAGACTGGATGTGAGGAGTCGGGGCATTTTGACGAGATGCCTGCGAGCAGGAGTGTGTGCAGGGTTGTCGTTCTGAATTTGATTTGAGGTTGAACGCGGAGAGCTACTTGGCATCGTCCGCCTTGCTTTTTCTGCTTCCACGGTTGCTTGATAGCCAGGGATAGTCTGTGGTTCAGGGCGTCGTTGGCACAGATGTAGAGGGGAAACAGGGGGGTTGCGTTAAGAAGGGATCCACCATGCTTCTCTTTATGACTCGTTACAGGAAGACCGGCTATACACCCTTAGAAACCATATGCTTCCAGCTCCGGGCTTGCAGACTATTCGCTCCGAGCTCACACTCTTCTTGGTAGAACAGCCGCCGGTTTATCTCTATCTTACATGAACACCTTGAAAGCCGAAGTCGCTGCTTCGGGAGACCCTTGTCCGAGACGCTCGCAAACTGACATTTCAGTCGCAAAGGAGATTCTGATTTTCCTGACAGGAAAATGTGGCTCTGGCAACACATTTTTGAAAGTTCTGTCCTAGAAAATCAAATTTAAAAGAGGATACAAAAAGAAGCACGGATCTCGATCGGGCACCCGATGGCACCATCTTCAGATCGCAGCTTCCTCAATATTGTCACCTCAGAGTCTCTCACTACTACTACACAATCCGAAGCATGAAATCGGATTGACTGGACGCACAGACTGAGCAGACCGACACTAAACAGATAGAAGCGTAAACAAGTGCGCCCAAGGTAAAGGTGCGCAGCTTATATTTTTGGGTTGTGTGTGTGTGAATGATGCGTGTGGATGGTAGACGCATATGCAAGTAGGGCGTTATGAAAACTTGTGTACAAGTCGCGTTGGATGCGAACAGCGAACGATAACTATCTGACGAATATGAGAGGGCGAGAACACGGAAAGAAGCTAAGGGTAGAGAATGGAACCGCTTAGGCCTCAGTGAGCTCACGGAGACGTCGGATGGTGCTGTGATTGAGAAGCAGGAGATCGATAGGAAGATTGTCAGTGGGTGTTTCCAAATCGTGCCCGCAAGGCGAGAAGGAGCGCAGAGCAACCACAACTTGTTCCTGCAAGGTGTCCTTGTACATTCCTACGGGGCTGCATCGAGATCTCCTCCGTCCACAGATCGAATCCATGCGTATCCATCGAGATGTGTTGCACCATCGCCGCATGCTGTTGACAGGTTCCGAGCGTTGTGTTCTCCTCCAACAAATCCACTTCCATCCAGTTCCTGCTGCAGTTGCTCTTGTTTGCTTCCAAAATTCGAGATGAGGGATGAAGATACTCACGATCGGACGGTGGCGGCAGCCGAGGTGCTGAGGGTCCAAGCACCACCAGCCATGACCTTCTTGCAGGCACGGCACTCCCAGATACCGACAGCCTTGCGCTTGACCGAGTCCTTGCCGCAGAAAGTGCAAGTGTACTTGGAGTGCTGCGAGATCTCGATCTTCTTGATCTGACGACGGAGCGAGGCACCGTAACGAGTACCGTACTTTCCGGTAATTCCAACCTTGACAGTGCGCTTCGACTGTTTGTGTGTGTAGCAAAATGATTTGTGGATGTATCAGTCCACCGGTTCGGAGTTGGAGCGAGGCGAGTCGTTCTGAGCAGACGGACAACGGCATAGATCGAACAGTCTCATGACAGCAGTTGTCGGTCCTGGTGCTGATGCAAGGTGAAGCGTGTTGTCGGACTGGGATGAGGCAGAGAAGATTGGCGACGGTATGATCATGTAGCCTGGATTGTTGGAAGACTGTGACATGCAAAGACTGATCTTGCGTAGCCTGCACAGTCGAAAGACAAGTCAAGATGAAGAGGAACGCCATTCGCCACGATAGCGAACGAAGATGCTGCAGAAATCTGATCCACTGAAGTCTTGATGTGTCGACTTCTGGGATGTCCTAGCCTCCGATCTTATCACATTTACTGAAACATAGCGTTCCGTCTTTCTGCATATGATGTCGACACTTTGCTACTGCTGAAGCTGCCATATGTCAACGTCACCGTTACAACGATGATCCTGCTGCTATCTGTGCCTTGTTCATGAATCGCCCCTTTCTTATGTGGTGCATGGTCGATCATTTGCTGATAGTACGAGTACGGTGGATGATGCTGTGCCAAGTTGACTGCGATTGCTTTGTTGCTGCATGACTGTGGTGACTGTTGATGTAGCCGGTGCCGTTGTCGATGCTGTTGGAGCTGCTTACCATCTTGACTATGTGTATGTGTGCGGTTGGTCTAGAGGGAAAGGTTGTTGATGGCGACGAGCTTCAATGGCACCGGTTCACTCACTCACTGGCTCTGGCTGAATTGACATTCGGAAGCTTGCCTCGAGTCGGTTCAAGAATTTCTGGCAGCGGCTGGCTTTCTTGCACCGCCGAGTTGACACTTAGCTGGATCACAGTGCTTGCTCGCAGCCCTCCGCGCCAAGATACCGGCCTGGCACTTGCGACTCTCGAGATACTGACTCTGCTGCCACAATTTTGGCCGAACATTCTTGTCGCCCGTACATCGCGATCCAGACAATGGACCTTTGTTACAACAATCCGAAAATTTTGAGAGCCTGGGGGACGCAACTGACTAAATGAGAAGCGGCAGGATCGTGGGATTTTTTATTTCTGCAACGGATCCGACACGAGAATGCAGAAATCGGCATCGGGTCCAGATTCGCTGAATTGATTTGCTTGCTCGATCTCACAATTTGGAATAAAATCAAAGGGGTGGAGATACCGGCTCGACGCGACGGAAACATTGCCGGCGAGGGCGGTATGTTGGTTGGTGAGGGTGCGCTTGAGCCAACCAACACTTTACTCCGCGTTTCACAAACAATGTGCAGATGCCACTTGCCGAAGCATCTGACTGCATCCTTTGCATCTTAGCTTTGCACATCCTTCCACGTTAATCACTCGAGCTGGCCTAGTCTCATCACTACCATTGCGAGGGTTTGAGGACTCGTAGCAGGCTCGACTCGTACTTAACTCATCCTACTACGTCAATGCGTGCAGCTTCATCCTTGTAGTGTCGGTCGGCTGCAGCTCACAATCCGGCGAGCTCCGTCCCCTCATTCACCAAAGGATTGGACCTCTTCGTTCAAAAGGATCGAGGCCCCCGTCATGTCGCACGCTTTCAGTTCCTGGGAGGAGAGGCCCGAAAAGCTTGTCTCCTCTCGAAGTAAACGTCTCAGCAGCCCACCTCAAGAGGATGCACATCCCACGGCCAGGTGGATTCAGGAACAAAACAAACTCAACAGCGAGGCGAAAACCACACAGCTTGACGAACACGGCATTCCAATCCATCCATCTCAAGCCAACTTTGCTCGTCAAGCCAAGCAGTCCTACCACAAACGCAATCCTTCCGCTTCGAGTGCACACCCAGCGAAAGAATCTTCCTCAGCACTCAAGCCTTCGCCCTCGTCTCGTCAGCTGCCTACGACATTCCCCTCCGCACAAAGATCCGATCATGGCACCTCCCCACCTCCTTCATGGCAGGTACTTTTGGAGGATCCTTCCCCGTCCGCCTCTCGGAGCGCTCCGCACCAAAATGACGCCGATGAGGACGAGTCAATAGGCTTGTTGCTGGGCCAATCCAAACGCAGGAGGGCGCGAAAGGATTCTTACTCTTCCCTCGGCAGCAGCGTCCTTCCTGCCCCTCTTTTTGCCTCCAACACGCGCTACGGGGGACTCGTGTCCGGCCAACAGCCAGCGACAGCCAAACAAGGTCGATCCGCTTACCCACCTAGCAACCATTCTGGGGCTGCCCCTGCATCGCGTCAACTTGCTCCCTCAAGCGACCTTCATGCCCGTCCATGCTTCAACTCGAACACAGTTGCTCCTCGCCCATCTGGTGTAGACCTCGAAGACTGGCTCAGAACAGTTCAGAATCCGTCAGCTCTTCGAGCTTCGCCTAGTCTTGGTCTCCTGCCTTCCATCAACGGCCACGAACGTTCCGAGCGATCAGGCGCCTTGAGCGAGGCTGGCACGCGACGTCGTCGCAACCAAGGTGGCTCTACATCTGGTCTCAGCGCAGGCGTGCTCAGCACCGGTCCCGAATCGCCTCGAAGCAGAGCACGCTCGGGGGCCTCCGTCTCCAGACGCGAACACAGTGGCTTCTCGTCTCTTTCGCCTGATCATCCCGCCTTCATGGCATCTCGCGAACTCAATCAAGAGGTGGAAAATCGAACCATCGATACAATTGAGGAATGGAGAGCCAAGTCTGTCGCCCAGCGCACTGCTAGCGCCGCCGATGCTTCCACTCCGAATCGAGACACGGTTGCCGAGCAACCAACTCGCCGTCGACGCAAGAGCTCACTGAAAGGCAGCTCGCGGCCAAGCTCAATGGAAGGCCCCCTTCCGCCGCTGCCAAGCATCCCTGCTACATTCACTGCAGAGTCGGTCACTTCTAAGGGGCGTCGGCGCAGACGCAAGGACACCGAGAATTCCGACTCCCTTTCTCGCCTACTATCACCAGACAGGGCATTATCATCACATCCTCGACCAGTCTCGGCGCAACCTCCCCTGCCTCCAGCCTTACGAGACCTTTATGCGCTGTCGGGCTTGGGCTCTCAAGCCGACACTCCCATTCGCCGCCTCATCCGTTGGCTCGCGAAAGAGCAACTCAAGAGCATCGCTTTTCCGATCATGTTGCTCACGGCTTTCTTGGTCCGTTGGACCATCGCAAGGGGTGGCTGGAGTGGCAAGGGTGTCGAGCCAGTACACGGCGACTTCGAGGCCCAGCGCCATTGGATCGAACTGACACTCGCTTTGCCCACATCCCAGTGGTACTTCTACGACCTCAAATACTGGGGCCTCGACTATCCGCCACTCACCGCCTGGACCAGCTTAGCTTGTGGATACGCTAGCCGACTCTTTCCATCGACAGCAGCTGGATTTGCATTCGAGACTTCGCGCGGCAACGAGGACACTGCCACTGCGGTCTTCATGAGGGCTACCGTTGTCGCCGGTGACGTCCTTTTCTATCTCCCCGCCATCATGCTATTTGTCTCACGCAAGCTTGAGGGCCGAGGCAAGCGCACCCAGGCCATTGCGCTCCTTTCTATACTGCTGCAACCTGCCCTGGTCCTCATCGATCACGGTCACTTTCAGTACAACAGCATCATGCTCGGCCTGAGTGCCGCCTGCTTTGCTTTGCTCTACACGACTTTGCCCAATCCCGATGCATCCTCGAAAGCGACGGTGCGCGCGCGAAGCGAAGCAGTCGTCGACCTATCCCGCCGACTTAGCTACGAGTATGTAGTCGCCGCTGTCTTCTTCTGTCTCAGCCTCTCTTTCAAGCAAATGGCTCTGTACTATGCACCTGCAGTATTCGCCGTCATGCTCGGGCGCTGCATCGGTCTGGCCGTCAACAGCCCCGAACGTGGTCTCAGCCTTTTCGTCGGCCTGGGTCTTTCCGTTGTCATCACTTTTGGAATCGTCTTCTCGCCGTGGTTAACGAGCTTGGAGCAGATCGGTCAGCTCATTTTCCGCATCTTCCCGCTTGCTCGTGGCCTTTTCGAGGACAAGGTCTCCAACATATGGTGCTTCCTGACAGTCCTGCCGCTACCGCAGAGATTCAAGCTGAGGAACATGATGGAGCCTGCTGCGTTGGCAAGAGTCAGTCTGTTGGTGACGTTGGCAGCAATCCTGCCTGGGTGCTGTTTGCTGTTCTGGGCGGCGAGTCAGACAGCCAAGATGGAAATGATGGTGGCGCAGGACACCATTACGCAAGGTGCTGATAGTACAGAGAAGGCGACTGCCCGAGCGAGCATTGCAGGAAGCATCAAATCTCCCACTGTTGCCTCGCAAAAATCAAACGCAGTCCGCAGCCGTCGCTCGCCATCCGTTATCGGCTCTGCCGCCGGTGGGCCTGCCCGTTCCGAAATCGAGTCCCTTCTCGCTGGATCCGTTTCCAAATCCATCTCGGGTCGCTTCAGTCACGTCGGTGAAGCCGATGACCGCATGCCAGTCTCCCATGACTCGGACTATCACATGGCCTCAGCTCGACCAGTCGCCTCCACTCTGCCCTCGCCCGCCGCACAGATGCTTCCATACGGTCTGGTCAGTGTCTCTTGCGCATTCTTCCTGTTCGGCTTTCAAACCCACGAGAAGTCGATCCTCCTCCCGCTCCTCCCCATGACGCTCATGCTCGGCGCCAAAGGCGACACCTGGGGTGGCAATATCACTGCCGCGCGCGACTGGGAGTGGACCGTCTGGTTCAACAATCTCGCCACCTTCTCTCTCTATCCTCTCCTCAAAAAGGATGGCCAGTCTTTGCAATATGTCGTTTTGACGCTCATGTGGAACTGGCTCATTGGGAATCTCTCTATCCCCTTCAATCCGGTCGCCAGTGTCGCGGCGGCGTTAAAGCCAGGCGCATCGTTCTTCCGCCGCCTCAGCACGCTTACGTATCTGGGCGTATTTGGGCTGCATGCCGCGGAATTGCTTGTGCCGTGGGCATTACCAGGATTGCAGGCTAAGGTGTGGGCACGATATCCGGACATCTACCCGGTGCTGAACGTCTTGTTGACTACGCCGTGCTTTGGTATCGTCTTCATCTGGGCACTGATCAGACAGATCCAGGTTGCTTTTGCAAATGGGTTGGACCTTTCATTCTCGAGCAAAGCCAACAAGAAAGGCGCAAAGTCGAAGTAGACGCTCTCACGCACACCCACTCTGGTCATCACGCTAACGTGAAATGCGAGCTTGCCATGCTAGCGATGCGAAGATATCGCCATCAAATTTTTCGTAGTTCGTCAGCGTGGCAGGTGATAGATTGCTTGAGACATTGGGAATACATACTTGAGCTTGAGCCACACATCTGCGAGAAGTTGGTCTATGCAGCCAGACTCTCGTCCAACCTGGCCTTGTTAGCCGCCCTTTCCCTCTGCACCTGCTCTGCAAAGAAGCCACTGTAATCCAGCCTTAGCAGCAACTGCTCGAGATGCTTCCTCGCCGAGCCCATGCTAGCGCTGACATCTATCTTTGCCTCCCTACTACCCAGGTTCAACTGAGCTACCGAGATCGAGAGCGACCCGATCCCGCTTTCGTCCGCCGCTGTAGTTGACGCGTTCGCATTGAACGATGTGCTCGAAGAGCTCGAAAGGAGCTTGAAAAAGCGCGACAGTTCGCCCGCGAGCTCCGCCGAGGTAGCATCCACCAGATCCTGTCTGTCCTTCACGGAAGTATGCGTGGAGGAGGACGTAGAGGTCTCGCCGAGAAGGGGCGGCAGGACATCGCCTCCCCATCGTTCGACGGTTCCGACGAAACGGTTGCAGATCTCAAGTACGGAGCGAACCAGGCTTGAGGCGGTGGGAGAGGAGAGTAGAAGGCCATCTTGGACGAACGCCAGGAAGGCAGTGTGAGAGGCACGCAGGGAGGCAAAGTCGAGTACTGCATCTTCTTCTCCAGGCACAGCTTCAGCGCCGTCAGGTCGTATTGTGTCTGCGCCATCAATAACGGATTCAGGTCGTGTGGAGGACGAGACGAACCTTCGACCAGCTCGTCCGGGCACAGGAGGGGCGTACGAGGACGAAGCTGGTCCCGACACAGGGAAGGCAAGCCTTCTCTGAGCCCTACCTCCAGCCCCTCCCACGATTGTCGGCGGACGCGACAGCCCAGCCGCGGATCCACTGATTGCTCGTTGCCTACCTTCTTCGCCGTATGCCTCGCTCGGTGCGACCGATCCAATCGATGAAGAAACCGCCCCCTGCTCCGAATCCTTCCTCACCCTGCTCAAGCTCCTCGCCATGCCAATTTGTGCAGGTTCCACCACTGTTGCTTTGAGCTTATCCAACATGCCGCTGAACTGAGCGTCGATGATATCCGTCTGGAAGTGGCCTAAAAGCGTGTCCAGGAACCACTTCATATTCCTCACCGTGCCCCAGCTGGTCCTCAAGAGCCTTGCGCGCTGTCGTTCTTCCTCCGCATCCACGCCTCCCTCTCCTGTGCCTGTAAACTTTCTCCTTCCGCGCTGATTCTTGCTGAGTGCGATCCACACATCGAGGACACGCGATTGCACCTTCTTGATCGCGATCAGGTAGGAGAATATGCGCGAGTACGCAGCGAGATCCGAGGCAGAGAGGAAGAGGTCGAGCGGAAAGACGGCGGTATAGTGGAGCTGCGCTGGTACACCTATGAGGTAGTCATCGAACCTTGCTGGTCCCAGGCTTCCTCCGGCACTCCCGATAGCTGGTACCTGGGTCATGTCTGCAGTCGCCGCTGTTCCTCGCTGTTTTGCTGCCTTCGCACCTGGAAGGCTTGGTCTGTATCCGCCCTTGGGCAGCACGAAACGCAATCTCTGCAACGAAGGATCCTCCTCGGCCCACGTGCCCACAGTGGCCCTCCTTAGCGAAAGCTCGAGGTCACTCGATCGAATGACACTCGCAGCAGCTGATCTGGCCCGATAGAGCTTGTTCTTTCTCATAGTCTCCACCTCCTCCAGCAACGAAAGGATGTATGGTCCATTGCGATGCAAAAAGTAGTCGCCTAGACATTGAAGCGAAGATAGAACGACCGAGGTGGTAAGGATGTTGCGGAAGATCCATTCAGAGACATCATTGCGAAGTGCTTGAATTGCGCGGTCAAGGTCCGATGGGCGGCTTGGCCGGACGGTGCCACGTGCTAGAGTGGACTCGTGGAGATTGATGACCGTCTCTGGCGGCCCAGAGAGTCTGCTCTGTCTGGAAGGCGTTTCGTCCATGTGTGCTGAGGATGCGTTGGCGTAGCGAATGGTATAGAGCGCCCGACCGACATAGAGGATTGAGTCGGCAGTTGACTCAGATATTGAGGTCGGGAGGGCATCAGGTCTGAAAGCCCATGTGTTGCCGGAAGAAGCAGCCCAATCGGCAAGACCATCGGTGTGAGCGGTGGCGAGGTGGTCGATGTTAGCGTCGGTGTCCGCATTGATCCAGTGGACAAGCTGGTCTCGAGAGATGAGAGTGCGTTTAGCGGCGTGTGGATCTGCAATACCTCCTGGACGATGGATCTCACCACGGCAAACCCATGCGATAAGGTGCTGCATCCAGCTGTCTTCCACTGCGCTTCGTAGTCGTGCCATGTGAGTGGCCACCCTTTCGACACCGGTAGAGGCTTTCAAGCCGAGCAAGTCGATGAGCAGACCACCAGTCCACGATGCAGGAAAAGAGGCGGTCTCCTCATCTTGACCTTGCTGCACCTGGTCGCTTTCATTGGCCTCCTTGGCAAAAGTGATGTCCCGTCCTTTTGATGGTCCTCGCAGCAACAGCGTCACCAAGTCGTCCAAGGCTGTGAGGGGCGCATCCCAGACCTCGAATCTCGCCCGAAGGTTGGCTAAGCTGACGAAGCCTCCTGATCCAACTAAACCAACATCTTTATCGAGCACTTCTCTTTCGGTCTTCAGAACAAGACCTTCGTATTCTCGTAGGATGCTCAACAAGGTTGAACACAGAGGCACGAGGTGTAAGGTCGGCTGGCTCTCCAGTTCATCCTTTGGACTGCGGTTCGAGAGGGAGTTAGCGCGGAGTGCCGAGCGGACCGCACGCTGACGAGCAGCCTCGATTTGGCTTTCAGCGAAAGACTTGACACGGGTATATCTGGTATAAAAGGTTGCGAGATGATTCAAGATCTGAACCTCGGATGGGTGCAGAATTGGGAGGTCATCTCTGAGCTTGAACGTTGCGGTACCACTACTGGTCGATGATGAGGATGCAAAGAGGCTAGATGGGTGGCCAGCTAGCATAGCCAGCAGTTCAGCAATCATGGTTTCTGGCTTGAGCTGAGCTGCCTTACAGCATTGATGGTGGAGGTCAAGACAGATATGAGGAACGTTGAGGGAAGGTGTTCATGATCAGAAAGGTGTTGGTCTTTGTGCTCATCCGAAGCGATTACCGCGACGCGTCTTGATTTTTTTGAACAGCGGTGTTATGCTCACGACAATAACAAATTCATCACCGACAAAAAAAAAAAAAACGCGGAGGCGAGATGCGGCAATCATGCATGAACAAAGGCGGAGAAGCTGTGGGTCCGCACTTGTGCGAGTGTCATGGATGTCAGGGTCCAGTGACGATGTTGCACCCTTCATGTCAGCATCTTTCGAGATTTGAGACACTCACTCATACGTCCTCGATGAGGTTCTTGTCCACTTATCACCATCTGTATGCCACCTATTCTTCAACATACACAAGGCCGAAGATACTATAAACATGTCCTCGTTCTTCAACAAGATCCGCTCGGTATCGTTCGACGTACTATGGCGAACAGCACTCGTGCGTCTGCCTCGAGCGGTACCACTTTCGGCACTGAAATGGACGTCACCTGAAGGCCCACATCCATTCATCTTCAACATGCCTTCCAGGTCGAAAGATTACACCATTCCGCTGTACATCTTTATCCCGACTTCATTCTACGAGAATGTCCCAGCATCAGGAGTACCGGTTCTTGTTGACTTTCACGGAGGTGGTTTCTACCTCGGCTCATGTCTCGAACAAGCCCCGTTCTGCTCCAGTATGGCACGACAACTAGACACGATCGTTATCAGTGTCGACTATCGTATGGGCCCGTTTCACCGCTTTCCAGCTGCGATAGAAGATGGCGAAGACGTACTCAGTGCGATCCTCGACTCTGATTTCCCCGGCTACCAGCCATTACGCCAAGCCATCATCGCTCGCATCCAGTCTGAGCGCGCTAAGCTCGCAAAGTATGGCAAAAACGCACTCGCCGAAGAGCATAGACATAATTTGCAAGATGGCAACATCGAAGAGGTCCGAGCTTCCTCTTCGTCGTCCTCTCCACACCCATCAAGCTCATCAAATAATGTGACCTTCGACTTCGATCCGAACAAAGTTGCGGTCTCAGGCTTTAGCTCTGGTGGCAACCTCGCTCTCAATCTCGCTCTACACATTAAGCCTCCTGAGCTAGAGACAGAGTGGCCAAGCAAATTTGCTCGCAACCATCCGGCACCAATCCCGTTGCTTCTGTTCTACCCCTCATTCGACCTTCGTCAACTTCCCTCACAACGCTCGCGCCCCGCGCCCATGGCTCTGCCCTCGCCCTTTTGGACTCAAGTAGCCGACTCGCTCGCTCCGACGTATGCAGAGAGAGAACAGACATCTCATCCCCGAGTCTCACCTGGGTTGGCTTCCCTCGATTCTCTCCATCCCGCTGCGAGGGTCTTCCTCGTGTTGTGCGAGCTAGATACCTTAGCGGAACAGTCGAAAGCATGGGTGGACAAGGTGCAAGCACACGATCGAAACGAGCATCTTGTGCTAGAAGACGTACCAAACGTCAAACATGGATGGACTCAGATGCCGGACGGATGGCTTTCGCCCGAGGAGAAGGAGGCCAAGGAAGCAGCCTTCGCCAAAGCCACCGCCTTTGTCGAATGGGCATGGGATGGCTCTCGCAAGGCTGACAAACCAGAGTCTGAGATCGTAGTTCCACAGAAGTCGGCCAACGAAAAAGCTCAAGCACAAACGACCAAGTTCACGCCGTAGAACTCCCTTGGTCTAGCATTCAATAAATAGAGTTAGAGATAAGACAAACGAGTGTGATTGCAGGGTATATACAAGGAACGGTGACAGCAAGACAGCTACGATGCTTCAGATGGAACGAGAGCTAAGCAGAAGGAACGGTAACAACAAGACCAACAACGATGCTTCACATGGAACAAGAGGTGAGATCAGAATAGACCACAGGCTGCCTCCTGGGTCGGGTGGGAGCGCCGAAGAGGCCGTCCATGGCGTTGACCAACTCCTCGGGTGTGCAGTGCGGGCGAGGGCCGTGACTGCGGTTGTTGACGTCGATTCCCACTTTGGCCCACGCAGCTGCAACTTCGGCTTCACGGTATGAAGGAAGCTCTTGCTTGTCGGCGCTTTTCTTGGAGCTGCGAGAAAAGAGGCGGCTGAACAGACCAGTCTTGGCGCGAGGAGGAGAGGAGGAGAGAGGGCTGCTTGGGGTGGGTGCCGTGTCGTATGCAGGGGGTGCGCGCTCCACTTCGCCGGAAGTCTGTAAAGATGACATGCGAACGTAAACAACGATGACATGAAGTCAGATTTAGATCGCTAGGAAAGACGCCGAGCAAAGAAGGAATGGACTTGGAACTTACTCTAGTGCTAGAAGTATCGCTGCTGCTGGACGAAGCAATCATGAGTTCCTTCGAGTCGTGAAAGTGGACGTCGAAGTGCTGCACGACCGAGTTGGTCCAGGGTTGCGAGACATTGAGCTCTTCAAAGGCGCACATGTTGAAGAGGATAGTACGATCTGAATCAAGGTGATGTAGTGAGGGGCG
This sequence comes from Ustilago crameri, assembly GCA_024271935.1. Lineage (NCBI taxonomy): Eukaryota > Fungi > Basidiomycota > Ustilaginomycetes > Ustilaginales > Ustilaginaceae > Ustilago > Ustilago crameri. Next base: position 80,235 of record JANBMJ010000011.1, read on the forward strand.
AGGGTTGTGAGAAGACTGCGGAAGTGTTGCGGAACGTAGAGGATGAACCATGCCAGACGAGCCGGTTTATATCTCTTGCAGCTCTCACGGACCCTCTAGAACAGGCAGCGCACGGGACATCTCTTGTCAAACGACGATAAGAGGATGATGAGCGAGTTGACATGTTGTATCGATACCACACAAATGCTGAGTGGACGAGCTAAATGACACCTGTCAAAAGTCCAATCGTGCCGCTGAGCAGGATGAGGCAAGTGACACCTTTCACAAATGTGCAACGCAACGAATTCCGGGTTTGAATTTGTGGGAAAGTGGTGTGTGTGGCTGTGGGTGCACGGTGTGTTGTGCATTTGCTGCGTGTCAAGACCCTGATCAGCCGTGCTGCAAAAACTTGCATATGCACACGTCCCACTGAATGAATAGCTTAATGAAGTGAGAAGCCATCCGAGCCTCGCACTTCATTTACCGTTTGACTTCAAACATCACACACTCGAGCTTCGGCCTTCACAAGACTGATAAGAACGTTGATCACCGTGTGTCACTTTCCAGTCAACAGGAACCTTACGTGGGTTGCATCCGTGGTTGCCGAGATAGCTGCATGCAAGAGACGCAAGAAGTGACTGCAGGGGGCCATCGTTTGGTCACGAACAGGTTAGGTTGTCCGCACGATTCCTTCTCAATCAAGCAATACACTGATACTGAACTCTTTTCACAGAGTCACTTAGATGAGACGGTATGCCTTGCATTACTCGAACAGAAGTGTACAGGTACAGGAATGCATGGAGTTTGAAGCCACACGTCACCAGACGTCGTAACTCACTTGTGCATGTGCCTCAGGGCGTTCAAGCGCTGATGGCTAGAGACGCGTGAGCTACCGATGCCGCATGCGGCTGCATCCGGAGTGTAACCGTCAGGAGCGTCTTCGCCGTCCCACTTGCCGCGGAAACCCTCGCTGGGCTCATCCTTCCTCTGGCATCCAGACCTGTCGATGTGGGCCTTGGAGCACCTCACCCTGCGGGGAGGACCCTTGAGCTGGACCGAGTCACCCCAGTCGTTCATTCTCCACAAGCAGCCCCTCTGAAGGTCCTTTGGCAAGTTGAGACACCCAGCCGCATTGCGGTCGAGTCCACCGTACTGGGCTCCCCACTTGGACATGTCTGTACCCTTCCACTGTGCCGGGCATCCTTGCGTCTGAGCGCCGACACCCATACCGGGGACGAGGATATCGAAGCTGTCGCAGGCTAAATCACCACCATCGTTGATGACTTGGAAGAAAAGCGTGTTGATCTTGCCTGCCTTTGAGCCAGTGAACTCGGCGACGAAGCAGGCACATTCGTCCCGGGCCTCGCTGTTGCTGCTCATCGCACCGAATGCATAACCGACTGTAGGATTGATCTTGTCGGTCCAAGGCTGCTGGCAACTGCATTGGAATTCGTAGCCACCACCGCAGCCGGAAGAATTGGGTGCATCGCGACGAGGACCAGTAACGATGGTCTTGCCATCGGCCTCGCAGGATACTACTGGATTGTACACAGGCGCTTTCCCCGGCCATGCTCCACTTGGCTTGCAGCAATCATAGTACATGGTAGCAGCGGACGACTCTACGACCGGCGCAAAGTATCCGATGGTTGCTGCGACCACAGCGATGATGAGGGTCGATTTGTGGACCGAAAACACCATCTTGAAGAAATCCGAGGCAGGAGAGCGCGTCGAAAAAGAAAAACAAAGTTGAAAGAAAGAGGGCGTGTAGGGTGAGAGAGGGATGCCGAAGGTTGCCTATCAAAGGGAACGAGCGACAAACAAGGTGAAGAAGAGCAAGCTCTGAGATGTGTGTGATTGAATGAAGAGTGAGTCGGATCTACCGTCTCGAAGGAAGACTCGCACAGCAAGTCTGATGTTGGAGTGGAAGGAAGGGACAGAAGAGAAAGGATGCACGATGTGCGTTCGACGCTATGGTATACTCAGGGGGGGGGCATCTGGCACCGTCCTGCAGGACATTATATATTTGTGGGGTCATCCCCTGCTCTCGTGAGGGGCTCGCACATCTCGACCTTGCTAATGAAACTTGGTCAGATGCACACCCACTGGGGGGTCGCATTTGCAGGACTTTCCAAGCTGTCTGATACGCACTGATTTGTTGCCGGCATCGGCCTTGTACCTGCAACACGAATGTAGGCTCAACCGTCCAGGCAAAAAAAAAAGTGACAACGGCCGCAATTGCGATCGCTCTTCGGCATTCTCTCACCCAGACATTGTTCAGCACAGCATCGGATGGTCTGTCTTTAACTTCATCGCCATCGGTGGATATTGTGGGTTGTGGCGCCAACTTGTGGGTGTATCACAGTGCAACCACCGCTCCCCCACTACCACATGAAATCTATTGTTCGATCGTCGCGTATTGGAGGCGCCATAATTGTTGTACTAGCCGCTGCCGATCTAGTGCAGCATTGTGGTCGCTTGCTGGACCTACTGTATCCGTACTGTAACGTGAGCCGGCAGTTATGTGAGGCCCAGTCAGAATTCGGAACAATAAGCTCTTGAGGGCGGTGGTTGCATTGTAATGAGTTAGAGAGCAACAAAGCGTCTCATGTGTCTCGCCTTCAAGTTGGCGGCAGCGTTACAGCAAAAAGGCGAGAGACATTGTGCATGACCTTATGACATGCAGCTGTGCGCATGCTTTATGTGGTTGTGGTTACCAAATGAAGAGCATGGCTATAGAAAAGCAGCTGGAAATCCTGACCAAAATGGGGGCACAAAATGACAGCTAAATCGGGCATTTTGGTGCGATGCGGTGGAACGATCGATCACCAGATCCAGCTGGCAAAGAAGCCAAGTCCGTGCTTTTGCTGCACTTGCAAATTGCAACTTTTCGCGACGCGGAACACAGAGAAGAGAGCTCTGCGCAAGTCATGTGTCTAGCGTCCACTTCTCCTTGTGTTGTTGTTCTCATCATCCACACGCTTCTCCATCAATCATCGCCCCGGCTTCGTTGATCGCCATCATATCCTCTCATCAACAACAGCCGCGGAACCACACAGCTTTAAATCCGGTCCCGCGACGCAGCAACGGCACGCTCAAACAACGATTCTCGAAGTATGCTCGTCTGGGCGTGTTGATGCTCTTCTTCATACATCGCTCGAAGGCTCATTGAACGCTCGCGGATCGTCCTCAAGGGTTCAATATCTCAACGGTCGTTCGTGTGGCAGCGGCTGATACGGTCTTGCTGCATCCTGCGTCTCGACCTACAACAGCATCATCATGCCGGCCCTTCCCTCGACCTCCACTTCCAGCGGCGCTGCTGGAATCGCCGTCTTCGAGCCCGCACGCTTCGAGCGCCTCCACCGCATTATCAACGAGGCTGCGTCCAATTCAGTCCGACTCTCGCGCTCCAATGATTGGTTTGTGACCATTGACCGGAACCGCTCCGACTTGGCCGACCTCGGCAAGATTCGTGCTCCCTCGGATGTCGAGCGTAAAGAGATCGAGTCGGGCAAGATCACCATCAACGGCAACACACAAAACCTCAACCCAGACTTTGCACAACAGTCGCTTTTACTAGCTCGCGAGCTCGCCGTTTCAGAACACTATGCGGCCTCCTTGCTGCAACAGGGTCTAGCTGGCCGCGCAAAGTGGGGTCGTCCAGCTGTCGAGGTCGCCTGCATTCTCTACCACCGCGAACGTCTAGCTCTTCTGGCGTGCCTCAAGGAACTTCTTCGCAATGCGCTCACCATGCCTTTTGAGGAGGACCCCGAGGCGCAACGCATGGGCATCAAGATGGAGCAACTCGTCGAGTCGCTCGTCTCCATCGAGACCTCGGTCGGCTCAGCTACCTCTACACGCAAAGTCACACTTGCCGAACGCATCCTGGTCGAGATTGACAACGTCAAGCAGTCGGCGGCGCGCGTCAAAGCGTATCTTGAATCTCCTCATCCAAACACAACCAATCAGGGCATTCAGACTCAAACATCCAACTTCCTCGGCCTCGGCACAAGTCAGTCCGCAGCACAGCCGCCATCCACATCCGCTGCCATCAACGGCAGGCTCAGCGACGAGATTCAGCTCGACCGTCTCGGCTGGCTACGTGAAGAGCGTCGCGAACTCGGGCACCTCCTCTACTTGCTCTCCATCTCGTCCCTTCTCACACCCTCCAACATCTCGGCCATCCTTCGCTGGCTCGCCGCAATTTCTGCTGAGACCTATGACGAGATGACCATCTACATCCTCACCGCACTGCTAGGTGCCATCGATGCCACCCCAGATGCACGAGCTGCCATGGCCGACCGAGCAAGCAGAGGCACGCTCCGCAAGACTGTGGAAGCCCTGCTCGATGACGAGTCCTTCATCACTTCGACGCATGCCGAGATCACACGCAAGAAATGGGCGCTCGGCGAGCTCAACAGCGCCGTCGCTTTGCAATGGTCCATCTTCCTTGTCGAAGCTTTCTCGCGCAACCCCACCTTCCGCAACCAACTGTCCATCTCCGAGGAACAGATTCAAGACCTCGTCCTCCAGTCTATCACTGGCTCGTCGCTCTCCAAGGACTCCAAGGCACCAAGCAATGCAGACGGTCCCGCCGGTGGGGCCTTCATCTTCTTGGTCGTTCGCATCCTCGCTTTCCGTCAGAAAACCATTGATGCGCTGTTTGGAGAAGAAGGTGCTATGGCTGCCGAGGCAGATGCAGCTGCCGGAGATGTTGCAGACACAAATGCTTGGGATGACGAGGTGGACGCCGAATTCCGCGAATATGTGATTCAGCAGGCCCACAATCTTGCCGTCGGTACTACTTCCGTCATGCTTCCCATGTTGAGACGCATCCAGCGTTCCGAAGAAGACGCCGCTTTTGCCCTTTCGAGGAGCGTCAGTGGCCGAGCAGGAACAGGGCCACCGGAGCGCAGGTACGACATCGAGGCTCTCTTTGACCTCATCGCTCTTATCTGCCGTGGCCGTCCCGAAGCGGGTCTGCCGTTCTGGGTAGGACCTGACAATCGCACCACCCGTTTCCTTGCGTGGGCCATCGATGTCCGCGAGCCTGGTCATCAGCGAGCGCTCCTCAACATGCTTGCTGCCATGTCTTCCGGCCCGCAGAGTGCTAGTCAGGCCTATGCTCTGCTCGATCAGGAGGATGGCCAGAACGGGATCGCCGGTGAGGGTCGCCTCGTCTCTTGGAGCCGCTTCTTCGAGTGGATCACCTACTACATCGACACCTTCCACCAGGCTGTCAACTCGTCTTCCTTCCACCCTTCCAGCTACCAGACTTTGGCCATGCCCAAGAATGAGGAGACGCTACTCATCGGCTTCGTCCGCCTCTTCCGCAACGTTGTCTACTTTTCGCATCCAGCTCGGGACGCATTGCTGCAGAACTCTTCCTACAATGCTCTCGACAGGCTCTTCTCGCTCCTCACTTGCCCAGTGCCCGTGGAGCTCAAAGCTAGCATCCTGGACGCACTCTCGGCTTTCTTGCACCACTCGTCCAGCAATCCTGATGCTCGCGCCCGCTTCTCGACCATCGCGACCCAGCTTTGGGACCGATTCGATGAGTGCGGCCTGCTTCCCTCTGACAATGCAACCAAGTCTCGCGCCAACAACCAGCAGACTACTTCTGCATCATTCGGCCCTGCTTTCAAGCCTCTTGCCTCCAAGGGTGTTCTGTACGAGCTTGAGAACTTTGAAGTACCTCTGCGCACATTCCCTGGTTCTACGAGTTTCGTCAACTTCCTCAAGGCGCTTGTGCAGCTTCCACCTAGCGCTCTCGGAGCCAATCCTAATGCGCTCGTGGACACTGCGACCACTTCGGTGAGCGGCGCCAACCCATTCAGCAGCATTGTCACCTACGACCAATCCTCTCAGCACCAGATTCAGGGACAGACCCAGCAAGCGTATCAAACTCCCGGGCAGCGCAGACAGGCGCGCTCCGTCGAGCCCTACGTCGACTTCGTCATCGACCATGTCTTCCTCAAAGCACGCACTCGGGACTATGTCGAGCCTGCCGAGCAATGGCGTGTGGTGGCCTCATGTCTCGACTTTGTCGACCGCTCGCTTCGCTCTTACGACCTGACCGCACTCCTCAGGAGCAGTGAAGGTGCAGAGGCCGTGTCGGATCCTGCATTGCTGACACAGCTTGTTTCGCATCCCGGCTTTTACCTGATGCGTCGCATCCTGACTGGATCCAAGATGGTCGGCGAAATGCTTGGCATCCTTGTGCCTGGCTCCGGACTTGCCGCATTCGAGGCGATCAACCAGAACCGCGCCAGCACGTTCTTCTATGGCAGCTCAGTCCGTCACGTCCTCAGCATCCTCGACCGTGTCTTGCGGTACCAGGACCTCTTCGTGCAGGTGCTGATCCCCACACTTATCGACACTACTCTCAACGGCGTTCAGCTGCCCTTCGACGTCTCTGCCCGCGTTGGCAACTCCGGCTCGTACAGCAGTTTCGACATTCAGCTCCTGCACGCTCACGAGTCGGTCGTTCAGATTGCACTGCTCATCAACTGCGTTCGGGACGACGTCGCGTTGCTGTCTGTCCGCCTTTTTGGGCTGATTGCTCGCACTGCGGCTTTCAGCGCCGTTGATCGTTTTGGCGAGATGGGTTACCGCCGCAAGATGAACCGTTTTGTCGGCCTACTGGAGATGAGCGACGAAGCTGGTCGAGTCAAGGCAGGATACGTCGGCCGACTTGAGGTTGAGTCTTCAGGCGATGCTGGTAGCGCCAAGACCATTGAGGCCCTCAATGCTCTTGCAGGAGGTGCGGATGCTGAGGAGGACGAGGACGCGGATCTTCAAGGTTCGAGTGGAAAACTCGATGGCGCGAGTGCCTTGACTTCCAACGATGCCGTTGAGGCCATTCAGATTGCGATCATCAACCTCTTGCTTGCCGGCACGGAGTTGAACCAGCCCGCACCCAACGTTGCCCACCTCTTGCTCGGCTACGACTTGCGTGCTGTGCGACCTGAAGAGCAGACTATCATCGATCCTGATGCTCAGACGGCTGCACCCAGCGCTATCCACGCCATCCTTGCTCTGCTTCGCCCTGAAACAGATGGCGAGGGCGCATCGTTCCTCAGCCTTGCAGAGCGATCGCCCGGTTTCGCGGAGAAGTGCTGTGCCCTCATCCTGCGCCTCTGCACTCATCCATTTACCAGCGCTGCTACTCTGCGATACTTGCGCACGAAGGAAGACTTTGTGGTTCAGCAGCTGCGCAGCCTTTCTCTTGTACCTGCCGAGCGCCCAACGTTGACGTCGACCTCGGCCGCCTTGGGTCTAGTGCAGTTTTCTGACGGGCAAGCGATCGAAACGACCGTCGACCGCGTCACCGCGTCGCTCCGCATGCGTGCCTCGCTGCTCGAGCTCACCGCGCTTGAGTTGCACTCGCTTCTCAATGCTGGTATGCAGTCGAAGGCAGCTCGTGTGGTGGCCGCGCTCTTTGGCTCCAATGCGACTGTCGGCGGTGGTGGTCTGGATGCTGACGACAGCGTCGAAGAGGACGACCTCTTGCTCGGCACTGAGCGCGACTTCCGACTCGGTGCTGGCGGTGCTGAAGTGCGCACGTTTGGCGGTGTCCGCTTCCTCGAGATCCTCCAGAGCCTCGATTTCGAATGGTACGACGACCGTGAGGCTCTCGGCCAGAACATCACCGTGATCACCCCCGAGCAGCTCGAGCTTGCCAAGCGTCCTGACGCTGCTGTTGGCCCTCGTCTCTACGATCTCGGTGCGGTACTTGCCATTCTCGTCCGCGAGAAGACGGTTCTCCAGCAGAAGGGCAGCCTGCGCGATGCCGGTCAGGCCAACCCATTCTTGGACCAGGCTGCATTTGTGCTCCAATGGGCTTCGGCACAAAATGCCAAGAAGGCTGTCGCCTTCTCTCGCCGACGGGTGCTGCAGGCATGGCGCCACACTCTGGACATGGTGCTGGCTCGCGCTGCCGGCTTGCTCCGCACAGAGGTTCGTTCGAGCCTCATGTTCGACTGCCTCTCCGAGCTGCTGCCTCGCATCTCAGCACCATCGACTGATGCCGGTGGCGCTGACGTGCCTTCGGCTGACCTTGTCGCTGGTGCAGTGCTTTCACTCCTCACCTCGCTCCGACAACACCGTGTCGAGCTGACGACCGGTGCACTGGATCTTGAAACCGTGGATGCCCTCCCTGTTGACCGGTTGCTGACCACATTGCGTGCTCTGATCGACTCGGTGCTCAGACTTGAGACAACGACCTTGGCTCGTGGTAACCTCTACTCGGCACTCATCAACTTTTTGCAGCTGGCCAAGTCAGGTGGCGCCGCTGACTCGAGCGCCGAAGCAGGTGCCACTGACGGCGCTTCGATGATCGCTACGGACATTGACGAGACCATGTCTGTCGGCGGCATGTCGAATGCCACCACCAACATCTTTGGAGGCCGCACACAGACGACGACTCTGGAAGCACGCACTCGCACTTTGCTGCTCGCGCACGCCGAGCGACTCATGGACGTGCTCGGACGGGATGCTCTCGACGCCAGCGACTTGTCCAAGACGATCGCCTTCACGCTGCTCGACAAGCTGTGCGCACTTGATTCCCCATCCTCCACCTCATCTTCTCGTCGCGGTGGATCTAGATGTCTTGACCTCTTGGACCGCAAAGGCTACATCAAGAGCTTCGTCACTGCCCTACGCGACTCGGATCTCGCTCTGCAGGAGACCTTGCGACCTGATCCAGCCAGCCTCAACGCCATCTACGTCTATGAAGCGCGCCTCGCGTTCTTCAATCGCATGGCTCAGACCCGCGATGGAGCTGAGAGGCTGCTGAACGCCAAGATCTTCGACGTGCTTGCTCAGTCCGACTATCTCGCTGCCCGTCCTGACCAAGACCAGGAGTTTGTCGACCTTGACAGCTTCCTGCCAGCTGCGACCGAGCGTTACAACGCATTGCTGACACCCGTGCTCCAGCTGACCACCAGCATCCTGGCAAGCACTACGGCATCGCTCGGTGGATCCTCTAGCCAGGGTGCTTTCGGGATCGCGAAGGCTCTTGCTCCTACCTCGGCCGCAGCTGCTCCCCGTCACGCGCTGGCTTTGCTCACGGCACACAGGGATGCGCTGTTGACGGTCCTGCGTGCACCACTGCAGGAATTCTGTTCATTTGCCCAGCTCGGACAGGCTCACCTGGTTATTGCTATCTTTGTGCTGATCATGCCCTCGCTGGACGACGATGCACAGCAAGCACCTAGCCCACTCGCGCCCTTCCATTCCGCTATCGTTGCGTTCGCGGCTGTCTACTTGCATGCTACGTCTTGGCGCTCGCGTGTCGTCCCTTACAACGAGGCAGAGCGTGAGGAGGCCCGCATGCCCACTGCATCATTGCGAGCTTTGCGAGCATCGAGCGAGGCGCCCAACGGTAACGCAGGTGTTGAGGAGGAGAACGCATTCAGCTCCAAGGTTGGCGCTATGGTTGTTAGACTTCAAATGACGCTCCTGTCTTACCTCGAGGCAGCTAGCGATGCCCGTGGAGCAGCAGCCCGTGTGCGACCTGTGTTGATCCCTTCGCTTGTTGCCAACCGCGAGCGATCGCGCACTCCTTATGGCGGTGCTGACGATGGCTTCGATGGCGACTTGTCGCATGCAGGCTTCCTCCGTTCTCAGCGCGCTCCTGCCGCCGCCTCGACTGTTCCCAGCATTGGTAGCCTGGTTGCTGCGCTGGACGAATATACCGATTCTGTCTCGAGGGAGCTGTCGGCGCTCGAGAACATCGACACGCTTCTCGAGAACATCGATTCAGTTCGTCAAGATGAGCTCGATGAAATTGCTCGCGATGCTCTCGGCGAGACGACAGCTGGCGAGCTCTCTCTCGCTCAGCGCCGCTCTGTGGCAGTGCGACAGCTGCGGACTCGCAAGTCTGCCCTGCGAGCTTCTTCAACGAGCAAGCTGGATACAGTCGAGTTGATTCTGGTGCTGCTGATCAGGCATATCGAGTTCTTCCGCACGCTCAACACTGAGCGCTCTGCGATCGGAGCAGCAGCAACAGCAGCAGCAGCAGCAGTGAGGGCAAGCCCAGCACCGCACTTTGACAAGGCAACGTTGATGCAGGGTCTGGCAGAGTCGTTGTTGCCCGTAGTAGAGGACAAGGTGGGATACCTCAGCTTGCCTCCCACCCTGGTAGCCAATGCCAGGGAGAGGCAGAGCTTCCTGCAGATGGCTGGAAGGAGAATCGCCAGTTTCTTCACCGAGGCTGAGTAGATCTTGCTGATAAACAACAATTACGTTCATTGTTTCGAAATGACTAGACCATTGAATCGCTCGTACACTCGAGACAGACTAGAGCCATGCTACTTTGTGTCGATGATCGTGAGCTCCTATGTGGATGCTTTTGTACACAGGTGCAAGTGAGAAAAATCAATCGAACAGAGAGAGTGTATATATGTAGAATGTCAGCCCGGGTGAAGAGCGATACGGATCCGAATTAGTTTAGTGGCTATGACGGCGCCTTGTCATCTTCGGTGACTATCAAAAGTTCTCCGCGCAGAATACGGCGCAGACCCGGGTTCAATTCCCGGATTCGGAGATCTTCAACAATCTTTTTGCTTCTTCCAATACTGGGGTTCGTAAAGCTTTCATGCTTGTTTGACCGTGGCTACTTATCGCTTTCTTTTATATAGTGGTTCCAATCGAAACAAGTAATCGAGCCGATGAAGATGCGAGAGACTACGAGATTTGGGTATTGTGCGATGGAAGGCGGATGAGGTGTGACAAGAGTGAGATGGACCTTGACAATTTGTTTAGTTGCCGATGGAATTGATCTCTTTGCGCGAACGTGCAAGGAGGGCTTGAGTTTCTTGATCCAGCTTTGGACTTGTTCTTCCAGCGCTGTTGCTACTGGAAGAAGTTTCAAGCGGGGTCGCTGCTGGATCAGTCGGGGCTGTTGCATCAAGTGCCTCTCCAAGATCTTCGTCGTCATCGATAGCTGGGATCGGTAACGCGACTGGCGGTGCCTCAGGCTGTTTCAAAATCGCTGCCGCTGCGTTGACTCGGTTCTTCGAGGACGCTTGCACTGTGGTCCCAGCAGCAGCTTTCCTCTGCTTATTCCTCAACCTTAGGATCAGCTTCCTATCCAGCTCGATCGCCTTGTTTTGCAACTTTTTGATCGTGCCTCCACAGTGGATCACTCTGATCCTCAGCTTTGCCGCTCCTGCTGGCTGAGGTGTATCGGCCATCTCTATTGGGCTTGAGATCATGGTAGCTGAAGCCCAGATCAACCTTGCTGCGTCTCGAGAGCACCTGACAATGGCGGTGCCGGTATGGCTGCTGTAGTATTTGCACGTTAACACGCCTCCAAACGCGCCCGCTGCAACATCGCCGAAATTGTACGCCAGTGACGCCCGAAGTAGTCTAGTGATGAGTTGTGGAGTGAGCGATTTGCCAACGCTTGCGTTCGAGGTTGAAGATGCGGATCGTGCGGCAGAAACAAGTGATGCGGATGTCGAAGTGTGTTGGGACTCGTTCAATGCAGATGCGAAGGGTGAGTACGAGTATATAGGCTTGTCATCGATGGCAAGAAGTAGCCATCGTGTCTTGAAGCGTACCATCCTCCAGCAAAGAAGGAGAGATGTTGAGACGAGGTGAGGAGGTGAGCAAGAAGAGGTGAGATGAAGGGTTCCTAGTTTGCATTGTGTGTCACTTTTTTCCGCAATTCTCCTGAGCCGCGGAAGGAATTCCGTTTTGGACCCTTTTGGCCGACAAAACTTAAAATTCACCTCCACCTCGAATGCAGCACACACAGCTGAGCACAGACGTGATCAGCTCAGCCCCGCCACTCATTCTTCCGCTCTTTCTACATCACCGCATTTCCTCACGCTCATCTTCTCCACCGCACCTATAGTTACGCTGCATAGTGCTAGCTGGTTAAAGATATAGCCAAATGGTCTCGCAATTATAGCACCTCACCCAAGATGGACCACGAAGCGGTGCTGCAAGAGTGCCGCGAGAGGCAGGAAGACGAGATCGTCGCCCTCGAATCCATCTTCGCTCCCACTGAGGACGATGACAGCAGCAAGCAAGGTGTGAATATAGAACCATCCCAGCCTCGTGTCACTGTCGTACAAAAGGATCCACAACCGATCATTGAGCTATGTTTGCCAATCACGTTGCCGGGACCCACGCGGATCGCAGTGGACACTTATGCACCTGCTAGCAGCGGCACCGAGGTAGGGGCGGTGCCTTCGAAGGCAGCTACATCAAAATTATCTGCCGGCGAAGATCAGAGCACTTCAACAACGAGGAACGGGCCTGATGCTGTGGCGCACAGCACCGGAAAGCCACGCAATGGAAAGCATCGCAAGAGCAAATCTGGGAATCTCAACGCTGCAGCTGCCGCCTTCCAGCCAGGCACCTCGTCAACAAGCCAGCCATCAGCATCCCACGCAGATCAAGCATCAGAACTTCCGATATCACCAAGGACCAGAGACAAGGTCGGTCAAGTGGCCGATGCTCTCAGCGAAGTAAGGATCGGCTCGGATCCTGTTGGTCAGGACGGCAGAAAAGCGAATGGATCTTTATGGCCGCCGCAGCCACAATCTTCTCAGCTCCTTCCTCCTCTGACACACTTAGCGCCCATCAACATACGCGTGCGTCTTCCACCATTGTATCTTGCCGAGAAGCCTCCAATAGTCGAAAGTCTCACAGCATCTTGGTTACCAGCTCGACCCTATCGCAACAATGCAGCCCGGGCCTGGCTTCTCCAGAAGCTGGACGAACAGTGTCAAGAGGTCAGTGGCATGGAAATGCTCTACATATGGGCTACCTATCTATCCGAAGGCCTTTGGGCTGAAATTCTCGAAACCGGCAGGTCTGACGACAGCACTTCTCCTCCGCCATTCCTGCATCACATCACTTCAGATTCCGGAGTCGGAGAAAGTCGTTTGCGATTCGAGGAACATCTTGAAACATCAGATGATCAACCTGTACTTGCTGCTCAGCTTCTGGCACACTCACGCCTCTGCAGCCGGTCCACATTCGACGCGTCCACTTTCGACTGCGCTATCTGTCTCGAGACACGCAAAGGTCGAGCATGCACTCGGCTCACTGGCTGTGGCCACGTGTTCTGCTCCGAATGTCTCGCAGGCTATTTGGCCAGCTTGGTCGACGATGGCTTCCACAGGCAGGCCAAGCGTTGTCCGGATCCAGAATGCGTGGCGCTGTGGAGTCAGAGGGAGAAGCAGAACCTCGTAGACCAAGAAGGCAATCTGATTATTCGACCTCAAACCAAGGGCCAAAAGGCCGCCGCAACACCAGATGCCAGCGCTGATGTCGACGTCGTGGTTGGGCTGGTCACACGTCCAGAACTCGAAGTCATTCTCGGGCCCACCAGATTGGCGAGACTGGACGAGTTGACGGTCAAAGCCAAAGTGGAAGCCGACCCTTCGGTCTCGTACTGTCCGCGATCCGGCTGTCAAGCGCCCGTCGTGCGACTCTCATCCGACGAGAACTCAGGTCACTGGGAGCGATTCCGGGAGTGTCTCTCGTGTGGTTTCGCCTTCTGCGCTTGGTGCTCTCGCTCCTGGCATGGTTCCACCTCCTGTCCTGTCTCTTTCCAATCCTCTCTCATCCGTCAATACCTCTCTCTACCCGAGTCTTCCGCAGAACGCAGGGTGATGGAGCAAAAATTCGGCCGCAAGACGCTCGAGACCATGGTGCGCAAATACCAAGAAGAGCAAGAGACCCAACAATACCTCAAAGAGCACACCACTCCCTGCCCAACATGCAGCATCTCAATCGAAAAGAGCTATGGCTGCAACCATATGACATGCAAACAGTGCGCTACGCACTACTGCTACCTGTGCGGCAAAGCCATCTCGAGCCAGAACCCGTACATGCACTTCAACAGCCCAGGCTACGAGTGCTACCAGAGACTGTTCGATGGTCTATTGGGTGACCAGGGGCAGCGCAGAGGACAGGAAGGAGAAGAGCAAGATGAAAGAGCAGCAAGAGCAGGCGAGGGAGGGAATGGAGATGGCAGGCCCGGCTTCGCTTTGCTCCTGGACGAGAATGGCATCCCCCTACACTTGGAACCCGAGGACGAAGAGGCCGACTTTTTGGCCTGGCAACAATTTCACTAGCATATGTACCCCAGTTCGCTCTGTACAACAGTAAGGTCGATCTCAAGCATCACATAGATTTCATCAATCAATATGTGTGTCGTTTCGCTGTGTCCAAGGGGTCTATTGAGCCCAAAGCTCTGATCTGTGAACGAGTGTATATCAACGCAACATTTTCTCAGACAGACAGCAATCGCGTCCGAATTAGTTTAGTGGCTATGACGGCGCCTTGTCATTAACTTGGCCAGCGATCTCCGCGCAGAAAACGGCGCAGACCCGGGTTCAATTCCCGGATTCGGAGAATTTTCACACTTTTTTTTTTTTTTTTTTTTTTTTTTTTTTTTTTTTCCTCCTTGAACCTTCCCAGCTAAAAACTGTTGCTTCGTAGTGTGTTCGAGGTGCAACGTATTGATGGCCAGATGGGAAGCGATGGTTCCCTGGGGCCAATAGCTGTAGACAAACGGACTTGTTTTTGACGGGAACCTAAGTCGACAGACGATGTGCTACCGCCGGAGCTCCATAAAGTCACGAATCCACAAATGTGTCTCAATCAGGGCTTTGATCTCTGTCTCACTTCCACGCAGGATACAGTAAAGTCAATACAGTAACGCCAAAACGAATCGACTTGGGAGGCAAAAGGGCGATAGCTCAAGTGTCAACACCTCCTCCATCTGCTCCATCACTCGTGAAGCTGATAGCTAATGGGAAGTAGCAAAAGATGGTCGGTTTGCGAGGAAACAAAAAAAAGGAACACTCCGAATCCGGGAATTGAACCCGGGTCTGCGCCGTTTTCTGCGCGGAGATCGCTGGCCAAGTTAATGACAAGGCGCCGTCATAGCCACTAAACTAATTCGGACGCGATTTGTGCTCGAGGGTCAAGTGTTGCATACATATTGCTTGCCGCAAGACTCAGAATGAAGTAATTCTAGAATCGATGCCTCACAACATTCAAATCTTCTTCGTTGTCGTTCTTCAGAGCTTCGGCGTTATGCCAAACTAAAAAACTTCTCTGAGTATGATGAATCGAATGCCGAACGGTTGACCGGTATAGTGTAAGAAGTGGATGCGGGGAATGACTAGACACAATCGGTGAAGGCCAATGGTGACGAGAGTATTGCTGCTATGTCATGCTAATCTAGAATTATAATAATTGCAGCGGTCCTGCGTCACGAGTCAAATTTTGGGTTAGGGTTAAGCAACTGCCACTCAATGACACCGCCGGAACCCTGAAGGATTACTGTCAGCAGATGTTTGTACCTGTATGTATGTAGTATGCAGATGACCTGCGTAGATTGCATCAACCTACTTGATACCGGTACCACTTCACGTCATGGACGAGGCTACAATCAGCACCGATACCATGACGGCCCTGCACAATTTGGTAGCAGTGACTTTAGTGTTAGCGGTGACTGTGGTATTAGCGGTGACTTTGGCTGTAAGTGAAGTGAACGGTAATAACGTCGAAGTCAGCATCCACGCGGCAATAGGATCGACCTTCGGCTGATGCGAGCCGGACAGAAGTGCAGAAAAAGATAAGGGTTCCGCAGCAAATTGTGCATATTTCATTCAGAGCCGCGCAATGATGCACGGTCCAGTCGCTGAATGTTGCTCAGCTTCACTTTTCAGCCTTCAACGCCTTTCCTCTCCACTCTTCAGCGAACTCCTCCTCACCATCAGCTTGCATCTTCCGGACAGTAGGACCTTTAAAAGTACCCGCATTGCTCAACCACTACACATAGATCCGGGCGTTGACGGTCCCGCAGAACGGTCAATCATACAACATGACGATCTTACGTCCGTTGTTCGGCTCGCAAAGTAGCGTCGAGAATGTCAGGGACAGTTTCGGCGCCACCATCGAGGCAGTCAAGACCAGCGAAAGCGAACGTCTCGACCCCTTTGAGGGCAATGCGCAGCCTCCTCCTGATGAGACTCCCGTAGGCGGGGCTCAAACTCAAGATATGACCGCCTCTCAGGAGCGTCAGCAACAGCAAACAAAAGCCAATTCGCTCGGAGGCCTGCTCAACGGTGCCGCTCTCATGTCATCCAAAGATGACCAATCTAAGGCAGAAGATACAGCACAGAATCTTCATGATCCTGTAGGAGCGCCAGCAAGGGCAAAGACGCAACCAGGCGAGTCGGCTGCTTGGAAGAAGACGGGTCAAGCAGCAGAGGCTTCTGATCAACGCGACTCTGCGCGAGCCAGCACTCGCTTCGGGAACACCCTCAAGAAGCTTGATGCCAAGGTACGAACAGCTCTCGGTGTCAACGCACCTCCTACTGCACAAGACTTCAAGAGTCCCTATTCGATTGGAAATGACGAACATCTCGAGAAGCGCGACGACAGCCACGGAGCTGCCGAATTCCTTGACGAAGCCAGTTTCGAGACTTTGCAACATCTATCTGACGACTCTGACGACTCTGACGAAGATGACGACCTCCATGACACAGACGTAGATGATGAGGGTGATGATGTTACGACGATCGGAGAGCGGGACCACACAGACATCAACAAGGCTACCGAATCGCTCAAACAGACCCAGCTGGACGCCGAGGAGCGACGTTCCGGATCCATGGATGAGACCAGACCTGGCGATAGCGTTCGTACCAACGCTCCTATCAAAATCTCATCGGAAGAGAAGATGAAGGCCATCCTCGAAGAATTCGGCGAATGTCCCTCCCTCTCAAATCCGAATGAGCCTGAAAAGCTCATCACGGATATCGGAGGTGTTCTCATCAAGACCGTCCTCATCAAGGGAAGCATCTTTTTGACCAACCGTCGAATCTGCTTCCTCGCTTATATTCCCACCGCAAAGACAGCACAACCCGAGCCGATCGATGGAGGCGGCACTTCACCCTTGGACCCCAGCGTCGTCAACCCCATTCTCAAGTCAGGGCCGGCTATCGTTCACAGGCCAGGCAAGATGCGTCCAAAGCGCAGGGTCTGGATGGAGCTCCGTAAAGACTCTTTCAATGCCTACACGGCAAGCAACAAGCTCTACAAACCTCTCTTGTCTGCACGCCTCTCCAATCTCAGTGCTGTTCTTCCCATCGATTGGTCACATCCCAACGTCATCCGCTTCGTCGAAGGCAACAAATACAGTGCGGTCGAGTTCAAGACGCAGGAAGCTGCGCTCGACTGGCGTAAAGAGCTCGAAGCTGCCGCTTTTTATGCGCGCAACACCTCGGATAGAGTCCGAATCAGCATTCCTCTCGAGCGCATCCTCGGCATAGATACGGCAGCATGGATGCAGGTCGCCAAGGTCATCCATATTTACATCCTCGTTGGTGCCCTCGACGAGGCTGCCTATGCTGCAGCGATCGCCCAACAGGATAAGGATCTCTCAGAGCGCCGGCATCTGCTTGACAAGCAGGGATGGTCGTCCGGGACCCACTTTGTCAGCTGTCCCAAGAATCCTGGCTTTAAGTGTCTTATCTCACAGATCGTCCTAGGATTCACTCACAATCGCGCTGCATTCATTGATGTGCTCCAAGAAACGGTCAACAATCGAAAACAGTTGGTAAAGTCATTCGGCCACAAAGAGATCCTCGAAACTGTGCCGGCTCCACTCCTCGACGTCCAGGGAGAGCCCGATGCCGAGGACACAGCAAGCGACTCCAACGACTCATCCGATGACCATAAACGAACGCTCGCCGAGAAGTTCTGCCATGCTTTCGGTATGCCTTCCAAGCCTGACGAACTCAAGCTGGTCAAGGCTGAACTCGTGCGCACACTCCACACCCACGGCACCTTGGCCATCGGACTCGACTACTTGCTTTTCTGGCGCAGAGCCGTCGGCAGAGACCTGAAAGTCAAGGTACCTCTCACCGATGTCCAAGGCGTCGACACTTATCGATCGTTCCTCTGGCATCACCACGGTCTTGTTGTTCACATCACTGCCCATCCGGATATGTTCTTTGATTTCACTAGCAAAGAAAACCGTGACATGGTCTTGTCGACGCTCAAGCGCATCATCCAAGCCACCGAGCAAGCCAAAGAGCAGCGCGTCAAGGATACAGAAAGCGCAAGTCTCGTTGCCACCGACGATAGCCTGTCCACCAAGGTCGAAGGCGAGAAGAAGACTGCTTCCGAAGCGCTCCTGCACAATACCGAGGGCGAAGCACCTGTTCTCGAGCCGGAAATGATTGGCCTATTGCCCAAGGTGGTCAACATTGACCCCGACAGTATGCGGAAGGCGCTTCGCGTCTCACCCATGCGTATCTATTGTCTCACGATTGGATCGCGTGGCGATGTTCAGCCTTACATTGCATTCTGCAAGGCGCTCAAGGAGCACGGCCATACACCTGTCATTGTCTCGCATCCCGAATACCGCGACTGGGTTGAGGGCCACGGCATCGAATACCGTGGTGTCGGTGGAGATCCTGCTGCCCTGATGAAGCTCAGCGTTGAGCATCGCATCTTCTCGCCCGCTTTCTTCCGCGAGAGTATCGGCAAGTTCCGTGTGTGGCTTGACGAGCTGCTGCGAGAATGCTGGGAGGAGTGCCAGGGAGCTGATCTGCTCATCGAAAGTCCGTCCACTATGGCCGGTATCCACGTTGCTGAAGGATTGGGCATTCCATACTTCCGTGCTTTCACCATGCCTTGGACCAAGACTTCAGCATATCCACAGGCATTCAGCGTGCCCTCAATCGAGATGGGACCGTCGTACAACTCATCCTCGTATGTCATGTTTGATCAGATCATGTGGGTCGCCACTAGCGGACAGATCAACCGATGGCGCAAGCACATGATCGGAATCGGCCCGACGGATTGGAGCAAGCTCGATGCGGACTCTGTGCCTTTCATCTACAACTTTTCGCCCGCGGTGGTGCCGATGCCCAATGACTGGGGTGACAGAGTCAAGATTTCGGGCTACTGGTTCCTCGACAATCCCGAAGCCAACTGGTCGCCGCCCAAGGAGTTATCCGACTTCCTCAAGAAGGCCAAGAAGGATGAAAAGAAGATCGCTTACATTGGCTTCGGCTCGATCACCATCGAGAACGCCGACGAGGTGTCGGCCAACATCATGAAGGCCGTTCACCAAGCTGGCGTGCGTGCCATTGTTGCCAAAGGTTGGAGTGGTCGCGGTGGATCGAAGCCGAAGAAAAAGAAGCAGCGACACTGCAACGCGAGCCACGATTCGCAAACTTCCCATCCGGAGAGCGAGGACAAGGCTACCGAGGACGAGGAGCATGAGCCCATCGAGATCCCCGACGATGTGTTTGTGGTCGATTCGATCCCGCACGACTGGCTGTTCCCGCAGATCGACATTGCTATGCACCACGGAGGCGCTGGCACTACGGGTGCCTCTCTGCGCGCTGGGCTCGTGACGCTGATCAAACCGTTCTTTGGAGACCAGTTCTTCTGGGCCAATAGAGTGCAAAAGCTCGGGGCGGGGGCTCGCGTTAACAGTCTGAGCGTCAGCGACCTTACCGATGCGCTCAAGGCGGCGGCCTTGGATCGAGTCATGGTGGAGAAAGCGCAAGGAGTCGGAGAGAAGATCCGGACTGAGGACGGTGTGGGGACGGCGATTGAGTTTTTGTACAAGAACATCTCGCTGGCTAAGCGGAGGACGCAGAGGAGGCTCGAACGCGAGGCGTCGCACTCGCCCTCATCGCCGGGTGGAGGCGTGTTCAGTAACCCACTCTCACGTTTCTCTACACACAGGCAGAATAGCAGTGGCAGCGAGCTTTCGGGCAACAAGAACGCCGACCATCCACGCTCCGCCACGATGCCGGTCAGTGGACGCGACGTGGCGGAAATCTCGAGCTCCTCTACGGCGGCTCCCACGACGATCGTCGAGTCGCCGTCGGTAGACGAGAGGGAAGAGAAGGAGGAAATGATCGACTCTCCCGCGACTTCGCCATCTGATAAGAGCTCCTCTCTCCTCCCCTCGCTCTCTTCTCTGTCGGCGCTGCCGGCGTCGATGGCGAGCACGATCAAGGAAGTGATTACACTCCAGTCCTCCACCACCGACACTACCGCCGACGGCGACGAGGTGCGCGGCAAAGAGCTCGAGCGCTCCAGCACCACCCCGCCCGGCCGACAGGAAGTAGGGGTGGAAACGGAGGAACAGAAAATGCAGCGCTTGAAAGGATACAAAAACGCGAAAGCGGAGGATATCAGAAGACGCAAACTCCTCATCGAACGGCTGGCTAGAGAAAAGAGAGAGAAGGAGGAGAAAGCGGCCAAAGAGAAGCTCGACGCTGAAGCCAAGTCTCAGGCACGAGCTTGAAACGGAAGAAAAGCAGGGAAACATGTGCTCAATTTCCTTATTCTTGTATCCATATGGAAATGATACCTGACCACTATCACGAATTTGCACACTCTTCCCTCTCTGTCTGTTTAAGCTGATAGCATCGTATTATAAAATTGCATGCAGAGTGTTCTTCTACAACTGATCAAAATTCGAACCCTTCCCTTCTGAACTGCTCGAGATCCGAACCCACATGCGCCTTTTGCGCGAGATCCATCCTGTCCATGACCAAAAACACCCTCCTGAGCGTCGACCACAGGTTGTGGCTCTCGCCTGCCTCGGCCAACGGCGTCGGCGGCGGCTGCTCGCCCTCGGGCACGTCCGGCAACGTGTGCGTCTGCTGCAGGCTCAGCGCGGCCAAGAGGTGCTCTGCGGCTTCATGGTGCGCACCGAGGTTCAAGCACGAGACGGAGAGGTTGTAGATCGCGCGGGTAAACGTCGGACGCAGCTCAAGCGCTTTGTGGTACGCGGCGATGGCTTCCTCGGGCTTGCCGCCGTTGGCGAGCGTGGCGCCGAGGCGGTTCCAGAGGAGGAAGTCGTTAGGGCGTGCGGAGAGCGCCGTGTTGAAGCAGTCCTGTGCCTGCTCGTATGCGGATTGGGTGTAGAAGAGGACTCCGAGACCCACTTGGACTTCAGGGTCAATCTGGCCAGCCGCGTTGCCCTGCCTAGCAGCTTGTAGGAACATATCCGTAATGCGGTTAAGGCTCGCCCAGGGATTGCCCTCGGTACCTTCGATGGGATCCTTGGAGCCCGAGATCTCGGCAGGGAGGGGCCCGGCCTTGATGTTCGGGTAGGCCTTGGAAATGTACCTCTCGAGCGTCTGGTGTGCCGCCGTATCGTATCCTTCGTTGGTGTAAGAGATGGCAAGCGACATGTACGCCTCGAGATTGTTCTCATCGATCTTGATTGCTTCTTCGAGCGCACGAATCGCCTGAGCTTCCTTCTCGTTCATAGCCTGGCACTCTCCGAGCCTACGCCAGGCTTCAGAGCGCTCACGACGCGAACGGTCGACCTCGCCACGTTCGACTTCGCCACCTGTACCGCCTTGAGTCTCGCGCTGGGTGGCAGCTTCGAAAAGTAGAGCGGCGTCAGAGAGGTTGCCGCCGTTCGCGAGCAGCCGCAGGCCTTCAGAGAGCGGATCGGCGTGGTTCTGGAAGGGGTTTTGCTGGCTCATCCTGTACTGTCCTAGCCTGGGGTATCCGTCAGGACCAACGACTCCGAACCCATCGAGAAGAGCATCTTCGGTTCCGTCAAGTGCACCCATCTCTTCCAGACCGGCTCTGCCTGCTCCGATCCCACCGCCGGGGTGCAGGTATGCGTACTCATCATCCTCGGCATCCTCTCGGGACCTCAAGAGCTCCTCTTCCCACTTAGCCAACTCTGCGTCTGCGGCAGAAGGTGGAATGCCATTTCTAGAGTTCATGGACCTCCAGAGGTCCTCGAATCGCGAGTTGGCCTCCTGACCATCAGCAGTAAGCTCCTGCTCGATGGCATCCAGCTCACGACGGATGGACTCAGCCTGCTCTGCTTCGGAGGGGAGGAGATCGGCCTCGGATTCCTTTGCTTTGCCCTTGCCCTTGGATTCGGCTTCAGCTTGCTCTGCGTCTAGTTTCTTGAACTGTTCTTCCCATTGAGAATCATCGAGCTCGGTGAAGCGAGAGGAAGCAGTTTGCGGTTGCTGTTGCTGAGATAGACCCATGTTGCCCATCGACGACATCATACCCATGCCCATACCCATACCGCCCATTCCGACGCCGGAGTTCATGCCGCCATAAGAGCCCATCATGGGGCGAGAAGCGTAAGCGCCAGAGAAACCTGAACCATCACCGGCGGGCATGGAGCGCATACTGGGCTGTCGATGTGACTGCGAGCCAAATTGCTGTGCCCAGGCGGAGGAGCCGGCAGGTGGCTGCATACTTGTAGCAGGTGCGCCTCCTCTGGCAAAGGCAGCTTCCATGTCTGCGCTGGATGGAGCACCTGACCTTGGCATCTGGCTCGCCCAGGCCGCCCCGGCGTTGGGTCTCTGGAAAGCGGGCATGGTGCTGTTGAGCTCGTTGCGCATGGCTTGGAGATCGAAGACGGAAGACTGAGCACCCGCAAGGGCTGCACCCTGCTGTTGACGGAAGAACGCTTCGGCATCCGAGTTGGGACCGGCTTGGTGTTGCTGCCTCATACCCGCAGGACCCATCTGAGGCTGACCGGCAAAGGTCCGATCTCCATGCTGAATGGATCGGTCTTGCTGCGTGTGCTTGAGCATCTGAGAGAGTCCATTGTTGGAAGTGGAGCACTCGGCTCCACTCATCATCGATTGGAACGCCATCTTGAACAAATACAGGAAGGCGCCAAACCAATCCGAATGGTTGATTGTGGTGTCAAGGGAGGAGTGGAAGAGGTGGCGCTTGACGATATTCGAGTCGAGTCGAGTCGTGAATGCGCGTGCGTTGGGGATTGCGTGTGATTAGAGAGAGAGTGCGGGGTGACTTGCCGAAATAGCTGAGCCGGAGACACCGGCAACAACTTGAAGGCGGTGTCCAAAATGTGATTGGACCGCAACAGCTCTGTGCTGAGCCATCATCGGTGAAATCCTTGAATGCAGTTGGCAAAGCGTTGAGGCGCGCTTCGGGTTTTAGCCTAACTCGGCCGGCAATTTCCGTTGTTAGACTGTGTCTTCTTCGACTTGGCTTTAGAAATGTGATTGTGAATCCAACCTCTTTCCGGGGTCCATCAAGCAACCGAAGTATGCTACCGACAGCCTTTCAATTGTTTCCGAGCTTGTCTCGCAAGCTGATCTTCACGGCTACTTGACCCAAGGTGTTCAGCCGCCGTGTTCATCCTAATTCTGCTTCATGTGCACCATCGATTGAGAACAACGAACAGAGACATCCTTGGTGTTGACGAGAGAGGATGCTTGTAGGTAGGATTGGAACAAAGTTCTGTTGCATCGTTACAGCTTGCTAAAGAGACATTGTCAGTACATTGCGGGAGACGTCTTGTCATGAAATGATCGGCATGCCCGCGGCTTCCATGAGCTGCACTGTGCTTTGATATTGCAACTCAGGGACGGCCAACCTATCAATAGCCGCTCTAACTTTATCGCACATATCTTCTCTCACAACGCATGATATGGCATCCGTTGCTCGGGCCGACGTACACCTGTCAAGCACTGCCTTCGACCGTCGGCCATATTGGCGCTGCCTTACAGTATAAGATGATTGCACGCTTCCGCCTTCCGCCCGCCGGTCAACGGGCGCGTTGAGCTTATCCCCACGGTGCGGGGATATCGAGAATGATTCTACTCCGATAACATCTTGACAAGTCCATATCAGGGGTCATGGACGGTGCCCAGCGCAGCTCGGAAGGCACTTTCCGCGAATGTCGTCGGCCAATCCGGACCGATCCTCCTCATCACCGATAAGCCCATCGTGACCATGCTTCTTTGGATGCACATCAAGAAGGCTTGCAGTCTTGTCACCTTAGCGAGTCAAAAGCGACCCCCACGCTGTACGCGCTCACGCCCCCCATTTTGACTTGTGCCAAATATCGCCGGTCATCTCCCCCGCAACATCTCCAACCGCCGTCTTGTACCCAAGGGTCCGCAGGCCGACTCAATCTGAGTTTTGGCCATGATGCACCAGCATCTGTGTGGTGGCGATGCAGATCAATCATCTGGTTGCCCCGCAATCAGTGGATCCGAAGCAGAGCTCTCTTGCTTGGCTGATGAAACTAAAGCCGAACAGAGCAAAGTCGAGACTAGCCTCCGCGTCGGCCCGTTCGTACAGCTTGATGCATGATTCTTCGCTAGATACCCACCTCGCTTGGCATACCATCACCTCGGTTGTAGCCTGTCGGCCCTTGGCCATGCATTATTCCGTGTGCCCTCCCACATCTCACTTCTCCTCTCTAGTCGCTTTCTTCCATTACGAAGCAGCATGCGAGATGACAGAGAAAGGATGGCTATCGAAGTGCCCTGGTGGCCACGTGTGCGCTCGAACAAACCAAGAGCGTACTTAAGAAGAATGACCGAGCATGAGGTTCACCATGTTCCCCTTCTCTGGTAGTCAGAAAGATATCAATCACCTTCAGCGGTCCCATCATGGTCAAGTTTCAGGCATCGCTACTGGCCTTGCTGCCGCTAGTGCCTTGGGCGCTGCGGTCGTCAGTGCCCTTCCCTCGAGCTTCTCTTCGGCTTCCCTGCCTCTCGGCATGGACCAACTGCTCGAGGCTCGCAATGGGGACAACAATGGCCATGACTTCCTCTCGACACTCTCGGACGGCCAGCGACAGGTCTTCACCAGTTCGCTCAGCATGATGGACGACAACTACCAACCCCCTTACATCTTTGGCTCTTCGCGATACACCGCTTATTACGCTGTCTCGCTTCTTGCTCGTAATGGCCCTGGTGACGCTGCACTCGCTAAGCAACTCATCTACAATGCCATTGCAGCCCAAGCCACCAATTCGTCCAACATCTGGTACGGCGCCTTCCTTGACCCCAACCAGCCTCCTCCCGGCAAGCTGAATGCGCCCAAGATCTACGGCTCGTACGACGCCAACTCGAACCTCTTTGTCGCAACCGCTTTCATGCTGGCCATCGAGGACTTTGGCCACCTCATGGACCAAGACACGATGAACGCTGTCGTCGAATCCGGCTACCGGGCCGTTATTGGTGACACCTACCGTGTGTTTGGCATCGACGGCGACAACTTGACCCCCGCCTACTCGAACCCTTGGCTGATGAGGTGCATGGCAATGTCGTATTATGGCAACCTCAAGAATGACGCCAACATGACCATGTACGCTGAGAAGTATGCCGGCGAGTTCTACCAGCTGTTTGACATGTACGACACTCTGAGCGAGTTCAACTCGGCCACCTACACCGGCGTTTCTCTGTGGGCTCTCAGTCTGGGTGGCTACCTGCCTTCCAACACCACCATGGCCAAGAGGGCCGGTGACACCATCTCCAAGATCTGGGCCAAGACTGCGCAGCTGTGGCAGCCTCAGCTCAACAGCCTGGGTGGATCGTGGGACAGGACGTACGGCTTCGGACTGTCGGACTACGTCAGCTTGGTTGGCTACTACGTTGCTGGGCTCAACGGTGGCGATGTTAAGAACTGGCCTGTGCCATGGAAGCTCTCGGGCTCTGCCCACGTTGGCGATGCTGCCTTCGCTCCCCTGATGGCCATCACGAGCAAGTACCACGACCAGTACGTCTCGGATGAAGCGCGCGAGTACCTGAAGCCGTGCCCCTCTGGCAGCAAGCCAGGCCGCCTTGTGACTTGCAACGCTTGGTCGCCTCCCTTCGACGCTGACGTCAAGCAGTACGGTCCCCGCAACTACACCGCCTGGATCTCTGACAACGTCTCGGTCGGCGGTACCGAGATCGACGAGGCCACCATCGGCGGCCCCGCCAAGAACCCGACTGCCTTCACTCCTGCGGTCATGATGTGGACTACACCCAACATCCACGGCCTCAACTATGCCCAGCCCAAGGCATCATGGCTCTCGTTCTACCCCACTACGCAGACGCTCTCGGCTGTTGCCACGGACAGCAGCCTCACTGTCCGCTTCCCTCCCTCTCGAGCCTTCCCCGCCAATTGGACGGCCCCTACGCAGATGACCGTCATGTTCGGAACCTCGCCTCTCACCGTGCTCCCCGACGACTTTTTGGTCAGCTCCAACAGCACCAATGGAAAGCTTCCCGGTATGGAGCTCCAGCTTAGCGGCAACGTGGCTTCGGGCATGGTCCAGCGTTCGCTGACATACGACAGCTCGAAGAACGTCAACGGATTCTACTACTACAACCTTACTTTCGCTCTCGGTGGCTTGCCCCAGGGCACTGTGCCTGAGCTGGTGCTCTCGTACAAGCTCGCTTGAAGGAGCGTCATGTAGAATGTATGCAAGCTGCGGCTGCCTACGTCAACTAACTTGGTCTGGTCTCGATGGAATAGAAATGGAAATGGAATTGCATAGGATTGTCAGAAACTGTTGTTCCTGCGTGCTGAAGAATTGATAGAGGAAGAGAGAGAGAGGAGAAAGAGCAAAAGGACGCGACACGTGCCTCTTTTGCCGCACAACTGAGCGCTTTTGAGCTTTGAATGAATGCAGTTGAACGCTGACTGCGCGTAAAGAGCGCCCAAATTCTCATAAAGGGCTGCAGCAGACCGACAGAAGTTGGTGGACAGACCAACACTTTTTATTCCTTCTCCACTCGTTCCTGCTCCTGCTCCTTCGCCCTCCACCATCTCCAGATTCACCAAAAATGGCATTCAACGAGCAGCCCTCCAACCCAAAGCCGGACGTCGAAGCCCCCGAGGCCGACACTGCCGACGCTGCCACTCCTGCCTCCGCCCGTCAGCTCATCGACGAAGCCAAGCGTCACTTTGCGCTGAAAAAATACCTGGCTTCGAGCGACAAAGCAGCACAAGCTCTCGAGAAGCTTCAGTCAGAATACGCCGAGGACGCCTCTGAGCTCGCACCTGTTTTTCACCTGTACGGCAAGAGCTTGCTCGAGAACTTTATCATCAACTCGGCCGCACTCGGCGGGGGTGGAGGTTCTGCTCCTCTGCCCGCATCCACTACTGCTGCTTCGGCGCCAGCTGCTGCTTCGGGATCGTCCTCGAAAGCATCTGGGTCGTCTTCGGCGGCGATCAAGAGCGATCCTAGATTCAGCTTCTCCGGCGATGCAGAGGACGACGATGACGATGACGAGGAGCAAGCGCCCGGTGCTGCAGAGGATGATGACGACGACCTCCAAGTTGCTTTTTCCGTCCTCGACCTTGCGCGTGTCATCTACGAGCGTGTTCTCTCATCCGACTCTCCCTCACTCACAACACTCGAAGGCCAAGGATGGGACAAAACCCGCATCCAAGCCGAACTTGCCGAAGTCATGAACCACCTCGGGGACGTCGGGCTGGAATCGGAAAACTTTACACAAGCCTCGGCGGACTACAAGTCGAGTCTCGACATCCTCCTCCCACTCCTCAATGCTCACTCTCGTCGGCTCGCCGATGCGCACCTTCGTCTTGGTCTTGCCCTGGAATTCCACCCGGAAGTCGAGCAGAGGAAGGGCGCCAAAGCGCACGTCCAATCCGCATCGGACGTGCTCGCCACTCGCGTCACCGCCATCCAAGCCCGCATTGCCTCGCTCGACTCCGACCCGTCCACCGCTCCACCCACCACAAACGAGGCTAGGGAGAAAGACGACCTTGCCGAGCTGACCGACAAGGCTGCGTTGGAAAAGGAGCTTAACGACGTGCAGGAGATGAAGAAGGAGATCGACACCAAGCTCGACGAGTACGAGAGCGAAGACGGCCAGGCGCAGCTCAACGGCCAGCCGGATCTGACTGGCGTTCTCGGCCTCCCTTCAGATGCCAACGCTGCGGCGGGAATGACGGCGAAGGACGCGCTGCAGCAGGCGATCAAGGACGCCTTCCTGGGCGCACAGGCCGAAGGTGCCGCCGACCTCAACCCGTTCACCGGCGCCGCCAAGAGCACAGCCGCCGATGCACCAGTTAATAACCTCAGCGGCATGGTCAAACGCAAGAAGAAGGTCGATGGCGAAGACACCACCGCCAACGGCGACGAGGCAAGCAAGAAGGCCAAGACCGACGCTTGATTGCCCCTCCTCACAAAACTTAGTGTATATGTACGTTTCTATTCCCATCATAATGTAGCCCCTGTGTTTCTATCACATATGTATGCTACAACCCTGAATTGAGATGTGCGTCCCAGAAGGAATAATCTCCATCCGTGTCAGCGCGCTTGCGTCCGGGCACGCCGAGGATGCGCGAGACAAGGTTGTGCACCTCGACGTTGGCGAAACCCTTCATATTCCACCCCTTGTCCGCGATCTTGTTCGTTTTCATCTTCGCAAACGAGGGGCCGGAAGCGACGAAGATGGCGCGCATATCTTCCTCCTCATTGTCGTACCCGTGGTTGCCGATGGGCGCGTAGATGCGGTTGTGGAACGACGCGATTTCCGGATGCGTGGTGATGCTCCAACCCAACTTGGGGATCATCCATAACGGCGCAAGTCGGTCCTCCATACTTTCAGAGTAAAGACGGAAGCGCGCGGGAAGGTCTTCCCGCCAGTAGACATCGAAGCCTTCGCCGGACGCGTTGAGGAGCTTCTCGTATGCGTCCCATGCAAGATTGCGCTGCTCGTCTTCGGTCCCGTGGAATCGCAGCCCGGCCAACGGCCACCCGTCCCTATGTGCGACCTTGGCGTGCAGATCCTTACCAAGCACATCATCCAGGTAGACAAGTCTATGGTTGCTTGTCTTGGTCATGCCATGATCGCTGACCACAACGATATCGACGATCTTGCCCAATTTGCGCTTCTCCACCAACTGTCGTCTTAAATCTTCGATAAAGATATCAACACTCCTCACCGCGCGCCTTGCCTGGATGCTATTGGGCCCAAATTTGTGCGCGGCCTGGTCGATGTCTGGCACATACGCACAGATGAGACTCGCCCGCTGCTCGACATCTCCCACATCGATCCACTCGAGCACCTTGCTCAGCCGATGATTGAGCGTCCAATCCCCCTCATACTTCTGAAAGTACCTCGGATGCACACCTGCCTCTGTTACGGGCGGGCCGGGCCACATGAGCACTGCGCTGTTCAGCCCTGCCTTCTCCGCCACGGACCAGATCGGGTCGCCTTTCCACCACGAGCTATTCCACGAGCGGTCCGGATTCGTGTACCAGAACTGCTCGCTCGTCGAGCCGAGCGTAAAGTCGTTCGCCACAATGCCGTGCGAGGAGGCGTGCAGGCCCGTGAGGATCGCCCAGTGGTTCGGGAATGTGAGGGTAGGGAAGATCGGCTTCATGTACTGCGCCCGTCGCCCGCGCTTCTTGGTGCCAAGCGTCTGCAGGTTCGGAGCGAGGCCCGCATCGAGGTAGGCGGGTTTGGCACCGTCGAGCGAGATCATAATGACAGTGCGCCGGAACTTGTGAGTGCCATTGCTGAGGAGTGCATCGGCGTCTAGTGACGTCGCAAGATCGCCGTTGGGCGATGAAGAGCGAGATAACGGGAAGAAGCGATAGAGCAGATACCAGAAGATGATCGTGGGGGCTAGGATGGCAATAATGTGCAAAGTTGACCTCACCCACGAGTCGCGAGATGGAGCATCGTTTTGATGGAGAAGAGGCGTGCTTTCGTCAGCGGCGTCATCTTGATTCGCATCCTGGGGAACTTGTCGACGTTGTAGGCTATCATTATTTGCTTGCAGTGCTTGCGTCTTTGTTGTCGATGCTTCCGCTGGCTGTCGAGCCTGCTTTTGGCTGGGGGCGGAAGCCATGCTGTAGTTTTTTGGCTCGAGTATAAGGAGTCTGGCTCTATCCCTGTAACTATATCATGACAGGGTTCGTTGTGATGGTGTGAGTAGACGTTGCCAAGCACGGGACTGGCTCGGGCGTCGGGGTCGCGTGGGGCCCCCGGCGAGTGGAGGCGAATTTTTCCACGTTTGTTACGCCGCCGCCCAACACACCTTAGCCCCAAAAAATCCCTCGCGGAGAATTCTGGCCTCCGCATAGGCGCTGCTGCAAATGCCGCCGGAAGACAGCAACGTGGGATGGGATTCCCACGGACCTTTGCGAGCTGCTGGACCGTGCTCGGAACGGCATGCAGTGTGCGCTGCTTCCACATGCCAAATTTACGTATTCATTCCACCACACAAAAAAAGTGGTGGAACAGCCATGCATACAACACGGCATATGCGTCCACCATCCTGTCAAACTTGGCATCTTCGGCCTTGTATCTCCGAACACGACTCTTCTTGGACTCTATATCTTACTCTCTAACAACCGTGTTCAGCTTCTCTCTCAACCCTCATCACATCCAGTCTAGATCAGTAAAGTCAACACCATGTCGTCGTCTCAAGGATTCTGCGTGCACTGCGTCACGAGTACCCGCATCCCGGGTGAGCCCAGGGGCAAGATGGAGAACATCCACGGCATCAACACCTACGTAGCCACACCCAAGACGCCCGGTCCAGACCACGGCACCAAGGCGATCATCTACTTCTACGACGCCTTTGGCCTCAAGCTCGACAACAACAAGATCATCCCGGACAACCTCGCCGACGCTACGGGCCTCAACGTCTACGTCCCCGACGTCTTCAACGGAGGAGGAATCTCCGAGTCGGCCATCGAGAATGCCCCGTCCACTGCTGAGGAGACGCGCTCCGCATCTTTGTTCGCTAAGGTCAAGAATGGCCTTGCAATGGCCTCCGCTGTCCCCTTTTTTCTCATGAACCTCCCCAGTCGAAGATGGCCAAGCTCAAGCCATGGATCGAGACGCTCAAGGCTGACAATGGCTACACACGCCTCGGCGGTGTCGGCTACTGCTATGGCGGCAAGCTCACCATCCTCCTCAACGCTACCGGTCACATTGACGTTTCGGTCGCAAACCACCCTTCGATGATCACCAAAGCGGATGTTGAGGCGATCAAGAACCCGATCCTGTTCAACTGTGCGGAGGAAGACCCCATTTTCTCCCAGGACTACGCAAAGCAAGTCGAAAAGGACTGGAGCCAAAAGAGCGACAAGCCCGCACACAAGTTCAATTTCTACCCCAACACCGTACATGGATTCGCGGCAAGGCCAAACTTGGCTAACAAACAGGTCAAGGATGCCTTCGAGGGCGCTTTCAATGAGGGTGTAGCGTTCTGGAAGGCTCATCTCTGATTGCCTGTTGTTTGGCATTTGGTATCGAATCATGTAATATGCGTCTTGTAAACGATTGCTAAGGATGGCCCTGGACCATGGCGTGCGAGAGCACGGTCTGTTCGCGAGCCAACCATTCATTGATCATGATGTTGGCCGCGAAGCGTTCCTCGGGAGAGCGGAGCGGTATGGCGGTGTTGCCGTTCTCCAGCCCTTGCTGAAGCTTTGACGCCAAACTGTCATTACCAGATACATTCGATCAGGTTCTTGTCAGTGATTGTCATCGGCGGCTTGTAATGCTCATTGTAAGCGATTCTTGCTTACCTAGTCAGCCCTTCTACCAGCGCTCCGTTAAATACTTCTGGATCCATGTTCGCGATGTGCCTGTTGCGCACAATCATCTTTTTGTCAGCATCATTCAAATCGACTCATACATCAAGACCTCGCCCTGAACGAGAGGAACGAGAAGAAAACTTACGTGCTCGCATGCTCCCTCGCCTTCTCGGGACCATGAATCAAGATCCAATTTCTGAAATCTTGCGAGGTATACAGCGGCAGTACTCGACTCCGTTCAAGAATGTCTCGGATCCGTTTTGCTTCTTGACTGTATAGCGTCTGCGCTGTCCTGTAATAGATTCCCCGGAATTCCTTTGGATTTTTGACATCACTTGCGGTGCGGATGGCAATTTTGCGTTGCTCGGCAAACTCTTGTCCTTCAGGGAAGATGACAGTCGCTGGCGAGAGCATTGGTTGGGGATTCGGTGGCAACATGAAATGGCTGTTGGGATTGTGACTTGGGGGCAACATGAAAGGGCTGTTGGGGATGTGACCGTATCGTAGGCCGCCGATGTGGTAGCTGCTAGAAGGGCCGCTTGTATCGGTTGAGCGAAGCTGTTGGAAGATCTCCGAGAGGGGCCCCTCAGATGCTGGCGGCTCATGCCCCATTCCAGCATTGGGTACAGCCTGAGGAGAATGGGGTTCGTAGTGATTCTGACGCAGTGCTCGGCTACCCTCGCCATGATCCGTGTCGCTGACTTGAATGATTTCTTTTCCGCGACTATCCGGAGGTGGAAGGCTGGGTGGCCCCCAATCACCACGACGACGGCGCTCGTCAGTGCCGAGAATCGCTTCGATTCTCTCCACTGGAATACCTGCCTGAAGCATTGCAAATACTCTTTCAGAATGAGCTATACCCTTGAGTGCAGGGTGATGTTGAATCCATGGTTCGAGAGGGGACACCTGAGAGGTGACCTGTCGCCCAACGGAAGGACGAGGGGGAGGTGGAAGCATTTGACCTGGCCCAGCTGGGGCGGAATAATGTACTGGAGCTAAGTCTCCATGCTCGGTAGACTGGACTGAGCCGACTGACGGAGGCGTCCTACTACCCTCACCCGAGGGATCGTTGCTTCCTGGAAGAGGTGCGGCTTGGACCCATAGGATTAGACAGAAGAGGGAAAGGAGAAACAGATGAGGAGTAGGACGCATGACTGAGTTTTTGCTTTGGGTTTCGGGGTCGAAGTGATCTTGTGACCTGGCGAGAAGGTTGTCCAGGAGATACTTCTTATACCATCGAGCACAGCCCTGAGTGCGCACACGGCCCGGCTCTGTACCGCTCCCTGTCGGTCTTGGCACTTCATCTTCGTGTCGGGGGTAGTAAGTTCAGTTGGTGGTGTCGAACGTCGAACAGCAGAACCATATGGCTGTGCATCCGCTCAACCTTGGTTCCTTCATATTGGGAGCATGATCGTCCGGTAGGCCGGCAAGATGGTGCCGGCAACCAGTATCCACGAAATGAAGCAATCTTGAGCTTCTCGAATCTGCATCACCTTTTCATCTGGAGAAGCTCGATGGACAGCACAATGACACGGCCCTGTTACGTATCCAAGAGGATGCTTTGGCCTCGGAAGGCTCCGTCGGGCTCTCAGCCAATGGAGAAGGCGCTTGGCGTATTCGGAATTCGGGAAGACGAAGTCATTCATGCGAGGCAGTTCCGACGTCGCAAGGCACGCGAGTACATGTGAGTAGCGAGAGGGAAGGCTAGGCTTTCGATCACTGATCACTTCCAAAAAAATGTCTTCTGATCCTGCTCGACACATCGGTGATCTGACTGTGTCCCGATCATTGCAGACAGCAGTGCGAGTCGCCGGTCGAATCGATCTCACCAGACGATACCGGCGAGGTTGGTGGGAGTGATATGGCTGGAAGGACAATAGCTGGGAACGGATTCGATCAACGAAGTGGGTGTAACATCATCTCCCGTCTCAGGAAATGCCGCAGATCATACCTACTGCGCTCGACACTATTGTCATCGCTCTCACGCACGAACTGTCTTGGCGCTCCTTAAACTCTACAGTGAACTGTGATCGTGACACGTACGAGTGACCGCAATAGTGGGCGTCACCATGATTTACAGTCATGCGTTCGATTGTGACGTCCTTCAGCTCGTTGTTGCCAACTGCCTGTCAACGAAATTCTTGGCTGCCCCAAACCCTGGCGTTGAGTGGGCGTACAAAGGTGACATTTGGCAAAGCACTGTTGCACAGCATCCACCGGCAATAAGGTCTTCACCTCCGTCCCAGCTTCAAGATCGAGCCATTGTTGAGAGCATTTGATTGGTTCTTCCACGGCTCGGTTTTGCGACCGAAGGAGCACCGACGGGTCGCGCTTGTCGACAAGGCTTTGCAGCTGTGTGAGCGTACCGCTTTGCTGATCAAACAAAGGAGCCCAGGCCTGGGAAACTCGATGAGACAGGGCAGTGAGGCAAAGGCAATGTGCTGCGAATCGAGAAGAAGATTTTCTTATCCCTAGGTCATAGCTACTTAAGGCATGACTTTGCGGTGGCCAAACAACTTTGCCCATCATCACTCCAATACGCTTCGCCAACATGAAGGTCTTCCGCATCCTCTTCTTCGCTGCTATTGCGGCTGTTGTTGGCACAGTCAGAGCTGCCCCCCCTGGTTCTGTCATGAACGAGGTTGAAAAGTTCATCGCACCCTTGCGACGAGACGATAGTTTCCACGTCGTCCTGCCTGGACATCCGGCTCTTGAGCAGGAATGGCAAGCATTTCTCAAAGCAAACGGAGCTAAGATCGTGGATCAATACTACAAGTAAGCACTTGCATCTCCGTTTCAGTGGATCTATTAGCAGAAGAATTGCTCACGCAAGTTCTCTCATCACGGTCATCAAGGAAAATCCCACGGACTGAACAGTAAGTCGGGTCTCTACAATGCGCAGGGCTCGAAGGGTTTTAAAAGAGAGATAACCTACATAGTCTATTCTTCTGACTGAAACAGCTATCACGTCTTGAATGGGAAGAATCTGTAAGTCTCAACGTAGAATAGACCGGAAGATGGCTGTTCCACATTATCATTGCAGTGCAGAGTTGACAAGGTCTTGATCTCCTCCGATATGTACTAGATTCCTGATGCGAGTCACTTTGCAAAAAACGGACCCGTATGTCTTCCCTCCAGAGACGAATGCGATAAGGCGCAACGTCGCTAAAGCACTTGTCGATGCCTTCGCCGAGTACAAAATTCAAGCTGCCAAGGCGGATTGGGCTCGTTCGCTCCGAATAGCCTCAAGCGACGTGGCAGGTCCCGACGTTGCTAGGCAGAGGACCCAGTCCGAGCCAGATGACTGGGGCCAATATCTCAGTCTAGGCCGCGATGATGTGGCTAGCTCCTCCTCTGGCTATTCCCATAGATACTAAGAGTATTTATGCCAGCAGCTTTCGCTAGTCCCTGGCTCGAACGCAACTGCCTGCACCCGATCAGAAAGGCTCAACCCGAAAACACACGCGCTTCGGTCCTTCTTCTTTAAGGCCTGTTCTCATTTCAGTATCGCTTCAATCAAGCTGCCATAGCAATGAAGTTTCGATTGTTTATGAGCCAACGTGGATGTGCGGCTCGATACCAAGGATATAGAAGAAGTCGCCCTATTCAGTCTAGTGCTCTTCCAGGGATCTTGATCACTAGCCAATGCTCCCGCCCCCGGAGCGTTCTCATCAAGCTCGACGAACTTCCGGAAGAAATTAAGGTTACCACAAAGTGAAACTGGGACGAGGATTCGGACCGAGGATCCACAGCGAAGAAACATGCGAGGCTCTTCAAAGCCGACTTTCGTCCGGTGACTAACCGAACTGTGAAAAATACCGGTGAAGACGTTTGCACACTGCGAGGCAAGCGTGTGATGAGAGAGGCTGTTGTTACGAATCTTCTAGTTTTGGTGGGTAGGGGTATCAAGGCCAAAAGGGGCAACACCACCACGATGCAGACTCACGCTTCATTGCAATTCATCTCTCGAGCTGCAATCGACTCGTGTCAAATGTCGTGTGAATACTATATTTTGCTCTTCAAGCAGCTGAAACAAGGCTGTTGCAGCCAACCGCGCATTGAAGCCATCGATTCCCACCATCAGCCAATCAACAGGGCGTCCTCATAGCTGCGGCGCTTTCGGTCCGTCGAGATTGGGGAAAGCGTGCGAATGGTGTTCTAATTGGATTCTAGCCCAAACAGTGTCTACGAAAAGGGATCAATGCGCCGGCCATGTCGTCTTCCAGCTCAGCTGTGATCCATGAGATCAAATCCTTGCGCCACTGGAGTCTCCTTGATCAGTACAAAACCTCGTTACACAATTGTTCAACCATGCTCCGGCTCAGTAACAACGCAACGAGCACAACATGAAGCTTCTAATTCTTTTCGGCATCTTCGCCCTGCTTCACATAGAGGGAGTGTTTGCCCCAAATGGGAAGGAATTGCT
This sequence comes from Ustilago crameri, assembly GCA_024271935.1. Taxonomy (NCBI): domain Eukaryota; kingdom Fungi; phylum Basidiomycota; class Ustilaginomycetes; order Ustilaginales; family Ustilaginaceae; genus Ustilago; species Ustilago crameri. The sequence continues at coordinate 115,970 of JANBMJ010000011.1, forward strand.
CCAGGTTCCTCCGACTGTTCTGGAGGCAGAGAACGCAATCAAATACCTGTCCGCCGGACTCGACCATGGTTGGTTTCATTACGACCTGCCTTTAGAGCACGCAAGCACTCAGGAAGCATGGCGGCAGTTCCTTTCCTCTCAAGGCTCGGAAGTCATCACCAAACGGTATGGACGCAAGTATCGTTCCAATCGCGAGTTGGTTTTCGAAAATGGCATAAAAGAAATGAAACAGTTCGCTGCTGGAGCTCACCGGCCTTCCATGCGAATCATCAATATATACATGACATCAGGAGTCAGGCGGCGCGGAATCTCGTCCAAGCATTCGCCGCCAAACTGGCTAGGGACCGAGAGTCATTGGAGGCGGCCTATCGCCATCATTCCAAGTTCACTCGGGCAATGATGCGGAAGTTTGCGAACGAAGAATATGCAGCCATCTACGAGGCAGAGAATGAAGCACGGCCAGGCAGACTCAAGTTTCTTCAAGCTCAGGCACGTAACGAGGAGCTAATCAGAGTCAAATTGCGTCAAGAGCAGGAACGTCAGGAGGAGTTGAACAAATTCAGACTTTATCCAGCGTGCGCAAGCCAAAAGGAAATGACGAGACTCCAATCCTTTCATGATGCCGCACGTCAATCTGAGGAGAACAAACTCGATCGCATTCTTCAGGACAATGCCGGTCGGGAGGCCTCCAGAAGGATGGCACAGGGTCTCGAAGACAAGAATCAATGGGGAAATATGCTGCATCTGAATCTCGACCAGGACCACGGCCCCCGAGAGGCCTCCAGGAGGGTTGCACAGAATCCCAGAGACAAGAGACAATGGGGAAATATGCTGCACCTCAATTTCGACGAGGGTACGAGTGGATCTCACTGAGCTCCGATTACTGTCAACGTGGTAGAGTTGCAAAGCATTAGAGCCTCCGGACAGTGTCCTCTCCGCAAGAACCTCCGTTCAAATTCAATTGCGTGATATGCTTTGAGATGGCGATCTGCTTACTGGTGAGAAGGACCGCTCGCTGTGACAATGAACTGTTTTTTTTTTTTTTTTTTTTTTTTTTTTTGCCTTAACACACACAGATCTATGGGACCGAGACTGCATCGAGCGAGACGTAGTGGTGAGAGCTTGTCGCCAGCCAGCATACGATCAACTCTATCATGAAAGTTCTCAACCCCCTTTACGTATTTCTTGCTTTCTTCGTCGCTGGAGTGACCGTCGCTCCTCCTCCGGACAGTTTGGAGGAAGGTCTCCAATTCCTCTGGACTAAGATGGAAGGGGGTTATCTACACACCAAACTGCCACATCACGATCAAGAACTCAGCGAATCCTGGAATGCACATCTCAAAGAAAATGCGCCAAGGTTGATCCGGGACCAATAGTGAGTTCAGAAGGGAACCGTCGAAGACTGCTGGCGGTTATGACTTGGTGTTGAAAAGATGCTCACAAGTAAGGCTGCCCTTTGTCTCTCTTCACAGATATGCCTCCATAGCAAAGATTCAAGCAAGTAAGTTTGGACTCTCTGCACGTAGGGCTGGAATAAATCGCGACGACTGACCTTAGGTCCCAATATTGGCTGCTGTCCATCACCAACTTTACCTGAACGGATTTGGGCTGCTCGTACACAGACGTTCCGCCGACTCCAGAGGCAAGAACAAGTAGGTCATGCAGACCTTCACACATTTCCGACCGCAGCGCCAGCGCAACTGACCCATGATTCTATCTCCTCGTACATGTCGCACTAATACTTCTCGCTTCGTCATGAACAGACTGGAAAGTGATATTGCGGACAGCAACTCCAGGATGATTGAACTGCGTCATCACGATCAGAAAGTCATCGCCAGAACGCTCGTAGAGAGCTTCGCCAAATACCGCGAGAAGCAGTTGGCGGGTAGGGAGCTTACCCTCGGCAGAGGTGCTGGTAGTTCACGCGGCTAGTGCAACTCGCACGGAGGGGCGAGAGTGTCTGAGTGGGCGGAGCTAGCCTCTCACCTAAAAAAGTGACCTCACGTCAACGTGTGCCTCACCACTAAGTCCATCGTTAGCACCATCATCTTTCTCACCGCTCGTTAGGGCTGGCCAAGCGAACTAGTTAGTTCCATTCCATCCCTGTATTCCCTCCCTTTGTCGTTCGCCCGTTGCGCTCAAGTCGCCCCCCTACGGGGTTGGGTGCCTCATCGGGCTTCAGGCCTCACTGTTCTCGCCGCAATCCTACTTTATTCCCTATGTCATGCTTCTAGCGACGCCAATTCAGGCTTCCAAACATGAAAGAAAGCTTGCCAGCGGTCGGCGACTCGGAACCAATGACGTGAGTCTGCTTCGAAATGGCGAGATGGCCTTCTTGAGCAGGGATATTGCTCATTATGACAGTGGTCTGGACTCTCACACAAGGGTCAACGGGACCGAGATTGCACCGAGTTGGATGGAGTGGCGTGAAGTTGCCAAAGGCGTCGCTCGCGACCATGAAGGGGGTCTGGACTCTATCTCACGAATTCACCGGCTGTTTCCTTCATACTGTACTCACCAGAGATGGTGCTGTGAGGCGTTGGCCGCTCTGCATCGGCTTTGTGTCGTTGTGTGAAATCATGAATTGCATGCAGGTCTTGAAGGTCTGTGAACTCGGTGATCTTCGTTGCCTCTTAATTACGCTTCATTTACACTCACGTGGCTCCTCGTCTCATGGTCACCAACATCGTCGCTCTCTATTGTATTCCCAACGATCCCCTCTGCAATTAAAAAAGGTCGAGCTCGATAATCCGGCCACCTCTGGTCGTGGGGGTTTTGCTACGTTGTAACATGAGTCGGTTCGAAGGTATCACTAGCAACGCCTGCCTCGGATGCCACGCTGCTTGATACGAGAAGACCTAATCATCAAGGTCTAGAGCAACATGTGCCACAAAGTCGAAGAGCAGCAAGCCCATGAGAAAGTGGCGAGGCGATTGCAAGACATGCGTGAGGACCATTGCACACGACGTTGGCACAATCTCGTCATGGCTATCGAGGCGACCGACTGGCATAGTTGGGAGACAGTGCGGTTCGGTATTCCGTTTCGAGGCCCAAGACCGTTTCGAGGCAGGAAGGAATGGACCAACGGAGACGTTCCTGTAAGTCATGTATGTATAAAGGGAAGCTCAAAGATTGACCAGATGCGTGTTTCTTCATTGCATCGACAGCTTCCATCACAACAGCAACCCAGTGGATCTACCATGAAGCTCTTCAACCTCGTTTACATTGTTCTCCCGTTGTTCATCGCTATGATGACTGTAGCTTTTCCTCCTATCGAGGATCCTATCCTTTTCCTCTACAATCAAGCGGGGGCGGGATCCTTCCACATTCGATTGCCACAGTTTCCACATTCAGAGATTGCCGATTACTGGAATGAATATCTTCAGTCCCACGGGAAGGGTCTCGTACAAGGAATGTAGTGAGTACCGGCTGCGAACAGCTGGAAAGTTGACTTGAATAGAATTAAGGCTCAAGTGCACCCGAATTCGCTTTCATGTCCTCCCTCACATTGCCGCTATAGCTCCGACCCAGCCTCGTAAGTGATATTCCCGTGGAACAGGGGACCCTCCAGCCACGACTTACCTCAATTTTCAAATTTGTGGTCTATATCCTGAACAACGACGGCATGCTTATGGGTCTTTTGTACAGAACCAAAGCTCAACTCAAGGCTAAGAATAAGTGGGTTTGACATGCTCGCTCCCGGGAAGAACTGCAGCAACAGCTATACTGAACCTTGTTTCTGTCTCTTCTCGCATTCCGCTGGCACATGCTGCCTCACTATCGAGCAGAATACTGAAGATCATCGAAGAAAACGGCGCAAACTATCACTTTGTGGAGTCCAACGAGGCGAGGCAAGTTGCTCGTGCGCTCATTGCGGACTTCGAACAGCGTCGCAAGACGGAGCTGAAGACGACTCAGCTTACACTCGGCCCTGGAGCTGGTCCTTCAGGCAGCTGAGTCCCCTGTCTGACGGGACGCAACTTTTCAGCGATATCCGCAAAGGTTTTTGACCACCATTCTGACCCTTGGCTGCTTTGCAGCTGCCAAGTCTCTTTTTGTCTTTCAAGTCCCCTAGTCTTCCAATTCACCACTCAATCCGTCATGCCTACTGCCTATGAGTCCAGCTAACTTTCCATGAGCAAGCAGATACTTGAAGTGCGGCGGTGCGCAGGGCAAATATCATGCATCCATCTTGTCCCTCACCTGAAGTTCCACATGCGATTGAAGGGGGGATATCACTGTCCAGCCCTTAACCCCTCTTCCGGCTGAGGGCTCATAGCCATGCCGAGCCATCTCTCCCGTTCCGGAAGCTGTCTTTCTGAGCTCTGCTCATAATCTCTGTGTTTGGCTCGCAATGACCCGCCCGCATCGGGAAGATCGGCATCGGGTGTTACCATAGGGCTTCAATTGTGTTGACGAAGAGCGGAACCAAATCCATTTCATCATGGGACATTTGCGGTGGTCGAACCGGGTATCAGACTTCATAACTTCGCAAGAAAGCCGGTTGAGCTCGGTCGTTTGGGCAAATTCACGTCACTAGTCCCACTCGCTCTGTCCGCACGCTATGCAAACGTGGAGGCTGCTCGTACACCAGCACCCGTCTATAAAACATGAGGGTGTGCACAATGTACTCGCCCAACCTTGCCAACTCTCTACCAGGATCGATCGCAGCTTGTAACCATGTGGATAATGTATCTTGTCGCATTACATTTTCTCCTCCATGGAGCAATCCTTGGTGCCCCGGTCAAACTGCCAGACGTTGTAAGGGGATTTGCCGAGACCAGGGAACTCTGGAAAGGGCTCTTCGATTATTCCGAACTTCCAGGATCGCACAATCGCTTCATGGACAGTCCCCCTACAAACCTATGGCTAGATTTCATCAAGGAACACGGACAGAGTATCATCAAGGAACACGGAAAGAGCATGATTGAAAGAGCGTACGTATCCATACCCTGTTACTGAGCGTCAGGTTGTCTTAGAGCGACGCAATGTTTGGGTCAAGGTCAGCTTAACTTTATCGATCTCGCCTTTGACTTTGCTTGTTCGAGCAGATTCGACGAATCTAAAGAAGAGTAAGTGGAACGCAAGAAGGCTGTTTACGGTATCGGTACAATTCAACCCAACTAAATATTTTGTTGCCATTTTCACTCACAACTGTTGTAGGGGCCGTCAAGCCGAACTCTTTGTGAAAGAGTCAGTACCATCTCTGCTCAAAAGCCAGTCGTAGTCTGAAGCTGGTCTCAGTCATCCTTCTGACACTCTTCCCCTTTCTTTTCGACGCAAACAGCATGATTGAATACACAAAGGATCCCACTGTCAAACCGAGGTTCTGGATCCCGAAGACGGCTTATCGACAAATTCCATCAGAGCTCATCACAAACTATGCCAACCACCTTAAACGAAATACGCGAAATATTCATATTTACACAGCTTTGAAGGATTTTGCGAAAAATAGAGCAAAGGGGGTATACTACAAAGGAGCTTTACGCCCAAAGATTGGAGAAGCTGGACAAGTGGCGGGCTCGAACCCTCCAGACCAATTGCAATATCAAACTTGGCACGGCAACGTACCTCCGACAGTCAGAGTAAACGATCAATATCCGGTCCTCGGCTCGTCTGCAGTCCAGAGAGCATTGCCGATGGGGGATCACACACCATCTGGGTTCAGCGCGCACTTCGACCAGGCCGGGAACATGTATCAACCTTCGTTCGATGCTGCCGCCCAATCCAGCCACCTACACTTGCCGTCTTACCCGAACCAGCAAGAGATGGGAAGAGAACTTGATCGTCTGCACTATAATGGTCCATATCCTCATGGTCCTGTGGACGAATTCGCACCCCTGTCTCTTCCCCATCCTATGGCTGAATTCATAGCCGAGCCCGAATCAGCCGGGCGCTCCCAGCCGTACCAACTTCGCCCAAGGAGACAGAGATCGTACCGCGACATGAGCTCGGGGTTGAGTTTGGGTTAGTTCTCTGCAACTCGTGCAAAAGGGCGAGAGCGTTTAGGTGGGCGGAAGTAGCCGAGCAACCATATGAACTTGCCCCACTTCCACGCCTGCCTCGCTCTTATGTCCATCGTTGGCCCCATCATCTTCACAGCTCGCTAGGCCTGGCCACGCAATCCAGTTAGTTTTTTTCCCTCCCTATACTCCCTCCCTTTGTTGCTCGCCCGCTGCACTCGTCCGGCGGCCTCACGACGGGCTGGAAGAATCATCGAGCTTCAGACCTCACTGGTCTCTATGCAATCATACTTCATTCACAATCTCATGCTGCTAGCGACGCCCAACCGGGATTTTACCTCAAGTTCGTCCTCCGTCTTTAACTAGAATGAAACCCAGCCAAGCCCGCACACAATGCTGCTTTGCGTTCTCACAGACCAGAGTGAGAGCTTCCCGGTCACATCATAAAGCCAAGCCTAAGCTTAAGGATACTCTCACGAGGCTCGTAATATGCAACTTGAGCTAAATCTTGGAAAGAATGGTACAAATCTACCGGAAGATTTTCCATATACAGTCGAACCTCTCATAATGACACACGCGACTTTCTTTAAAAAATTGCGAAAAATGGAAATTAAATTGAGGCTGCTTAAATCAACGCCATAGCATACCAGCTTACATAAGGCTTCAAAAGCATATGTTCTATACACCATTTTGATCCTCTTTTTTCTTCTCTATCTGTTCGGGCTACTCTCTTGCCTTCTTACCCACATCATCCCTCCAAAGCTCTTTTCACCATGGCCAAGTCACCAAGGGCACCATCTTCTTCCAACCAGAACCTCACCAATGTGCAAAAGCAGCAAGTTCTAGCCCACTACAATGCACAGAGAAGCCTCAATCCCTCCTATCACCAAAAAGACCTTGCCAACTGGATCAGAGACACCTTCAGCCTCAGTTACACCCCCCAAGCAGGTCCACCCTCCACAGGATTCTGCACCAGAGCTTCCTCCCTGATGATTCTCCATCATCCAGCAAGAAAAAGGATGTCATCCAGGTCAGAGGAATTGGACAGGGAACTTGCAGAAGGGGTTGTTAGGCAGCAGGAGAGGAAAGTCATGGTCAATGGTCATCTCATCAGGCAGCAAGGTCAGATCATCCAACAGAGGCTCAACAGGAGCCTTCCAATGGACAAACAGCTTGGGCTCAAGTTCTCTAATGGCTGGCTGGATAAGTTCTGCCATAGGCACTCATTCAGGCAGCATTTGGCTCATCGAGAGGCAGGAAGTGAAAGCTTGGATGACAAACCAAGTTTTCAGCTCTTGGCTTATATCATTTGACTCCTACATTGGTCAGACTCCTGGGAGGCATTTGGAAGCGGAGCTAGGCAGCACAGACATCTACAAGATGGACATACTCAGTGCCATCAGGATCTGCAAGCAAATCTGGGAGGAGTTTAGCAGTATTGCTATCAGGAACTGCTGGAAACACACAGGACTTGTTGATTGGGATGGAGATGCTCAGAATGAGGATGGGGATGCTGCTCTGGACAGGGAGGTTCTGGAGACAATCAGGAAGCTGACTGATGTTGGGCTTCAGGATGTGGTGGAACCACTTGGAGAAGAAGAGGTCATGCCAGAGACAGAGGAAGAAGAGCTGGAGGGGAAACACTCCACCAGAAACTCCTCCTGCATGCTTGGAGATGTCAGAGGAGGCAATTACAACAGCAGAAGAGCAGCTCAAGACCCTTAGAGCAGCACAGGAAATCTTGGCAGAGTATGGACTTCTCAGCCTACCAGTTCTGAAGGCTATAGAGTCTTGTAGTAGCCGCATTACCAATGGAAAGACTTGAAAAGACATTCAGGTGTTAGAACTTTTTTCCGCACCTCTAAAGCTGCAGTGGTTGCTGAGATATATTTCTGAGCATGCTTTTTTAGTTGTTTCAGATTTTCGAAAATTTTAAGATAAATAATGTGTCATTATGAGAGGTTCGACTGTATCTGTAAGCACATGAAATCCCGCAAGTCTTCGAACTCGCCATCGGTTCAGGTCACATGCACCATGAATCTTGATTCCAACTGTCACAGCTTGCGCGATTCCCAGACCGACATGAGAGATTGCGTCTTTGATGTCGGGAGTGAGCGTATATATGTAACCCATTGTCCTTGCAAGCCCGCCTGCCGATCTTGCCACAGGACTCTAACCAAAGTTTTCTGAACAAAGCCAAGATGATTGTCATTCCCTTGGTCCTGATGTCTCTCAGCCTCTTCGGGGCGCTTATCCAAGCTGTCTATTTACCTGGAGTCGTGCAGAAATTTCCGGAGACTGAAGCCCTTTGGGTCGGAGTCGACAAGGCATATCAATCCTGGCTGCCTGGAGCCGAACATGATCCTTTGCATGATCCGGCTTCTTCGAGCTGGTTTCGGTTTTCAAAACAGTATGGCGAACAGGCTCTGAAGACAAGGTGAGCTCAGCAATCTGGTCAAAGGACAACTTCGTTACATTATACTCGCTCATTTCTGTCCTCCTTTTGTCTTCTTGCTATTCATTACGCTTTGCAGCTTCCGAAATGGACCGACCAAGTCAGTATGATCTTCCCTAACAAATGACTTAGCGAGGCGACCACCGAAATTTGACAACATCTCCATTTGATTTCTTCATCTCACCAGTGAAAGGATGGGCGCTGCATACAAAGCGGTCGAACAGTGAGTACCTATAGGCCTAGCCTAATAGGCTCAATATAGAGGGCACTGACGCTTACGGATCCGCCCACGTCTCATGTCTTTTGTCCAGGACCATCGAGCACTTCCACAACCCCTTCAAGAAGCCGGCGCATTTCTTCAAGAGTATTGCCGTGAGACGTGGAGTGAAACAGCTCATTATAATGTATGCCATGCATTTGGACAGGCAAGCTGCCATGGAAGCGATGCAAGAGTCCCTGAAGGGCTCTCAATCGCGAGTTGCTCAGGTGCAGCCGTTAGTTGTCGTTCCGTCTGCTTCTTCGTCCTCTCACGTTGGCCCGCCTCGGAGCCTTTTGCAGCCTCCTGGCAAACGCCGTCACCTCATTTAGCCGGGAATGATGCCAGGTGGGGATTCGTCACCATGCCCGGGTGGAGACACTCGTTTCGGGGTTAGTCCGGCTTGAATTCCATTCATCTTTCATGCAAATGCATTCAAAACAATGAGCTCCGGACTGTTGCGGTGGGAGTTGAGTAGTAATTTCACAGATGTTGATCTTCATTGATGGTGGTCTATCCCAATTTTTTGGTCTAGAGTCATTGTGAGTACGATAATTAGATGGCACCTCCTACCCACCGGCCGCAGCACCATGAAAGGAAAATTTTCCACCGCATTTGTCCAAGTTGGCCGACGTAGACCCATATCATGAGAGACTTGATTGGTGTTGGTGGGGATTTGCCCGCCTCGCAGCTACACAAAGCGAATTTGAGTGGAACAACAATCCTCAGCTCACGGGACAATGTTCGACTACCTCCCACCACTCACCAGTGGTTGCATGCGAGACTAGGAATGTACAGCCAGTACAAATTCGCCCCACTTATACGTATGCCTCACTCTTATGTCCATCGTTAGCAACATCATCATTTTCACTGCTCGTTAGGCCTGGCCTAGCGATCTAGTCAAATTCTTTACCTTCCTGTACTCCCTCCCTTTGTCGCCCGCCCGTTGCGCTCGGCCGACCCACTCACGGCGCGCTGGGAGCCTCATCGAGCTTCAGGCTTCACTGATGTCGCTGCAATCACACTCTATTCTCAATCTCATGCTGCTGGCAAGCCCAACCGGGACAAACAGAGCCGGTAATCCGAGGGAACCGAAATCTAGCTTCCTTTTACCAATCCTTACCTCCAACGGAATGTCCTGGATGCGCCAGGTGGTTCTTTCACACGCGGTTGTTACTTTGTCGGGAAGACCACCGCAACACCCCACACCAGCCACCATGCTGTGGGTGGCTGTAAAGTTACTGTTTGGTACCACCGCCACAACCAAAGTCAATGAGGCAGCCTTTGCGCTCCCGTGAGTCAGGTAAGGTCTCATGGACACCTATTTCCTGGGTATAAAAAGATCGCGGATACCATCATCTACGCTCCCCTTTTCTTTTGCTGTCAAAATACCATCTCCCGAGTCCGTTCGCAAGGATCAATATTCGACTGGATAGGATCGTTGTCATTCCCTTCCTTTTCTTTGCTTTCAGCTCGGATCTGGCACGTGCCATCATGCCAGAGATTGCCGAGAAGTTCGAAGAGTCCAGAGCCCTATGGAACGTCATTCATACCAAGTCCATCCTGCCAGGAATTTTCAATCGCTTTGATGAGCTAAAGCACTTTCCTGTCGAGCCTTGGCACACAGTCCTGCGAAGCCATGGCGAAGATATTATCGCATGAAAGTACGGTGTGCCTCCTTGTCCCATTGTTATGATAACTCTGCTGACGTCATTCTTGATATAACGACTGCTGCTGTTAACAGACTCCCTCAGCGTCCGAAAGGGTAAGCAAGCCTCGCCTCAAGTCCGTCGCTTGCGCGATATTGACTCACTGGGAACATCTTCTTACCAACAATCGCTTCAAATGCGCACAGGCAAAGAAGCTCCAGCCAGATCAAAGCAGTCGGCAAGTAAGTCAAACCTTGCCATAACCGTATGGGGAGAGTCCACTGACATCAGAATGTTTCTCAGGCTGAGGGACCTCGTGCTGGATCCACAGCGTAGCATCATGGAGTCGACCTCAGGGGAGGCCCGGATGCAGATATCGGAAGCGCTGGTGATCAAGTACGCCGAGTTGTTCGAACAGAATCGGATAGCCCGTGAACGTAGTTTACCCGTGCGCCCGGATGTCATGTTGAGGGACAGCTTCGGACGATAATTGTGGCCTTCATCATCTCAAGAGGCTCGGCCAGCGCTGCAGTCACGCTACCAGCCTTGTCTCCGGCAATCCACGAATCGAGGGTCGCTATGGTACTTTTGATATAGATGCAATGCAAGCTATACAAGCCAAGATCGTTGCGAGGATCGGTCGTGAAGCTTCATGAGGTAGATGTGAGAAGAACTAAGAAGCTCGGCCATTCAGTGGATGTCGCGAGATGCCCGGAAGCAGGGGAGTTTCTCACGTTCTCATCCATGACATGAGCATCAAGTCGTCATGACGATACGTTTACGGACGCAACGGGCGACTCTCCGTGCGAATTTCCCACCAGCTTGAGAGCTTGTTGGGCTTCGATAGCTCTGGCCTGTTCTACTTAAGAGAGGCTCTCAGGCCCTCGACAACCAGACGCAGCCCAATTCGCAATCATGCATTTCCATGTCCTCTTCCTGTCCGCCATTCTGTGTCTCAACCACGGTCTCGCCCTCGCAGAGGAAATTCCAGCCGTCGTTTCACGTTTTCCAGAGGCTGCGGCTTTATGGAACCATGTAGTGAGCAGAAATGCGCTACCGATCCGATTCAGGGCTGTCAAGCTGAGACCTTTCCAGTCAGAGCCGTGGCAAGCTTTCCTCCGCGAGCAAGGTCCGGACATTGTTGCGGATGTGTAAGTACAATATGGTTCTCCACCCGAGATTGACAGTATGAATGAATTGACGACTCCATTCCCTTTTTCTGAACATGATACTTCAGTTGGAGAAGGGCAAACAAGAAGTAAGCGGAACCACCTCGATATATATACTCATTTCAGACTGTTGTACTGATCAGAAATGTCTCTACACGTCCCAAAAGGCGCGGCTACAGTGTTTGGGCACCGGTTGATAAGTACGTCTCATGAAGCTTGAGTGCTTTACTCAGAATGAAAATCTCTAGAGATCGTGCTAACCCAAATTTTTTCTTGCCTAGAATGAGGAGGGTCGTTACACAGGCAACGAGGGACAAAAGTTTCCCAGTTCATAATCCCGTAACAAGACAGGCAGCTCAAAGGCTTGTGACTAGATATGCAGAGCACTTGGAAGAGATTGCGAATCGGGCGGCCGTTGTTCCTACGGTGCCAGCGCCGATCCCGGCGCAACCAATGATACAGCAAGATGCACCCCGATCTCAAGGTACGATTTGAAGCGTATTATCCAATCCCGATCAACCTTGTATCACAGCATCCGTACGATCTCAGTCAATGTCGGCTACAGCTGAGTTTGTAAAGAGCGAATTACTGCGGTCACATGTCTCATACGAGGGTAAAAGGTGAAATTGAAGTTGGCTGATGCAATGCTGTGATTGAGGAAATGATAAAAGACGACAGACAATGGTGCACGGGAGTCTGCGCTTAGCCAAACAAGAGAGCGGAAAAGCTCGACTTCATTCCGAGCTTTTCTTGGGACGACGAGCGTAACCGAGTCAAGAGCGATCGTCGGTCACGTACAGTCGCATGGACACTTCCGTCTAGCTTATAGCACCACATGCGTCTGCGCAAACTCGGTGTGGCTGTCCAGATGGTGGGCGTGAGAATGTCAGGGCCGGTATGGGCACTTCATCGTTCATTGTGCGATTTCGATGCGCGCCTCGAGCTACGACTTGGCTGGTTAAGCTGTCTTGCTCATTAGCACAGGCCGCTCTTGAATGGTGCTTTCAGACTGAGGAAAGGCGACTACGAGCTGTTGCATTTACTAGGGGAGGATGTAACTACCTTGCATCGACATGCGTGGGCGATATTGATGCCAGTCGGGAGTTGCACCCTTCAGCAGGCTCCTGCCACATTGCTTATTCGAAGTCGTCATTAATCGGGCATTGCCAGCCTCGCGCACTCTCCTACAGTGTGGCTATATGCAAGAGTGCCATCGAATAAGAGAAAGCCACCAACGACTGGATGAGGTGCTCCGCCAAGCCCCGAGGAAGCGCCGACTGCACCTTTCTCGTCCGAATGGAAGCTCCGACGAGGTGTGTGAAAGCATTCCCACGTGCCACGGACAGCTACCGTAGCTCCGGTCATCCGCTCGACGCTTGGTATACTGAAGCACTGGGCTGCACAGCTGTGCCATAGACGACCGAGGCTCAACCGAGATGTCACAGCTTCACGGCGGATGAAAGGGAAACAGCGACGTCGTGCAAGACTCTAGCTGGCGAGGAGATGCCCAAGCCAATGAGGTGATGCGAGTCTCGAGTGTCTGGGAGGTCTTCCCATGGGGGATGACGAAAGCATAAAACGTTGAGGCTCGAGCTACTGGACCAATCCTTTCCCCCATTCAAACCACTTTTCTCACATCCTCTACAAGCTCTCTGGACCAAAATGCATAGGCTCTCCGTGCTGTCCATTGCGACAAGCATCCTCTGCCTGGCATCAGGAGTCTACTCGATCATTCCCACTGTCGAACGCCATGTGCAAATCTTTTTGTTTGACGATGCCCCGAAGCTGTGGGACAGTATCACCAGCAACAGAATGCTGCCCGGCATGTGGCATCCTCTCAATGACGATGTCGGAGTTACACAACGTTGGCAGAGATACCTTCGTGATCATGCTGCAGACGACGTGGACGAGGCCCTGAGGTGAGTGTCAAGGCGCTTGAGGCTATTTGGAGGGCAGCACTGACGCTCTGTTGCCTGACCAACCTGACGCGAAAATCTATCACCCCTCTTACACGACATAGTTTCTTGAGGGACTACAAGTGAGTTGAGGCTCTGACCTGATAGACTGTACGCTGATAGGCATGGTACTGACAGGCCAATCTCTTTTTTCCTCACCTGGACCTCGGATCTTGCCTGATTCGAAGTGCGAGACCAGGCGGACAAGTTCACACTGTCGACGAAAGGTAAGTGTTGCTCCTCTTGGTCACCCGAATTGACATTTGCAGAAGGATGGCTCACCTTGTCACGTCCATGACATTGTACAGGGTGGAAAACTTTCTGAACCACAGAGGCGTAGCTCTTGCCATAGTAACTCCAGAAGATCAGTACGTAGCTCAGCGTCTTGTGAATCGCTACACGGAGCGCCGATTCCAGCACGAACAAGCCCGAGGCAACGGACGAGGATGGGCTCAGCATGCCGGACGGCGAAGACAACCTCCGGCCTATTACGGAGAAGACAGCGGACAGAGCTGGGCCGAATAAAGCCAGGCGTCTGCTTGAACGCGAGCGCTGGGTGTATAGCTGGTCCGTCAAGGCAAGAACATTCAGCCTTGCATTCCATCGACGCACGTTTACAGACGGGCCCCAAGCCCTCTTTTCATACTTCCACAATCATCACAGTCGCTAGGCATCACCCTGTGGCTTCCTCACCTCAGTCGATTCAATCACCTACTCTCTCCCCTGTTACTCGTCTTCAGGCTCCACTGGCGTGATGGTGAAGCCAAGATGAACGTACTGAAGACCAAAATGAAGTCGGTTGAGGCAATGCTGTTATTGAGGGAACGATGGAAAAGGATAGACAGTGAGGCGCTGCGGCTTGGGCTTAGCCAAACACAGCGCAGACCGAGTTGAAGGAGCCTGAGAGACCGGATTTGTGACAGCAGACTCAGAACGGTAAGAGAGGACACCGGTGACAAATGGCCTCAGAGACACTTCCGCTTATGAGGCTGCATGGATCGGCGTGGTCTCGGTTTGACCGACTTGCTATTGGTGTGAGCAAGCCATAGTCAGTGATAAGGATCCTGTCTGCGTTCAGGCTGGTCGTCTCACGGTCTGCATACGGTGGCAGCTGCTGTCATTGTCCAACTTCAGAAATCGGTGTTTGCGGCGAGAAATGAATCGGCTGTTGCGCTGTCTTGCTAACGTCACGACCCACTGCTGGCCCTTGTTTGACAGGAAGTTGCGGAAAAAATTGTTTGACATGCATCAATACGAGTGGGCAACACCCGATGCCTGTCTGAACGGTAGTGTCGCTGAATGTCATGCTTCATATCTTCCATGATACTTAATCGGAGTCGCAAATTTGCACGGCTGTGTTCCTCTGTGCAACATCCGGCGACATCATTGTCGGCACCTTGGAAGCGGTAAATGCCATTGACGATGGTCTCGTGCAGACGGCCTCGAACCCATCTCTTCTTATTTTCACCATCATCATCGTCGCTAGACATCGCCTAATGGCTTCACCAGTCCTTTCAAATCCCTATCCCCCCTCTATTCGCTTGTCATTAGGCTCGACCGGTCCCTCCCAGCGGGTCAAAAGTCGTGCTAAGCGTACCTCCACAAATCTTGCCGCAATCATCACCTTCACATTCATCCTCCCTCTACACCGTGCCACGTGCGACCGAATAGCTTTCGAAGGAGATGGGACGAGGAACGAAATCGACATTGAATGCGAATGAACAAAGGGTATCTGAAGGGTCGTTGGACATGGTCTTGAGGGAGATCACCACCTGCTGGACATAGTAAAGCCGACAAGAACGTTGATGAACATGTAGATGAAGATAGCTTGAAGCAACGCAATCACAAAGCGTCGCTGGGCTCTTTGCGCTGGAGTGCTCTGCATGCTAACGGGCACGGGTAGCAAAGGTTGGCTCGGACCCTGGGCTGAGTGCATGTGAGAGTAGTGCTGTGGATGATGCATGTGCGAGTAATGTTGTTGAGCATGGAACTGAGGTGCAGGTACGATTACGATACGAGCGGTTCCTTGTGGTGTGTATGGAGAGCATCCGTAGGCAGGATGGCAATGAGCGTTTGGGTGGGGGGCAGCACTCGAGGATGAGGAAGGGCCGGCAGCCGTGCTTCCAGATGCACCTTGTCGCACTGCGGTCTCGTAGGATGGGACTGGTTCATCCTGGTAGGGCTCCTCTGAGCTAGGAGCGTTGCTTGCTTGATTAGCCGGCGCCTTCGACTTTGATGCTGGATTCGTCGACATCGTGATTGATGATATCGAGAGGTGTCGATAATGATGGTGGTGTCTAGCTCACAAGATTGTCAGTGGCTGAGTCGAATGACGCAGGGTTCAAATGCGTGCATTTTCAACTCAGAAATTGTGCACAGCCTCCACCCCTTTCGGAACCCCAAAAAAAAAAAAAAAAAAAAAAAAAAAAAAAAAAAAAAACCCCGCGCTTTGTTAAATCCTTGACTATGATGCAGCTCCTCCAAAAAGTTCAGAAGTGCTTCTGGAGCACAGCAACATCACATGAACGAGCATTGAAGGTATACAGTTAATTGGAGCATGATGACCTGTGGGTGGCAAGCAGAGTATCGAAGGGAGAATGGATGTTCGAAAGGGGGAAAAGGATGTACGGAAAAAGCGAAGCTCGAATGGCCACGGAGTAAGAAGACCAGCAAGCATTATAATCCCGTTGATAGATCGAGGCACCTCCTCATGGCAACAAGGTCGTTGCCGGATCCCAGCACGCAAACGCCAGGACCGACTGGAACCGAGAGCTTTGGTAATTGAGGTGCCAAAAGTTTCTTTATAGTAGGTTAAGGAAAAGGGGAAAGGAGCATTGTCCGTTGACGAGCAAATCTTGTCTCTGTCGCCTTTGCAGGAACAGATTCTCCGTCAAGCTCAAGAAAATTGGGCCAGCACGTGACGCCGAGCTTCAAGACCCGACTTCCGCGAATCTGAGCAGGGTCTCCTCCACCTACAGTTCAAGGGCAATCTCAGTACGAGAGCCAAGCCAAGCTCGAGCCTCCCATGCAAGTTTGATGAAGGCCCTTTCTTCCTGTTTGCATGCTTCATTTCGCTCAGCAAAGTGGAAAGCGAAAGGATTCAGAGAATGGGTCCGCGGCACGCGGTCTCTCAACGCGGCTCAGCTCGACATTGTATGCATCCCGCTGGTAGCGCTTCCGGCTCAGTTGCACCTGAATTGGCTCCAACGTGTTCTCCCAATTGAGGCATAGCTCGACATTCTATGGCACTTCTCAGCCCACGAGACGCAAAAAATGCCGACCTACGCAGACGAGTACAACGAGAGGCTCGCAGCTCAGGGCCTATCCGTACAATCAACTCCTGTTCGTCTAACCATCTCGAAGGGAGACTATGTCTGGGATCCACGCGAAGCTCGCTTTCGATACGAAGAGAATTGGGAAGAAGAGCACCTCATGGACGATGAAGAGCTTACCGACGACAACTACCTGACTACACCGGGAACCGGCGGTTCCGGCAGTCGTGGGCCAACGCCTCCTCCCCTCACTGCGCTACAGCCAACCACACTTCACGGCAACTCCGACGACCAAACGCACCAGCCATCGCTGTGGGTGCTCGATACCAACACACTCATGTCCTGTCTCGACCTGCTCAAAGCGCTCTTTGCGGCTCTTCTTACACGCAATGTGGCCTATGCGGCTTCGGCACGACAACAGGCTGCGCATTCGGCTCATCCGACCCGACCGGCCCCGATCAAACTTGTCATCCCGAACGTCGTAATATCTGAGCTAGACGGGCTCAAGATCACCAGCCGTAAGAACGAATCGGGACGACCCGTTGCATCGCAAGCAAAAGAAGCCAATCACTGGCTGCTGTCTGCTCTTCAGAAGCAGAAGCGCGTGCCGATCGATGAGCAGGGCTCCGACTTATCAGAAGACCTTTGGCCACTCTTTGTTCAGCCCTCGGCCCATTACAAGCGGTCCAAATGGTCAAAAGATAAGGACTCGAGCTGGATGGGAGCAGACGCGCTTTCTGCAGATGAAGAGATCATCAAATTCTGCGTAGACCTCCAAGGGCAGACGGCATCAAACGTCTTCTTTTGCTCCGACGATGTCAATGCTCGCACGAGAGCAGAGCTTGACAGCATCGACTCGCTCGGCATGCGCGAACTGGCAACTGCGCTCAAGGACAACATCAGCAATGTGCAAAGTACCGAGAAGAAGTGGGAGCTAGTTGCCGATGCTCTTGTCGAACAGTGGGAATATCAAATAAGCACCATCTCGAATCAAACCGTAGCTCAGCAGGTCAGTGTAGCGCAACCCCAGGAGTGTGACCATCACGCCTCACCACAGTCGGACTGGCAACAGGCAGCACGTTACAATGCAGCTCTGCAAGCCTCGACTGCACTCTCTACAGCAAATGGTCCGGCGGATAACGAAACTTTGGAAGTGGAGATGGAGGATGAAGCACCTTTCTCGCAGCAGACGATCCCAGTGCCGAGGCCTCTTCCGTCGGATAGCGCAGCGCTCTCTCCCATGCGCAAACAGCTATCTGCTGAAGGACGCAGCACCAGCGACAGCATCCATAGCCCGCACAGCTCGGTCCGCGTAACGCGATCGAGAACGAACCGCTCTCCTAATGGCACCTCGAATCTGCCAAGCAGCATGCTAGCCTCTACATCACATTCCGCTATTCAACAGCAAGATGTGCCAGACTCTGAAGCACTCAATCCGACAATCGAATGGGAGGAGCTCGTGCAGCAAGTCGGTCCAAAATCGCGTACACCAGCAAAGCGAAAGGGTAGATGGTAGACTTCTTCCCTTCCCCAATTATAGCATTCGCATATACCATAGAATTCATTTGCATCAATACTAGCTAGCATCATTGAGAATCGACCTTTCCTGAAACTCTCGTGAGGCTGAGGGTGAGTCCTCCCTCGAACTCTTTCGTTTCTTTCCCCGACTGACCTTGCTTGCAAACGAACAGGGACGGGTCAAAGAGGTGAGGCCAGGAGCAGATACCACCTTGAGCGCCAATTTTCGGAAATCGGAAATTTCCCATCGAGACCAACACAGACCCCGAATGAAGCCTACCTGCACCTCCCTCATTTCGGTATCCACCTATGCTGCCGTCATCATCAGCACCATATCGACTTTCTCGTACACCCTTACACCCCTCGTCTTCACCAAAGGCTTCGTCGTCTGCAATCATTGATCTCAGCCTCGAGCTCTTGCTCCGTGGACTGACCACCAAAGCACAGAATCAAGAAGAGCTTCTTCCAGCACAGACCACTTTCATCTCGATCCCACAGCATTGTATCTTTGTAGCACCAAATCTCCTCAGTATGGCGCGCCCGTCGGCACCGAAGCGGCGTCGCACGACTGTGCAAGAGTTGGACGCGGAAGGCGATGAGGACTGGTCCGACGAACTCTCCTCACTACCAGCATCCGATGACGAGTCAGATTCGGGCTCTGGCTCTGGCTCGGATTCCGAAGGCAGCTCCGCGTCCGGCTCCGACTCTGACGACGAAGACGACGTCATCGACATGCTTAAAGACCCATCTCCCTCTAAACGTTCTTCTCGAAACAAGCCGAAGGGGACTGCCTCAGGTGTCGAAGTCGTGCTCCCGCTCGTGACTCCCGGCGCAGAAGATGCGCCAGCACCACGCAAGCGCGGGCGGCCACGCAAAGAGCCCGTACCGAAGGAACCGAAGAAGAGGGGGAGACCACGCAAGTACGCACCTGGCGAGAAGAGGCCAAGGAAGTCGAGGCGGAAGTTGAACCCCGATGGAAGCTTCAAGAAGCGCGGCAGGCCGAAGAAGGTGGTGGATCCGAATGAAGTTAAGATGCCCAAGCGGAGAGGTCGGCCGCCGAAAGTGCGCGCTGAAGGCGAG
This sequence comes from Ustilago crameri, assembly GCA_024271935.1. Taxonomy (NCBI): domain Eukaryota; kingdom Fungi; phylum Basidiomycota; class Ustilaginomycetes; order Ustilaginales; family Ustilaginaceae; genus Ustilago; species Ustilago crameri. Next base: position 135,287 of record JANBMJ010000011.1, read on the forward strand.
GAGGATCCGAAGGCGAAACGGGCTGGCGCGGGTGGGGCGAAGAAGAAGAAGCGCGAGTTTGACCTTCTCGCCGGGCTAGACTTGGACTTTGATGACGAAGATGGAGCTGGCATTATGCCTGGGGTCGGTGCTGTGGATGAGGATGAGTGGGAAGACGAAGCAGACTCGCCACAGAAACAGGACGACATTCTCGCGAAATTGCGACGCAGGATTCTGTACCGCCAGCAGGATGCCGAATTGCAGGACTTTATCGACTCCCTAGGTCCCGCCGGTCAAAATGGAACGTCGGCCTCGACACGACAACGAACGGACAATGCAGAGGAAGAAGAGCAAGATATCAAGGTGGATGAAGGACCTCGACCAGGATTGCCGCTCCCGAGAAGCGCGACGGACCAACATGCAGCATCCTTGATCGCGTCCGCGGACAAGCGGAAGGAGCGCCAACCCTTTGACACAGACGCACAAAGCAATGAGGCCATGTCGACACTCGCCAATGCTGCCGCCTCCGCTTCCGCAGCTACCGAGCCCGACCAGCAAGCCACACAGTCGAAACCCAAAGGTCGCCCACCAGGATCCAAAAATCGTCGCCCAGATTGGGAGAACAACCCGCTCCTCAGCACGTACCGTGCATCTACCGAAACCTCCCACTCTGATCGAGGGCTGTCGCTATACGGATCAGCTGCTGGCACTTCCACCAGCGCTGCGAACGGGGCGAGCTTGGTCAAACCAACATCGTCGGACGCCTACTTCCTCTTCAACACCTCCAAGCGAGCATGTGGACTGGCAGGGATGGAGATCGGCTCTTCCTCGAACCTGATCTCATCCAAATTGCCAGCTCTGGATGCGAGGACTCTCGAGCGCACCGTTGCAGACCAAACCAAGCCCGGCGCATCGATTTCCGACCTGGCGACACGCATGTACCGCCGCCTGCTGCCGGTCTACCTCGCGCAGCTGCTGGCGGGGTATGCGATCATCTTCCACGGCGTTGGCAGCAAGACCAGACTCCTCACAGAGCTCGTGGCCAAGCGCATCGAGAGCGAGGGCGATGCAGTGGGTGTCGTCGCACAGGGCGCTATGAAGGGGTTCAAAGTGGAGGACATGCTAGCGGAAATCGAAAGAGCCGTCGGGCTTGGCCCGCTGACGGTCAATACGGCTGCGATGGCGAGGGAGGCAGAGGATGGGACCACGGCGAGTGTGGTCTCGACACTAACGGCAGCACGAGCGGAACGCATTGTGCGGAGATTCTCGGGGAAGAAGGAGAGTCATGGGCCAACGAAGCTGTTTTTGATACTAGAGACGTTCGATGCGCCGGGCATGCAGTCGATCCGGTTCAAGAGCGTGCTGGAAGCACTGGCACGGTCCAAAGACATTCACATTATGGCGACTACGGAACACGTCAATTCAGGCTTCATCGCTGCTACCACCGGCCAACAAGCCTCCACAGCCTCGTCCCATGCTGTTGCGCCGAATCAAGCCACGAATGGGGAAAAGCCGCTAATGGCGACGCAAGGAGGAGGCGGGAGGCTGTGCTGGATCTGGCAAAATATGTCGACCTACATCCCAGCTCTGGACGAGATGCTGATCATGCGCTCGAACCCAGCCTTCTCATCCTGGATGCCCGCCCTCCCACCTGCACTCGACCTGATCGGCTCTGCCGCGGCCCTCGGCTCCACCGCCCACGTTCCCTCGACTTCAAACGGGGCAGGCCAAGACACCTCCGGCGCTGCTTACTACAGCGGACTCGCAGTATCCGACACCTTCCGCACCGTCTCGGAATCCTCCGCCATTTCGACCCTCAAGTCAGTCACGCAGAAGGCGCGCGCGCTGTTCACACTGCTCGCGAAACAGTGCCTGTCCGCATCAGCAGCAGACGGGGGGTTGGGCGGCGTGGCGTATATGGAGCTGCTCAAGAAGGCGCAGCGCTCGTTCGTCGCGTCCAGCGAGGCCGACTTCAAGTCGCTGCTGATCGAGTTTAAGGATCACCATCTGTGCCATTTGTCGAAACAAGGTGTGCTGTCGATCGGATTGGCAGATGCGAAGGTGCTGCAGAGCGTGCTGGATAAGCTCAAGTCGATCTAGTAAAAGAATGCGCAATGTTAATCTGCCATATCCTGTCTCTGGGTCGGGTGTGTGTGTGTGTTGGCATGTGGTTGTGAGCATTGGGGTATATTGCGTCTGTCACTAGTTGCTAGAGAGGTCTATTTGTCCTTCTTCCCCTCCCCCTTCTCTTTCTTTCTCTCTGCAGGTGGTTGATCCGAATCATCCTCCAAGAACGCCGCTACGATATATGCTGCCACGACCAAATTCGCCACAATCGCAGCCAGACCTCCTGCATATGTCGAGTTGCCTGTTCCCACAAACCGCATTGTCACGAGCTCCTCTGTCAGTACTCCTCATTGACGGAATTGAGAACGCGGGAGGGGGTGACTTACCAGCCAAGTACCGATCCTTTGCAAAGTAGTAAGCGCTGACGGGGGCTACGAAGAGCGCGACTGAGAAGAACGCCAGCTTGTAGTACACGCCTTTCGCCGGATCCGGCCCACGTGGTCCGACGCGGGAGGGTGTTGGATCGAGGTTCGACATTGTTTTGCGAAGATGGTGGGAGGGAAGTCGGGGTGGTCAAAGCTTCGAGCGCGAAGGAGAAGTGGTTGAGAAATTTCGGAATTCGGGGTAATGCAGAAAAAGTGGAGAACTGAGTGAACCCTTTCTTCGTTCTCTCTTTGCCTTCTTTCATCATCAACGGGATCTAAAGCGAGGCAATGCCGGACAAGATCCTGCTCATCGGCCCCGTCAACGGGCGCCTGTCCGAGCTCGTTGCCAAAGTCAGCGCGATCGAGGCAAAGCACGGCTCGTTTGCAGCGCTGTTCATCCTCGGCGACCTGTTCCACCCAGCCCCGACCGACTCACTCCTCTCGCAACAGACCGACCTTTTGCAAGGGAAGCTTTCACTCTCCGTGCCGACGTACTTCTACCAAGGCACATCGCCTCTCTCTACTGCACTCGAAGGGATAATCGCCAAAGCTAGCGAAAGCGCGGACAGTGATGTTCCCAAAGGATTGGTCAAAGTCGCGACGAATTTGTACTACGCACAAGGCAAATCTGGCGTTTACGTGCTCCCCAGCGGCTTCCGCGTTGCGTTTGCCGGTGGCAGGTGGGACCCGAAAGCCTTCGCTGAGGCGAACGAGGGATTGGAACCATTCGATCCCGAATCATGGCACGAAACCCCGCTGCAACGCACTCAAGACGAAGCTCTACCCTACATCACCCCTGCCACGATCAACCGCCTTTTGGCGCATCCTAGCTTCCAACTCCCCTCCTCACCCTCAGCAGCCCCTTCTGGATCGAAAAACGGAACAAAACCAGGCACGCTCGCCGCCGCACGCGCAGCAGCCGAGAAAGAATCGCTCGCGGCAAACGCGCAATCCTCGGCACTCAATCTCCTCACCTCGCGCCCACCTATCGATTTGCTCCTCACGAACACCTGGCCTACTGGCGTAACGCTCTTCTCCACACCTCCTAACTCCTCCGACCCACTCGGCGGCCTGCCAGACGGAACCGCGCGGATGTGGGGCTCTCCCCTGATCACGCGCCTCGTCAGCTGCGCCTGTCCGCGCTACCACTTCTCTCTCGCGCCCTCAGAATCCTCTGCCGACCTCCCCGTTGGGATTTCACCTGAAACCGTAGAAATGGGCGCGTTTTGGGAACGGGCGCCTTACGTGACCGATTTGAGCGCATACCTGCCCCAACCGCTGCCGGATACGCCGCAAGGGCGGCGCGAGAGGGAGAAGCTGAAGAGCGTTACGCGGTTTGTAAGTCTCGCCAAGTTCGCGAATGAAAAGAAGAGGAGGTGGTTCCTAGCGCTCAATCTCACGCCGGCGGAGAAGCAAGGAGAGGTAGTAAAAGTGCCAGGAAATGCGACGCAGACGCCGTACTTCCTGCCCTCGCCACAGCAGCAGCAGAGGTCGGACACGGCGGGTAAAAGGGGAGCAGGGGAGGGGATGGAGGAAGGGGCGAATTACCGCTTCGCCGAATCGGCGCGGAGGAAGAGGCAGCGCGGTGAGGATGTACCCCCGCCAGGGTACGTGTGTAGGATCTGCGGGGTGGAGGGACACTACATCCGGCTGTGCCCGAGCAAAGGTGCCAAACAATCCGCCGCTCCAAGTGGACCCAACAATGTCGCAGTTGAGGGAAGCGGAACGCAAGACGAGACTCCGAAGAGAACTTGGACCAAGTCAACGATGCCACTCCCTGCGGGCCTGCCTTCGAAACCCACCTTCGCCACCCCCTCTCACCCCGCTAAGAGGCAACTAATCCCCGTAGGCCCCAGCAACTGCTGGTTCTGCCTTTCCAACCCCTCAGTCGCCAAATCACTCATCATCACCATCGGCAGCGACACCTACCTCGCCTTCCCCAAAGGCCCCTTTCTCCACCCTACCATCAACTCTATCCCGCACTCTGGCGCGCACTTACTCATCGTCCCCCTCACGCACACGTCGCACCTCCTCCCCGCCTCTCACCCTGTTGTTGCCAAAAGTGAAGACGAAGAGGAGGAGAGGGAGAAGGAGAGGGTAAAGGCGGAAGTCGAAGAGACAAAGCAAAATGTCAGGGAGTTGTGGGGGAGGGAAGGGCATGTGATGTTGGAATGGACGCTAGTGAGGGTAAGGACGAGTTCGAGGATGACACATATGCAGACGCAACTGCTCGCGCTTAAAAGTGACGTGGTGGAGGAAAAGAATGTCGCACAACACCTCGACGATGCGTTGGAATCCCTTGACTCACTCACCATCCTTCGCGACCCTAACGACATTGCAGGATACTTCACCCAATCCACACCCCAACGAGAAGGTGCGGACGAGGATGGGTATTTCTCCCTCACCCTCCACCTCCCCACTGGCCGCAAAGCATGGCTAGTGCCTTTAAAGACGACAAGCAGGTTCCCAGTGCAATTCGTACGCACCACGCTAGCTGGGCTGTTCGAACTCCCGCACTTGGCCGATTGGAAAACGTGCCTCCCTTCCCCCGAAGACGATTCAGAGGATGCTCAACGCCAGAATTCGGCTGCGTTCAGAGGGTTGTTGCTGAAATCGTCATCCTAGATTGCAATATTACTCCCCACTTCGACGCCGACGTTTGTGATGCGAATGTGAATGTGAATGTTTGTGCTTCCTCTTACCTTTCTTCTCCTTGGTATCGACGGAGGGTTGATGGGGATTTGGGTCTTCGAATAGAATCCCACGAATCCGGCGCTCAGCTTCTTCCCGCGTGAGCTCGAGCGCGTCCACCACCCCTCCACCCTCTTCCCCGTCGTCTTCTTCGTCTTCTTCTTCCCGGTCGAATTTTGAAACTTGAGATGCAGACGTGTTCGAGGGAGAGAGAAGGTCAAGGAACTCCCTTGCGAGAATGACGGCAAAGTTCGTAGGTGGAGTGTAGATGGAGCTGACTTCGGGCCATACGGATGCCCATGATTTTGGGCCTTTACTCGGCTTCACCTCCACCCCCGGGTCGGCTATAGGCGTAGGGGTAGGGGTGGGCGTCATCTCCTCCTCCTCGTCTTGCTCTTGCTCTGAGGTGAAGTCGTGTGTTTCGCCGATAGCGGCGGTGGCGGGGGCAGAGGCGCTGGGCCAAGCATCGACTCCTTCCTCAACTAGCGGATTCCTCCCCCACACCTCCCCCCTCTCCACCCTCTTCATGTCCACCTCTCTCTCCCTCCTCCCCATCGCGTACACCCTCTGCCTTCTCCCCACTTCTTCCCTTTCCGCCGCGTCCTTCGCCTGCAGTGCTGCCTCGAAGCACCTCTTCGCCTTCGTTTTCGTCGCCCTATCCATGGCTCTCACCCTCACCCCCGCCTCCACTTCGTTGTTGTTCAGCAAGGTTTGTATGCCGACCATGACGTACAGCATCCCCAGCGTGCAATGCAACTCAGGACGGCTGCGGTATGGGTATACATTCACCCTCTGTTGGAGTAGTTCGATGGCGCTGGAGAGCTGGTTTCCTGCAATGTATTCGGATACTAGAGCGTAGGTGGTGTGCGCGGCTTTGAAGTGCGACGAGCTCTCCCTATCGAGCCCCTGCAACCACTCCAGCTTTCCCCGTTCATTCTCCCCCAGGGAGAGGAGAAGCAGGGCGGTACGCCAACCTTCATCGCTCGCCCACTCATGCGCGTGCAGAATGACCTTTAAAAACTTCCCCGCCATCACCACTTTTCGGCGTTGAATACACACATGCAGCAAGTCCCAGCACAGCCGCAGGTGGCGCCGGCGCAGTGAGGTCAGACTCGTCCGCGTGAAGGGGGAGGAGAAGGCAGTTCCGCGCGACGTGACGAGCGCGAGCGAGGGCGATGTGTGCGAAGAGGAGGGTTGGAGGGAGCGGTGAGAAGCGAGGTGAGGGAGAGAGTTGTTCTTGAGCGCGCGGATTTGAGAGTTGGAAGTGCCGACCAGACCCAAAAATGGTGGAGGTTGGAAGATTCGTCCATGCTCCATGGCGGACTAAGAGGTGGGCAATGCTGGCGGTGGCAGGTGAAGGTGTGGATTGTGCATGGATGAGGTGATGGTGAGGGCTTGAATGCAATGGAGGGAAGAAGAGTGGTTTCAGGGTCCATCGCTGCGGATGCCAACTTTTTTGTTTTGGTTGCCGAGATCCGTAATTTTTTTCCCCTCCACCACAACTTTCTCACATGCTCACCCTCCCTCACCTCGTTCAACACCCAATGCGACCCAGCATGTCTACTACACTCTCTTCAGCAAAGCAAGTTCATTGATAGTAATACACTGACTCAAACAGCACTACTTCGAACACGCATAACAAGCTGAGCCGAACGTGATGACCACCTCAAGCCTCGCTCTCGACCGAAACGCGCCTGCTTCCCCTTGTCGCCCTCTTGCCGCCACCTCCCGCACTCACCTTCCCCTTGGCTGCGCCCCTCTGTCTCGTGAGCTTGGCGACTTTAGCCTGTGCTGCGCCCTCGAATGCCTCGTCCTGCTCGCCCTTTGCCGCCGCCTGAGCCAGCATCTCTTCGAACTCCTTCAAATCCACTGCCCCCTCCCCCGTCGCACCACCCGCACCCGCACCCCTGCCCGCCGCGCCTTGAGCCTTGTTCGCCCTGACCTTGGCGAGAATCTCCTGGAACCGCTTGTACACCTCGGCGTGTAGCAGCTTGTCCTGGTAGAAAGGCAGGCCCTCCATCAACTTCTTGACCGACCTTTCGGATTTGTACGGCAGCAGCGACAGGCAGAATGCGATATCGCGCCACTGTCGCTCGTCGTTCGTCAGCCTGAAGCGCTGGCAGAGCTTCTCTACCACGTTCTCGGCTTGCTTCTCCTTGTCGATAAACGTGAAGATAAACTTCATCGTGCGTGCGAACGTCTCCTCATCCACCGCATGCTTGCCGATCGACAGGTGCGAAATGATGTCGGGCAGGTTGTTGTAAACCGCGTTCTCCTTGGTCGCCAGCTCCGAGAAGAACAGCTTAGCGAGATCCGACACGCGCGGCTCGCTATCCTCCAAACACTTAGCCATCTCACCCAGCTGACCCTTGACCTTGATCATTCCGTTGAGGATTAAGTGCGTGAGCACCATGAGCGTGTGTTTCTTAACGGTGAGATCGCGATCGTTGAGCCCAGCATAGAGACGGTCCGAGTTCTCGTCGACAAGAGAACCGAAGCAGACAGCAATGTCACCGAGCGCAATCACAGCATTGGATCGGATGACTGGATCCTTGGACGTCGTCAGAATGTGCAGCAGCAAGGCAAGGTTCGACTCGCAGAACGTGCTCGAGACACACATGAACTTGCACAGCGTCAACACCGCTGCCCTCCTGACAAGCTCGTTCGGGTACGACTTGGGGCTTGAGCAAATGTGCGTGATGATGGGTCCAAACATGGCGAGCACACTGCTACTGCCGTAGAGCAGCTCCTTCTCGCGAACGCTGGCGATCACTTCACCGATCTCGTCCTCGGCGTTACCAGCGACTTGGTCCAGCTCTTCCACTGCGGCAGCCGCAGCCGCAGCCGCAGCCCGGCTCGCCTTGCCTTCAGACACAGCTTTTGCGACTGCCTTCTCCTTGTCCGCCTCAGCCTTGCGTCGCTTGTACTCTCGTTCGACCAGCTCGAGGTAGACAATGTGCTTGAGTGCGACATGACCCACGACGAAGAGGAGCTGGGCGAGCTGGAAAGCGTCTCCCATCGCCGGTGCATCCGCCTCCATGTCATCAGGCATGGAAACGTCGCTCGCTGCGTCATCGTGATTCGACTCGGCCTGTGAAACCTGTGCAGCGGCCTTAGCACCAAAGACGCGCAGAGTCATGCTGCGGATGATATCGGTGCAAAGGGCGTCGGGCTGTTCACCGAGTAAGTAGATGGTGTTGATGGCGTTCTCGGCCAAGCTGAACCACTCGCCGCGGCTTGCACCCTTGAGCACGTCGCCAGACATCTGGATCGCTGCTCGCAGCCGACCAAACATGGGATGCGTCATGGGATAACGTACACTTTCGTCGCTGAGGGCGCCCTTGACCTTCTTGACGCTGCCTCCCAGACGCTGAAGCGCAACGCACGTGTACTTGGCCAGAACCACATCCCTTGCGCCAACAGGACCCAATCCGATCTGCAAGAGCACGTCGATCTGCTCGGAAATGATCTCGCGCCGGGCGGTGGCAAGCATGCCGAGGACGATGATGGCACCGCGTCTCTGAGCAGCCGAGATAGCTCGAGGCGCCGAGTAGACGGCCCAAAGCTTCTTGACCACCTCTGGATGGACGAGGTTTTCGATCTGCATGGTCTTGAGCATCTCCTCGAGCGAGGTGAGCTCAGCGAGGGTAGCACCGAAAGTGCGCTCGATCATATTCTTTGCAATCCGGGCAATGTTGTCCCTGGCGTTCATATCGGCACGGGCGTCAAAGTACAGAGCGCGGTAGACTTCGATGAGACGCGAACGGACACCTTTGAGCTGACTGCCATCTTCCTCGACAAGAGCGTTGTCCTTGGTCCAGATGAGATGGACCATCTTGCGAACACCAGCTGCAGCACCAGAGAGCTTATACTCGTAGGCAACGCGGAAGAATTCCATGCTCTCGAGCACTTCGAATTTGCTGGTGGAAGCCAAGAGCAGTGTGAGATTTGGCATGGCGGTCTCGATCTGGGTGATGAATGCGATGGCGTCGGTGTAGTAGCGCTTGGTGAGACGGAGACGCATGACCTTTTCGGCGTCGACGGGCTCCATCTCGGCTTGCGCAGCGGCAAGGGCTTGAAGATCGACGCCGGATCGGCGGCCCTTTTTCGCTTTGGATTTGTCGGCCTTGGCTTGGGACTTGTTTGTCGACTTGCGCTTGAGGCCGTCGTCGTCGCTGTCATCTTGGCCTTGCATGACGGTGTCGTCGCCATCTTCTTCATTATCCTCTTCTTCATCTTGGTCCATGTCTTGATCCTCCGAATTGGCTTCAGACTCGGCGTCGTCATCGTTCTGACCGGGAAGGTTGAGTGAGCCCTCGGTCTCTTCCAGCTCCTTGGAGACAAGATCGTACCTGGCCTGCCATTCCTGAAGGCAAAGTTCACCACCGTGAAGCATGCCGAATGGATGGGTAAGGATGAGCTTTGTGAGGAGAGCGATGGCATTCCTGCGGACACCGCTGGCCTTGTCCTCCAGGTGGCGAATGCACATGTCGGTGATTTCGGTTCGCTGTTTGGGGAACTTGGTAGGCAGATCGAGGAGACGGGCAGAAACAGTGATGACCCTGGAGCGGACGTAGGAGTTGAGATCGAGGAAGCGCTCGATGAGCAAATCAAAGAAGGTCTCAATCTGCTTCTTACGGAGCTCGGCACTTCCTCTGTTCTCGTCGGCAGCATTGTCGTCTTGGGCAACGCCATCGGCAGCATCTGGGGTAAGCGAGTCATCGGTAAGGGCGAGTTCTTTGATGAGAAGGCCAAGAATTTCGATGAGCGCGATGCGCATGTGATAGGACTCGGAATCAAGGTGCTTTTGAAGAAGAGAGATTTGCTTGAGGACGCTGCGTGGGCTGAGTTCGGCCATGCGAACAAGGAATCTTCCGAATGATTTAGGACTCTTTGTGTCCATGGCGCCAAAGTTCTTGGCAGCGACTTCACGAAGGACCTCTTCTCCGAGACGCTCGTAGTCGAATTCGAGACGCATGACGGAGAGGAGCTCGGCCATGGGTTCGGCGAGGTGCTCGTAGTATTGCAAGCTCTGCATGATGCTGGTCTGTGCGGAAAAGGCTTGAGCGTGGGCCTTGACGGCCTGGCAAATGACTTTGAAGATGCCCAGCTTGATGGCTTGTGTTTTGAGGTAGATTTCGTTCTCTTGAAGGAGGAGGGCAGGTCGAAGGAGACAGCCAGAGACGAATGAATCGCGTGCAGCAGAGACGGTCCACATGCGCTCGCTTCGTACACGAGCCGCTTTGGACATGAGGGTGAGCACGGCAGGGATCGAGTTGATCCAAGGCCAAGCATCGGCCTTTGCAGAGCCAGACTTTGCAGCGGCAGCAGCAGCCGCCGCGGACTTAGCACCAGCACCTCGACGACCACGGCTGGCAGCCATGCCAGCTGTAGACCCAGCATTGTCTGGCCTGGCACCACTGTGCTTCTCAGCGACGGAGACAAGCCATTGAAGGAGGAACGCATATCGCTCTAATGTTTCTGCGTGAGAGGAGTATGCATTTGGATCATGGCCGTCAAGTTGTCGTTGTGCTTCATCGAGAGCGTTGGACATGCCGGATGCAATGGCATCGAGAAGCTTGTTGCACGCATTTGGGCAGAGATTGGCAAAGTGTTTGAGATAGGAGCGGATGAGATCGAAGATTGCTGGATTTGCGACATTGTCAGGACTGGAAGTGATAGCGTCGATTGGCGTGTCGAGGGTAGAGATCTGCTCAGAAGCGTTCATATCATCGACAGCAACCTCTTGCGGGATGATGTAGGGTTCATCTTGTAGCAAGAGGATCTCGTCTGCGAGGTGAAATGCGCCTGTAGAAGTGTCTGTGTCTGACATGTTGACGAGGTAGATTAGGGTGGTCTTGCTGGATGCAAGATGCGCGCGTGCGCAAAGAGGGAGTGCAAGCCAGCAATTGAGGTTTTGCTAGCAGTGATGTGATGATTGCTAGATGATGATGATGATGACACTTTGTGTTGTCGAGTGTTGGTTTCTTTGGCCGACTCAGCTTTCGTTGGGCTTTGAGTGGAAATGCAAATTTCAAAGCCAAAACGGCTGAAAGAGTGTTGGTCTCTCCCATTGAGGTGAGGACGCGCGTTAGGAAGCGTGTTTTGGCAAATCGCATTTTGTTTCAAACTGTTAGACTTGATCAAATGAGCGCGCTAATTCACGTGACTCTATCTCGATTAAGCTGCTGCCTCACTGCATTAAATCGAGATGGACAGCTGCCAGCGAACAGAGAAGCACCAAACGCGCTCGAGCCTTGTCTCGCTGAATGCGGCGTCGAATCGCGCCTTTGAGTTAATTAGGCGTCGCTGTTGCGTGCAAATGCAAATGCAAATGCACAAAGCAAGAACAAGTGCAGCCAACAGCGCAGTCGCAACGTCAGGAGAAGAAGAGTTGGTCGCTCTGTTTTCCACTCTTTTGAGTTGGCCTTGTTTGATCACAAGGCTTCTTTCTTTCTCGCTACCACCACCATTGCGATCAAGCGAGCAAACGGAACGATCCACACGGGCAACGCTAATCGAGGACGCACCTCTACGCAATCCACTCCGGCCACCTTTCTGATCACTGGTGTCGCAATCTCGATCCACCGACTTCATTTGGCAACCTCGTTTATCTCCCACACTTTCACTCAAGATCACGCTGCTCGAGCGTCGATTCAGTCAACCACAATGGTAAGTTTCTTTTCGCAACAACATCGACGCCCTACTCTTGTGGCCACGCTGTTCACACCAGCAACGAGTCGTGATCGAAGCTTTGCTCTGTTCAACCATCAACCGCTGGTAATCTCGGCTAGCAACCATGACCAAGGTCAAGCGTCGCAACCTGCGCGCCAATGCTGCCTTCCCCCGACCTCTTCCTATGCGCCGTCTATCTACCGACACTCCCTCCAGTGCAGACCGCGGCAACCAACACGCAGCAGCTGCTACCAACATGGACGGCGTCGACCCCAACCCAGACCAGATCGATCTGAAAGGCTTTATTGACATGACTTGTCACTCTTCCGACTTTCTTCCCCGCGCCTCCTCCTGCTGCTCCTCGCACAACGACTCTGACGATGCCATGGCGCACTGGCTTTCGCAGGAACAACAATCCTCGGCGCCCCTCCCAGCGCGCAATGTGGTCAACTTCCTGCGCAACAAGTCTGGCATCAAGCTGCGTGTCGGCGCACTCAACGGCAAGCGTGTCGACTACTTTAAAGGGTCCGCCGCGGTCAAAGCTCTCCTCTCCCCCGCCTACGCCAAGCTCAAAGACGTGCCCAAAGTCACCACAAAACAAGAGGCGGAGCAGTGCCTGCACAACATCATCCCGTTCGCCTTTTTCCTGCGCGTCGACCGTGGCGCCAGCACCGGCGGTAAAGACTCGCCCAAAGTCGTCGAGATCAACCAACAGCAGCTCTTCAACAGCGACCTCTACTACGTATGGCTCTACGAAGGCTCGCAGCTCGCACTCAAGCTTGCAGGCTTGGGCATGGTCGCGCTGATGTTGGCGGGTGTCATGTTCCCGCTCTGGCCGCCGACGATGCGGTTGGGCGTGTGGTATTTGTCGGTTGCGGCGTTGGGGCTGATCGGGTTGTTCTTCGCTATTGCGATTGTCAGGTTGATCTTCTGGTGCATTACGATTGTCGTTGCAAAGCCGGGTATCTGGATCTTCCCCAATCTGTTCGAAGATGTCGGGTTTGTCGACTCGTTCATCCCGCTCTGGGCATGGGACGTCCCGCCTGAGCCCAAGAAGAAGAAGGCTGCCACTTCGGCCGCGGCGGGAGGCAAGAAGAAAATTAGCGGTGCAAACGGTGCAAGTGCGAGCGGCGCAGCAGCGAGACAGGCTGCGCTGAGCAATCTTGGCGGCCAAGCTCCCACAGCGCAACCCCAGGTGCAGGTCAAGCCGCAACAGGCCGCAGCGCACAGTCAACCCGCCGCCGAGCATGGCGCAGCACAGACCCAGAGCAATGCAAGCGCAGGCCCCGGCGCAAAGGGCGACTCGTTGGAGGACATCAACTGAGTTGCTCCCACCCACACTGCATCATCTGCTTCATCATCTATCCTCCGTGACACTATGACCTCGAAAGTTGTCTCTCACTTAACGCATTTCTCGCATCATCGTGTCGTGCCAAAACCTAAAATGTCAACACTTTTTTTCCTCTCCCTTCGCTTCCATCCTGAGACCCTGACTGCTTGACTGCGGATGTGGGACGAGTCGAGGTTGCGGTCGATCCGTTGCACTGGAGCGTGTGCGGGGGGCATCTACCCGTCCGACTGTTGCTAAGGGGCCGAGATTGCCGAATCCAGTCGAAAACGTCTTTCTGGCGTCGGGCGTTGGGCGGGGTTGGTCGGACTCTCGCAAATTCGGGCAATACATTCCGTCATATTTTTTGCCTCTGCTGTATTCGACAGCTACCTAACTAATGCCGGACCAAACACCCCAGTGCCAATGCAATGCAGTGCAGTAGACGGCAATCTATCTATTCACCGGCGGGGCGGGGGGGGGGGGGCAGGTCTCGACGGACATGCTTGCGGGGTATGGCACCCTGGGATGACGATCTACGGCTAAGCGGTAGTTGTGTGGGGGGAGAGGAGGATATCCGAGTTAACCGATGCAGAGCGTTCTGGTTGCTCGCTTAGCGCAGTTGCCGAAGTCCGAACGGACGGTGCCCCACATCAAGAAAGAAGGGGAAGGGGAAGGGCGGCTAGCCGAAGTCCGAAGAGAAGCATGGTCATGTCGGTACCATAACAGAACCCTTGTTGGTTTGGGTTTGCGGAGCAGAGTGGTGCGAAGGGAGGTTTGGGGACTTGCGGTAGTCATGCTGTTGTGGTGCTTCTGGGGTGGAAGGAGAGCTGGGGAAGCAGGGGTCTCTGGTCGAAGTACCCGAACCGCTCGCTTGCTATGAAAGTCATGGTATCGCCATGCCAGGGGAGAAGGCGTATATAAGCCACCCGCCACTCGTCCCTCGATATGGTGACAGCAGTATATACACTATCCTAAGCTCTTTGGATCTCACACAAGATGGTTGGCAAGTCGCTCTTCACGTCGCTCTTTGCCAACGCGCTCACCGGCATTACCTCCACGTTCGCCGCTGCGGAGAACTACATCGTGAGCGGTGCACGATGGACCGACACTTCCGGCGACATTATCAACGCGCACGGCGCCGGTATGCTGTACGACTCCACTGCCTCTCTGTGGTACTGGGTGGGCGAGTACAAGGGTTCCGGAAACGGCTTCCAGGGCTTTGCGCTGTACTCGTCGTCGGACTTGATCAACTGGGACTCGCACGGGCTCATTGTCGACCCCTCTTCCAACCTTCCTTTCCAAGTCGGAGAGAGGCCGAAGCTTATTAAGAACCCGAACACGGGAGAGTATGTGCTGTGGTTCCACGCCGACTCGAGCAACTACTCGCTCGCCAAGGTCGGCGTATGCACCGCCCAGCAAGTCACTGGCCCCTGGACGTGCACTCCCGAAGGCGTTTTCAGCCCGCTCGGGATGGAGAGTAGGGACATGAACGTGTACCTCGACGCCTCTGACGACAACCAGGGGTACCTCCTCTTCGCCACGGAGAACAACGCGGTCACCGCAATCGCGCAAATGGATTCGAGCTACACCAACGTCACCAAAGTCGCCTCCACCATCAACACGCGCCTCGAAGGTTTCGGCGTCTACAAGGATGTGGGAGGGATCTACAACGTCGTCCTCTCGTACCAGTCCGGCTGGCAACCCAACGCCAATTCTATCTACACTACGAGTAACCTCGCGACCACGGCACCGGCGTTTAGCCAGTACATCGCGCCACAGGCGTACAACACGTACGACTCGCAGAACACGTTCGAAATCTCGCCCACGGACGGTCTCGAAGTCTACCTGGGTGATAGGTGGTGGGTTACAGACCTCTCGCAGTCAACGTATGTGTGGTACCCGCTGGTGTCGAGGAGTCTCGTCCGCCTGCCCGTGTGGAAGCCCGACGCATCGAGCCCGACAAAGTACTCCGTCCCCGCGAACTCGACCTTCCCACTGTCCAAGACCTCGACGACGGTGATGGGGAATACGTCGCAAGCCAAGCTCAACGCGTGCTCGGCTTGCCCCTCCGGTGAAATCGCACAGTATGTGGGCAACGGCAACACCTTCACCCTCCACAACGTCTCCACCCCGAACGCTAAAGGAGGGGACGTGTGGATGAGCGTGTTCTATTCGATTCAGGATGCGTACCCGAGCTGGCGCTTCGGTTCAGTCCAAGTCGGTAACGGAGAGCCAGTCAACGTCACTTTCCCCACCGGTGGCAGCCCCAGCGGCGTGCTCATGGATACGCCAGTGAAGGTCTCGCTCAGCGCAGGCAACAACGATATCACCTTCGGTGCCCCAACGGGGAACCAGACCCAGTACGCAGCGGATATCAGCCACGTCATTGTCTGGCAATCCGACGAGTAGAGCTCACTTTAGCATCACAGTCACTTTACCTAGCTTACAGTGTTGGGAATCAAAGAAGTATTCGAAGTCACGAACAGAGCACAGGCCCGCGAAATTCCGTCTTGAATGTGACCATAATGATATGAGTATGTCTGAGAAAGATGTAGACGGGGAATGGTTAAGAGACTCTACCGCCAGATAGCTGAGAAGTAACTCGCAGACCCCCTCTCCCTCTCCCTCCTCGCTCCCTCTCTCTGGCCCTCCTCCTCCACCCTCGCTTCCCCACCGGCACCACCTCCCACGCTGCTGACGGGCCGCAACATCGAAGCCTGCCTGACGAAAATCCCTCTCCCCAGCCCACCTCCTCCCGCCTGCGCGGCGCTTGGCATGAGCAACGGCTTACTCGGCCTCTCCCTCCTCGCCAGGTCCGGCTGGTACCGACTCGGCAGAATATGCATCCCCTCTTCCCTCTCATAGTACTCTTCCTCATAATGCAGCCGTGCTGCCCTCAACTGCTCTAGGATTCCCTCGTATAGCTCAATCTCGCCATCCAACAGCCGCCTCCCGAGCGCATGGAAGTCCTCAACACGCTCATCGTGCATCCGGTCCATCTCGGATAAAGTGACGTTCAACACCGTCTCGCAGCGCGACGCTAACGTCTCCTCCTCGCCCTCTTTGCTCTCTCCAGTGGAGGGAGATGTGATCTCGACGTACCGCTTGAGGGTTGACGCATGCGTGTCGAGTAGAGCCTGTGCGTGCGTATACGGGCGGGAAACGTCCTTGACGCGCTCGTGCTGTCGGAGCAGCGTCTCGCGCGCGTGGTGGTCGTAGATGTCCGCGACGGTCTGCAGCGTCTCGGCAGTATTCTGCAGAGCGGAAGTGAGGTTAGTGCAGTCAGCGCAGTCTTCGCGCCAGCACCACGCGCCGTTTTCGTTGGTAGCGCCAGTCTCACTCCGCTTGCCCAAATTGCCCATCGGAGGACCATGGATCCTGTGCGCCTCTTCATCATCCACTCCTTCCTCGTCCCCCGGGCCGGCGCCAGCACCGGTGATCGTGCGCAACAGTGTGTAGGAGAGATCGCGATACGCCCCTGCGTTCCGCACACTCCCCTCCCTCAGGCCTTTGTATGCTGCCAACACCCCCTGCTTGCCCGCATTGCCACCGCCGACGCCGTTGATGGTCTTTTCTTGCGCACGCAGGAACGCCTCCATGCGTTCGGCCTCGATCTCGGCTTCGCCCGCGTCGAAGTTGAATTCGGGATGCCACGTCTGTGCAAACAAGCCCTTGCCTCCGGCGTCCTTCAAGTATGCCGCTGCTCGGCCACGCCACTCTGCATCCCCTACACAGCTCAGGAAGAAGCGCAGCGGTGGAGAGTACCGCAGGATTGGGTGGCGGACGAGGCGCGAGATCCACATCTCGAGATCCGCGCGGCGCGTTTCGATAAAGTCGCCCGCAAACCGCCCCGCATACTGCTTCTCGGGGAGAGGCGGCAGCGGCACTGCCGAATAGGTGCGGCCGAGCACCTGGGCGAGCCATTCGAACTGCGTGTACCGACGTACCACAGTCACCTGCTCTCCCGGCGGCCAGGGACCACCCAGCGGGTCGTAAGGTAGGCACGAGTCGCTCGGAGCGTCCGCATCGAGAGGGAAAGTGGATGTGACGTGGTAGATGGTGTACTCGTGCATCCCGTTGAGCTTGGTGCGTTTCTCGGGATGGTGGACCTGGACGAGGAACGGTGGCGATTTGGACTTCCATTTGGGCCCAGCGGGTCCGGCAATGACAAAGTGGTGCGCAGGGTTGGGCGAGAGACCGTCCTTGGTTCTGCCCATGATGAGCTGCGTCGGAGCGCTGGCTTCGACGGCGGCCTCCTCCTCCTCTTCGACGACCTTTGCTAGTGGTACCGGCTGGCCGTTAGAGACCTTTCGAGCCATGGTTCGTGTCTGATCATCGCCATCAGCCGGGGCAGAGTTGGACAGGACGTAGTCCTCAGCACCAGAGGTGACGAAGCTCGCAAAGCGGTTGAGCGTCTTGCCGCCGAATAGCGAACCCTTCCAGTCTGTGACTGGCGAGGTGGTTGTATTTGTTGGGATTGCATTCGTGGCGATGTCCTGCTTTTGAACCGGCGCGACACTGATTTGTGGCAAGGCTGAGACTTTTGTCAGATCTGTGGTCGTGCCTGGCGACTGTGAAGTGACGATCTTGGACCAATTGATTGGGTTGCTTTCGTTCGATGCGGTGGGCAGGCCATCAACCGCTTTTCCAGGACTAGGGAAGCTATCCTCCACGATGCGTGCATCGAGGGTCTCTCCTCCCGCAGGCGGTTGGACTAGCAGTTGCTGACCATCAGCCGCCTGTTGCCAAGGAGCTATTTCGCTACCAGTAGCAAGGGCTGCAATTATCGGCGTGGGAGTGAGAAGCTCCGATGGTGCGGAGTCGTTGGACGCTGATCTGGAAAGCTCGAGTTCAGGTGTCTGACTCTTTTCTCCGGCTTCCTCTGCTCCTACCTCCTCGGCGACCGTCTCGACCTTGGGCTCCGGCTTCATATCGAGGAATTGCGAGACACTCTCCACGATCCCACTTGCCCTCCTTTTTTCTTCCACGTGCTCGTTCTTGCCTTTCACCTGCTCTGCCTGACCCGAGACTGCTGCCTGCGAGGTGCCGGTCTTTGCTTGCGGAGGAGGAAGCTCGTTCATCTGACTGACCGAGGGCGACATGGTAAAGTCCTGAATGATACAATACCACCCTTGCGGGATCAAGCCCCTGGTCGGCACGCCGTGCTCATCCCAGACGACACCTAGACTCCATCCTCCAGCGAGCTGCTCATTGATGATGTCAAATGGCTGGCCAGCGCGGATGACAAGTTCATTGAACGCGGGCTCGCCTTCGAAGTCATAGAGAGCTCGAGCGGGCTTGCCCATGCCGGGACGGAGCTGGTTGGCCGAGACGGGACGTGGCGCGCCATTGGTCGCAGTGAGCATGGAGCTTGTGGTTGCGGCTGGCTCTGTGGGGAGGGCGGCCTTGTCTTCGCCGTCGAATTTGCCGTCGACAACGATGGCTGGTGAGGGCAGAAGGCTCGAGCCTGCTGAACCGGCTTCGATGCTGCGACCGGGATTGGCATCGATGGTGGTTGCTTCCTCTGTGTTCGATTTTCCCTCACGACTGTTGGCAAGAATCTTGCTAGGGGTGCTACTGGCCGCCGCGGCGTCAGGAATATGTCGCATCGAGGCCGACTTGGTCGGACTGGCTGTGGTTCCCCAATCGAGGTCGAAGCAGCTTCCATCTTTGACTCGGAGGCGATGGCTTGTCTTGGAGAACTCGATCTCCTCATCATCAGCCAAGAGCATGGACGGCTCCCTGGACCGCTCTGACTCGGCGTCAAACGCCGAGCTACTGGCGATTGACATGCCACTCGGAGAATGCGTTATTGCGCCAGTCGTGCTCTTCTCTCCATTGTCTTGGCGGTCAGATTGGGGACTGGCAGTGAGGATCGAGCTGCGTCTGTCCCTCTGAGACTTGCTGGCTTGGCGAGAAGTCCGGCGACGGACAGTACCTGCTTGTGGACCGCTCTGTCCATTCTCGGCTACGCTAGTGGGGCGAATGGTAGCATCGCTGTCTTCGCGAGCATGGTGATTCGTGACGTTGCGGAACAGAGAAGCCGTGAGACCTGCCTTAGCAGACGTAGAACGAGATATGGTTGCGTTGGTATCGACTGTACTTGGTTCCTCGTCCATGTGAGAAGCAAAGACGCTCTCGGCAGATGGAAGGGAGCTCGAAGGCGAAGCCTTGACTGTGTCCCGATGCGATCCTGGCGGGATGACAACGGCATCCATCTTGAGCGCATCGCCGAGAATGCTTTGAGACGCAGTGTGAAAGATGGAACTGCCGTGGCTCTCTGCTGTAGCATCACGCTGATGATGTTGCATGACGACGGAGGATCGGGCATCAGCGACGTTGAAAGCGCCGGCGAGACCATTGAAGCGATCACCTGTGATTTGAGCCTGAAGCATGCGAACTTGATTGCTGATTCTAGGTTTCGCCTTGGTGCCAGTGTACTGCGGTTTGACGCCTGTGTTTTGGCTGGACAGAAATCCGGAGGGGGAGGCGGTGGTTGCAGCCTCGAACATATTGCGTAGATTGCCTACGCGTGAAGCACCTGTCGCATTGATAGCGATAGGCTCGTTACGGATGAGACGGGTTGTATTTTCTCCGATCTCGATATCGTCCGAGCTCGGATCAAACACTCTGCTGACCGAGGGAGCGGTGTACGTGCGTGTACGAACGGCCGGTCTGGACGCGGACGGAGATTTGCTGTCATGCTCCTCATCGCTAGATGCCTCGAAAGCGTCGACAAAGTGATCGATTGTCGAATCGTCGTAGCCGTGTCCGAGTTGAGCACGACTGATGGTGGCAGTAGATGGAGAGTGTGTGGTGAAAGAGCCACCGGTGGTATGAGTTTGAATGTAGTGACGAAGTGCGATCGAGTTGCAGGTTCCAGTGTTGGCGGATGAGAGATGCAAGGGTTTAGATGGAGGTGGTGGACGAGAGAGGGTGCCTGCTCGACTGGGAGTGACTGAGCAAATCGAGTCTGTGGGAGACATGTCGCGCACCATCTTGACGAGACTGAGCGATTTTGCTCTCGAGGGCGAACAACGAATTTGGCAGTTCTTAGAATTGTAAAGATTGTGTGCTTCGGCTGATCCGAGTGATCTCCAGCTGAGGCTGATATTGCTTTGTATATGCTGATAGATGCGGATGATTTGGATGTGTGATAGACGAGAGTTCCCAGTCGGCGTTTCCGATCTTGCTACTGGAGGGAGGCAAATGAATGATGACGGCGCGCCCGCTGATGATGAAAGACGTTTGGACAATGCAAAGTGGGATGCTATGGCGAATGCTTGCGATCTGAATTGCTGGGATGTGGGATATTGCGGCTGACGAGCTCGCTTCACCAAGCAGAGCTGGCTACGATGATGATGATGGTGATGATCAAACTCAAGACGAACACCCTTGGAAAGAGTCCCAGGCAAGGTCGGGTGTTGCTTACTGTGGATTCAGGGTCCACTGGTGTTGATCCCTGTTGCCGTTGCTGCACAGTTGAATTCCAACCCAACTTTTGTATTGCGCTCCAAATAGCAACCGCAGCCCCTAAATCCAAATGCGTGCATGAATCATGCATGTCAACCGAAACCAACACCAAACACTCGACTCAAAAGTCACACTCTCGCTCGCTCGTTCGCACGCTGTCTCTTCTTTGACAACGACCGAGCTACTCTTTGCGCCAATCTGGACGGCAATGGCGCCACACTCATCCAACATCATCCCAGTCTCAATCAAGCATGGTTTGTGTAAGTCGAACGCGGTACATGATTGCGGCATCTAAGTGGATCTATCCTGACAATGGATTAGCGAGACGGGCGTCAGGCATAGTAGTAAAAGCTATGGTCGAATATGAGTCTTGGCCATGGGAATTCTGGTCCTTGTGACCTGAGCAGGTGACTTTCCCAATCGATATTGCAACTCGATATTCCCGGACGACGGTCAGCAATAGCGATCATCCCAACGCTTACTCTCATGACCGTACGACTGGCCTTGTGCAGCAGTCGATGTGTGACCATCATGCGTCAGGTACGGGTCAATCGACGATCCTTCCCTCTGCCCCTCTGAAGTCCTCTCGTACCTGTCTTGGCCATTGCTATACTCCTGGCTTCGAGGAGAGACATGGCCGGTTGCATCGGTCAGTGGCGAGCCTGAATCGAGTGGCTCGGATGGTGCGTCCGGCTTTTCGTTGAAGTCAGGCCTGGCCTCGGATGCATGAGTGCTCGACTGCTGAGGAGGCTGTGCTCCGTATGACGAAGCAGAGTCGTTCGCCAGAGCAGCTCCAGGCATGGAGCTGAGAGGCGTCGGCTCGTGGTTCCCATGACTAGCATCAAAGAGACCAAGCCCGACACCTCCCACCTCACTGTAAGCCTCGGGCTTAATGTTCTGGCTGTCAGCGTTTGGGTTGCAGTACGCGTCCGAAGGATGGATCGTCGACAGACGTCGGCGAAGCTCTGTGTTGGGGCTGCGGAAGAGATTCGGCGGGCCAGACGTCTTGTTGAAGACCATCGACCCTTGCTGATACAGCTGCGGGTGATACTGACCCTGCTGTTGCCAACGACCCGCAGGGTCAACCGAGAGCTGTCGAGTCATCTCCACAGGGGTTCCGTTAGATGCAGAGCTTAGCCCTTCGCGCCTCATCAGCTCCCCTTTGTGACTCCAAGCTGGTGAAGCAAACGTATGCGTGCTGGGGCCAGAAGGGCTTTGGTCACTCCATTCGGACTCGGTCGCATGCATGGTAGCATGCGCGAAAGGATAGCCGCCTTGCCAGCTTTGACCATACTGACCAGCCTCGTGACCATGCATCTTGCTGTCGGTCTCCGCTAGACCCGGAAGAGCCTGCATGCCCAAGTTGGGACGAGCCATGACTATGCCGAACGGAGGTGGCTCTAGCACCTCCGGCGGAGCGAGCCCGCTTGCTTGCGTGAACAGAGGCGGAGGAGGTGACATCGAAGTACCCATGCGCGTGTAGGGAGCCTCGACAGTGCTGAATTCACTCGCTCGGCCGTAGCCTCCATCACCCATCTCGGACCAGTACCCACTCGGCTGCATGTTGACATGCGAAGGATATGTGTATCGAGTGCCATTGTAGGCGGTGTACAGCTGAGCAGCGGCAATGTGATGATCTTCGTTGTGGCTCGCTGAGGTGGGAGTGGCCGGATACTCTGTCAATCCTACACGCAGAAGCGGATCCTCGAGCATGTCGTCCTGACTCACTCCTGTATGTCCAACACGGGCATGTTCTTGCTCGCGTCGATGGCCTCCACCTACCATCTGCCTGTTGTCAACCGAGCCATGGCTGTGAGTGTTGGCAGGTGGCTGGCGACTAAGGCCGGATGGAGAGCGATTCTGAGCAGCGGGACGCGTTTTGCCTTGTAGTCGACTCCGATTGGTGTGGGTCATGGTGTGGCGATGCATCACATCTTGGCGACGGAAGCACTTGCCGCAGATATGGCACTCGTACTTGATCTGGTCGTCATGTGTGGCCCGGTGTCGCAGCATGTGCTCATGTCGCTTGAAGATCTTCCCGCAGAAGCACTGATACGGAGGCTCGGGCTTAGGTCCATAGCGACGTCGCTTCTTACGTACAGTGGAGCCGTTGGCTGAGCCGCTATCAGCATTGTTGAGCGTATGTTCATTGGCAAGAAGGGGCGAAACACCCATAGCCTGATGATCGAGGTTGTCACCGACACGCTGTTGGGCTCTGTTGGAACGTGTGGCGTAGCCGACGCGCACGGGGTTGGGGTCTTGTTGGACAAATAATTGCTGATCAGGAGCGTAGTGAGAAGAGGAAGCAGAAGACCAGTTTCCCGTGACAGTCATCTTGTTGTGGGGCGAGTCCAAGTGTGAAGACGTCGAACGAGCCGGGTCAAACCAAGTGGCGGCGGTCTGTATGTCCATGAGACGCGTAGAAGCTCGCGTCGTCAACATGTCACACGCTTATCTTTAAGCGCAGCTTGTGTGACTTTACAGAAGCGCAAGTGTGATATGCCGAGCTATGCACAAGGTTGGCTGACGTCAGGAACCGACTAGAAGGGCCTTGAACACTGCTGGTGGAAGAATGACACGAAAGTAGACTTGCAAATCTGTGGCAAGGTCGGTGATCAACGCAATTACGGTGTCCAGGTCGCAGACCTTTTGACAGTGTGTTGTGACAGAATAAGGGTGATATGTTGGGAAAGAACTTGACATGCGATGCCAGAACTCGTCGCTTATCGGACGGTGAATCTTGCCGGATCTGTGTAAGATATCAATCAACTCAGTGCCGAAAGCGAGTGAAGATGCCGGTTGGAAGGGAAGCTTTGAACTGAAGATGCAGAAGCGAGATCAGAAGGGAAGGGAATTCGGAGGAGGACGTAGCTCGGGCATTGTCTGCTTTTAGTATCTCTTCAGCTTGATCGGCTCGGCTGTGAAAGAGCCTAGACGAAACGAGACAGGATTCGGGGCGGAAACGACAAATGAAGCTCAACACAGCCCTTTTTTTTCCCGTACTCCCGAGGAAAGGTCACCCGTTCCAGGGGCAAGCGGACTTGCATGAACGGCATTAGCACCCCTGGCCAAGAAACAGCACAGTAGATGCTCGAGTGGAGAGGCGAGGCCTTGGATGGTCGGGACAGGAATCACCCAGAACTTTTTGACCACGAGTGGCACCAAATCTGCCCTTCAACTTTGCCATGAAACACGGGGGCGGGCTGCATGATGAGATGGTCCCAACGATGAAATTTTGACAGGGTTGCCTTGCATACAACATTGTTTTGTAGGAAAGTGCCGGAGAGCCGGTTGTTCTATAGCGTGCGTCATTCCCAGCTAGAGCCTTCAGCTAGTTCGCTGGCAGATAAAGCCTTCGTGTCTCTAGGCTGCGGTCTGGCCGCATCGACTGTAGACGCTAGCATGGTGGTACCTCTCCACCCTTGCTCCGAGCCAAGAGCGAGATACCACAGTGCGGGACAGCTTTGCCGAACCAGAAAGCAGCAGTTGGGAACGAGATACCGGCCTTGATGAAGCCAAGGCGGAGCCAAACAATAAGCGTACGGCGTCGGTGACGAAAATCAGCGATCGTTGTTGTCGGCCTTGCTTGCATTCGGCGCATGCCATGCAAGCCAAGGCGGTCTGTGCCTTTGCAACGAGGTGAGTTGTGGTCCAGAAGACATTGTCTTCAGAGGACAGTGCAGGTACCTCGTCTCATCATCTAGCGTTCCGATTTTTCAGCCCAACAATCAGTCAGGTAGTAGGGCACCGCAGGTCCAGAACATGAAGGTGAGTTGACTTCATATCGGTCCGTCGCCAGCATCCAGGCTTAGTCTCGCACGACGTGGCGTCACCTCTCCTCGGTGGTTTCTCCAACAATGCACATGGGTGCCGTGCCAGCGAGCCAGTTCCATCATCGCTCTATCTCGGAGCGTTTATCTGGAGCTGAACTAGATGAATAAGGGGCTGTGGTACGAGACACGGATACAAAGTACAATGCCGATGAGTCCAGTTTTGTTTGGAGTCACGAGCATCTCTGTCATCTGGGTGTGGTGTACCGGTACTCTACGATTCGGAAGCATCTGCCGGGGCGGAACTCGATTGTCGCAAGAGAATGTCGGTCAGCGATTCCGGTGACGCGCAGCATGCTCCTTGCACAGGATCACCATGCGGATATCCGATCCCGACAGCCGATATACAGTACCCTTGCTTTGCCAGAAACAGGCACCGGTACAGGTACAGTAGTGAGCCCACTGTTTTGTCGAAGAACACTGTAGCACGTTCGGAGAACGCTGCAATAACATGAGATAACTGCTTCCGAATTGTCGCTCGGACAGGTCTGCGCTCGGATCTCGCTCGGTTGGGGGACTGCATCATTCTTGGTCTCAATTAAGTGCGGCTTCGACATCGATGAACAAAGCAAGGTGCAAGCCAAAATGGTCGGCTGCTTCTGACGCAGTACCGACACTGTGCTGCTATTGTTCGCGTGACTGTCGGCAGTGAGCTCAGAGAAGACCAGTGCCTTAGCGCCGAACACTGAACAAACAAATGCAAGCTCGGACCTCCGCACTAGGAGATGTTGTCGCGATCTAGGAGCTTTGACCTTGTGTCGATGTTCGGCGTACAGCTGCATCACTGTTGCTCTAAAAATGGATAAAAGCAACGTTGGGCCTGTTTCGATCAGGCTAGAACAGTGATGAGGATGGTCAATTTCGGCTTCTATTTCTCATCCTAAGATTGTCGCCTGAAAGACTCGTTGAAACTCGCTGTCCTTCTAGCGAGATTAGGTTGATTGTCCTCGGCGTTCGACGCTGACTATGAGGAGGACCGTGCTTGCTACCACGTTGAATGAATAGGCCTGGACTCCCACTCTTTCATCATGTTAGGAAGTGATGACGGCGAGGGGTACAGTCAAGGCCACCTCGCCAAGCCCTATTGTCCGGGCCACGACATGGCAGAACCTGTGGTGGGGACGCTGCCCCCGTGTTGACAATGAGACTTCATCTTGAGTCGTCATTGTTTCCGTCGGAGGTCAACTGAACTCGATCAAAAATCGGGTGTGTGAAGTGGTACGGGGTGGTTGATTGTCAGAGAAGCCGTTCATATCACCATTGATGACAACAAAGGCTGGGAGCAAAGAGCCCAGCTAAGTGGACTATACACAAAGCGATTTTCGGGCGCAATCAACATGGTGACGTTGTCGGCTCAAGAAGACGATCGTTGCTAACCAGGAATCGTGAAACGCCGGTTAGCGCCCTTGTCGGCCCTTGCACGACATCTAGTGGGATGAACAAGCAGGTCAGCACAGCGACAACTTCTGTGTGCTGAAAGGAGTGACTGAGACTGGAAAGCGCTAACTTATTGAACAAGCTGCCTTCTCTAGCACGATGTCGACACAATAAGCGGATCTGGTATAGTTATGACGCGCTCACAAAGTCCTTGTGCAATTCTTTCCCGCAACGAATAACAAAGATGCATCCCAAAGTCTGCTAGCTTCTCTCAAAGCTTCCGCTCTCTGGTCAATGTTTGACAACCCCATCGACGAGCCTGCTCGCAGGCAAGGACTTGTCACGGCGAGGCTGCAGACGTCGTTAGTGGCAGAAAATACTGTGTTTGTTAGATCGCAACCTAAAGCGAGTCAAGCTGATTTTTTGGCCAACTTTTTGCTCCACATTCTCGTAAAACGGAAATGGAAACCAAAAAAAAAGGGACCCACTCAGCCATTCCTTCTTCTGCTTGTTGGCTTCAAGCCATCAACAGCTCAGCCCACTCGACCAACGGCTTTGGGCTCAGATCCCGCAAGGAACTCGGCAGAATCCGACGCGGGGAGCATGGGACGATGGTGCAAACCCACACGAACCCGGGTGTGGCCGCGTGGCGGCAGCTGTATCGCTCTCTCTTACGATCTTCGGCCGCAGCTGTGCGGTTCAACAGGCCGGCAGCACGCAATACACGGCGCTACCTCAGGGACGAATTCGCATCACTCTCGAAACACAATGAAGCCAAGCGCGTCGGTGACAAAGCATCGATCACGACGATCGACAATAAGAGGCTAGGCGAACTCAAGACGCAAACAACCAACACGCTCGCATTCCACCTCTCCTCCTCTCTGTACGGTTCTACCGGTGGTGCAGCCCAGGAGAATCCACCGCCAAGCCCGTCGTTGCCCACTGCAACCAACCCTGTTGATGTCAAGGTGGGGCAATCGCGTCTGGCACATCGACTGGTTTCGAACCTCTCTTCATTAACGTATCACCATCTCTCGCCTCACACGCAAATGCAGATGCACACGCACAGGATTGTCGCGCGGAAACAGAAGAGGCTCACATCTCTCGCGCGGGTGCTCTCTGCGCGTTCCAACGGAGCTTCTGAGTACGGAGAAGAAGAAGGGTTTGGAGGAGAAGTGATGCTCAATAGACAGCACATGAAGCTCAACTTCCTGCAACCAAGCGGCAAGCCGGTCCGTGGGCCTGTGAGTGCCAAGTTCAACGTGTGGGATGGACAAGACCCGGAAAAGCTCGCCTCGGTGGGCGGATTAAGGCAAATGGAGGCAGATCTGGCCACGGTGGAAGCGCTTCTGCAGAGTCAAGAGGCTAAGTTTGCGAGGTATGGCGATAGCAAGCAGGTGAGAGAGTTGAAAGAGGAAGCGGCACTGTTGCAAAAGAAGATCAAGACGACCGCGAAAGGTTTAGTCGCAGCGCAGGAGAAGTCGAGGGTGGAAGAGATTGCGATTCAGCATCTGGCCGACCTTGTGGCAGCAGCACAGGATGCAGAAGGATTGCTGTTGGGGAAAGAGCGGTGGCTGAAACGGCGGCGAGACGAGTTCCTACCACCATAGTCAGTGCATCAACACACATTTGACATCATATACCCTATTCAACCATCTCTAACCATCTTGTTCGTAGGAGTAACGTCGTTCCTCTGACGAGATTCTCGGCAATCGGCAATTAAGCTGAAAATGACAGGGTCCACAAGCGCATATTTCCAGTCTGTGTGTGTTTTGGCACGCGTCTCTGTGCATGAGTGTTGTT
Source organism: Ustilago crameri (assembly GCA_024271935.1). Classification (NCBI taxonomy): domain Eukaryota; kingdom Fungi; phylum Basidiomycota; class Ustilaginomycetes; order Ustilaginales; family Ustilaginaceae; genus Ustilago; species Ustilago crameri. Next base: position 162,937 of record JANBMJ010000011.1, read on the forward strand.
CTCACGTCAAACCTCTACCTCATCCTTCTCACCATCACATCTTTGCGCCTTGAGGACCATGCCGCCACCACCACCCTCTCGGCCGACCTACCTGATGGGTGGCTCGCCCTCGCTTACTAGCCAGGACGATAGCACACATGTGGAAGATAGCATGCGCGGGGCCGCGCCAACTCGCAATGCAGCTCTGCCGACGTTATCGCGACAGGACGCATACGCCTTGCTGACAACGCCAGACGCCACCGCTCCACCAGCGTTCGTGTCGAGGGCGCAGCGGATGACAGTGCCCACCTCGCCCGTCGCCAACGCGGCTTCTGGTTCGGCCACCCCGCTGGTGCAGCCCAATCACCTGGCTGCGCAGCCACCGAGGATAGAAAGAGTCCAGGCACAGACGCTGTTCACGCGGCCCGCGGAAGGTGCAGCTTTTGCCCGCCCGATGCAGATGGACGAGAGCATGGATGCATCAGCGTCGGCGTCGGCGTCGTTTGCGTTCCCGAGGATCCAGCGAGCCGCGGGCATGCCAGCCGTATCCACAACCGCACATGCACACGGCGGGCTGTTCGCTTCGACACTCGCCTCTCACCGAGCAGCCGAAGCGACTGCACCGACTCAAGGGTATCCGCACCCGACTTCGCCGAGCAACTCCTCGCTGGACATGGCTGCTCTCGCCGCCGAACGCCGGATACGCGAGCAACGCCAGGCGTCGCGAACCGCCGTGGTTCCCGGCAGAGTCGTCTCGTTCTCTACTAGTAACACTCCGGCAATGACAACGCCAGTTACCACCGCTGCACCGCCACCGCTGCCTGGCCGGATGCCCACAGCAGCAGCGCATAGAGGTGGGGGAGGTGACCCGAGCTTCTCCCACCTCGCCGCTGGCGGCCGGGGAGGATATGGCGACCTCAGTCTCTCGCTCTCCACCGACGCCCCCTTACCGGCTAGAAGGCTGTTCGCATCGCCCACATTACCCCCGAATTCCTCAGCGAGCTTCTTCGCACACCCGACCACACCTCACCGCGCAGTGGACGAATCAAATCCACTCACCGAAGAACCCTCATCCACCTCTCTCCACCATCCCGACCAGATTGAGACGGTCGCACTGCGCAAATGGGACGGCACTTCTGTTACGCTCCCTGCCTACCTCGTCTCGGACCAGCCTGAATCGGCAGTTCAGGAGGTGTTCCACTACGACGCCGTCCACCGCTTTGACATCAACGCGCTCACCTCGGCGCACGATGCGGCGGGTTCGGGTACTGCTACTGTCGAAGAAAAGAAGGGGGAAGCGGAGGATGCACTGTTGGGGATCCTAGAGGTGCAGGTGGGGCTGAGAGGCTTGCATGGGTGGTACGGGCATACCTACGTCAACTCTTCCCATAACAAGGAGGGGGAGGGGAGACGCAAACGCCGCCGTTCTTCCTCTTCTTCCTCTCACTCCTCCTCTTCTTCTTCCTCCGGTTCATCGCCGATCATTGTGTACGACAGCTTTGGCCGGGTGCGCGGTACCGTAACGCTCCCCTCATACACCTCTCGAGGCGGGCCTTCTTTCCCGCTTCCACCGCCACGCGAGACATTCGCGCTGCGCCACGCGGCTACTGCGCAGCTCGTGCTCACCGCGACCAATCGGTTGGTCGAAAAAGAGAGCCAGCTCGCAAAGCAAGTAGAGCAAAGGGGAAGGGGAGGCGCGAGGGAGGTACGATCGCACAAACGCGCGCTGGCGGCTTTTCAGGCTAAGCACAGAGGCGCGCTGCGAAAGGGTCTCCAAAACGCGCTCCTCGATTCGGCGCTCCTCACGCCCGGCTCACTCCCATAACGAGTCAAAACAAGGAAGGGCAGCTAAGGTATGGTATCATTCACATTACGTCTATAACTGAGCATATCCATGAAAAGAATAACCGACCGATAAAATGTATAGATAGTGTACAACAGATCCCATCCCAATCTAATGCGAAATCCATCACTGTTCACTTGCCCGCCGCCAATTCTTCTCCTGGCGTGCTCTTGCGACTCCCACTTCCTCCCGCGTCCGATCCGGTTTCTAGTGCCGACTCGTTCCTCGCGGCCTCCAGCACCGAGTTGGACATCTTCATCCCCAGCAACCTCTCGACGGGGTCCTTGCCCCTGCCCGCAATGTTCAGCGGGGCACCGAGACTTTCCTCCTTCGGACCCGTAGCGGCGCTCATGCTCCTCTCCTTCGCCAGTGCGGTCCCTTTGACACTGAGCCTGGCAATCGTGTTGGCCAAATCCTCGGCGCTCGTACCAGCGAGCAATTCGCCTGCTGGAACTGCAGTTGTCGCCGGCCCACTTGACTTGTTCGAGTGTCTGCCCGGTCCAGCAAGCGGTGTTTGCGCAGGCGGATTGGTCGACTTCCTCCTCGCCAAATGTGCAACATTTCCTCCCGCAACCAGAGGGAATGGATAACCATCCGAAGGCTCGATTGCTCCAGGCGTTCCATCCGAGGCTCGACGCGCCAGAGACGGCCTCCTCGGTCTGGCACCTGGCGTCTTGGCGATATTGCTCCTTGCCTCATCCACGACTTCGTCCGCTTCGGGGTTGTGCGGTGCATCACCGCCAGACTGACGGACAGCACCGCCACGCCGCGGTCCAGATGGCTGAGACCAATGTGGAGTGGCAGGCATGTCTTGTGCTCCGCCACCATACGCCGAGGTCGTCGGGAACATGGGATTGAAACCAGCTGCCGCGCCACCATGGACAGGTGCGCCCGGCGCTGCATTCACGTACCCTGCATTCTGCTGCGCCATGGTCGAGCCAGCCGTTTGCGTGTTGTCATCGGCGTCTGGACTCAATGGACCCACGTCGGGGCTCAAGAAATGCGGATGCATGGGCGGGGTCTGTGGCACCTGATGGAAAGTGAACCCGGGCATCCCAGGAGTCATGGGCACCTGCATACGCGCAGTCATGGGTGTCATCTGATCCGCCGCTGCACCAAAGCTATTCGCAAAATTGTTGTTCGACGGCAGTTGGATGCGGCCAGGATGCGAGTTGGTTGGGACAGGAGGAGAGGTGAGACCTGGCGACATCAAGTCCGAGGGCAAGTAGGACGAAGCAGCACCAAAGCCATTTGCTGGCAGCGTGATGGACATGCCATAGTCGTCATCTCTACCCGGAGCATTCTCGTCCGCTGCGTCATTCGAGTCGGTGAAGAGTCCGAACGACTTGGCGGCCGAACCACGGCGATCGGAAGCAAACCCCTCATTGTTCTGTCGAGCATCATCGATGCCGCCAAACATGGAGAACGACTGTTGCGCCGATTGTCCCTGCATTCCTCTGCCAGCATCAGCAAATGCAGAGAAGCCCGCAGCAACTTGCTGCTGCTGCTGTTGGCCGTACCGTTGCTGCTGTGACTGTAGCTGAGCTGGATACTGCTGCCCTAGCTGGAGCTGTTGCTGGTTGAGAGTCTGATACGCAGTCTGACCAAAAGATGGCTGTCCTGCCTGTTGCTGCTGCGGCACAAACGGCATGGCTGCACCACCTCTCTGGTGTTGCGACAGCTGACGCGGATATTGTTGCATTGGCTGTCCAGGCACTGGAGGCAGGACTGGTGCTCGGACGTTGTTGGTCATGTGCGATGGCAAAGCTGCCGCTGCGAATGCGCCCGTATACTGAGCAGGGTTGCCTGGGGTGCCGATGGCCGGGCCATTCTGCGCTGCGAATCGATCAAAGTGGACCTTGAGTGTTCGCCCGCTGTACTCGTATCCATGGTAGAGGCGCACTGCATTCTGAGCATCCTCCTGAGAAGCAAACAGCACCGTACCGAATCCGCGACTGCGACCATCGGGACCAATGGCGACATCGGCACGTTGAATGTTGCCGGCAGCGCGGAAGAGGTCCTTGAGGTCTTGCCACTGACAGTGGAAAGGCAAGTTGCCAACGAAGAGGACCCGGCCAGCGTAAGATGTGGTTGGCATTTGCGAGTTGAATGGCTGCGACTGCATCGATGGATTGCCTCCAAGTGCGCCAGGGCCTTGTGGCCATGGAGCCATAGCAGTAGCACCTGGGAAGCCAGTGGGTACCGAGGAACCACCTGTGTTCTGTGAATACAAGCTAGTCGCATCGTTGCCACCATTGCCCCAGACACCTGCAGATGGCATAGCAGCGCCCATGCCGACTCCAACCTCGGACCCACGGCGCGACCCGGCCTGACTCGAGTTGAGTGCCTGAACCGCCGAGACGGATCGGTGTTGACCTTGACCCTGGCCACCAAAGCCAGAGTCATAGCCAGTACCTTGGCGTGAACGGTTGGGAGTGCCACTGCCAGAGTAATTTTGACCTTGCAACATGGCGCGTTCGAACTCGCTGCCGCCTTGACCCATATCAGAGTAAGCCGAGAAAGATGCTCGAGTGGAAGAGGGCAGAGATGAATCAGCGGCTCGAGCGAGCGGAGACAATGCTGAAGGAGAAGCACCACCGGGGGAGTGACCCTGACTGTTGAACCCTGGCGGCACACCAAGGTACTGTTGATTGTTGAAGCCTTGGTCGCTTCCTGCAAAGCCGCCAGAAGACGGACCGGTGCCGTTGTTTGCAATGATGGGCATGACTGCACTGCCAGCTACGCCAACCAAGCTTCCACTTCGATCGACGCGAACATCGAGCGTCCTTCCCTGCCATGTGAAGCCTCCAAGCATGTCGGCAGCCTTGATGGCATCCTGTTCGGTCGCCATGAGAACGGTACCGTATCCTCGACTGCGGTTGTCGGCACTGAGAGAAACATCGGCTCGCAGCACGGTGCCAGCTTTGCGGAAGAGATCCTTGAGATCTTGCCAACGGACGCGATAGGGCAAGTTGGACACGAGTAGTTGGGTGCGGGGATCTGATGCAGAAAGGGGACCCGTGCTGGGTGCGGCTGGAGCACCTGTGCCGGTCGGATCGTAGGGATCGTTGGAGAGACCCGCTGTCATTGGTGATGCGTTGGAAGGCAAAGCATTGGCATTGTCAGCGCTGGAATAGCTGCCGGAAAACGAGCCGTGACGCGCTTCCATGGCTGCGGACGAGAGGTCAGCTGAGAGCAAATTGGTGGCCGAGCTGGAGGGCCCATCGGAAAAGGATTGACGTCCAAACGGCGGTCTTGATCCGCTGCCATGCCCTGAGGCGCCAGGCGGAGCCAAGGATGGCGACTCATTTCGGATGGCATACGACGAAGAGAGTCGGCGTTGGAGTTCTTCGCCGATAGACGACGCAATGAGCGAGCTTGGTGAGCGGGCGTTGAAGCCAGAAGATTGAGACTGGCCTAGCGAGTCTGTGGATGCAATAGCAAAGCTGTTGCGACCCGAGCCCACCAGATGTTGAGGCAGGGGCGAGTGCGCACGCTGTGTGGATGAGCCGGCGTGAAGTGCACTGGAAGAGACGCTGAGGTTGGACATTGCTCCGCTGCTGTTGTTGCGAGAATGATCGCTACTGCGTATACGGTCACCAAAGTTGAATTGTCCGAAGGATGGCGGCGTTAATTCAGCATTGCCAAGCGGCGAAGTAGCGAGATGCGAAGTGCCCGCAAAACCCTTTTGGGCACTGACGACAGAATGATCGTGACCCGAGGCGAAAGAGCTGGCACGGCTGCTGTGCGACTGTCCATCAGAAGCGATCCCGTGGATGCGATTCGAGACGCCAAGGCTGATGTTGGGACCGAACGCCGAGGCATGTGGCGAGAATGGCGAGGTCGCCATCTGAGACGTTGTGGCCGAAGCCGCGTCGGACGAGTTGGTGGAGGCGTGATTTGACATGCTAACCATAAACGTCTTTTGTGAAGGTTAGAGAAACTGGGCTTGGCTGGTCAAGACCCTCGGAGCACTGGCGTGCTGCACGCACCGGGTGTACCGTCTAGGCGAGTGACGACGCAAGTAACCGATGCCAGTGGTGGAAATGCAGTCGACGAAGCGTCCTGAGAGAGAGCAAACCTTGTTGCAGCTGCGTGACGTCAAAGAAGGCCGAAATGAAGCTTCGATGTTCGGATGTTCCGATGCTGTGTGTCCAAGACAGCTGACGAGCAACGGCAGCGGCCGAGAGTCGGCACGGACTGCAGCGAGATGGACTGATGCCGCTGGATGGCAGTGATGAAACAGAATTGATGCTGTGGCGCGATGATCGACGGACCGACGGTCAACGAACTTTATGCGGATGCGATGCAATGCGAGGACGAGAAAAAGTTTGTTTGGCAACGACGAGGCTGGGCAAGTGGCTCGGGAGATGCAAGCAATGCTGAGAGAAACAAGAACAAGCGAATCCAGAAGCAAGAAGACCTGGAGAAAGCAATAGAAGACAAAGGCCGAGTCGAGCAAAGAGGTGGTAAAAAGAAAGCGATGCAAAAGTCCCCTAACTGTGGCGATGAACGAAAAGCCCGAGCGATGTAAAGAGTAAAATGTACGTGACCCGACCGTATCCAGCGTATCCAGCAAAGACGTGTGCCTAGGATGACGCGCAACCTGAGCGAAGGATGCAAAGAGATGAAGATGATGGAGGGAAGGAGATGTGGAAAGGGATAGGGAAAGGAGAATGAATGACGAGCTGAATTGGCCGAAGCGCTAAGCGGTAGCACAGACAGGCCGAAGCTAAGCGGGGCACACAGGCTTGGAGAGTGGAGTTGAAAAGAAGCCGCCTGAGTTAGGAAGCAGCCAAGGAAGCAAGCCTTGTTGCCGTAGGCAATGCTGCAACTTGGCTACGCTCTTGTTTCCTTTGCTGGCTCAGATCCGAACGATTGAGCTTGGCTTGGCTGCAGTCCACGCTTCTTAGCGTGGGATTGGCGGTCAACTTTGCACGCGGCTAACAAGGATGCGTGCAGCACCGCAGCGTCATTGCTTGGATTTAGAGATGTCCGAATTGGCAGTTCAAGGGCTTTCCAAAGCTTGCTTTGCAAATGCTTAGTAATTTGCTTCTCCAGCCATTGCCCAAATTTTTGCGCTCACGAGACTTTGGCTCAAAATCAATTTCTTCTTGATCGACCCGCAATTTTCCTTCCAGCTGCAGCACTCTCCCTTACACGCAGAGCAGGAGACAACCCGGCAAATCGGGCTTGTGAGTGTCAAAGGCTCTTGAAGGTTGTTGCTCTTCTTATTCAACTTCTTCCGTAACGACACCGATAACGACAACCTCATCCTTGGCGCCAGTGCAGTTGACCTTTGCACACCTTCTCCCTGATTTAGCAAGACGCCGGCAGCTAGCTGTCGACCGGCTCATCCTCTCATCTCAAAATGGCGGCGACCAACTCTTGCCGCAAAGGCGTAACCAGCCTTTTGCGTAACCTCTCCATCGCATCAGCACCAGCCTCTTCATCCACACATCCTGCTTCGGCGCTAGCAGCGTCCAGATGCTTCTCTTCCTCGGCGTCAAGATCTGACTCCTCGTCGACTTCCTCCAACAGTGTAGCCCAGCAGTCTTCTTCGTCCTCTACGCCCTCAACAACGTCCACCTCGAAAGCACCTCGCACCATCCCTGCCTCGTCTCCTCTGCTCGACAAGCCATTACCCATCCACTTTCCTTCAAGGACTTTGAGAGACTTTCCCTCCTTGCTTCACTTTGCCGACCCTGTGCTGGATCCACACCCAGAGAACGTGATCCGATCCACTCCAACCAGCAGCACTCCGTACCCTGCCACTGTCACCTTCCTCAACGAGCCTCGCATGTTCCAGCCCACTCCTCCCTCGGCCGACTCGCTCGTCTTGTCGTCAGGCTCAGACGCTGACGAGGTCAACTCCGAACAGTACCTCTCGACTGTCACACCGCTCTCGGTCAAGGAAGTGCGTGACCTTCACCGTCATGCCATCGTCCTCAAGCGTGTCGTCCACATGACTACCAAGGGTAAGGACGCTAGCATGTACGCGCTCGTCATTGCCGGTAACGGTAACGGTCTGGTCGGTTACGGAGAAGGCAAGGACACCAACGCCTCGAAAGCTGGGCGCAAAGCGTTCCACGAAGCCGTCAAGAATCTCGATTCCGTCTCGATCCACAAGGGCTCCGACGGCTCGCGCACCATCGAGACTCAGGTCGAGGCCAAGTGGGGTGCCAGTCGCGTGGTCATGCGTCCTCGTCCCGCCGGATTCGGGCTTCGTGTGCCTCCCGTCATCCACGCCATTTGCCGATCCGCAGGTATCACGGACCTCAGCGCCTCCATCTACGGCTCGACGAACCCGGTGAATGTGGTCAAGGCGGCTTTGCAGATCCTTTGGGGAGGCGCTGCTCCCTTGGGAATGGGTGACGGCGTCGGCGGCCAGATGCGCAGGAAGGACAAGGGCCGTGGTATGCGCGGCCGAATCGAGATCGAGCGCAGCCGTGGACGCCGCATTGCCGAGATCAACATGTCAAAGTGATTGTGCGCTGTCAGGAAACAGCTTATCGACTGCTGCAAGGTTAGATCGTTGGAAAGGAGTGATATCCATCTTCGCTCATTGTATCACACATTCGCAGTCTTGTGAACAATTGTCATTATGTACATCAGCAAATATCGTCTCGGGCGTGCTCTGCAGGGAGCGGCTTGCCCGACTAAATCCTGTGAATTGAAAGCTGACAGAAGTCAAGCTTCGGAGAAATAAAAACAAAGCAGAATGAAGCGATGCTCCATAAAGCAATGAGTGACGGCCCGATGACCATGACAGTGTTCTTTCCTGCCTCTTAATCGTGCGTCAGCGCAATGGAAAAGGACACAAAGAACACAGCCTCATGCAATTCTCGGCAGTGCCGATGGGAGCTGATTGTGACAAAAAAGGCAATGCGTGACAACGCAAAACAAGGAAGTGATGTATGCGGCTCTTCCGAGTCGTGAGCACAGTAGCAAAGGGAAAGGCAAAGTCGCTGGCTAAAGCCAGTGGCTGAAGCTTCGTTCTAGACCCTTCTCACTATTTCATCGCCATGTCGCTCTGTCTTGTGAAACAGCCAGAAGCGCGCTCAGCCCTTTCCCTCTTTAGCCAATACATAAAGACATTAGATTTTGCCTCTCCCTCTTCTTTCTTCCGTTTGCGACCAGAGCATGTCAGCCAGAGGGCCCATTGCGTCCGTGGCGTCTGAAGCCATTCGTCAAATTGTCGTTCCGTGCCGATTGGGTCAGAAGCGCGAAAGCGCAAAAGCGGCTTCGAAAGAGGACTCTTTTCCAACTTCATCGAGGCTGATTCATTTCAAGTTACCATGCGAAAAAGCTCTTGCTGCTTGCAATCCTCTTGCTCGCGCTCAGATCTCCCTTTATGAACGCTTGCCAGGCAGTCGCTCTGCTCTTCAATGCCTCCGTTGCCTCTTGCTCTGACTCTCATGACGATCCTAGCAGTCAACTGCTTGCTTTGTGGCTTGTTTCGCTGCCTTGGTGCTGCCTTAGTGGAAGTGAAAAGGGCTGAGTCGATGGGTGGCAAAGGCATCCGCTTTCGTCCCATGTAAATGCAGACAGGAAGCTGCTTCCCTTCCTGAATCGTCCTTCCGCAACGAGAACGTCTCAACTTCTAACGTTTTATCCCCTTCGAAACGAAAACTCTAGCTCCAGCATCTCTTCCACACGCCTCAAACCAGTTTATTCAGTCAACATGCGTCATTGCAAGCGTAAGTCGATCGACAACAGGGTGCGACGCTCAGACAGACAGGAATTGACGTTCTCACGTTGCTCATTCTTGCGATGTCAGAGGGAGACCGAGGTAAGCAAAGCTTGGAATCAAGCATAGCGGCTTGTAGCGGTAATCATCGATGGACGTTGGTTCGTGTTGCTCACATCGCTTGTTGTACACAGTCTACTTTACCATCGGCTCGAACCAGGAGGAAGGCGTCGTCGAGTCGGTCGAATGTGAGTACCTCTAGCTCCAGCGTCGATCAACAGCACTCTCTGGTCAAGCACGGAATCCTCACCCTTATCGCTGATATCTCACTCGATTGACCAACAGATCGCGAAGATGGCACTGGTAAGTCTTCCTAGATGTTGCACGAGGGTGTCTGTCGGCACTATTAAACCGGACAATTGACTTGACTTGGTCACCACCACGTTTCCTCTGTGATTGCCAGCCATGGCCACCATCCGCTACGAGACCAAGAAGGGCGACATTTCTCACTTGAACCGCCGTGTGGTATGTTTCCCTCGCATGAATTTTGGTTGCACCTGCCTATGGTGACGCTGACCCCGGTTCTGAGCTTTCACTGTTGGCTTACACGATTGCACGATTGCACTGTGACCGACCAGGACCTGCTCGAACCCGCTGTAAGTCTCAACTTCCCATCCCAAGCCGACCCTGCTTCCAGCTTTTCATTTTACTGACGAGCCGACAGAACCGTGTTCCTTCCCGTGGCGCGTGGTGACGTGACCTGCCTGAATCTTTGCACTTCGCTTTCACCATCTCAGGCTGTCTGATGGAAACTAGTCGCGAGGTCCCATTCGTGACACACCGCGTCACGTTTGGAAGTGCCTCTTGTCATTGTGGATCGTTTCGTTTGTCGTTCGTCTGCGTCCGGCCCCATGGCCGGCTCGCAACTTGAATTTCAGTTTCATCTTTGGCTCGGTCATGATTGAATGAAAAAGTGAATGCAATTGCAGGTGCAGGTGCAGTGAACATGAAAGAAATCGCCATCACTGGTCGTCATCGGACGAGTCGTGCTCTCCGGCAATCTCGTGCAGTTCGATGAGGTACTCGTTGAGTTTCTGGCGTGAGACGTGGGTGAGGCCGAGGGTGCCGGCGTTCGATTGAGCCAAGGGCACCTTGTCTGCGCCTGACGACGACGCTGAGGATTTGGGTGGGTTGTCGATGCCGAGAGCGAGGGTGAGGATGGCTTGGAGTTCGGGGAAGCGGAGAACCTTGGTGAATCTCTTCATGTTGTTGAGCAGTTTGGCGGGGGATTTCGAGTAGAGGAGTTCGTAGAACTTCCTCGACTTTTCGAGCGATGTTGACGCGGACGAGTCGGGCAGAATATTCTTCAGGTTCTGCTGCAACGCAAGGATGTTGCGCAGCATCTTTGTCGTGCCCTCGCGATTGACGGCTTTGATCTTGTGCACCGAGGCGATCAGCACGCTGTCCATCAGCGTTGAGATGCCAGACAGGACGAATGCGCGCGAGGCGGCAGGTAGCGTTTCGGATAAAATGTCGTCGAGGTTCGCAAGCTCGGCGTTGAGGTCAACAACGTGCGGTGCAGGTTCGACGGCAGTATCGTTGACCGCGTACGTGGATTCGGTGACCGCAAGGTGCAGGTAGGCGATAACGCGCAGACGCACCTCCATCCGAAGCGTCGCCAGGATGGATGACGAGAGTTGGTGGTACACCCCAGCGAGAGAAGGATACCTCGCTACGAGCTCGGGTGTCAAAGGTAACGGCAGCTCCCCCTGCTGTCCCTCATCGTCCTCCTCCCTCGCCGCCGCGCCCACATCGAGACTGCGGTTTTCGGCCAATGCAAGTGCGTCGATCACCGACAATCTCGCCTTTGCCCTCTTTTCCCTCGCCATCTCGGCGTCCTTTTCGCCCTTCTGCTGTCCCTCGGTCGTCGGCTTGAGGCGCCCCACATTGGCGGCAAACCACTCGACGCTGTGCTGGAGACACCCAAGCGCGAGCAATTTCTTCCTCGACGTCGTCAGTTCGTGGATTGCAATCGGCGCCCTCGCCTTTGCATACGCCAATTCAAACCTCGCCTCCTGCGCCAGCAACTCACTCCTCCTCTGCGCCGTCGTCTTGTCGTCGCGCATCTCGCCCAGACACGCCACCATCTCGGGCCTCTGCGCCCAGCTCGCCGACAACGCATACCTCTCTCCCTCTGCCTTGCGCCCTGCCTCTCCTTCAGCTTCGGCCTCGTCGAGTGCGACAAGATCGCGGAAGCGCTCTCCGCACTTCTGGTAGTATTGGATGATGACGGTGACGATCAGCCGCGAGTAGCTCTCGCGGTGGAACGGCGTAGTGCGCAGCATCGAGTAGAGCGAGTCGATGAGTACAATCACGTTGGATGCCGACTTGACGACGGGTCGCGACGCCGCCATTGCGCCCAGTTGGCGGCTCGCTGGGTCTTCGGTGAAGCTGTCGGCGTGCGAGGTGGCACCGGCGAAGAGCGTCGACACTTTGTCCTCGAGTTGAGGCAGGAAGACGTCTTGGACGAACTCTTCAAGGAATGCCGAGAAGCCGCGGGAGGTCTCGCCGGCTGCGGAAGAGGGCATGACGGCAGAGACTCGTTCGACAAATGCAAGCGCAGGTTGGAAGAGAACTGAGACGTTGAATGCGTCCGGTTTGACGAGCAGGCGATGGCCAGCGCCGGTGTATTCCATCCCTCTGGCGCCTCGACCTGTTCCAGCGCCCGTCGAAACCGATGCTGTGCCCGAGGCGGACGATGCGATCCCGATGATCTGCCCCTGCCTGCCTCCGGCGTTGACACCGGCGTCAATCGAGCTGACCAACCCGGGCACACTCGCCTTGAGTGCCTGCGTCACCGCCAACTGGTGCCTCTGCAACACGCCTCCCTCTCCCTTCCTCATCCCTCCAGGCATCCTCTTGGCCGTCGCGTCGTTGAGTTTGAACAACTGCTTGCCCCGATCCCTACCAAACCTGTGATCGCGCAGCACGTCATTGACGCTGACGACGGCATTCCTGACCCCACCTGCCCCCTCATCCTCCATCAGATAGTCGTGCAGCATCACGCGCACCTCGGCCTGGATCGGCTTCCACACATCCAGCAACGACCCCACCCCACTCAACCTCTTGGTCGCCACATCGTCCTTGAATCCAACACGGCTCGAAATCTGCAGCGCCACCTCGTATACTACGCGATGGCCCTGCAGCACTGCGTCGAGTTTCGAGAACAGTGTCCAGAACAAATCGCGCATCGTCTCGCCATCGCGCTGCAGCGCCGACGTCTCGCCCGCCGAGATGCGCAGCATCGTCGACATGGGCCGGTTCGACGCTACCTGGAAGCTCGACCTGGACGTGCGCAGACTCTCCGAAAACGAGCGAGCGAGCGCGCTCGACGACGACAGCAGCACCGACTCGGGCCGCAGCGCCACCGAGAAGCGGCGTAGTGGCTCGTTCCTCGCATCAACCTCGTCGATCGTGGTATCGACCAGCTGATGCACCTCCATGGCGAGGCGCTGCGAGATGATCTCGAGCGCCGTGCCGAGCTTGCCCAGCCGCGCCAGCGACTCGAGCAGCATCTCGATGTACAGGAACGAGTCGGCTTCCGGGTTCTGTTCGAACTCGGCACCGTAGCGGCCAGTGGGACGCAGGTCCGAGGCAGATTCGCCGGTGAGTGCAGAGAAGCCTTTGGTCGACGTCAGATATTCCGCTTCAGGGATGTCGGAAGCTAAGTTCGGGTCGAAACTCGGACGAGAGCGCAGGCTTTGTAGGAAGCGAGTGAGCTGCAGGGATTCCCCGAACGCCTTGGCGTCTCCATTGAGTGCGGTCATCGCGGGTGAGGGGAGCTTCGTCTTGTCGTCGTCGTCCTTGGCATAGTCAGAACCGAACCGTACGACGGGCAGATCCTCCTGCCCCGGATCGTACGCCTTCCACCTAGCATCGCAGAAGTAGCTCTTGAGGTAGAGATGATTATGCAGCTCCTCGATAAGGATCTCGAGCATCGCCTGCTCCTGGCCTTTTAGATAGGCGCGAAGATCATTCGTTGCGCCAACTTCGACGACTTCGGGCTTGTCGATCGACTTGAGCGACCTGACGAGCAAGTTGACCGACTCGAGGAAGCGCTTCTCGGCCATCAGACTCTCGAGCTTATCGGGGACCGACTTGAGATGCTCGACAAGATCCAGCAGGCGCAGTGCCTCTTTGACCGCCTGACTGCGCTGCCACATCTGCACGAGGTCCGCCCTTTTGGCCCCCAACGCCTCCCTCGAGTCACGCAATCTGCGCCTGGCGCCACTGACACTCGTCTGCGCCTGCGTCAGCGACGTCAGCACACTATGGTGCATAGTGATGGCAGTGGCGAACGACTCGTAATGATCATCCACGGTGCCCTGGAGCGACGTCTCGATGAGCTGCTTGACCTCGTCGAACTCGAACCTGCTTGCACCCAAACTGCTGTTGTCGAGCATCGAAAGCGCCAGGGCAACCGAGTTGAACTGGTCGTTGGCGACAAACGGCCATTCCGCCTCGACTTTGCGCAGGATGGCGTTGATCGACTGGAATGCACGCGGATCGTTGCGGTCGATGTATGCCGAGATGGGTTGGCGTGCCTGCTGCGACGACTCCGAGATCTTCTTCTCGTTGCGTCGGCGGCGCGACTCTTCTTCAGCGGTAGTGCCGCGCATGATGCGAGCTGCTTGGCGCTTGCGTCCAGCGTCACTGAGCGCGGACAGGACCGAGTCGAGCGCAGCAGGCTGGCTGTCGTGCGTGAGCGAACCAAGAGGGACGTTGGACTGCCGACGCGGGTCTCGTTGTGGACGCTGGCCGGGAACCGACAAGCGGTTCAGGTTGCTGCTGTTGTGGCCGTCGGATGGCGCGTCGATGGGCGAGTGGGCGGAGTACGAGTCGTGCAGATCTTCCGACTCCTGGCTTGCTGGTGTGCTCGTGCGCGTAGCCTGCGCCATGAGCTGTGCAGTTCGAGCGTGGCGATCCGAAGGCGGCGTGCCTTGGTGGAGAGAAGACGAGCCGGCCGTCTGAGAGGACGCGTTGCGAGAGTGGCCACCAGAGCGAGACGCCGCCAGCAAGTCGCGACCAGGCCCAGATCTGGCAGGTGGAGTTGTCGGGCTCTGTGCACTACGTGGGGTTGGCCCCACGGGTGGAATTTGCAATTGCGGCCGTTGTGTTGGGGGGCCTCTTCGGTCGGCAAGCGTTGACGGAATGTTGCTTATCGCCGAAAAGCTCTTTTGCATGTCGGATGGTGCCACTTGTTGCGACCTTCTTGCTGATCTGACGGGTCGCATGGGTGACCCTGGCGCTTCAGCCGTCATGTCCGGTCTAGACGGTTGTCTTGCGTGCTGCTGCTGCATAGGGGGCGCATTGGGTGGGGGCACGGAGTAGCCTGACTCCATAGCGAAACTGGCCGTGCTGTGATTGGTGGGACTGCTCGATCTGCCATACAATTGCTGCGGTTGCTGGTGAGGAGGCGAACGGCCATACTGTGGGCCTTGCTGGGGATGAGGCTGGGGATAGCCGTGGTTCTGCCTTCCGTCGTAATTCGAGATCGAGTCGGAAGGCGCCAAGCTGACATACGAGGGGCCTGCGCCGAGCCCGCCTTGTGCTGGCCCTAGTCCTGACGGGTTGTAGGAAGGATTCTGACTTCCGCCCATTGGTGGCGGGCCACCCATTGGACCTCCCATTGGCCCAGCCATTACGCCCCCCGTGGGACCCCTCATGGGCCCACCGCTCATGGCGGTTGGGCCGGGGTGCTGACCAAAAGCCTCGCCGACATGGGGGATGTGCTGCCGGGCGTCGCTGAATGTGGCGGAAGCGGTTCCTGCACCAAGGTTGGCGTTCTCGTGCTTGATCTTGGAGCGAATGTCCTTGATGGTATTGTGACGACCGGACATGGTGACAGCGCAGAGTCAAGCGCAACAAGCGAGCGTTGCACGAATGAGAGCCGTTTCACTGCATGTGCGTTGCACTGTTCCAAAAGAGAAGCTCCTGCTACTCAAGCGTCTGTGGATCTGCCGAGATGATGGTGAAATAAGGAACGCCAGCAAAGGCTATGGTGATGATGGGATGATGATGATGGCAGTTGCGACAGGAAGTGTCTGTGTGTGAGAATGTGAGTTGTTGGCCCAAACGCGCTCAGCTGCCAAAGTGACGGCGGAGAGTGCGACTGTGCATGAATCATTTCACAGCATTTTCTGCCTCTTTTTCGGGCCCGAATTTTTGGACCCTTAATTTTGTTTGTGTTGGATTTAATTTGTGTGAGACAAGACTTGTTTCTTCTCCTTTCTCATCAGCAACGTCTTGAGACCTGCACCGGCCGGGCAGAGACCATGGAGCAAGCTGACCGCAGCGGCGATCCCAACTTTCCGCGCGGGCTTCGCATCCAACCCAGCAGCTTGCATCGCTCCGCCAAGCCTTCCGGAAACCAAGCAACGCCAGCTTCAAGCCAGCAGGACGAGTCTTGGGAGCACGACACCGCCGAGGACATTGACGACTATGGCATAGCAGGGCGAATATGGGAAGCGGCCTACCTGCTTGCACGCTACCTGAAGCCCGCAAATACATCACCGGGCGAGCTCGTGTTTGACCCGCCATGCTCTCTCTTCAACCAGAACAATGACAGACCCCTAACGATCGTCGAGCTTGGATCCGGCGCTGGCTATGGATCTCTGCATCTCGCTCGGCAACTCACAAAACATGCCAAGGCCAGTTCTAGCAAAGTGCCGCAGACACGGCTGGTACTGTCCGATCTCGCCAATGTGGTGTCCTTAATGGAACGCAACGTCGCACGAGCAGGATACCAGCAGCCTACGAACACGATCGACGTGCGGGTTCGCAGCTTAGCATGGGGCAGCCAAGAAGATGCAACAGCTTGCCTTGAGGAGCTCTCCTCTGGACGACTCGCATCGGGCGGCCGAGGAGCAGCGAACCCGCTCACACACATCCTTTGCTCAGATCTGGTCTACTTTCCCGAATTACTACCGCCGCTTTTGCGGTCTATCATCTCGCTGTCTGACGAGCTTAACGCGAGCTCAGAACTCGGCCCGGAGCTCATCATCTCGTATAAAATCCGCTCACTGACCAAGGAGCAACCGTTTTGGTCTGCACTGGGCTCGTGGTTTGACTTTCAGGCTGTCGACTGCCGTCCAATCCCTCAGCCTTCCTCGGACAATAGTACACAGACAAGTGCAGACCCTTCAGAAGAGGCATGGCATCGATTCGGTTCGCAAGGAGAGGACTACGGTGCATCTTCAGATGCTGATCAAGAATTGTTCGTGTTTGTTGGACACCGACGCCGCGATACGATAGGATGCAAAGCTCCGGAGAGCGATCATGATTTGATGCAGGGCAAGCGGCTTCGACTTCGCCAGACGAAGGAAGGGACCTCAGAGTGGGAGCTCGAAACACCTGCGTCAGGGCAGGACTACTTTGAGTGGCTGCTGCTTTCCAACATGGGGGCAGGCCTAGGCTGATCTGCCTGGGATCCGCCCAGATTCGACTGCTCAGTCTGAGTAGCTTTATGCTGCCGAGTCTGTTTTGCGCCTACCCAATCGCGCTTGTTGAGCAGCCGGCTGCGTCTCTCGTTGAACGAAGCTTTGTGTCGAGATTTGAGTGGTTGATGGCCTTGCGCCTCCCGACTCAAGCTGGACACTTTGCCTGCTCCCTTGCGCTCGGTGATCGTCGTGTTCCTGGGCAGCTCTGCGTGGGCATCGCTGTGCTCACACCTTTGGTCGCTCGGTGGAATGCACTCGCATGGGGTAAGACCCTCGCGGAAGGTGTGGGACCACTCGCCTGGGTCATCATCGACACTATCGTGACGATGGCGCCGCCGAGGGAGCTGCTGCTTGCGTCGCTGCTTGTTGATCAGGAAACTGCCGCTTCCGGTCCAATTGATCGACATGTTGCACAAAGTTAGATACGGGCAAGATAGAACAGTGACAGCGTCTATGAGGGAGAGATTCTCTCATAAAGGGTTTCTCTACATACCACGCTCCTTCAAATATCATCAATGTACAACACAAACACATGTCACTAGCCAGATACCATGCATTGCCTGAACAGAAACCAAAACCACGAATAACGGCTAGCAGCGACTGAATGGCTATAGCATCAGCAACTATTGATGATGGTTGCAGCGTTGGTTGATTTTCGCAAAAGAGCAACTAGACAAGAGCCTAACAATGGAGTCACGTTGCAAATTCCGATTGTGAGCGGATTCGACGTCATTTCGCAGCGATCGAAGCTCTTGAACGCAGCAACCTTCGCTTGAGATCGCACTCTGCGATCTAATCCTCGCAAGTTGGAGAGGTGGAGGCTTCTTTTCCAAAAGAAAATCAACACAAAAAGGGGCAATTAAGACGCCTAACTACTCAGCTCGGAAAGGTGCATTTCTAGCAATGATCGAATGTGGACTGTGCTCTGGAGCCGAGGTTGAGAATCCTGGAAAGTATTTTTGGCATTTGTCTGGAAAGACGGACAAGCCGAGGCGGTGACAACGAATGCACGCCCCGCCTCGTCAATGCGACGTGCAGCAGGTCCGGTGGGGCCAACTTGTCTCTTTCCTCAACCATCCTCTTCGACCTGCAATCTCTCCATCCTTCACATCACAGTGGCATTACATCCGAGGAATCCACCTTATTCGGGACTGGCCGAGGTGCTCCGGATCATCTCGACGTGCATGCACAGCGAAAGACACGCTTCTGCAACAGTTGCTTGAACTGTCAAGCGTCGCGTCCTCTCGTTCAGTCAAGCAACAACTATCGCAGCCGAGCATCGTCGCAACCCTCGGATGCGCGACTCATAGCTGGCTTTCTCTTCATCTTTATCTTTTGTTGCTAAAGCAACGGAGGGACAACCTCGCTTGCTAGCACCATGTTGGAAGGTGTCCTGGCAGGAGTCCTGAACAGGCTCCTCGCCGCCTATGTCGATGGCCTCAACACATCACAGCTCAACGTCGGTATCTGGTCCGGTAATGTCAAGCTGCGCAACCTTCGTCTCAAGACATCCGCTCTCGACAAGTTCCGACTGCCAATAGATGTCAAGGAAGGCTACCTCGGCGATCTCACCATTTCCATCCCATGGTCTAATCTCAAGGGCAAGCCTGTTCGCATCCTTGTCGACAATGTCTATCTCATTGCTGCACCCAAGAACCACAGTGTCGAAGTCGACGAGGAGGAAGAAGCACAACGTGTCCAGGCCGCCAAGCAGGAGAAGCTCGCCAACGCCGAACTCCTAGGAAGAGATGGTGCCCAGGGCGTAGGCATGTCCTCTGAGGATGAGCAGAAGAACCAGTCATTTACCAGCTCGTTCATTACCAAGGTCATCGACAACCTCCAATTCACCGTCCGCAGTATCCACATCCGATATGAAGACACCCTCTCGAATCCAGGGCATCCCTTCTCTGCCGGTATCACGCTCGCCGAGTTGTCAGCCGTCTCTACAGACGCCAACTGGAACCCCACTTTCGTCCAGAACAGCGCCGATGGCATTCACAAAGTAGCACGTCTCCAGTCCCTCGCCGTCTACTGGGACACCGACTCCGAATCGCTGGCCGGCTACGACATCAATGAAGCACAGGAGAAATTCAAGTCGCTCATCGCACGCGAAGGCGTCTCTCCTGGCCATCAGTACATTCTCAAACCCGTGTCAGGAGCCGGTAAGCTCATTATGCGCAAGAAGATGAACTCAGAAATCCCAAAGATGGACATCCAGCTCTTATTTGAAGAGCTTGGTTTCTCGCTCGACGACGAGCAGTACCGCGACGTCATCTTGGTCTTCGACCTCTTCCACTTCTACACGCATCAAGCGCAATACCGCAAATTCAGGCCCACACCGGAAGAGATGGAAGAAAACAAGCCGCGTGCGCTCCTTCGCTTTGCCGGCAAAGCTATTCTGCACGAAGTGCACGAAAAGTACCGCGTCTGGTCTTGGGACTACTTCCGCGAGCGACGCGACGACCGCAAGGAGTACGTCCAGCTCTTCAAGGAGAAAGAGAAACAGACGCAGAAGGCCAACCAGCACCAGGCCGGTGTCGCCGTGGCACAGAGCGACAGCGGGTCGCGCCTCGAAGAGCTCGAGAAGAAGCTCAGCTACAAGGATATCCGCTTCTACCGTTCCATAGCGCGGCACGAGCTTCGCACTCAAGCTCGTGCAGCCAAGAAAGAAGATATTGCCAACGGCGGCAGTGGTGAGACCCAGGCGCAAAAGTCAGGAGGCGGAGGCGGCTGGTTCGGCTGGATCTGGGGTGGCGGTGGACACCAGAACCAGAACGGAGCAGAAGGCGGTGTGCTCAACGACGAACAGCGCAAGGAGCTTTACGACGCCATCGAGTGGGACGAAGAAGCGAGCGTCAAGGCACTCACACAAGCGGTAGATGCGCCAAGAGATGCCATGCAGCTTCGCCTCAACACCGAGCTCAAAACAGGTTCGCTCGCGCTCAAGGACCACACCCGTGGCACCGACATTCTATCGCTTGTCTTTGATTCGCTCAAATCCAATGTCATCCAACGCCAAGACAACCTCGAAGCTGGTCTCGCTCTCGGCGGCCTGCGTGTCTATGACGGCACCACCGCCAACTCACTCTATCCTCAGGTCGTCCGTGTCAAGGATGAAGAATTTGACAACCCAAGTCGACAAAACTCCAACGGCGGCGATCTCAAACAGATCGAGCATGAGCTTGAGCAAGAGAGCGACCCAGACAACCCCTTCTTCTTCGCAAAGTACGAGCTCAAGCCCCTCAACGACCGAGCCGACAATGCGCTCCAGCTCAGAATGAGGTCCATGGAGATCATCTACCACCGCGGCTTGGTCGAGTCCATCGTCCGTTTCTTCAAGCCACCGGAGAGTGAGCTCGAGCTGATCGGTGCCCTGATCGACGTCGCCAGCGAAACTATCGAAGGTATCCGCAAAGAGACGCGCGCTGGTCTCGAGAATGCGCTGCAGAACCACAAGACTATCGACATGGTCGTCGACGTCAAGGCGCCTATTATCATCATCCCAGAGGATGTCACCACCAAAAAGTGCCAACACATGGTCCTCGATGCCGGTCGCATCGCAGTCCGCTCCGTTCTCGCCGACCAGCAGGCGCTCGACACGGTCCGATCCAAGCAGAATCGCGCCTACACTGACGAAGACTATCGCCAGCTCGAAGATCTCATGTACGACCGCTTCTTCGTCAAGCTCGAGTCTGCACAGCTCGTCATGGGCAACGACTTTGACACGTGCATCAAGGGCCTCCACTCCAATTCGGTCGACCACGCCATGCATCTGCTCGAACGTATCAACCTTGATTTCACGCTGCACAATTCGATCCTCGCATCGGCGCCCAACCTGACCAAGTTCAAGATCACCGGCCATCTGCCCACGCTGCGCGTCAACTTCTCGGACCGCAAATACAAGACGCTGATGCGCATCATCGATGTGGCCATTCCTAACTTTGATGACATCAGTGATGCCGACTCGCCCACCAAGGGTCTCGGTACCATCGAGGAGGAGCTGGAGCCGGTTGCCATCGGCAAGGCGAACGCTGACGACCAGGATGACGACGACGATAAAGAAACCTCCAAGTCGCGGCGAGCCCGTGGCAGGCCATCCGAGACGCTTGATCTCAACAAGGCGCGCCGCCAGCGCCTGGCAGGGCAGCTGCGTGGCGAAGACGAGTACCTCGTCGACCCTGGCCCGGATGACGACGACGGCAAAGAGGAATTCCAGGACGCTGAAGACGCCACCGTCGACAAGGTCAATGCGCATCAGAAGACGTTTGAGCTCGAGTTCGTGGTCGAATCGCTCCAAGGCTCCATCTTCCGTTCAGCAACCGATCCATCGCAGCCCGACCGCTTGCTGGTGGATGCCCGCTTCGAAGGCTTCTTGTTGCACCTCGCCGTGTATCCCTACCACATGGATGTGGACGTCGGCCTTCGTAGTCTCGAGATCGATGACAAGATTGTCGACCAAGGCGCCCAATTCCGCCACCTGATTACTTCCAAGCACGTGCGCGACAGCAACTCACGCACCGGCACGAACGACTCGCATGGCTCTTCCGCCACCGCATCGCCTGCCGAGCACCGCGACCTCGTCCGAGTCAGATACACCCGTGTCGATCCCGAGTCGCCGGAGTTTATGACCAAGTACGAGGGGATCGACCAGACTGTCAATGTCGAGCTGTCGACGATCAACATCATGTTGACTCGTGTCAGTGTTCTAGCGGTGTACGACTGGATCATGACCACGTTTGTCGCTGTGGACGAACCCGCTGCTCAGCCTCAAGACCAGTCCCAGCGCCGACCTAGCCGTTCATCCGACCGCCGTCCCAGTGATTCCACATCGACGAAGAGGCCATCCATCCGACCTCCAGAGTCTACTAACGCACAAGCCGGAACTGTCGCATCCGCAGGCAACATGGAGCGCAAAGAGAAGCTGCGTGTCCGTGTCAAGCTCACCTCGATCGTGCTTCGACTCAACAACGACGGCACTCTCTTGGCGACGCTGACTCTATCCACGGCGGACGTCGCCGTCATGCTGCGCGGTAACACGATCCGAGTCGCTGCCCGTCTTGGCTCGCTCCTGCTGTACGACAACGCCAGACGTAGCGTCGCAGACCCGCACTTCAAGAAGCTTCTCAGCATCCAGGGCGACGAGCTTGCCGACTTCACCTACGAGACGTTCGACGAAGAGGACACTGCAGCGTACCCTGGCTATGACTCGTCCATCTGGCTGCGATCTGGATCGCTCAAATTCACCTTTGTCGAGGAGCCGATCCGCGACCTGCTGCAATTCTTCAGCAAGTTTGCTCAGATGAAGGCTGTCTACGATGCGGCGACGCTGGCTGCCTCGAACCAGGCCTCGCAGCTGCAGGAACGCGTCAACAAGATGCACTACGATATTATCATCAAGACGCCTATCGTCGTGCTGCCGAGGTCGGCTGATTCGCCGGATGTCATGACTGCCAACCTTGGTGAGATCTATGCCAAGAACACGTTTGCAGTGCGGGACAACAAGGAGGCCATCACCAAGATCGAGGCGGGTCTGCGCCATATCCGACTGGCGTCACGAATGCGATATGGTAGCCAAGAGTACCACGTCCAAATGATCGACGACGTCAATATCTCGCTCGACATGGTGCAGACGGATCGGGCGTCCGCTGAGTCACCTGGAGCCAACAGCGACAGCCCAGAGACGCAGATGGTCGCCAAGATGTCCGATGTACACATCAAGCTCACCGAGGCTCAGTACTGCTTCGTCATGGAGTCGACTCGATCGATCCCACGTGCATTCGCAGGTCTTGCTGAAGAAGCTAGTGGCGACGAAGACGATTCTACAGTTGCTGCTCCCGCAACGACGCCAACGACGACGAATGGAAAGTCACAGTCGGACAGGCAGCCACCGCCTCTTCCTCCTAGAAGCAAGAAGGGCGATAGTACACCTGGCAAGAGTGGAGCGGCCACGCCAGAGACGCCGTCCAAGAAGGGGCCAGGCGTCGACATGCTGCCCGAGCTCGGCACGGTGGTTCATAACGAGGACGGCGATGTGTCTGTCTATACGAGCCTGGATATGTTCTTCGACGTCAACTCCATCCAGCTCGAGCTCTTCACAGCTGCAGCCACCGGTCAAGAGACGCTCTACAATGCCCAGCTGGCCCGCTTTTCTATCAATGGATCAGAGGTCAAGCTCAAGGTGCTGTCCGACAACTCGCTCGAAATGGAGGTTGCGCTCAAGACCTTCACCGTCACGGACCAGCGGCCGGACAAAGACACCAAGTTCCGCGAGATCGTTCCAGCTGTCAAGCACGATGGGCACCAGTTCATGATGAGCTACAGTCAGTCGGGCGGCGATGATGGTTCGGCTCTGGCGTTGATCACCATCGATAGTCCCAAGGTCATCTTCTCGCTTGACCCCGTGTTTGCGCTGCTCAACTTCTTCACGGCTGCATTCCCAGAGACTCCGGAAGACTCGAAGATGGACAGCACCACGGTTGCCAACAGCACTGCCGCCATGGGTGCCGTCCAGCCCACGACGCCTGGACCGAGCGGTACTGCAGACCCATCGTCTCAGCCGCCGGCAGCGGGAACGCTGGCCTTCCGCGTCAACGTCGTCGATCCGACCATCATCCTGCTAGCTGCGCCCGAGCGCCACGATACGGAGGCGGTGGTGCTCTCGATTAAGCAAGTGCTCATGTCGCAGCAAGGGATTTTGGCGCTGAAGGTGGACCAGCTCGGCATGTTCATGTGCAAGATGCATCGGCCCAAGGACACGCTGCGACTCCTCGACAATCTCGGTATTGCGCTGTCGATGGACAGCCGCGTAAGCCCCACGAGCTCAATGACCAGTATCGAGGTCGATGTCGATCCCATCGTGCTGCGTGTGTCGCTCCGAGATATTGTGATGATTCAGTCGGTGATCAACAAGGCGATCGAGCTCTCATCGCAGCAGCCAGCCAATCGCAGCGACGGCAAGAGCATCTCGTCGTCGCGCAGGCAGGAGTCGATGGCAAGCGACAGTCGCACCATCAATTCGATCACACAGGCCGATGGTAAGAAGGGCGCCGATGCCAGCACTGTCAGCAGCACGGTAGACGGCCGTCCTCAGCGTATTGAAGATGCCGAGCTGATTGTGGCCAAAGAATCGCTCAGGGCCGACTTTGCCGGTGTCCAGATCATCCTGATCGGCGATGCCCACTCGCTGCAGCTGCTCGACTTGAACGTGTCCAAGTTTGCGGTGGACGTCCGCGACTGGTCGGGCGACATGTCCGGCAGCTCGTTCTTGGACCTTTACATCAACTACTACAACATGTCGAGGTCGCATTGGGAGCCACTGATCGATCCCTGGGGAGTGCAATTCCACATGGAGTCCGGCACTTCAACGGCCAAGTTCAAAGCGACGCTGTCGAGCAAGAAGCGTCTGGAGATCAATGTCACTACGACGCTCATCGAGACGGCACTCTCGGCGATCAATCTGCTCAACGAGGTGGGCATTCAGGATCTCAAGCAACGGAACCGTGCACCATTTGTCATTCAGAATCGTACTGGCTACGGCATCTCGCTGTGGGCCGAGCACGATGATCGCGACCGCAAGAGCAAGTCCTCCGCCCACCACCTAGATGACGGCAAGGATATGCCGTGGAGGTTCGACGACTGGAAGGCGATGCGCGAAGGGATCCACGAGAGCGGAGGCAATCGACTTTCTCTTCAGATCGACGGCATGCCCTGGGAGCGTCTGCGCTACATCTCCGTGGAACGCGAGGGCGAGTACATGCTGACGCTGCGGCCCAAGCTGGATAAGGTGGCTCACCGTATCCAGTACGAGGTTAAGCTGCACAACAACGTCAAGTACATTACGTTCCGATCGTCGTTCAAGATCGAAAACAAGACGCTCATCCCCGTCGAGATGATGATCTTGGATCACGAAGGCAAGCCGACCGATCAGATCCGACGTATCGGGCCAGGCGAGGACTGTCCCGTCCCCATCGAGGCGGCTTACCACTGTCGAGTCAAGATCCGACCGGACCCAGGGTTCGAGTACGACTGGTGTCATGAGAGTCTCAATTGGCAAGATTGTCTCAAGAAGTCGACGCGCACACTGACGTGCCGTGCGCATGACGAGAGCGAGGCACCGTTCCGCTTCCAGAGCTTCGCCATCTATGACCGACAAGACCCGAACAGCAGGTCGTACCCTCGCTTGACGCTCAGATTGCGTGCGCCCGTCGAGGTGGAGAACCTATTGCCGTACGACATCGAGTACCGCATCTTTGACAAGAATCTGAACCATAATTGGTCCAGCTACCTGCGCAAGGGGGGCATCTCGCCAATCCACGTCGTTGAGTTGTCGCACTTGCTGCTGCTGAGTGTCGATATCCAGTCGTCTTGCTTCTCGCCGAGCGAGTTTGCTATCATCTCGACGGACAATCCGGACGACTTCCCGGTGGAAAAGACGCTGACGTTGGCGGATGCAGAGAACCTCAAGCTCAATTTGCGACTTCATTACTCCAAGCATCCGGATTCAGGCGGCGCGTTCAAGGTGCAGATCTACTCGCCGTACATCTTTGTCAACCAGAGCGGACTGCCATTTGCACTCAAGACCAAGTCGTGGCTCGGCAGTGCCAAGCTCGTGGCCGGTCAGGATCAGGGCGCGCTCGCAGCGATGAGGAAGGAGCCCGAGCCGTTCCTGTTCTCGCACAACTCGAATGACAGGCGAAACCGCATGCTGATGCGCGTGGGTGACTCGCAGTGGTCTAAGCCGCTGTCGTTCGAGGCGATTGGGTCCGAGACAGAAGTCGTCATCCCTTCGGCGTCCAAGAACGAGGAGATCCACGTAGGGTTGACGGTCGAGGACGGGTTGGGCAAGTTCAAGCTGTCCAAGGTGGTCAAGTTGCTGCCGAGGTACTTGGTGCGCAACAACTTGAGGGAGCCGATCAACTTGCGTGAGGCGGGCGCGGCTGACTTTGTTACGATCGAGCCCGGCCAGCGCATCCCGCTGCACTTCCTCAGGGTTGGTGCGACCAAGCAGATGACGCTCGCGTACCCTGGTATCAATAACAAGTGGAGTGCGCCATTCAACATCGAGGACATCGGAAGCGTCCATCTGCGTCTTGCCAAGGCAGGACAGCATCAGCATCTGCTCAAGGCCGAAGTGCTGCTCGAAGGTCCGACCATCTTTATCTCGCTCAGCCTCGAAGATGGACCGTGGCCATTCATGCTGCGCAACGAGAGTGACTACACGATCCAGTTCATGCAGGCTGCGGAGCGATTCGACGAAAGCGGCACGGGCAAGAAGATCGACGAGACGGTCGGCAAGCGGTACGAGCTCAAGCCCAAGTCCAAGATGAAATACGCGTGGGACTACCCGGCAGCAGAGGCCAAGGCGATCAAGCTTGTGGTCAATGGCAAGGAACGCAACATCAATATCCTCGAAATTGGCAGCTTGATGCCGATGAAGTTCCCGTCGTCGGATGGTAGCGGTACGCGGATCCTGTCGCTAGATGTGCGCGCGGACGGACCGACGCAGACGCTGGTGCTGAGCAACTATAAGGAGGAGATGAGCAACTATAAGCAGAAGAAGATGAACTCGACCTTCTCGCGCACGGACACGATGACGAGCGTCGCCAGCAAGGATCTTGGTTTCGTGGCTGTCGATGTGGACAACGCCATCCTCACCGAGTATAGCCTCGAGTTCGAAGGAGTTGGCATCTCGCTGATCAACCAGAACGTGCAGGAGCTGGCGTACCTGTCGTTCCGCGGACTGGAGATGAACTACAGCGAGAGCGAGGTGACGACGGCGATGAACGTGATCTGCAAGTGGATCCAGATCGACAACCAGCTGTTTGGCGGTTTGTTCCCCATCGTGCTTTACCCGACGGTCATCCCCAAGGATGGCAAGGATCTCGAGGTGCACCCGACGCTGCAGGCTTCGATCATCATGCTCAAGGACCAGTCGCATGGTGTGACGCATATCAAGTATGCGTCCGTGCTGTTGCAGGAGATCACGGCCGAGCTGGACGAGGACTTCTTGTTCGCGCTGTACGAGTTCTCCAAGTTTGAAGGCGCCAGCTGGCAGATGGTGGAGGACCAGGAGACCGACTTTATCGAGAACCCCAGAGAGGTGGCCGAGCCGACGGGTGGGCAGCACGCGCAAGATGACATCTACTTTGAGATCCTGCACCTGCAGCCGATCTCACTGCACCTGTCCTTTATGCGCACAGAGAGAGTCAATGCGGATGACAAGGTCAGCTCGAGGAACCCGCTCATCTTCCTGTTCAACGCGCTCACCATGGCACTCGGCAACGTCAACGAGGCGCCGGTCAAGCTCAATGCGCTCGTGATCGAGAATGTGCGCCTTAGCAACGCAGTGCTACAGCAGAGGATCATTTACCACTACTCGCAAGGCTTCCTCTTGCAGCTGTACCGCGTCCTGGGTTCGGCCGACTTCTTGGGTAACCCAGTTGGGCTGTTCAACAACGTCTCGAGCGGTGTCGCGGATATGTTCTACGAGCCATACCAGGGTCTGGTCATGCACGGCAATAGGGAGTTGGGGATGGGAATCGCAAGGGGTGCGAGCTCGTTCGTCAAGAAGACGGTCTTTGGGTTGACGGATAGTGTGTCCAAGGTGACGGGCAGTATTGGTAAAGGTCTGGCGGCAGCGACGATGGATAAGGAGTTCCAGAGCAGGAGGAGGATGTCGCGGTTCAAAAACAAACCGCGACACGCGCTGTATGGGATCACTGCGGGTGCCAACTCGTTCTTCACCTCGGTGGCGAGTGGGTTCGAAGGCCTTGCGTTGCGACCGCTCGAGGGTGCTGAGCAGGGCGGTGCCGGCGGGTTCCTGAAGGGCGTTGGCAAAGGCCTGGTTGGAGCCATCACAAAGCCGGCGGTGGGCGTGTTCGACCTTGCGAGCAACGTGACCGAGGGCATGCGCAACACGACGATGGTATTCGATCAGAACGACATCGACCGCGTGCGACTCCCACGCTTCATTGCACAGGACGGCATCGTGCGCCCCTACTCGGACCGCGAGGCGCTCGGCCAAACATGGCTCAAGAACGTCGACAGCGGCAGACTGATGAAGGACAGCTACGTGGCGCACGTCGACGTCGGCAGCCAAGAAGGCGATGCAGTCATCATGCTCACGGTCAGCAGGATGCTGTACATGCGCACAATGCGCTTAAAGGTCATGTGGGAAGTCCCGCTCTCAGATCTAAGCAGTATCTCGCTGGAGAGCGAAGGGATCGCGTTGGTGTTGAGAGGAGGGGTCAGTGGGCCGTTCTTGCATCTGCCAGATGTGAGTACGAGAAACTGGTTGTTCAAGCAGGTCAGTAAGGTGGTGCAGCAGTATAATGCTGCTAGACAGGGGTGAACGAGCCTAAGTTAAGCGCGGATAAATCTATTCTTGGTTTTGCATTCAATACTTTCTCCTCTGTGCGTGTGTGAGTCTCGCATGGTATGAGCACACTGATGCTCATGCTTCGAGATACTCGCTGCATGGCGGCCTTAGTTGGGCCATCTGTGTAAGTGTCAATCCAGTAAGCTCATGATTGCGGACTCCGGGCAAGTCATTGTGTGTAAGCCTTTTCATCTCTCATTAACCTTGAGTTCTTTTCCATGATGATATGCGGAAGAAGGAATGGAAGCAAACAAAGGACGCCACGCCAAGGCAAAAAGCAGCAGGGGGGGAGAGAGAAGAGCAAGGGTTCCTGCGGCGGAGTGAGTGAGGTCCGGGGCAAGGGGTTGAAAGAAACCGGCGTCAAGTAAGGGGGTATATAAGATAGTTGCCGATGGCATGGAACGCCGACTCGAATCAAATCGGATCGGGAGAAGCGCGTTCCGCTGGCGGGAAAGTGAGATGATCACAAGCCTCCTGACAGGTCGAGGAACGCGCATAAGCTAGCGAGTGAGTGTTGGACTATCGGAACGACAGCTCGGCTACGGTTGCGATTTGTTCAAGCGAGAACGCATTGAGTTGAATTGGCACAAAAGTGACAGCGCGACACTCTGCGGGATAGAAAGAGGTCTCAAATGATAGGCGGGCGGTCAATTCACCGCCAGACTTTGTCTCATACACCGCCGCCGGGAGAGATCAGAACAGAGCACACAGCATGATGAGGTTGGCGACACACAAGGTTGCGGGGCTGGTCAAGCCTAAGCGTTTGCATGTAGGCTTGGGCGTGATGTTGGGTGGGGATAGGTTAGATTTGTTCGCACAGCATGGCAGGTTTGAGAGGAGAACGCGTGGTTAAGAGTTCACACGCCGGCCACAGTGCCAGCGCATAAATTGACCGTCTCGGCGACGGTGAAAAACGAGAGAGAGAGAGAGAGAATAAGTTAGGATCAGACTTGTGACAGCCGCCTGTGGTGCAGCTTCATTATGCACGAAGCAGCGCGTGACCGAACCCCCCTTTTCTTGAGACTTGCTGTGCTTGCTTCATTGCATCCCACGCCAACGTCAACGTCTAAACTAGTGTGACGCCATGATAGGATGAAAAAGGAAAGAGTGAGACATCTTCAGCCTGCCAATTGAAGTAGGTCCAAGTGAAAGCAGTGCTCTCGATCAGGCAAGCATCGTGATTGGTAAAGTGATGGATCGTCACTCTCGAAGGGGTCCATGGGTTCGCTTGTGTAGTTGGTAGGCTTGGCTGGCTTGGCCAAAAGTAGATCCTACCTTACTCGCGTGCCATCCAGCACTGACGGGATGCAGTCGAGTACGCGTTTGACATGTCGTGGTCGGCAGGTTTCTACTTTGCATGCAGCTCGCATCCAACTTGCAGCGTGGCAATTTTTTTTATTCAATTCACATTCCACATGCGACTGTGCTCTGCTGTCACACTTTCCTCTCTGAGCTAGAAATTGCTAAAAAAGTAAAATGTAGAAGGTGGTCCCACACCTCGCAGCTCAGCTCATTGCATTGCTCATTGCTCGACTGACTGGCCCGCCGATCCCTTCGAGACTCCGCTCAGCATAGTCAGCCAACCATCATCATTGCTATTCCTCTCTCTCTCTCCAACTCACACACTCTCTCTTCTCTCATATATATATCTGCCCGCTGCATTCCTACTGCCATCTCGTCAAGACCATCATTCTCCTCCCCTCCCACCCTCCTTCTCGTCTGGTAACGGTTCGAGGCGGTCTCTTATTCCCCCCACTCTCTCCCTGTCTCTTGCTTGCTCGCTCTTTCCTACCCACCTCTTTCCCAACACATAGTCTCTCCCGGCTTTGCCAACTCTCTTTAGAACAAACCTACCTTCGTCTTCTTCACGACCTTATCCTATCATATCCTGCAATTACTGCTCTTGCATCTTCAACCTTCTCACACTCGCTCTCCGTCCTAATCCTATCCTATCAACATCACAATGATCTACGAAGTCGCCGCAGCCGTAGAGCACATCACCTCTCTCATCCAGCATGTAGAGCGCCCCCAACCCATCGCTCCCGAGTCGCTCGCTGCATTCGCTTCCACACTCAAAGATGCACTCGAGCAGCGATGCCAAAAGTGCTGGAAGCCCTCGGAGCCCGAGTTCGGCTCTGCTCGCCGCTCCGTCGCATGGCAGCTTCATGCCGCTGGCGAGGGGGCCGACACCGACATGCTTCGTGCCTTTGCTTCCGTAGTCCAAGCACAGGCTGAGGAAGGCGAAATCGTTCTCCCGCACCAGCCCAGCGTTGTCGCTCTTGCTCTCGAGTGGCTCCCGCATCCCTTCACCCTCTGGATCGACCCCGGCTGCGTTGCTGTTCGATCCGGCTCGGGTCCCGGTGCCAGCCGTCCGTTCCAAGACTTCGACCTCGCCAAGTCTGGCTCCACCTCCTCGGCCCTTCAGCTTGTCTGGGGTCAGATGGTCGCTGAGCCTACCCAGCCGCACGTCCCTCAGCTCACTGTCACCAGTGTTCACCGCCCTATCCCGATCCTCAAGCCCACTGCTGCCCATGCTCGCTATCCCGTTCGAGCCATGAGCAACCGCATTCCCGTTCCCAACGCTCGCCATCAACGAAACCCCTCTGCATCCTCCTCGGTCTCCAGCGACTACGACGGCTTGGTCCGAAGTGCCAGCATGTCGAGCACCAACACCATCTCTACCCACGCAACAAGCATCCCTAGTGACATTGACGCCGACTCCGAGGCTTGCCCCAGCCTCGCCTCGGCATCCCCCACTTCCTCGCTCGTCTCGAGCCATTGCACTCCCCAATCCGACATCGACCGCGAGTCGGTCCACGATACCACCATCGGCGACACCACCCAGCGTTTCGCCGGTGTTCGCCTCTTTGACGAGGACGACGAGCAAGACGCTGGCGACGCTACTCTCAATGCTGACTCGATGCTCGGACTCGGTGTCTCCAAGCTGTCGAAACCGGCGCCCTCGTCGACTCCCGTCAAGTGCAACTACACCACCCACGACAATGGCAACGTCGGTGTCCTCGGTGGAGGTGTCAAGCTTGGCGGCGCCTGTGCCAAGACGCAGCCTCCTCGTCACCGCCAGCACTCCAACTCAAAGAGTGTCGGCCACATCCAGGGTTTCCAGAACCAGCTTCTGCCGTCGTACATGCCTCGCAACCAGCCTCTGCCTCACCACATGCCTAGGCAGCTCCACCACATGAACAATGCCAACTACAGTGCTCCCATGCGTACGGTGCCCCTCCCTGCAGCAGCGGCTCCCATGGCGGCACAGCACTACCATCACCACAACAACCACCACCAGCCAGCTTACCAGCACCAATACCCACAGCCCCTGCGCGGGTTTGCACACCCGGGGCTTCTCCCCACGCCTTATGCCTTCCGCAACGCTACTGCTCCTCAGCCAGTGCACTACGCTGCTCAGCCTCCCATGCATTCGCTCGGACTTGCGCTTGCGAATGACGCCGAGGAGCTTGAGGCGGACAACGCCAACGCCACCGGTGGGCGAAGGCGAATGCGCTCGCGTGGGCGTCGTTCGCGTGGCCGCGGCGCGGGGCGTGCAGCTCGTCGTCAAGCGGCAGCGCTGCGTGCGCTCGAACTCGGATCCACCGCAGAGCTCGGCGAATTCGAGGACGACGAGGATGAGGATGACGAGGACCTCATCTCGCGCTGCTCGACGCCTTACACTGCGTCCGAGTCGGCAGCATCGTCGTCGTGTCTCTCGAGCGCTACCAGCTCGCCCTCCAAGCCTGGTGTGTTGTCGAACAAGGGCTCGAGGGTCAACATGAAAGCAGCAGCAGCACCAGCAGCAGCACCAGCAGCAGCAGCGGGAGGCTTTGGAATGGTGCTCCAATCCGGCCTTGTGAGGCTTCAGGCTGGTGCGTACTAGCATACTATCTTTGTTATTTCGGTTTCTTTTGTAGGTCTCGTTGGCCGTTCCTGGAAGGGAATGGACAGCAGACCCATACATCCTTTGTCTCTCGCTCTCAAACACATTGCATTCGAACAAGCCAGCCCACCTCTCAACGAAGCGGTTCGGGCTGTACTTGCACACATATACACACACATTCCACGCATGTAGCATCAAACCACAATCATCATCAGTCAGCAGTAGTAGTTGCAAATTTCTCGTCATCATTCGCGGTCCTTTTCGGTAGCAATCTTCAATCCTGTTCTCCGTCTTTCATCGGTTCATGCGGGTTCGACTGTGTGTGTTGAAAAAGGTGTTGGGATTGAGAAGTCACGCTTGTTTTCACGAGGAGGGGCGTAGAGGAGATAGATGCATGTAGATTTCGGGCAGTACTGAAGGAAAAGCAAGAGCAAGATCCAAGTTTAGATGGCGATGATGTCGATGCGTGCGCGGTCGTAGAGTTTGGAATTGAGCTGGTCCATCTCCTTGCCGTCCAGATCTGCTTTGGGGAGCGGGTGGATTTGGATCGCGACCAGACTCGCGCTTGCATTCTCACTTGTGATGGAGCCGGGCTGGACGATGCAAGCCGAGTTGACTACCCTTATGAACGGCTTTGCGAGCTTGGCGCTGGGGAGGAGGAGAAGGTCGGGCGTGACTGCAGGAAAATCGAGCAGGTGACTGTGCGAGGTATCGTATGCCAACCCCGTCGCGGTGGGCGGTGGGTACAGCGGGTAGAACGATCGTTGGCTCAGCAGTGAGCGCGACCACCTCGTGTTGGTTTCTTTGTTCTTCCCCGCCACCGCCTCCGCCGCACTCTTCACCGCCTCAGCGCTGGGAGGGGTCGGGGAAGCTTCGATGCGCGTCACCATTTCCTCCGCTTTGATATCCCCGAGCGAATCGGCAGTTGAGACGCCGACGACGAGCTCGTTGATGTAGAACACGCTTGGGTTCGGCAGACACCACACGCGCTGCTTCGGCAGCCCCAACAGCGCCGCATCCTCCCTAGCGAAGGCGGGTTGGGGGAAGGCGGAGTGCCGGTTCAGGATGTCGTCCACAGATGGAATGAGCACGACCATCGTCGCGGGGTATTTCGAGATGAGAGAGCTAAGGCGGGAGGAGATGTGCTTGGCAAAAATCTCTTCCGGCAGCAGCGTCGAGAATGGTAACTGCGGATGCGACGCGGATACGAAAGGCCCAGTAAGGATGAGCGTATCCGGCACACCCCTCCTCGCCCCTCCTCCTCCTTCTTCACTGGAGGAGAGGCCGCCCGCCTCGAGCTGGTCCATCAACCTATGCCATGGCGCAAACTCCAAATCTGTTTCTTCAGTAAACGGACCCGCGGCCGCGATTAAGTTAAGCTCCTTGCCATCGAGCTTATTCGGCGAGTAGGAATGGTCTCTCGCCTCGTCGACCGTATGCACTGCGAGCGGGAGCGGCGGGGGGAAGCAGATTTCCGAGACTGCGAACTTGTCCGCACCTGCGTTTATACCCTTGCACAGCACGATCTGGCCGGGGAACAGACTCAGCGTCGTTGCGCACCCTGCCGTTCCCGGGTCTTGTGGCGTGTGCCGCACAATGCAACCCTTGTTGAACACGAGCGGCGTGCGGTTGCCGGAGCCCATCATGCGCGAACTCTCCAATGCGACGCCGGTCTCGGCGAGCTTGGGCAGGCCGAACGCATCCTCCTCATTGCGGGAACGGGCGGCGGCTTTGGATCGCAGCGCCAGCCCAGCGGAAGATTCGGGTGCGGGGAGGAGAGGGCAGATACGGCCGACGACCCAGATGGGTTCTTGGGAGGGGAGCGACGGGTCGCCGAACTCATCGGCATCGTCGATAGCGTAAGCGCTGCGGAGGAGAGCGGCGTAGTCGTCGATACGGTCGTCGAGGACTTGGGAACGTTCGCCTTTCTTCTCAAACATGTACCGGTAGTTCCACGCTTTCGGGTCGGTGGCCATGGCGAGCGAGACGCGCGACGATGTTTTTTTCGACCCCACAGGTGTGGGCGGCGCGAGCTGCGAGCCAGAGCCAGAAAGCGCGAGGTGCTCGTTAAGCGATTCGAGGATGGACCATTGTGGGCGTTTGGATGAAGAGGCAGAGGGAGCAGGAGCGGGGCGAGAGGGAGAATCGATGTCGCTCATGTGGACGTCTGCGTCGCGGATGCCTGCAGCGGGCTTGTACGCAGAAGCCGTAGCGGGAGTCGCACCTGGCCCGCCAAAGGGCGAGTTGTTGCTGAGCGACGACGCGGGTCGGTTGGGCGTTTGGAACGTATCTTTACTGGCGGCTGTCTTGATAGGAGTCCCTTTGATTCCGAGCATGGCGCTAAAGTCGCCTGCGATCTTGCCCCTATTGAGTGCCGCCGAGGGCTTAAGCGGGGTCGAGGCGACAGCGTCGGCTGCAGCCGCGTTGACGGACGCAGCGATGATCTTGCGCAGCTCTCTAGCATGGTCGATGGTGAGTGGCTCCGACTTGGGCAAGTTGTAGTTGAAGGCGAAAGCTTCCCATTTGTAGAAGAGGTCCTCGGGGGTGACGCCGTAGTGGGTGCAGATCGACGTGGTTTCGGAGAGAAGCGAAGGGTCTGAGGCGATGTAGGGGCCAAAGTGGTCCGCCAGACGGACGGTCAGCTCTGAAGCCACCACCATAGTTGCTGCGGTCAAGAGTGGTGAAAGGCGATGAGGTGTAAGAGAGACGGTGTGGATCGAGAGCCGAGAGCTGAGAGAATAACACCAATCACAATTGGCTGCGCAAATTCTTGTTGTCGCAGTCAGCAGACGGAAGATGCGATTGACAGAAGAAATGCACTTTGTTTTGCACTCTCCGCACTTGAAACCGCGTCGCGTTGATGAGAGAGAGCCCTTAGTGAAATCCAATTCGGATTTCGGATTTGGGCAGTCGACTCCACCTGCCAATCAGTGGACAATCCAGGGTCCATCAAAGAGGCTCCTTCTTGCGTCCATCCAAGCCAATCCTACATGAATTGCTTATCGCTTCGATCTGCAGGGCTCAGACCGCCTTCGCCATGCATACTTTGAATCATCAAACACGCTGAACAGCTCGTCTTCCACTATCTCACGCAAACATGTCGATCCCATCAGCGGCCAAGGGCAAAGCAAGGGCCATCGATCCTATCCCTTGCGAACCCACAACCGGGAATCGCACGGATGGTGGACGCTTCGTCAAGCCACAATCCATTCCACCCAATACTTTGCTCAATATCGAATATCCAGGCGTCCTTTCCCAAGATGCCAAGCTTCCACGTCCATCCTCTCCATCGCCATACACCAGTCTCGAACGGGCACTCTCGACACTCCATCCATCGACGCTCCCGCCATTGACGAGCAGCCCGCATGAAGCGCTCAACTTCCTCGCAAAGATTCCAAATGAGGGCATCAAGATTGTCGAGTGCCGGCTGGAAAGCTTCGGTGCTTCTTCAATCTCGACGGACGCAGCGCCAGACAGCAATATCGACCAAGTCTATCGAGCTCCGTTGTTAGGAGAAGCAGTACCGACACACAACATTGTCATACGCATCGTCAAGCGCACTTGGCGTCAGAAGAAGCGCAAACGTCACGATTCATCCTCATCGCCTGATCAAGATCGTGCAGCTACAGCCACAGATGACATGGCGCAAGACCCAGCATTGTTTGCCGATCCAAATTCAGCTTCCACCGAGCCCGTCAATCGGCATAGCAGCGATAAACAAGCCAACAAAAGTCGATACACAGGTCGCATCAAGAAGGAGTATATCGTTGAGGTGCTTGGCATGGCCACCACTACGGTTCGCTTCCGCAGCATGGCCGACTTTGCCTTCCAGCCTGACGTCTCCACCTCCAAAGATGGGACTAAGCTCGATCCAGTCATGGCGCTGCACAAAGCATTGGCGACTATGGATCTCGAAGCGTTTCAAAACTTCTGCGTTCCACCTCAGCATGAGGACTACCAAACTACCGACCCTGCTAATCCGGCCGCCCCACCAAAGAGCAACCTGCACATGGTGCCTCCGGCGTTCTTCAGCCGGCTCGAAGTGCCATTCAACTACAACTTCCAGCAAACACCTTACAGCGAACTGCGCACCGTCCCCACGCCCCGTCACCTCTCGCTTCCTCCCAACTCCACACCGCTCTCCATGGCGCTCTCTCGCTCCGACCTCGGCCCTGGGCAGATGCAGCGCTTCGTCAACCGCGTACGACTCTCCAACATCGCGCCACAACCGTTCCGCATCGGGCGCGATTCTAAAGTTCCCCTCAAGCCACTGGCGGATGTGGTGCGTATCGAGCACCGGTGTGAGCCGTCGCTGCTGGCGCGGCTACGCGAGCTGTTGGTGGAGCGGCCAGTGTGGTCACGTGTGGCGCTGAAGAACGTGCTGAGCGAGGAGGAGGGGAGGGAGTTGCGCGGCACGAACGAGAAGGTGTATTATGCGCTGGTGGGCTATTCGATGGTGGGCGGGCCGTGGAGGGATACGATTGTGAGGTTTGGGTATGATGTGAGGCGCGATGCGAGTAGTCGGATTTATCAGAGGGTGTTTTTAAGAGGTGGACCGATAGCGAGGGAAAGTAGGTTGGGAACGCAGGGGGCTCAGCGTGCGAACGAGGACGGAGGCGACGAGCATCGGCAAGAAGAGGACGAGGAAGCGCCTAGATCCAGCGGCGTCGTCCTGCCGGGGGCAGGGGATCGACCTAAGGACACGCACGTCTTTGACGGCGTTACGCTCCACCACACTGTCGGCAACTTCCAGCTGTGCGACGTCCAAGACCCGTTGATCAAACCGTACATCTGGCGAACCAACGATGCAGATCTCCCTTCTGACGCCGTCGTTCCCATGGAGCCGATGGGCACCGAGTGGTTGAGGTCGACGTCGGACCCAGAGACTGGATGGTACACTCGCCGCGCGTTGGAGATGATCCGCGCACTCATCGGCGCAAGGTTCAAGGCACTCGCGGATACAGGCAAGCCGCTCGAGCCAGAGGCGGTGCAAGCGATCGTAGCGAGGTTGAGGCAGAGATGGGCAGACGAGGATCTGCAGACTGAAGCAAAGGCGGGGGAGGAGGAGGATGCGGCGGGTGAGGTGGACCCGTCACTCACGTAGCTTGGAACTTACTGAACAGCTATTGTAGCCGTCGCTTGGCTTTTCCATCCAACTGACCCGCAATCTTGCAATCATGAAACAACACACAAAACTTGATCATAAATCTTTGGCGCGACAGAGAGCTTGTGCGATTGGTTTGTAATGTCTTTTGCATTCGTGATAAAGGTTGCCAGAATGGACCTATGCGTGAAGTGGGACGAGCATGCTGTGACGAGAGGCAGCTGGAAGGGGATATCAACCCGTGCTGTTGTGCACGCTGCGGGAAAGCCTTATCTCGATCTTAGTGACGAGGTTGGCAATCGACTTGGTGCAATTTGGCTGGGGTTACAGCTTGAAGCTGCTCTGGTGCATTGCTCTTGACTCTGAAATCGCACATTTACTCCTTCTTGGCCTCCTCCTCCTTCTTCTCCTCAGCGTCGTCCTTCTTGTCTTCCTTCTTGTCGTCCTCCTTCATCTCTACTGGTGCTGCTGCGGAGCCGGACTTGGCCTCGGCGTTCTTCTTCTGTGCGCCCTCGAAGGCCTCCTTGAATGCATTTGCGTTCTCCGAGTTGGCGAATCGAATAGCCAGCGTCTCGGCGGTCGGCTCGCCATCCGCAACATCAGCAGCAACATTGTAAACCCACGAACGATCCGAGCCGATGTTGGGCGAGAGCTTCATGTCCGAGGTGACGTAGTGGTTTGCGCACACCTTGAGCGTCTTATCGCGGCGCATGACGAGGCGGACCTTGTGCGTCTGCTTGTGCTCGAGAAGACGCACGTCACCAGTTCCGCGCTCCTTCCACTCCTTGGCGTCCTTGTCGAAGCGGAAGAGCTTGGCACGCATCTTAAACGTCACCTCCTCGTCTTCTTCATGTGTCTTGACCTCGACCTGGTTCTCGAGCTTGATTACGGGCTCAAAGTGAGGGTCGTTCTCAGCCTCTTCGGCGGCAGCGGCACCGGTCTGCTCGGACTGTTTCCCACAAATGAAGGTAGCAATGGAGGTCGGGTCAACTGTCCGTGCCATTTGGAGATGCTTGAGCGATTGGAGCGGCACTTGGATACTTACAGCATCGACGGTGGGCTTGGTAGCTTCAGTATCAGCCATCTTGTATATAGGATAATGTGGAAGATGTGTGGTGTTGGTGGTAGTGGAGGAGGATACAGTAGCCACCAGTAAGTTACAAACTGACAGTTGCGGGCGAGAACAACAAGAGAGAGCGGAAAACCTCAAACATTCCAAACCAACAGCTTGCCGCCGCATGGTGCTCCCGAGCTAGAAGCCAGCCAAATGGACGCGCACTTGACGCCTGCAACTGAGCAAGCAAGCTGCAATTCAGAACCAAGGCGAGCTTGAGTTGCGTTTCCTCAGTGCTGAATTCAAAAATTTGTAGTGATCGATTGGACAGTATTTGAATCATCCATCCAATTTCTAGCCAACAACGGTGTGTGAGCGAGTAAGAGTGTGCGGGTGTGTGAGTGTGAGTGTGAGTGTGTTGGTTTGGTTCAGTCTCCGTGTTGAATTGACAGTTTTCGGTCACATCGGAGTGGAGAAGAAAACACATCGGGCGAGATGAGAAGCAAGCTCGGAGCTGCAGCGAACAAAGCGTTGGTGAGCTGGCCAGTTGGCACCGTTCAGTGTTGCGAGTCTATTCTGCAGCCCGCGTCTTCCTGTAGCTCACCCTTCTGCACCTAGCATCACATCTCCCCTACCACCATCACTCCGGTACACCTGCTTCGGCAACACGGACGACGACGTGCGCGGCTGGCTCAAGTGCGGTCCCTGACCTTGGCACCAACTCTCACGACACACTGTATTCTCCCCCTCGGACGCGGATAGGAACAGCACGACACTGGCATTGTCCACCGTCTCGGCAGCTAAGCATCACCCGCATCGACCATCCCCACGAGAGCAAGAGCATCGACATGTTCGGTCGGATCTCGCCCATGGCGCTGCTCTCTAGCTGGGCATTTGCCCTCCTTCTGTTCCTCTCGCTCTCACGGACGAGTCGGGCACACATGATTGAACTGGGCCCACACGCCAAGGAATGCTTCTTCGAGGACCTACACAATGGCGACCAAATGACGCTCACGTACCAAGTTGGTGGCGGCGGCCATCTCGACATTGATGTTGTTCTGTTCGACCCCAAAGACCGCCCGCTGTTCAAGCAGGAAAAGAAGGACACCGGCACCTACTCGTTCACCGCACAGGATGATGGAAGGTACGCCTACTGCTTCAGCAACGAATTCAGCACCGTTTCAGATAAGACCGTCTCGTTCAATGTCCACGGTATCATCTACGTGCCAGATGAAGGGGATATGCTGCCCATCGAGAGGGAAATCAGGGATCTTGCCGCCGGGTTGCAGGCGGTCAAGGACGAACAGGAGTATCTCGTCATCAGGGAGAGGGTACACCGAAACAGTAAGTCATCCTTATCCAACGCTCTCTCGCATTTCTCGCACCCTGAGCTACGCAGAATAACGCTGACCATTCTCTCACTTTCCTTCACCGTTCTCTCGCCTCGTTACCTCAACGCAACAGCGGCGGAAAGCACCAATACCCGTGTCAAGTGGTGGTCCATCATCCAGGGTTTCATCCTGGTCGCCGTCTGCTCCTGCCAGATCTACTTTGTCAAGCGCCAATTCGAAGTGCGCCGAGTCGTCTGAATCCCCTTTACCAAGTCAATATAAAAGCATCTTTTGCGTTACTCCACACTTCCATGAAACGGCAAATTCTCCTGAACAGGCGACCACACAAACTCTGAGCACACTTGATGCGGTGGAAAGGCGTTATTACTACACGGCGGATACACAAAAGAGAAGGATCGAGAGAGAAATGTACACGGGAAAGAAGGATGAAAATGCAAAAGGTGATACGAGGAAAGATTGGACGGCTTTTTAGTCCTTCTTGGACTTCTTCTTCTTGCTCGACCCTGGCTCGGACTTGGGGGTGCCGTTGACCTCGGCCTCGTCTGCGGAACGCTTCTTCTTGTCCTTTTTGTCCTTTTTGTCCTTCTTGGGCGTCTCGATGCCGTTGGCCTCCTGCTCCTTCTTGGCCTTCTTGAGTGCCTTCCTCTCTTCCTTGCTGAGCTTCTCCTCGCCAGCCTCGGAGCCCGCAGCGGGGGTGGCAGGCTCGGACGCGGCAGGCTCGGATTTCCTCGCCTTCTTGAGCGCCTTGCGCTCCTCCTTGCTCAGCTTCTTCTCGTC
Source organism: Ustilago crameri (assembly GCA_024271935.1). NCBI lineage: Eukaryota > Fungi > Basidiomycota > Ustilaginomycetes > Ustilaginales > Ustilaginaceae > Ustilago > Ustilago crameri. The sequence continues at coordinate 203,498 of JANBMJ010000011.1, forward strand.
GACCTCATCTGTAGCCGTCTTCTTGGACGGTGTCGAGGGAAGCATGGATGGCGCAATGCTGGCAGCAGCAGCCATGTCGCTAGGACCAGCAGCATCGGCAGCAGCGTTGTACGATCGACCTCCGGCCTCCATCTGGAAGCCCTTCTGCTTGTAACCCTGGTCGCCAGCTGCGGCTCGTGCTGAGCGCATGCCCGAAAGTCCCGACTGCATCTCGAGAGCACGCAGGCGAGACTCGAGCTTGGATCGGGCCTCGATACCCACAGTAGGAGCATCCTCCTCACCCTTGGTCTCGGCATCAGCGAGCGCATCCAGACGGATCGAAAGCGCAGCCTTGGTGGCCACCATACGCGCCATCTTACCCTTGAGCTTCTGTGGCGCCTGACCGACGAGCGAGGTGTGGTAGATGAGACCGTACTTGGGCGTGTCGTGCTTGGTCTTGAGCGCACGGAAGAGCGCCTTCTCAGCACCGAGGATCTGGACGGTGGAAGCAGGGTGCTTGGCAAGGTTCATGAGCGAACCAGCGTGGCTGATGAGACGCGCACCGACGAGGTCACCAACAAGAGCGGTAAGGTTGGGAGCGATGGCGGCCATACGGTTCTGAAGGTACTGGTAGAGCTGGGTGCGGTACTGAGTGATGGAGATGACCTGGTCGCACAGGCTCCAGATGTGCTCGAGATCGGTCTCGGAGATCTCGGTACCCATGGAGATCTCAGCGGCAGCTTTGAGGGTCTCCTCGATTTCCTCGGGAAGGATCTCGGAGAAGTCGGTAGCGGAGGCGTTGGTACGGAAACCCATGGCGCGAATGACCTTGGCATAGGCAAGATTGTCGGTGATGATCTTGCCCATCTCGGGGAAGTGCCATCCGTACCATTCCTTGACACGCATGGCGTAAATGTTGATCTCCTTGTCGAGGTCGTCGAGCAAGCCGATGGCCTGGACTACCATGGTGTCAACTTTGTCGGGGGAGAACTTGAGCTTGTAACGACTCAAGCTGTGCGAGAGACCCAGGCTCATGGTATTGAGGTCGCGTGGGTCGAGCGACTCGCCGCCGGTGGACGACGAAAGAAGGGCAGCGAGGTTCTCTCGGATACCACGGTAGAGGTCGAGTAGCTCGCTGTCGTAAGTGACCTGGATGCCGAGCTTCTTGGCGATGTTGGAAGCTGTTGAACAATGTAATTGATGAGAAAGATATCAGTCAGTACGTGCTTATTCGATGCTGTGGAAGAGTCTTGCTGTTTGGCGCGATGAAAACATACCAAGCTTGGATTCGGCAACAATGAGGTTCTCCTTGCCCTTGCCTTTGGCATCAACAATCTCTTCGGTGAGGAACTTCTTGAGGCTCTTGCTCATCTTGCCCTCGTTGATGGCAGAAATGTCCTCGACAGCCTCGGCGGTGTTGGTGAAGCGGTGAATCGCAGAAAGCTTGAGGAGGTTGCTGGCACCCTCAACCGAGTCGAGGGACTCGTGAAGGTTCTTGGCGGACTCGAGCTTGGACGAGTCCGAGACATTGAAAAGGCAGAAGCCTACAGCGGTCTCGAAGAGGACCTTGACCATTGTGACGGGGTGCGCAAAGCGACTTTTGGAGGAGGTGGTTGGAAGGGTGTCTAGGTACAGCAAAGAAGGACGTGAGTGCGCTTGCTTGCTGTGATGGATTCCGTTGCTTCCCCTTTGCGCTGATATTCCTCCAACGAAGCGACGTCTAGAAGCAAGAAGCAAGATAGGGGATCCGTTGAGGTGGATGACGACAAGGGACGGATGCAAAGGTACGGGTGAACAGAAGGACAAGAAGGTTGTCAGTGGCCAGACGAGCTCAAAGGTGATTGATTGAGCTGCAAGCCTTCCAGCAAATTTTTTCTTTTCTCTGCCTCTACGAAGGCGAAATTCGCAGAAACAGCAGACGAGGCAGCGCTCTGTGTCCAAACTCTGAATTCCAAACCTTTTTTTTTTTTTTTTTTTTTTTTTTTTTTTTCTTCTTCTTCTCTTCTTCGTCTCCACCACTTTGGCACCAAATGTCATTTCGAAAAAAATGCTGATTTGTCGTGATTACATACTCACTTTCTCGCACGGCTTGCCCGCCAGTAGAGATTGACAGTGGACGCGCGTCCGATCGCAGCTCACTCCACCTGATTTGGACCTCAGAATCACGCTCAAGTGTTGCTTGAACGCGGCTCATTCTGCTCTACTCGACTGTATCTGCTGCTCTGTCACCATCATCCTCGTACCAATTGCTGTCTCGGCTCACTTCTCCGACCCCTGCGTAGGCAAGACTTATCTGGTATCACAAACAACTCGCCGAGCAGAGTGCCACCCAAGTTCACAAGAGCCGCCAGTAACAAGCTCCACCTAACCAACTAACACCACCATGGGTCAAGCTCCAAGCGGTGGCGCACCCGGCCGCGGCGGCAAAGACAACAAGAAGGATCAGCAGAAAAAGTGGGAGCCACCCCTCCCAACCCGTGTCGGCAAGAAGAAGAAGCGCGGTCCCGACTCGTCTTCTAAGCTCCCAGCCGTCTACCCCAACACAAGATGCCGATTGAAATTGCTCAAGCTCGAGCGTATCAAGGATCATCTGTTGCTCGAGGAGGAATTTGTTCAGAACCAGGAGCGCATGAAGCCACAAGAAGACAAAGATGCAGAGGAGCGTACAAGGGTAGATGACCTCAGAGGCTCGCCCATGGCTGTTGGAACGTTGGAAGAGATTATTGACGACGAGCATGCCATTGTCAGCAGTTCCACCGGTCCAGAGTACTACGTCAGCATCATGAGCTTCGTCGACAAGGATCTGCTCGAACCAGGCTGCAGTGTCCTGCTCCACCACAAGGCTATGGCCGTCGTGGGTGTGCTTTCGGACGATACCGACCCTATGGTCAGCGTCATGAAGCTCGACAAGGCACCATCCGAGAGCTATGCCGACATTGGTGGTCTCGAGACCCAAATTCAGGAGATCAAGGAAGCTGTCGAATTGCCGCTCACGCACCCCGAGCTGTACGAGGAGATGGGTATCCGACCACCAAAAGGTGTTATTCTCTATGGTGTCCCCGGTACCGGAAAGACGCTCCTTGCCAAGGCCGTTGCGAACCAAACTTCAGCCACCTTCTTGCGAGTGGTCGGCTCCGAGTTGATTCAAAAATATCTTGGTGATGGTCCCAAGCTCGTCCGTGAGCTCTTCCGCGTAGCAGACGAGCATGCTCCCTCAATCGTTTTCATCGACGAAATCGACGCCGTCGGTACCAAGCGATACGACTCCAACTCGGGAGGAGAGCGAGAAATTCAGCGTACTCTGCTCGAGTTGCTCAACCAGCTGGACGGTTTCGACACACGACACGACGTCAAGGTCATCATGGCCACCAACAAGATCGAGTCGCTCGACCCAGCGCTCATTCGTCCCGGTCGTATCGACCGAAAGATCGAGTTCCCTCTGCCAGATCAAAAGACCAAGATGCACATCTTCAAGCTGCACACGTCCAGGATGAACCTCGACTCGGACGTCGATCTCGAGGAGTTTGTCGCCATGAAGGATGATCTCTCCGGTGCTGACATCAAGTCGTTGGTCACTGAAGCTGGCTTGTTGGCTTTGCGAGAGAGGAGAATGCGTGTTACCAAGAAGGACTTTACCACCGCACGCGAGCGTGTCATCGACAGGAAGAACGAGGGTACGCCCGAAGGTCTCTACTTGTAAGCGTCATCAGTTTTCGCGACAGGCTCGACCTAGATTTGGATTCATGTACCCTATACCGCATTTCAGAATCATCTCGTGTTCACCGTCTTGTCTGAGAATGTCTGAGACCACGCCTGAGACTCGTTCGCAATTTCTGACACTGTTTGAGAGGCTTGACCTTGTGGTGGTAGTTCATCGTCGGATCTCGGGTAGCCTTGTCGGGATTTTTTGCGCTTGCGAGGAGGGTCAAGAAATTCCGATTGCTTCCCCCAAAGACCTTTTGAACCCTTTCCGAAATTCAACGCTCAGCGTCCTAATCATCCTCTTCTTTCACTTCTCTAGAGCTTCAACGCCTTCCTCTCTGCAACGCAAGCACGAGCAACCTTAGCTTGGAACCTCTCTGCATCGGTGCGTCGCCTCCTGCCCATTCGCTCCAACTTCTTCGCTGCTACAGTCCTGCACGGCTGTTGTTTGCATCTACGATGGCGCACCTTCGCCCGCTCATGGCGCCGGTATACGTGCCGGGGACCGAGCCGCTCCCACCAGGCGTTACCGAAGACGACCGAGCCGAGATTCAAAAGATTGCCAAATGGAACAAGGTCGCAAATATGACCATGGAGTCGTGTCCGACCAAGTGCATGCTCTCCGGTGCGGCCGGGTTTGGACTCGGTGCATTCTTCTCGCTCATGTCGACGTCATTCGCGGTAGATGACCCGTTGAGGAGGACAACTCTCGCAGCGAACGGGCTCGATGCAGGGAAGGGAGCGGTAGACCAGACGACAATGCAGAGCACAAAGGAATTCTTCAAGCAGACGGGAAAGTCAATGTATAGATCAGGGAAAGGGTTCGGTAAGGTGGGAGCACTGTATTCGGGTATTGAGTGCTGCATCGAGGCCGTAAGTATTGACAAGCATCGTGGAAGCATGTCAAGTAACAAAGAAGACGCTGACAAAAGTCCTGATGTTGCACTTGCGTGACTACAGTATCGAGCAAAGAACGACCTCGTCAACCCAGTAGCGGCAGGGTTTATGGCCGGAGCAATTCTCGCAAGGAACTCGGGGCCAAAAGCAGCGATCGGAGGTGGTGTGGCTTTTGCGGCCTTCTCCGGTGCCATTGACATGTAGTAAGTGTCCCACAACGCTTTTGCAGGTAGATGGACTTATGACTAATCCTTTTACCTACTTTACTTATCACCCTCACAACAGCTTCCGAAGAGAAACACCCGATGACGACTAATTGCCCTCTCAGGCTTCCGTCAACTTACTTATGCACATTCTCTCGGCTTGACCACAACTCAAAACCGACATCTTCGAATACTCGGATCCTTACACATAACTCAACTGTACTTTTAGCATCCCTACCTCCAACCTGTTGGGGGTTCACGCAACAACCTTTTCACACACTACACCAAAGCTTGTGAATGAAGGTGACACTAACCATTGCATGCGTTGCTGTCTACTTCTAATACGGCTTGAACCTCCTCCCCGCCTTGAGTTTGGCGACCTTTTGTTTATCCGCCTCGAACTTTGCCCTAAGATCAGCCAACTGTTCTCTCTTCTTCTCCCTGAATTGGAAGCGGTAAAAGTCTTCGAGGCCTTGGCTCTTTTTCTTCTTGTTCTCCTCGAACCCGTGTTTGGCTACACCCACGCTGCCACCGGCGTCGGCGGCGGCACCGGCACGGCCGTACTTGCTGGAACGCTGGACGATGATAAAACCGTCCTCATCCAAAAGCTCGCCAGAGGGGCCGACGGTGACGCCGCGCACGCCGATCTTGCGTGGGAGTGGGTGCGCTTTGCGGTACTGGTACAGCGCAATGCGCGAGTTGGCCCACGTTTGAATGTCCGGTAGAGAGGGGCGAGAGAGAGAGTAGCGGGATAGGAGGTATTCGAGGCCCGTAGGGGGGATGCCAGCGCCAGAGGAGAGGAGGAAGGACGCAGAGGTGGTGGCGCGGTTCTTTTGAGGCGTGGCGTCGTCGTCCAGTTGGGCTTGCTTCTCGGCTTCACGGCGGAGCGAGCGGAAAGGGTCGGTCCATTTGATGCCGGTCTTGAGCAGGTCCATGGCACGTGTGAAGCCGGGCTCGTCGAGGAAGACCACATGTGCAGAGGACGAGGTGGAGAGGAACGACTGCGAGCCCATGTCTTCTCTGGGATCCAAGCTCGGGAGGGGAACAACTTTGGGTACTCTGCTCTTCCTCGCCTGTGCACCCTTCTTCTTCTTGTTCCCACCCTGCGCCAACTGATGGTGCTCCTCCTCCTCGTCACCCTCTTCTTCATCATCCTCTTCATCTTCACCTTCGCCCATCTCCTCCCTCTCATCCTCTTCTTCCTCCTTGGCCGTTGCAGCCCTCCTGAATCTGACCACGGACAGATTGCCTGCCTTGCTGAAGATCTCTCTCAAATGCGACTCGGTGGTATCCGTCGGCAAGTTGGCCATGAACATGGTCCTCTCCGCCGGCAGCTCCTCGCTGAGTTTCGACGTCGATGCAACATTCGACGCTCCTGAAGCCGTATGCTTGCGGGCATAGATCCAGTGCTTGACGTCTCCTACTTTCTTGCTGAGCTTCGTGTGCGGGATGGAGACAGGGACTGCAAGGAAGCCGTTCGGGAGCAGGATGGATGCATCGTTGGTAGGTTTCTTCGGCGATGCCTCGCCATTCGAGGCTGTGTGCGGCTTCTTGCCCATATCGTCTTCTATCCTCCTGGTTTATGGAGTATGCTGATGTGCGGGAGAGGTCGAAGATGGTGTATCAGAGGTGGAGCGGCAACAAAAATCTCAAAATCTGGAAGAAAGCGCGAACCCTTCTTCGCTCCTTCGCTCAAGCAAAAATTTCAGCAAAGTCGTGTGGAGTTGTCTTTCTCAGCCAAGCCTGGGATTTTCACGGCCGAGTCCCGCCCATTCCGCCATAGCTTTTCCGCTCTTCCCCTTTTCCCTGTAACCCCCGCCTCGTGCTCAATTCTCACTCGACACGCGGCAAAGTGGCTCACACATGCAAAGCAATCAGATGCAAAGATCTACGGGAAACTACTTGCTTAACGTGAAGAGCGGTAGACTAAAGTACAGATAGAAAGTATGAAGGTTTGCGAGATGCGGATAACAAGTTGGCACCCTGATGGGGCTTTTTGGATAAGAACAAATTGCTCTAGAGACAGTCACACTCTTGGAACAGTAGAACGTTTGCACGTCAAGTGTTTACGAAGAGAAAAGACGCTTCTCGTAGCTGTGCAAGCCGTGAACGCCACCCTCAACCTGAGCGGAGGCGGTACGGAGCTCGAAGCGCACCTGACCGCCGGCGACAGCGGAGCGGAGCTGGTGGAGGTGGGGGACACCCATGTCTTGGAGCGAGTGCTGGAGACCGGTGTAGAGGTAAGGAATGAACTTCTTGACCGAGCCCTTGTCCTGGACGGCACCAGCGACACCCTGGGCAACCTTGACAGCATCGCTCTCAGAGAAGTAACGCTGAGTGGCGGCGTTCTCGTCAGCAGCGACCTTGTCGGCCTTGGCGGCACCCTTGCCAGTGGCGCCAGCAATCTTGCCCTTCTTCTGGTGCTCCATAGCCTCGATGGAACCCATACCACGGTAGCCCTTGAGGCGCTTGCCGTCACGGTAGAAGTAGTCACCGGGAGATTCGGTAGTACCGGCGAGGAGACCACCCATCATGACAGCAGAGGCACCGAGAGCGAGAGCCTTGGCAATGTGACCAACATTGCCAATACCACCGTCAGCGATGACGGGGACGCCGAATTTGGAGGCGAACTCAGCGACGGCGTGGACAGCGGTACCCTGAGGACGACCGACAGCCATGACCTCCTGGGTGATGCAGATGGAGCCGGAACCCATACCGACACGGAGAGCGTCAGCACCGGCAGCGATGAGGCTGGCGGCCTGCTCGCGTGTAACGACGTTACCAGCAACGACATCGATCTGAGGGAAGGTCTTCTTGATCCACTGGATCATCTCGATCTGGTAGACCGAGTTTCCCTGAGACGAGTCGAGAATAACTACGTCAAGACCAGCCTCGACGAGGAGAGCAAGACGCTCACGGTCCGAGGGACGGGTACCGATGGCAGCGGCACAGTAGAGCTGCTTGCTGTCGGGGCGCTTGGAAGCGAGCGGGAAGTTCTGGTTCTTGAGCAAGTCGGAGCGAGCAAGGAGAGCAACGAGGCGACCCTCGGCGTCAACGATGGGGAGCTTGCCCTTCTTGGAGTCGCGAAGGATGGTGTTGGCCTGCTCAAGAGTGACACCCTGCTTGGCAGTGACGAGGTCCTTAGTCATGACCTCGGAGAGAGGGATCGAAGTATCGCGGAACTGGACATCACGGGCAGTGACGATACCGAGGAGTTTGCCGTGCATAGCACCGGTGTCTATGTAGTTCGAAAGACGATCGAAGCAACGAGTCGTTGGTCAGCTTCGGTTTCTTTGCAGGAAATAACGAATCGAGCCAAAGTCAAGCAAAAGGATCAGAGTAATAATTGCGGTCCGCACACACACTCCCAAGTCTAAGCGAGTGGCTAGGAAGAACGAAGGTTAAATGCAATATGGTTGTTTCATCTTTTCGTGGGAGGAAAGGAAAGGGTGGGCAAACAAACAAAGGAAAGCTCGTGACTGTGTTGCTCTTGGAATGACAACTTACCAGTGATGGGAATACCACCAAAGCCGAGGCGCTCCTTGATCTCAAGGACGTCGCCGACAGTGGCGTTGGGATCAAGGCAGAGAGGCTCGGTGATGAAGCCGTTCTCGTACTTCTTGACCTTGCGAACAACGCTAGCCTGCTCCTGAGGGCTCATGTTGTTGTGAATGACACCCATACCACCCATCAAGCCCATGGCAATAGCCATCTCGGTCTCGGTGACCGTGTCCATGGGCGAGGAAAGGAAGGGGGTGTTGAGAGTGACGTTCTTGGTCACCTTGGTACGGAGGCTGACGCCCGAAGCGGCAAAGTCGATGAAACCAGGGAGAACGAGAAAGTCGTTGTAGGTGAGACCTCCATGCTGGCGCGAGTCGATGAGCTCGCTCATGCTAAGACCATCGCCAGTGGCGTAAGTCTTGAGGTGCTCAAGCGCCTGAGCTGGCGAGAGGACCTTGTCGTCCTGGGGAAGCTGAACACCGTTGCTGCCGACCATCTTGATGTTGATCAAAAGGTGAGTTGATGAAGAGGAAAGGGTATAGTTGAATTGGGTGGCTCTTTGGCGAAGAACAAGGCAGGAAGGAAGGACACGCTTTGATGCTGAACGGTTTTGTGTCTTCTGCCTGCCTAGCCCAGCGTGAGCCAGTGAGTCGTCTAAGCCCAAAAAAAAAAAAAAAAAAAAAAAAAAAAAAAAAAAAAAAAAAAAAGAGTCAAAGTTTAGAGACGCGCTAGGTCACTCGCCTCTCTACACGCTCAGCAGCTTCATTTGCCACGCTATCTCGGTGTAGCAGGGACGATTTTCGACGGATTTAGCTTGTTAAAGCGAGGCTTCAATAGCTTTGATGGTTGCGGTTCTCAAACTGACACGGCAAAGCTCTGTGCGCCGACGCGTCCACAACTGCTTCTTTGGTGTGGCGCGTGGAGGAAGCTTTTGAAAGAAACACTTTGCGTGGTGTGCATGTTGCAACTGCATTGTTCTTGAGATCAGCTTCTGTCTTCTGGTCATCAAACACGAACCTCTGAGCTCGTCAACAACCTCGGAGTCAACAACCTCGGAGCGCTCCTCAACACAAGCTGCATACGGCTGCTCATCACCAAGCAACAGGCGCGTTCCCAGTCTCAAAAGCTTCCCAAGACTAGGCCCATCCATCTTGCTTCATCCAGCTCGTCTCCCTCCTACAGCTGACACACTATGACCGAGTCCTGGGCAACGAATAGCACCACTGCCATGGCGATACGCCTCGTAGGCTCGCCGAACGGTACAGATGCACCCTTTCATCCGTCGTTCACCTACCCGATCTACGGCGAAGCCGAGACTATCTATGGCTACCAGGGTCTCACCATCAACCTCGATGTTGCTTCCGGCAGCCTAGTCCCGCTTCTGGACATCAAGTACCGTGCCAAAAACGAGTCCACCACAGCCAAGCTCGATGATGTCGAAGCAAAGATCAACGAGTTCCTCCCTGCGGACCACATCTCCACCTCCACATCATCATCAGCAAAGCAAGATTTCGACAAGGCCCTCGAGCAAAGTTCTAGCTTCCAGCCCTTCGGCGACAAGGTGCATACATACACACGTCGAAAGCTCAACAAGGGCAAGGGCAGATCGAGCAGCGTCGCCTCGCTAGCTGCTTCGGCGCTGTCGGAGGATGATCCAGATGCAAGAGTGTTCCAGGTGTACCGATCTACCTGGGATACACCCGGATTCCGCGAATACCACCGACGAATGCAGCTCTTCGTTCTGCTTTTCATCGAGGGCGCAAGCTACATCCAAGAAGAAGAATCCAATTGGGAATTCTTCACCCTATACGAAAAGGTCAAGGACGGCGACAAGACATCGTATCACTTCATGGGCTACACCAGCTTGTACAAGTTCTGGTGCTGGCCAGACTCGTCTCGCATTCGACTCTCGCAGTTTGTCATTCTTCCTCCATACCAGAAGCAAGGCCATGGCGGTGCGCTCTATACCACCGTCTACGACCAGATCCGAAAACGCTCTTCTGTGTCCGAGCTTACAGTCGAGGATCCGTCGGAAGACTTTGACCGTCTACGTGATGGCAATGACCTCCGGCGTCTGCTGGCTCCAGGCGGCTTTGTTGAGACTGCCAAGGCCCAAGGCAAGTTGCATGCACCTGTCGACCCAAAGTGGAACGAGCAACAGCGACTCGAACACAAGCTTGCCCCACGTCAATGGGCCAGGGTCCTCGAAATGGTGCAGCTCATGAATCTCGACACCCACAACGACGAACAAATGAAGCAATACAGGCTGCAAGTCAAAGCCAGAATCTACCGTCAAAACAAGGACATCTTGATACAGCTCGACAAGGCTCAGCAAAGAGCCAAGCTGCAGGAAACTTTCGAGGGCGTTGTAGAAGAGTACGGAGACATGGTTGGGGTTGACGTCGACCCCATCTTGGAAGCGGGACCATCGGCGGGATACCAGGCAGAAGTTGACGAGGAGGACGAGGACGACCATCACTACCAGAACGGCAATGGCCCGCCTCGCAAAATGGCTCGCTTCGCATAGGTCATCAACACGCTGTCGCCAGTCCTGTCATGACATTCGAGCTTATCGTTCAATGGACTTTCTCACTGAGCTAAATCTATCCTTGTGAAGGTTTGTCAGAATGTGATCAAACAAGTGCGAAGCGAAATGCGCTGGGCTCCTGAAGGTGGCGAGATTTGCGGAGAGGAGGCAGTCGGACACGGAGGCGGAGGCGCGAGAGATGCGGAAAGAAGAAAGACTCGGGAGGATTCTTCCGAGAAGTGTATGAGACTTTGTATCGTCACAATCGCTCAGAGCTTGTTGGTGCTCCTCCCTACCTCGATACGGCCTCGATTTGAAGTCGAGCTCCGCACGAAACCGGACAGCCACATCTGGGATGGCTTCAGTGTACACTTCTTAAACTAAGTTTGAGTGTTGCTCCTCTCTGTCTCGGATCGCGGCCAGGAGGAAGACGAATTGTGGGAGTCCGCCGAATGTCGGACTGATGGATACATGTGTCATCTAGCTCATCAGCTTGTCACCATCAATCGCACCGAGTTCCAATCTTCCTCCTGTCTTGTACAACTGGAGCTAAAACTGAAGTGTACATGTGCAAGAGCGAGGCCAACGTGAGATTAGATAGTTCATCGACACGCGGGCTAGAAGAAGCTGTGCGGATGAGTTTGGCTTCCCTGCTTTTTCGGCACTCCTTCCTCCAATACCCATCAAACATATATAGGGACTGTTCTCATCACACTTCCCTGCTTTCTGCACCACGCCTTGGGCTTCCTTTCGCCTCGGCTTCGCCTCGAGCCTCAAATTTTCGGGATGTCAGGCAGGGCCTATCTTGTCTTCTTGGATGATGGTCCTGATGGTCCTGTTCAAACCCCCCAGCCATCCACTGACTTGACCCAGCAAGACCAAGCATCCACCTCGCGCCGAAGCCAAGAGGAGGACGAGCCCGGTAAGCACTCGCTAGTGGGGTTCCATCTTGAAGTTTCTGACATGATTCTAATCCAAAAGCTATGTTCTTCTTCTCCGCAACAGATGCCGCTGACCGACATCGTCAGCGTCAGAGACGACGCCGCCGCAATAGATCTGCATCATCTACGACGACAGACAGCGCCTCAGCAACCCGGCTGCGCCACATACCAGTACCACTGCAAAGGATTCGCGCCTTCATGATGGATCGCCACTGGATCCACAAAAAATGCGAACAATGCATGAGGCTAGGGCTCGATTGCCTGCGTCCGCCCATTGACTCGAACATGGAGAAATGCGCGTCCTGCTCGGAGAGAGGTGCCGTCGAGTGCGAACATAAGTGGATCTTGCAGATCGCTCTTCTGCGCGTGATGAGAAAGCTATTGCAAGAAGACAAGACGATGGAAGAGGCAGAGCTGATCGCCTACAAGGACGAAAAGCAACTTGGAGGCGAATGGGATCTGAAGAAGGACTACCCTCAACCAGCATCAACTTCGACTCCTTCAATTTCCAGCGAGACACCGGCCGCAGTAGCCGGTCCCTCGGTTGATCGCTCGGCTTCTGTTGCGACCAGGCCCCCTACTACGGAGCAGATCAAGCGCGCTGCGGAGATGAATGCTCTGCAGAGACTGTTCGATCGAATCCAAAGCGCTTCTTCCTACGCAGACGAACTTGCTGCCTTTAATGACTACGCCAAAGACCTCGGCCTTCCAGCCAACGTAAGTCCTCATCACCGCTTCACCACCGCATCAAATAGACAGCTACTGACTTGACTTCTTTGCTCGCAGTGGAACTCTCGCTTATCAACGTCACGATCACCTTGACTTCGGCCTCGCTCCAGTCCAGCCTCAGTCTTGTCCAAATCCCATGTACCGTTACCGTTTGAAGAACAAAGGTCCAGCTTTTCGCAATACAAATGTTTCAGACAATCTTGATGTCGCCCTCGATAACATTCACGAAGAGCAATGCACAGATATTTTGAAGCACTGTACAGCGGCCGCGAGATCTTCAACTCATTGTGCAACGCATTCACTTGACCAGACTTGAATCATTGTCATATTGAATTCTATCCGAGTCTACAAAGCCCGATGTCCATTTCAAGAGACGGTTAGGGTCAGGTGAGAACTGAGCGTTGTCTAAGACTCCAGTTTAGCAAGGCCGGCCTCGAGCGCCATCGAGAAGAAGATGCTCTGCTTGTTGGCGAGCAGATTCTCGGGCGTGTCAAATTCGGCCACTGTTCCGTCCTTGAGCACCAACACTCTGGTCGAGTCGATTACCGTGTTGAGTCGGTGGGCCACGGTGATCGTGGTGCCCTTGAACTCCGAACGGACGATCGCTTGCACCTGTGCATCGGTCTCAAGGTCGATAGCGCTGGTGGCCTCATCGAGCACGAGAATCTTAGCGTTGCGCAAGAAGGCTCGAGCGATGCAGATGAGTTGACGTTGACCTGCTGAGAAGTTGGTACCGCCCTCGGTGAGTTGCGCGTCCAGTCCGTTCTCGAGGCTCTGCACATGATCCTTCATGCGTGCTTGCTCGAGGGCCTTCCAAAGCGCAGCATCATCCGAGCGACCCGTAGGGTCGAGGTTCTCGCGAAGGGTGCCTTCCCAGAGCTGCGGGTCCTGAGGAATGATGGCGATGGCCGATCGAAGGTCCTTGAGGCCGATCTTGGAGACGTCGATGCCGTCAATCATGATTTTGCCCTCGACTGCCTCAATGATGCGGAAGAGAGCAAGCGTCAGACTCGACTTGCCTGCACCGGTACGGCCGACCACTCCGATACGCTCACCCGCCTTGATGTCGATATTGAGCTTCTTAAGCACAAGCTCAAGCTCCTTTCGGTAGCGCGTCGAGTACGACTCGAGACTGACCTCACCCTTGCTGGGCCAGTCGGAGGGCGGTTTCTTGTCGGGAATTTCGTAGGGAGCCTCGGACACCAGGTCGGTGTACGACATGACTCGCTCGACACTGACAATGTTTTGCTCTACCTCAGAGGCGGAACGGACCACCCAGTTCAGCGTCTGTGTAGTGCTGAGGGCCTGCGACATCATCAGACCAAGCAAGCCAGCGTCCATCTTGCCGTTGCGCGTTCGGATGAACACAGCGAGCGTGGAAGCGACAAAGATGATGAGCGAGCCCATCATCTCGATGCGCACAGCCAACCATCGGTTGCAAGTGACGGCAGGATAGTAGCACTGCTGGTTGCGGTCAACACGAGCTTCCGAAGTGGCAATGAAGCGAGACTCTTGTCCGAAAGCACGGATAGAGCTAAGACCGCCAAGCGACTCTTGGAACCAAGTGAAGATGGGCGTCTTGCTGACCGAGTCGAGTCGCTTGAGCTCTCGGCTGGTGGCGAGATAGTAACGGAGAACTGCACGGTAGGCGAATGCCAGTGGGATGATGGCGATGAGGAAAGGCGGCACCGAATAGGCAACAACGCACAAAACACCGAGCACAACGGTCATGGTTCGGACCAGACCGTGGATGACACGAGGCAGCACCTCGTCGATGACGTTGACGTCACGCGAGAAAAGATTGAGCAGACGACCTGTCGGCGTCGTCTCGAACCACTGAAGAGGGCTGCGGAGTACGGCGTCGAACATGTCATCGTGGAACTTGCGCGCACTCGAGATGACGAGCCAAGTCCAAAGAATGAAGGGAGCGATGCAGATACAGATTGAGGCAAGGATACCCACGACACCGTAAATGATCAAGTAGAAGCGGGTCGTGGCCGGGTCACCTCCGTTTTCCGAGTTGGCTGCACCCCACTGCTTGAGCACGACGTCTCGAGACACGGTCATGACCTGGGAGAGAATCTGAGCGAGAATGTAGAGAACGACACCCAATACACTGCAGCTCTTGATGTACTGACGGTACACTTCGGGCTTGACACTACCCTGCTCAGACTTTTCCTTGGGTGCTGAGCTCTCCTTGAGCTGGCGAATGGTGTCCTGCTTGATCTGGCGCTTCGACAAGGTCTTGGGTCGAACCATTGAGGCCGAGCTGATGCGTCGGTGAAGCTTGGAGTCCTTGAGACCTTCTTCGCCGCCCTGCCCGTGCATGTCGAGCTCCTTGTCCATGTCAACCACTTCGAGGTCTTTGGTGGGTGTCTCAGCACCTTCGTCTTCAGCTCGCTCGCGTGCGCTCTGTTTGCCGAGACCCGTGATGAGATTGTACAGGTCACCCTTCTTGGCCATGACCTGGTCGTAGGTTCCACGCTCGTCGAGAATGATACCGCGACGCACCGAGACGATTTGGTCGCAATCAGGAAGGCAGGAGACGGAATTGAGCGTGAGGATACGAGCCTTGCTGCGGAGGAGACCTTCGGGACCAATGACGTGCTTGAAGATGTGGGCACCGACGTGAGCATCGACGGCAGCAAGGGGGTCATCCAGCAAGTAGATATCAGCGCGAGCGTAACAAGCACGAGCCAGAGCAATACGAGCACGCTGACCACCAGACAAGCTGACACCACGCTCTCCGACCTCGGTGCGGTCACCGTCGGGCAAGATGTTGAGATCCGGCGTCAGGGCACAGGCGTCGATGACGCGCTGGTAGAAGTCGGGTTCGTATTTGAGACCAAACAAGATGTTGTCACGGACAGTGGCACCCATGCACCAACCGCCCTGAGTAAAGTAGGCAGTTCGACCCTTGACAATGGTCTCACCGTCGGTGCGGACCATCTCGCCCAAGATAGCCGAAAGGAGCGAGCTCTTGCCATCACCTACTTTGCCCAGAACAGCGAGCAGCTCGCCTTTCTTGACGGTGAGATTGATGTCCTGAAGCGTGGGGACAGGCTGCGAGCGCGACCACTTGAACTCTCCATCGCGGATGATGACCACTTCATCGTCCTTGCCAGGCTCATGAACGGTGTTGTCCGAGTCGTTCAAGGCCTCAAGGACGTCTCCAGGGCGAGAAGGAGCATCAGAGTTGTGGGGCTGACGCTCACCAGGAAGAATGACTTTACGGGCATTGGGGTCGAGCTCGCCAGCATCAAAGAAGTCCGAAAGACGCTTAGCCGAGACCTGAGCCTGAAGCAAAGCCGAGATGATACCAGCAAACATGGCGATGGGGAAAGACAGCAGCTGGTAGAGTGCCAGAGCCGGGAAGATGACGTCGGCCGTGAGCGGCTCAGGATTGGTGTAGGCATAAGTGACGAAGGTACCGAGCGAGACAAAGAAGGGGATGGCGGTCCAGAAGAAGTTGAAGAAGGCCGAAACGACACCGACGGTACGGAGAAGCTTGAGCTCCTCGTCGTTTCGCACCTTGAAGAGCTTGCGGGTGAAAGCCTCTTCCCAGGCAAAGAGCTTGATAGACTTGATGTTGGTGAGGATCTCGTTCATCAGACGGGTTCGCTTGTCCTTGACCTTCATCTGCTTCTCGCTGAGTCGACGAAGGTATCGGGCAAGAGCAGTGTTGAGAGGCACACTGACGACCATGATGGCGACACCGACGAACGAGGGCCAACCGAGGAGATTGTACAGCGACACGAAAGCCAGAGTCATCTGGAACAGAGCCGACCAGGCGATGTGACCGTAGGTGCAAAGGTCCTGAAGACGGGTTGCGTCAACGGACATGAGGTTGACAATGTCACCAGTGGCTCGCCCGCCTCGATCTTCGTTGGAGAGTCGCAAGCTCTTCTTGAAGATAGCGCTGACCAGACCGGCACGGACACGCATACCGGTAACAAAGACAAGCTGGAAGTACTGGTGCAAGAACGAAGTCTGGGTCACGGCAACGCAGAAGAGAGCACCGGAGAGCAAGTAGCCCTGCATGGCGCTCTGGTTCGGGTTGGCACTGTCGTAGCTCTGCACAAATTGGAGCAGCTTGCGCAGAATCTGGGGCTGCACAAATGCAAGCGTGTCCTGAGCCATTTTGAGGATGGCGGCAAACAGGAACGGTCCGCCGTAGGAGTAAGCAAGCGTTGTCCAGAAAGCAGGCTTGCCCGTCGACTTGCTCTTGGTCTGCTTCCAAAACTTGTCGAAACGTCTGCCCAGATTCTCTGCATCCTCATTCTCGGGCAGAGCCCACATGTCATCCTCAGTGACGAACTTCTTGGCACCGAGAGTCATGAGAGGCTGCATCCAGTGGAAAGTGATGCGGCTGAAGATGTTGGCCGTGACAACGGGACACTCTTTGGCAGGGTCAAGGGGATCATCCTTAGAAACAGTCGCTTCCTCGTCGCCATCGGAGAAGACGCTGAAGCTGCTGCCGTTGGCATCGCTAGGGACAGCATGATATCCGTTGCCGTTGCGTTGTGTCGTAGCTGATGTAGAGCGCTTTTGGATCTGATCATCACTGGCGCCGATCTCGACACCGGCAGATTCGAGCACAAAGGCGATCGCACCGAGGGCGAATCGCACTACGAAAGGCACAAAGGTGATCAGCTGGTGCTTGATGGGAAGCGAAGGGAGAGTGAGCGAAGTTCGGAGCTTGACGACGCTGGCAAGAAGATGGGCCAGCCAGAAGAAGAGCAGAATGTCTGAGCTGCGACGAGCGCGCATGTGGTTGAAATGTTGCAGGAGCAATGCGAGGACGTATCCAAGCGCGCCAACGACCGAAGACCAGAAAAGGATGGATTCGCCAGGCTTGGCGAAAAGGCCGTAGGAGATGACTGCCTGGAAGACGGCGGCCACGACCAGCAGAGCGACAACAACATGTTTGGCGTAGAGCAATGATCGGGATGCCCGTATGAGATGTCTCTCTTCCTTCCGTGAGAGCAGAGCAAGGTGAATGCCGCCGAACAGAGCAAGGAGCAAGACGGGTGCAGTCCAAAATGCAGCCTCCTGGAAGCAGGGAGTAAAGTCGAGGTCGCGCTGTTGCGAGACGGGTCCCCAGCCTTCTACATTGTCACAAAGCTTTGCAAGTCGGCGATGTTGGAGTGATTCGATGGTTGACGAGAAAACTTGGAGTGGAACACTCAGCAACGGGTCGGCGCCGACACCGTGGTATTGTAAAGATGCATCGAAGCTGGCTAGAGAGCCGAGCTCTTCCACGGGAGCGGAGCTCTCCATCGCAACAGCGGCTTGAGCGATACGCCAGACAGAGTTCGGACCTTGCGACGACAGTCCAAGATTATATGGCGTGATTCGTTCCGATATGATCACGCGAGCCTTCCGATGCGGATGCAATCCTCCGAAGCTGATTTTGAGCGGCTGTTCCGAATGCAGTCAGCTGACAAGCACCGACCTGCTTGATCCCTTGATGCGTAGCTTGGCGATCTTGATGCGCGCAAGCAAGTTGAGCAATCCGACGTAGCGAAGGTGAGGGATGGGATGAAACGAAAGTCGAGAGGAAGGTAAATTGCTCTGGTGTGTGGACTTCGGACTCCATCATCGAGCATGAACTGAGCTCAGCCTAAGATCAGCAGCGTACAGCGGCAGCCTCTCCTCCACGCTCATCCGCTCAGGGCGGGCGGCTCGGCTGACAGCCTTCTTTTTTCGGCGTGCGCTCACGCATTTTTTTTTTTTTTTTTTTCTCATTGTGGTTACGTATCCGGTCGCTTGACCTTTTTTGACTGAGCTGAGCAGCTCTACTGCCAAATCCGACAATTGTTGGACGGCAATAAAATGAATATTCACCCCGGCATCCCCACGCGGTGTCCTGCACTGATTGTTCTTCCTTTTCCCCTCCTCTGCGTGTGCCTGTATTCATTCGCCGACCAAAAAAAGGGTTGAAGCAAGAGACAGCTTTCTGTATCACCGAGAGCTGCCACAGGATTGTCGCTGATCGGCGATCCATCTCTGCTAATTTGAAATTCGCCTCTCTTACGTTGCTGCTCCAATTGCACTGTGTGCTGCACGTTGCCGGAGTGGATAGCCGTTGACATGGCTCTTTGTGGTTGGTCAGAGATGCCGCCTCACGGCATCGTTGCTGCCTTGCCTGCGAATCAATTCAAGACAGATCGCAAGACGCTGATCTCAACTCGCTCTTCCTCCATTGGGTTCAAACACCATTCCTGGACCGTATTGGCAGGTACTGCACCAAGATTTGCACACTCAAAAGTAACAACCAGTCCAGAGGATGCAGAAATAATGTCCATGAGGTTGCGATTTTGCGGCAAATACTGCCGACCAGAGTGCTAGCGGCTGAGCCGCACAAAAGTCAGTAAAAAAGAGCCATGTTGGCAAAGAGATGAATAATCGAAAGGTATGCAGAAAGCAACTGATGGTAGGGGGATATGAACTGGGATGACGGGTAGGCAACAGCCGTGTGCACCACAACGAAACCAAAGGATCGTCGAATGCCACCATTGAGCTCGGTGGCGTGTATGATAAGTCAAAATGAGTAGCATGCAGGTGCAAGAGAAACGAAGGCAAAGATATGCAGCAGCTCGAACGAATGAGGGGGGAGGGAATGTGTTCCGGGACGAAGATAAGAGAAGGGTCTGCATGCAAGAGATCACTAGCCTATTCGTGGCTTGCCCGAATCATCATGGTCCGTCCAAACCTGCTTCATCTGATTTGTGTCAGCGTCGTGCGCGCTCATCCCGACATTGACAGTGTTGCTCAGTCAAAGCTTGGCGGAGCTGCACCTGGAGGCAAATTGCTGGTTCGGTTTGTTCCCGGCGCTGCTGCTGCTGCCGACGGAGGCATGGCCGAAGAACGTCTCGCACCGCGCTGCACCTGTCTCACGCCCTGAGCATTGGCTACCGGACCGTCATCAACAAGGCTGAAGCCGCGTGTCAGCGGCCTGTTCTGGACTGGCATGAAGCCTGGCTGTGAAGAGGCAGGAGACATCGAGGGATCCGTCTCTGGCTCCGCCGTGTAAGCCTGCATCGGGTACGCTGACTCGCTTACCGCTGGGTAGCGCTGCTCGGTCGAGACGTTGCCGTGACGCACTTCCACGTCCGTACCGACGAAACGACTGGCTTCCGCGCTAGGCGAGCTGGAATCCGATCCCAAGACGGGTCGCTTCTCGTCATCGGCGACATCCGTAGGCGGGTAAGCCTCGTAAGCGCCCGCACCGGGTGGAGCGGGCAGACGGTGACTGCTGTGCGAGCTTGGCGAGAAGGCCCCGGCGTTGCCGAGAGCTGGGTGCGTCGAGTTGTGCGAGATTGTCGATGGCGATGTTGCACGCGGTCGAGGCACCACCACCGTACCAGGCGGCGAAGCTCCGCTACGCTGCTTGGCATCAGCGGCAAGCGGTGCTGGCAACTCCAACAGAGGCACTGCATCAAGACGTGCGCGAGCACCCGAAGCGCTCTTAGTGTGTGACATTTCAGAAGCATCGGGACCGAACTGGGATGCGCTTGACGAAGCGGCGTGGGGCAATGCGCGCCCGAACTGATCGTGTTGGCCAGAAGGGTTCGAGTGGAACGTGTCGGAAGACACGACCGAGTAGCGGGTGCTGCCCGACCTCTCGGGAGAGCCGGAGCGCTGAACCACGTCGTAAGTCGAGTCACGAGAGTGCGTGCCGGACTTCCATCGTCGCTCTCGCTCAAACTCGGCCCATCGCTTCATGACGATGTGCGAAGGATCGAACTTGCCGTCAGCATCTCCGTGGTTCTCCTTGTTCTCGCCTTGCACGACACGCGTTGCTCCCCACGAGAAATCGTCCATGTGCCAGTACGCGTACAACGGCAGCACAAAGTTCCAAATGGGCAACGAGGCAAGGTAGATCAGCATCCATCCGACGTAGGCGACCTTGCGCGAGGTGACGACGATCAGAATACCAGGAAGACCCAAGATGAGCGCCAGCAGGATAAGAGGGATGGTGGGCGTGGGAACGTTGGGCAAGAAGGCTTGGACGATCACATAGAGCGTGAAGGCGATGGCAGCAGGAAGAACCAAGGTACCCGTCAACTCCATGAACACGACAAAGCGCATCGAGAAACAGAAAGTACCGCAGAGATCCTTGACCTTGACCAGCTCGAACAGGTTGTGCACAGTCGAGTTGATCCATCGTCGACGTTGCGACAACAAGATGCGGAACGTGTCCGGCACAATCGTCTTGCAGACTGCCTGGGGCACGAACATCATCTTTCGCTTGGGGAACGTCTTGAGCATGAGCGTTGTCAGGTATCGATCCTCTCCGAGCAACAGCAAGTTCTTTTTGTGCAGCGTGTCGACGACGTTCTCCGAGTAATGCTCCACGATATCCGGGTTGGCCAGGATGGGAACCCAGTAGCCGTGCGGTCCCTTTGGTGCCTTGATTCGGTAAGCGCTGAAACAACCGGGCAAACATGTGACACCACCGAAGCACGCCTCGAACGCCTTGGTCTGGTGATGCGAGATGTAGTATTCGAACACCTGGATCATGGTGACCCACGTCTCAGACTTGTTGGCAATCTTGGTCTCACCGCAGAGACCCATGATCTCGGGATCCTCCACCATGCAGGCTACCATGCGCGAGAGCGAATCCGGGAAGACCTTGGTATCGGCATCGACACAGAGGACGACCTCGTAGTTGTCGGGCGAAACTCCGGTGACTCGCCAGATGCTGTTGAAGAACTCGTACTCGAAAGCCGTCATGCGCTCGTCGAACATGACCTTCTGCATGAATGCCATGAGCAAGACTTGTGAGTCACGCTTTCCTCGGTTACCCGGCTTGGCACTGTCAGCTTCAAGAGGAGTACCGCACTTGGCAACCAGGATCATGGGTACGCGCTGCTGCTTGGATCGCTCCACGGTCTCGTCATCGTAGTCGTAGAAACCAGCATAGATCTTGCACATGTTGTGGCGCTTGTATCCGTCGGCGATGGCAACATACGAGTTGCCCTCCACCTCCTCAGCGGGGATGACAAGGTCCTTCATCATCGAGAGACAGATATCCGGTGTCGAAATGTCCGAGCCAGCACCCTTGACAATGCCGTCTGCAATCACAAGCAGAAGCTTGTGGCTGTTGGGGTAGTCGGTAGTAGCAAGACTGTCGAGCGTGGTTCGCAGACCTTCGAAGGACTCCGAGTATGCCGTGACGAGACAAATGGTATGCGCAAGCTGGAAGCCGAAAGGACGGAAGTCGGGACCAGGTTGAGGAACGATGTTGTGCAGCGGGAAGGGGCAGGCTCCCATGGCGCCTTCGCCTGGGCTGCCTGAGAGCGAAGAACGTCGCGATCGGTCTTTGGGAGCCAAAGATGCCGAGCTTCGGCCACCAGCCACTGAGGGCGAGCCAGGCGGCGATCCATCCAGAGGCGAGCCGACTACAAGACGGCTCATCCTGGTCATGCGCTTCTCGCTGAGAGACATGGGAGCACGCGAGCCACTCTTGAGGCTGAGAGGGTCCATGACCGAGAATCGACTCTGCGTCGGCAAGAACGATCGGTGCTTGCGTGCATTGGGGCGATAGCCGGCGGGGGCAGGTCGGTAGATGTCGTCGGACCACTTTTCAATCTCGGCGGCACGCTTCATGCGCTGCTCGTATGATTCGTTGGCGTAGTTGCCGAGACGCCACGAGAGGAACCAACCGAATAGAACAGCCATGAAGAACTTGATGGCCACGACACCGATGATGAAGACGAGCGAGAGGTAGAGTTCGACCTTGGAAGCGACACACCCAATGGTTTCGGAGTCGATGAAGCCAACCCGGACGATCTGTTCGAGACAGACGAACTCGTTGTCAAGACGCTGACGCATCACGGCGGCGGTGACATCTCGGCCAGCCCAGGTATCGTTGCGACGCTTGAGCACGTCATAAAGCGGAGGGTATGAAAGACCAGTCGTCAAATTGTTGAGGCGATCGAGGTCAAGAACGGCACCGCGGTAGACAGCCATGTTGCGGGTTGGGTCGGTGACATTGTTCCAGTTGAGCGAGACCTGACCGCGCCTCTTGAGCACACGGTTGGTGGGGGTACCGCCGTCGTTGAACTCATTGACGATGTTGCCGGTGTGGCACATGGTATTGTTCGAGTATGCGCCCTTGCCATCCTGCCTGATCAGAGTGCAGTCAAAGTATCGGTCGGGCTGGGCGTTGCCGGTTCGGTTGGTGATTAGCTGTGCGCAGGCGCCGCCGATCTTCTGGAAGAGCAAGCTTCCGTCTTGTCCACCCGAGGACCAGGGCTGTGAATAGATGGGGTTGGTGCGGTTGTAAATGGTGTTGGCGCCAAACGGTTCGACCTGAGGATGGATAAAGCCATCAAAGTTGTAGTCGTAACCGTTGAAAGTCATGGAACCGACATCGATGGTTCCAAGCGTGTAGCGATCGGGTGGGGTGCCGCAGACGGTCTGCGTGAAACCAAAGGTAAGGAAACCGACGGCAGCCATGATGAGGGTGATGATGCCGATAAGACCCATCTTTTCTCGCCAAGCACGCTGTTGCTCTGGTGTGCGAATGCCGAAGACACGCAGGAAGGGACCTGGACAGCAGATGGTAAGCATGTAGCAGTAGATCATCCAAGCACCGACAGGACCCGGAGCGATCCTGGAGCTTTTGCCTTCACCAAGATCACGAGGCACCTCCTTGGCGACGCGGCCAGATTTTGACTTGTTGCGACGCAAAGAAACTCCGCGCTTGAGCACGTTGATGCCTGTCTCAACTTGATCCTCGTCTCGACCCAAGATCGACTTGCCACGACGCAGAGGAGCTGGGCGTCCGAGACCTCCAGGAGGCATGTTTGGCGGACGCATGGGACCGGTGACACCGAGACCACTGAGACCGCCTCCTGGACCAACAATACCAGCCATACCAGAACCCTGCGGCGCAGCACCGTGCTGTGGAAGGTGGCCTGTGGTGGAAGGCATGTAGCCTACGCGACCGCCGGAGGCTGCCATGACATCCATGTGCGCTGCATGATTACGGTAGTACCACTGGCGATGGTTGGGATCCATGCGTTCACGATCTGGGCGAACGAGCGACTTTTTCCGGCGGAAGTTGGCGTTCTGGGCGGAAAAGCCAGCTTCAGGATCGAGTGTGTTCATCTGATTGAGAGCGGCAGTGCTGCTGTTGGGATCGTGCGTGCCGCGCTTGTCGTCGCCGTAGGATTTGACAGACTCGCGCGAGGGGGCAGAACGGTGTGTGGGGATGCGTTGTGGCTCTTGGAACGAGATTCCAGGAGGACGTTGGTTGGGAGGAGGAGGGCTAGTAAGATATGCGGTATGGCTGCCGCCGGGACCCATGGGAGGCGACATGGCAGCGGAGGTGGGCGGAGAGAAGAAGGGAGCTTGCTGGGATCGTGGCGGCTGGAACTGCCCCGGTTGTGGGCCATTTGATTGGGCCTGTGGTGATTGAAAGCCAGGCTGTTGCGGCCTTGAACCAGCAGGGATGTTGAGAGGCGGGAGCGGGGGAGGACCCTCACCACGGTTGGGTCTAGGCGGTTGCCCCGGCTGTGCGCCATTTGAAGGAGTATCGAAAGGGTTCATGGCGGAGACGAACACCGAGGAGCGACCGGGCTGATTGATGGATCAATGGCGTCAATGAGCGAGGAAGGTCGTCAATCACAACTCGACAAGCTTGGCGCTACCGTCAGTCGACACTGTTGGCGGTGAGCTATTGCGATGCTTGGAATTGCTCGAGTTGGATGCGTACTGAGCGGGACGAGGAACGAACTGTCTAGAGAATGGAGCGGGCCATCAAGTCGACAAGAATGCTGAGACAAATGATGCACGGTGGATCCAGAGTGGGTGATGAAGAGACTGCCGAGACGCTTCGACCGATCCAAATCGTTCTTCTAACGGTGAGAGACTGTTGGACGCGTGGACGGAGAAGCGAGACTAGCGACAGTCGAACAAGCTGACTAGCTTTTGATCAAGTCAGGTCGGGTCGGGTTGTTGGGAGCCAGGTTCGCCGAATGCTGCAAGGTCGACCACGGATTGGTTTGGCCAAGGATGGTGGTCAGGCAAGCGGCGGCCACGAGGAGGATGAGGGACAATGGTCGAGGTTGGCGGAGAAGGTGGTGAGGGTACAGTGGAGAATGACGCCAAGGAGCTGCAAATGTCGGTGGTCAGCCAAGCCAAGACGTAGCCGGTTGCAACTCTAGACGGGGGATGAGGAAGGAAGAGGGAAAAGCGATTAACTCGGTGCACAGTGAGCAGCCAACAGTGAACACTGACAAAGCGAGAGGAACAAACAGTGATGAGGAGGGACAGGGGCTGTGACAGAGGATAGGATTGAGTCTTGGGAAAGAGCAGGGCAGGGCAGGGAAGGGTGAGGGCAGGGCAAGGCAGAGCAGAGCAGAGCAGAACAGGGCAGGGCAGGATAGTGCCGGAGCGGATAGCAGGAAGCAGCATGAAGATGTCCAAAAACTCGACCACATGCAAAACACGGTCAAAGGAGATCGAGGATCAGCAGGCATGTACAAAGACTCGCCAGCCAGCCTATGCAGCTGCGAGCGAGTGCGAGTGGGTGAAGCGAGCGACTGACTGATTCTTGACAGCCAGCGATTTTCGAGGCACTGAAGCAAGCCAAGCCAAAATCGAGCCGGCGAGCTTCGTGATGCCGCTATCAAGCCAAAAGCCCAAGCCCACACGCTCAGGGGCCTGCCAGGCCAAGGACACTTGGATAAACTGACCGAAACACAAAAACATGCAACGCACGCACGCTTACGAGGCGGAAAATACAAAAATAAACCAAAATTTCAAATTTTGATTTTGATTCTGAGAAATCGATCAACAGGGTGGAGCACCGAAAGAGCTGAGCTGGTGTGCTGTCAAACGGTCCACGAATCAATAGGCTTTGCGACCGTTGGCACCATGCGGAGCCATAAATTTGCAGCCAGCCATCCTAAATGACCAACAAGGCCGATGGTCAAGTCAGGCGAAAGAAAAGGGGCCAACGTGCCCCTCTTTCGAGCCAACTACACCAGTTGTCTTGATGATGTCTTCCTCCATCATCTTCAACACATGACGCTCTGGTTCGCTCGATGCGATGTCTGCAACTGCAACTGCAATTGCTGCTGCCTTGAAGACCCATCTGTTTTCATTCGGGTCTCTGCACGACATGTCGAGAAGTCGGAAAGCATGCTGGCCGAGCACTGTTCGCGCCTGAGCTGCATGAGATTTCCAATCAGGGACCGCCTTCAACTGTTACGACAACAGTATTCAAATTGCAGATTTCGAAATCACCGACCTTTGTGTTTACAAGTAATGAAATTCCGATGTTGAAGCCAGAGTTCGCCTGAAGCTGTATGATCTCACCGTCGATCCTTCTGCAACCCTTGGTGTTGATCCCCCTCTTTTTTATTCCTTTTTTCGCATGTCAACGTGAATGCCGAATATCACTACGTGAACAACACATACCGTGAACCCTCAAGTCAACATGAGTGAACATCGAGTAGAGTGAACGCAGCCCGTGATAACGTGAACCCTGCCAAGATGACTGCGTGAACTGTGCTTTAGGTGAATGAGCGGCTTACCGTGACACACTCGAGGAGCTCACACTCAAGCAATGACAACGCAATCAATTGATCGTGAGAAGCTATGTACATGAGCAAGACTAGACAGCGAGGAATGGATCGATTGTGATCTCGTCAGGTTGCTCGAGGCCAAGTCGAATGAGAGCGTCTCGAGCATTGTGCTCAGGACCAAGCGCATGGCCATGCTCGGCAATTTGCATCCATCGAGTGGTCTCGCGAAGCCAATCCTCGCAATCTTCAGGTGTGATTGTGCTGCGTGTCGAGTCAATGACGTTTGTGAGGCCGTTGCTATCAATGAGTTCTTGACAACTGACAACAGGCTTAACCTTCGAGAAGACTCGCTCTGTGATGTTGAACCACGGAGTGTAGGCAGGCAGGAATACGAGATGATGGCCAGCGCGTTCGATTGCTTCGCAAACAGAGGGGGCATGATGGAACTTGGCGTTGTCCATCACGAGCGTCCTGTTTTGGCCGATGATGTTGGGGAAGAGGCGTTGCTCGAGGAAATCGACAAAGTAGCGGGCGTTCCAGCCTCCTCGAACCATGTCGGAGGCAAGAACGCCGCCAACCTTGCTAACGGCGACAAGGAGCGAGATGTTTCGTTGGCGATCAGCTGGCCGACCGGTCTGTTGAGCTCATTGACCGGTCGGAGCACGGCCTACGGATCGAGTCGAGTGCAGGTTGAAGCCTGCCTCGTCAAAGTAGATAGCATCATCGATAGCGTGCAACTCGTATTGATATTGTCGAACCCATGCTTGGCGTGCTTGAATGGTCTCGGCGCTGTTGTATCGCTTGTGTTCAACATGCAATCGTTTCAGCGTGATATGGCATCGATCCTTCAACGTCTTGCAAACGTGAGGAATTGAGAGCTCGGGACCACTGTTGTCAATGAGATGTTGTCGAATCTCATGGAGCGTAGCCACAGGATGCTGTTCGACATACCGAATCATTGCCTTGATGTCATCGTCCGCCAGTTTGCTACCGCGGAATGCACCACCCTTCTTTCGCTGACTCGCTGTTTTGCCTGTGTTATCGAACTTCTTCACGATGGTGTCGACAGTTGTCCATGGGTACTCGAACCTCTTCGCTACTTCGGCCTTCGTCATCCCTCGAAAGCACACCATATCGACAATCTTCTCTCGAATACTGTCCGGAACCTGTGTTCGATGCTGCTTTGGCATGGTTACGATGTAGATTGACGTGTGTGTGAGCGTTAGATACATGAGTCGAAGGAACATGATGAGGAGGGGTCAACATCGAGGAGACTCGAGGGGCATCGGCATAGCCGAAAGCACAGACCAGGGCTGAGTCACAGTATCACGTTACCATTCACGCAATCTTGCAGTCTTCACGCAGTCATCTTGGCAGGGTTCACGTTATCACGGGCTTTGTTCACTCTACTCGATGCCCACTCATGTTGACTCGAGCATTCACGGTATGTGTTGTTCACGTAGTGATATTCGGCATTCACGTTGACATGCGAAAAAAGGAATAAATCTCCTAATTTTCATTTTAATCTCTACCTCTAGACCCTGGCGGGAAAGTCCGACAGGCAGACATTGTTCCTCATAGAAAGTGCTCAAGAATCGAGGTGCATGCCCGGCGTTGTTCGAATTTCGGGTCCTCTAGGCCGGGCGCAATCGAGCACGAGCTGTCGATCATGAAAGGTGAATAGGAGCTTCGAATCGTCATTCGATCGGCTCGAGCTCTTTCGCAGTGATGGCATTGTTGGCCGATACGGTAGGTGAGATGAAACAGAATGGGTCCGCACGTTCAGAGCTACAATGGATCGGTGAATTCAAGCAGGCAGTCATGCAAGGCTGATGGCATACGTACGTGGTCGTGGCTGTTGTTGGTGTTGCTGGTCTTGTTGCGATACGATGACCTCGCTTGGAGCGAGCTCATGGGAAACGAAGACGCAGTCAAACAATTCTGGCGCGCAAGCGTTTCTTCCAAGTGGATTTCGGTGCAGATAGCCTTCCAAGATACTGCACCTTACGGTACCGGTACGCCCTTTCTCGTGTGCCCACCTCATGCACTTTCCATGCTCGAGAAAGCAATTTATGTCCCTTGCCCGCTTGTGATCACTACGCCTGGTCGGGAACCATTGCCAGTCTCCGCTACTTATACTCACAGTACAGGTACCATTACAGTACCTGCTGAGTGTACCGTAACTCACAGCACTGTGTCATTCCCGCAATCTTGACGTAAATGCAGGGATCCTCCCGTCGCTGCCGAATAGACTTACTGTAATGGACCGAGGCTCGAGGGGCCAATTCCATCCGAGGACCAGAATTATAGCCGCAGGCTGTGTTTTTTTTCACCGCGCAACACGGCAACCGAGCTTGGGCTGTGTCGTGATATTTGTTGTTCACTTTATTGGCCCGAATTTGAACTCCTTCCGTGGGTCGCTTGTACACCTTGATGCTCGCTCGACGAGGCCTTATTTCCTACCTCTTCTGAGACAAGTCCGCCCAACCAGATAGTTTCTCGATAGTGTCGCGATCATCATCGAAATGCAAGAAATGCTTCCGCATCGTTGTGTCCAGCCGGCGTCCGTGCCTAACGTTCCGCCTTGTCTTCCAGCTGATTACCCGCGGCATTTGCATGCTGTTCAGGCAGCATTTTAAGAGATGCTCCGCAGCATAGTCTCCTTCCCGCGGGTTGTGATCAATTTGCTTGCCGCTGAGCCCCACATTCGCCCTTCATGGCGTCTTATTGTCCCATATCAACTCGCACTGCTTACGCTCAAAGCCACCATGATTCCCAATTCTCAAGCTCCTTCACTCTCACAGAGACTATCAGCAGATATACATCATGTGATTTTGTTTCCTGACTGGTCTAATACAGCTCAACGCGAGAGGTGGTAGTCGTCGATCCTGAGCAACAACGACACGGTCTCAGTAGCCAGCTCAATGGCACTTGTGTTGACCAGCAGCGGCTGCAAAACGTTCTCCTCGAGGATGTTGGTGATCTGACCCTTGCGAACGTTGATACCGGCCGTCCTCTCGCCCAGAGCGTGACGGTTGCGCAGCTCAGTGACGATGCTGATCGGGTTCAGACCGGCGTTCTCTGCAAGCGTGGTTGGGATCACCTCGAGCGCCTCTGCGTATGCCTGGAAGCAGTACGCCTCCATACCCTTGAGCGTCTGCGAGTACTGCGATAGCAAGCGTGAGACGTGCACCTCGGGCGCACCTCCACCAGCGATCAATGCCTTCTTTTTGACGAGACATCGCACGACACAGAGTGCGTCGTGCAAACTACGCTCGCTCTCTTCGAGCACCAGCGAGTTGGCACCAGTGCACAGAATGCTCACGGTCCTGCCCATGTTCTTTATGCCGGTAATCTTGACGACACGAGCACCATTCTGCTGAACCTCGTCGATGAGGTCGGCAGATGCGAGCTTGTCTTCGGTGAACGCTTCAATGTCGGCAATGGGCTTGGCACCGAGCGTCTTGGAGACAAACTCGATCTCGTCACGCTCGACATCCTTGACCACGAGAATCTTGAGCTTGGCAAGGAAGTGGAGGGCGAGCTCGTTGACTGCATCACGGAGGATGGACTTTTGAATCAGAAGCACGTTGCATCCGGTCTTCTTGATCTTCTTGCACATGTTGAGCAGGTACTGACGCTCCTCCTTGAGAATCTTGTCCATCTGTCGGTAGTCGTTGACCACGATTTGGTTGTCCATGTCTGGCTTAGGACTGCTGAGCTGGAATTGACAGACGGCGATCTTGGCCTTCTCCATGCGGGTAGGGCCTCCGCTGCCCGAAACGACGTTCTGTGCCAAAACGAGTCCCTCGACGAGCTCGGTGTCATCGATGGTACCGCCCACCTTCTTGACGATGCGGATATCACGCAGGTCGACGTTGTCTTGTGCATCTGCGGATCGAGAAGAGCGGGAAGTGGGAGCGCCTTCCGTCGCCGAGGTGGTCGAGGACGATGCGCCGGAAGCAGCAGCCTTGGCGGGGGCAGGAGTAGCAGGGGTAACGAGACGGGTGACAGCGTCGACAGCAATAGGGGCGAGGACGGACGAGTACTGCGAGACAATCTTGGAGTTCAAACTGGTGCTGGCGGCGCGGAGAAGGGACTCGCGGTCGTTAAGCTCGACGGGTGTCGAAATATCGGTGAGGAACTCGACGGCCTTAGATGCAGCCTTCTGGAACGACTCGGCAATGATGGTGGGGTGGATGCCCTTGTTGAGCATCTTTTCGGCGGCACCGAGCAAGCTACCTGCAACAACAACTACGGAGGTGGTTCCGTCACCTGCCTCGACATCCTGTGCCTGGGAGAGCTCGACAAGCATCCTGGCGGCAGGATGCATGACGGCCATATGTTTGAGGATCGTGGCGCCGTCGTTAGTGATGACAACCTCGCCGTTGGCGGTCTGAATCATCTTGTCCATGCCCTTGGGTCCGAGCGAGGTGCGGACAGCATCACTGACGGCCTTGGCGGCGGAAAGGTTGGATCTCCTGACCTCATCTGGCTTGTCGGCGTTCTTGAACGCATTCTGGGATGGACCGCCCCTGGCGACAGGAGCGGCTGCGGGTGCGGCTGCCGACATTTGTGCGTGTAGGTTGGAAGAACCGTTGCGGTTCGACTGAAGAAGACGGAAGGTGGCTGCTTGCTACCGTTGAACGATGAACGATTTTGAACGAAAGCGATGTGCAAGGGTTGGCACCAGGTTGATACTCCTTCGCCTGTTGAGATATCGAACGAGGATGAGGTGCGGTGGTAAAGGTGGACGCAATGGAACGCTGCTCATGCGCAAAGTCCAACACGGATCAAAGCGTTCTCAGATCTCTCTGTTCTTCTTGACAGTGCGCAGCGGGCGCTCAGGCAGATTGTACTGCCGTGTGCAAAAAATCACCTTGGGAGCAACACGCGCACACGCTGCTGTGCTTTTTGTGTTGGTTGCCAATCAGAAGAACCTTTTCGAAGGAAAAGCAGCTCGCGTCTGCTCCTCCGACACGTAAGCGTGACATAATCACGCCCTCATCGTGTGGACCCTCATTTTCAAGTCCAAGGCCGCGCACACAATGACGGCAAGGATTGTGCCTCGCTGCTGCCGCAATTTTGTTAATAGTGTGCTTTCTGACGTGGGCCTCCACTTGCAACACCGGAACGCTTTGACGCTCAGTTTGTGACACGCTGTGGGAGTATTCGTTCGCCCATCAACCACTTGGCTTCCGCTTTCCGCTCGTAATCACACTTTGCATGCGACCCAACTTCACTGTTGCAGGACCACCAACATCAACATCCCGATTACGCCCATCACCGCCATTCTCACTTGGATTCCTCTCACGCTGATTCGCTAATCTCCGTTCAACTTCAGCTCAGACCAATTTGTTGAGTCACTCTTAGGAGCCAGCGCAGTCTGCTATACCGGACAGGCGATAACCTTCGATTCATAGCGGCTTTCGTGCTACCTTTGACTTCCTCCTTTCCCTACTGAACCTCTTCCAGCCACCGCTAGGTCTTGGCTGACCCGAGTCAAAAGGATGTCCATGTTCGGTGGCATCGACGGTGGCTTTGCCGGCTTGAATCGCTTCATGCAGAATGGCATGGATCCACGGTTCCCACGGCCACCTCGCGCCTATGACGAGTACTTCAAAGCATACAGCATGGCCATGCTGCCCGGAAAGGAGCGTCTCAATGTCAGCTACGGAGGCAAGATCATCATGCCGCCTTCGGCCCTCGCACATCTCACCAACCTCGAGATCGAATCACCCTGGTTCTTTGAGCTGCGTAGCGCGGGAGCATCCGAGGTACGCCGCACACATGCTGGTGTGCTCGAGTTCATCGCCGACGAAGGCAACGTCCATCTCCCGGCTTGGATGATGCGCACACTCGGATTGTCCGAGGGCGATCCAATCCGACTCACCGGTACGACACTCCCCAAAGGCAAGATGGTCAAAATCCAACCACAAACCGTCGACTTTCTCGAGATCAGCGATCCAAAAGCAGTGTTGGAGCAGGCCTTCCGCAACTTTTCTGCGCTGACACCGGGGGACATTGTCGAGATCAGCTACAACTGTCTTACCTTCGAGATCCTCATCATGGAGATCACACCAAACGCCGACGGCATTTCCATCATCGAGACCGATCTCGAAGTCGACTTTGCCCCACCAAAAGGCTATGTCGAGCCAACACCTCAGCCCCGACCTCCACCGCCCACAATGGCCTCTAAGCTCAACATCGATAGCACACGCGTTGACTCCATCCCACCTACACGCACATCCACCCCTGGCTCGCTGGCAGGGACGAGCGCTGCTGGTGGATCCGGCGTCGCCACCCCTGCAGGTCCCTTCCGTGGTGCGGGACAGACGTTGAGCGGAAAGAAGAGCAAGGGCAAGAAGGAGCGTCAAATCGAACAGCTCGATCCATTCAGCATGGTCCGTCGAACCGACATGCCCCGCATCGTTACCAACGACACTCAGCTCACAGAAAAGAAGATTCCAGCAGCCCTCAACTTGCCCTTCGGTAAGCTCTTCTTCGGTTACGAAGTCATTCCAGTCGGCGGCAAACCCAACGAAGATGCAAAAGATAAGCCAACAGAGACCTTCTCAGGTTCCGGTGTCACTCTGTCGGGTCGAGCTCCTCGTCCGAAGCCAAAAGAGCCGCAGCAAACCAAACCCAGCTCAGAAACCTCGGCTTTCACGCTAGGAGGAGGCCGTGTACTCGGTGAGAGCTCCAGAAGCAGCCGATACGCCACTCCCTCTAGCTCAGACGGTCGGAGTCTCAACGAGTCCAAGCGTGAGATCATTGAAATCGACTCGGATTGATGCATCCGGCGATGCCTCTAATAGGGCAAAGCTCTGTCAATCTCTGACCGCCGCAAATAGTCCGTCCATGAGGTGATGTGTATGATTATTTCAGGATAGGTGCAGTGGAAGCTAATTGCCATGCATGCTAACAGGTGTGTATGAACGCAAGTCTCCCACGTCTGCGTGTGTAGCTTTGCAGCGTACTGAGTGAGCATGTCCTAATCGTGCCCAATCGATTCTTGCTTGATGATGTTGACATTCGGTTCGCGAGCAATAGCGCTGTCGTGTGCGTCTGCAGCCCCATTCCAATGGTTTGTCGGTTGCGCAGGTGGCGCCATCGTACCTTGCATCGAATGGTCCGTACCGCTTTGCCTGTTCCACGCAGCTGGCTCAGAGAGATGGGGGAGCTGATGCTCAGTTTTGCTCAACATTGGAGCCGGGCGAAAGCTGGGCGCATTCCGCTGGAAGCTGTTCGCGCTGGGGTGGGAATTGATAACTCCAGCAGGGCTTTGGAAAGCGTCGGTTCGGTCGGATCCATACGTTGGTCTGAATTGCTGATTCGATGGCAAAGGTGCAGGTCGAATCAGCGGCACAAGTGTTGCATGCTGACTCCTTTCAGCCGTTTCTTCAAGAGTTCAGCATGAGAGCGATAGTCAGAAGAGATTTCAGCAGCTGCAATTTTCGTACCAAGGCGAACCCTGAGACGAGCCTCGATGCAAAGATTCACTTACGTCCGCTGAAGGATGTCTCTCCACGAAGAGCCCCAAGGTTTGGTGCCATTTCGCGACACGGCTGGGCTGGCGGCTTGAAGGCAAAAATTCCGGAGTAGGATGTCGACGGTCGTTGTGTTGGCGGTCTACATTTCAAGAATCTCAGACCGAGTCCGTAGTCAGTTCATCTGCTTCCTGTACAAACGAGTGCAAGCTCTAGCAGCACGACTTGTGGTGGTAGCGGACGGAAGCTCACCGAAGTTGTGGTGCCTCATCCGGGACAGGGACTGGAGTTGCGTCAAGGTGACCTCCAGTCACGTGCTCCGGTGGCTGCAGAGCTTCATCCGACCGCTGTGTACTGTCTTGAAAAGTGAAGGGGTTGAATGGCTGCTGAAAGATCGTTCCACCGCTGAGCGAACTTTGTCTCAAGCATTGCGAGGTGTCGGTGCTGATATACAAGAGAAGAAGTGAAAATGTATGTTCAGCCCGACGAAGTTCAGCTTCGGTCATCGCTTTTATGCTTTAACTGAGGAGAATGCTAGTCCTTGCGCTGCCTCTTACCCGGATGTCATGTGAGATAGAACCCTTTCTTTATGTTGTAGAATGAGTTGCAGCTCCCTGAGTTTGTCTTTCAAGGCTCGGTTCTCCGAGCGAGCTTCTGTTAACTCCCTGAGGAACGTACGTAAGGACACAATGCAATGAGCATACTTTGATCGTTTGGGCATCATCTTCGAGAGCATTAACGATGAACTGACCTTTTAAGCTTGTGAACCTGTCGGATATCTCCCATGACTCTGCCAAGTACAATTTTCTGCCTGTGTGCCTCCCCCTTCAAGTGACTTCGTTGTCGTGGGAAATTGTCATTGAGGTAAGAAGTGAGCGAAGCAGTCGTACGATCGATAATCAACTTCAGTGACGTGGGGTAGGGGCAAGGTTCCAAGCCGAGCCGTGTGCTCCTTCCTCCAGTCATCGAGGTGGCCAACAAGAATACATACACAATCAAGTCTGACATATGCTTGAACTGTTCAAGGGTTCAAGATAGACTCGATCAGTCAGTCAGGATCTTGCAGCCCGGACATGAGAACCATGGTCTGCATGTTGTAACTCACCTGAAACTGCGCGGTGTAGCAAAGTTGGGCCCAGATAACCGAGATCAGCTCTTCTGAAAACACTCGGCAGCTTCGGAGAACTGCTCACGGCAACTACTTACATTGTAGGTTCTCGCAAGCCGAGACGCCCAGCTTCCCACCGAAAAGAAATACGGTCGCAACACATCTGGAAACTGGAAACGCAACACCGTGAGCAGTCACCAGGGATGAAGTTCAGCCGTTGAATTTCGCCTCGGACAGTCAAGGTGCACTTACACGGTCGGCTCGAAACTGAACAAAGCGTACGAGCCTTGAGCATGAAGGACAGTGCGCCTGCAACTCTTCCTGAACGATAGCCGGGACTGAACCTGTGCAATGTTGCACGGTGCCTGACACCATCAGCGGATGATTCTGACAGGCGAAACAGGGTCCAGTTCGAACCAGGGTTCAGTACCTGAGCTCACCATCCAAATGTTTGTGACAAGTGATGTGGAAGCACTTTTTGAGAGAGATGGCAATCCACCCAAAGGGTAGAGGGAGCGGATGGACATGGAATGCGTTCAGTCATGACGATCAAGAAGCAGCTCGGTACAGGGCTAGCAGCAACTTACCTCGCCAAACCAGAAGGCTTCTTCAGCTCCATCAGCAAGACTGTGGTTGCTCGACACGTCTGCAGGAGTTCCGAAACAGTTCCGAAGACACTTCGAGCAGTGAACGTGGTCAAGAAAGCCGAGGGGGACCTCGGAAGACGGGAGCGGCATCTCGCGATAACGATGAAAGTTGGTGGTATGAAATCAGGGAGCGACTAGGCTGTGCTCTTCCTCTTTTCAAGGCGAACGAATGCTATTCATGGAAAGTCTCTTGCAATCGTGGGCGAAAGGACTGCGCCTCTGTATGCAGTCTGCATCGGCACTCCCGACATTGATGCTCGTCCGAAAGAAGCTAGGTGAAAGGAGAGTGGTGTCAGCAGAAGCCTCGGCTCCTCCGAATTGATTTGCCAAGCACATGTTTCTCACCGTATCACTTGTATGTTACAAGCACAGAGTAGCGGTAGCTTGTAAGCGCCAAAAGGGCCGCGGTCGGCTGGTATACATTTCTTCGATCACAGGCTACTCGCAGGGACAGGGTTGCATCATCGGGTCATCACTGCGACGATGAAAGCCCCTGGCGTGGCCGAGATCATTTACAGACTCATTGACAGTGCAGCGCATTCGGATGGTCGTGCGCTTCGCAGACCTCCTGCGCCTCAACCCGCGAAGGTGAAGCTCGCACGGCCCTCTGTCGCTCAACAAAATCCAAGCATAACACTGATTCGGCTGTGATGCTAAACGGGCAGATTGGAGAGATGACGAGTGAGCATGTCCTGTAGACATTGATCTTCGCTACTTCCTAACCATACGAGACCTCGTCCTGGATGCGAAGTGATCGGTGTCAAGCCTCTTCGGTTGGAGAGTTTTGTCGCCGGCTTAAATTCTTGACGCCAAAATTTGATCCAGCAGCCGCGCTCTTTTTTGAAAAGCAGGTAAACGTCCTCTTCATCCCTTTGCAACGAGCTTTCATCTCCAATCCATTAGGCTGTCGCCATCGCATTCCACGCTGAACATCGCATGGCTGCTCTTACTTGCAGGTGATCATATTGCCAGCACCACCTGCCCTAAGCTGTTCTTCCAGGCGTGGTAGGATCTGGGCTTTGGAGATCTGACCCACAAACTCACCTTCCAGCCTAGGTTTACAAATTCCTCGAAAAAAAGGGGGCCTGCGCACAGGGCCATGTCGGTACGCGAATCGACTGGCCAATCGAGCCAGGATATACTGTAGTGGCGCGTGCGCCGTCGCAAACTCATACTCACGCGTCGCTTTTACCGCAGCAAGGCCAACGTCAGCAGCACATCGAATCTCCCACTGCAATGAATCCTATTGCTGTCGCTCACAAACAGCACAACAAAAGCTCGAGCGTCCTCAGGGCCATTGCCACTCTTCCAGCCCGATCGAATCTCGTCACTACCGACATGAAGTCGGCGCCCGCGTTGCAGGCTGGATCAACTTCAGCGACAACTGTCGTGAGGGATCGCCAGCCTCAAAGTGCACCAATGCAGTCTCCACATTCTGCGAGCGGCAGTCTCGACCGCATCGCTGGTCGTCCCATCTCTGCAGCCGTTTACAAAGAGGAAACTGGCCCATCCTCGCTGGGCTCATCATCGCTAACTGCGGTTGGAGCCGTGCAGGGTGAGGAACCACAATGCTTCATCAACAAAAATTTGCCAAGTAGCATACAGACACCGGACCCGGTGCCTCAGCCTGCTGTCAACACTGCACCAGCCATCTCCGAGGCGCCAATATCAGAAACGGCAAGCACGTCGAGTAGCACCAGTCAGGCAATAGAGGCAGCCACTCACCAACGTCTCCGAGGAAGTTTTCTCACTTCGTCCAAAGAAGTTGATCTCTCGGACATGATGCGCAGCTCCGAGCTCGTCGTGCCGGTCTTGAAGGTCAGTTGTCTCGAGGTCTCTGCTAACGATCTCGAAGACCTTATCTTGAGTCAAGTAGAGGGGGAGGGTGTCCCGCTCGTTATCTCCGACCTCCATAAGACAAGTGCTTGGTCCTCAGATTTGTTCAACACAACCAGGTATCAGCAACTGCATTCTGCCGTAGCTAAAGAACCTCGTCGAATTCAAGTTCGCGACCAAATGAACTTGAGCCGAGATTCTTTACCCTTGAAAGATTACATTGATCACTGCGATCAAGTCAGGGAATATTCTCCTGCTGATGACAAGAAGCTTTATGCCAAGGACTTGCTTTGTCCGACTGTATGGAGCGAGGCTGTCGCCGAGATAGTCCACCCGCGCTTGAGGAACCACGGCGACAACGATCTGGCTGCCTCGCTGGCTCCGCGAGCGCGCATAAACACGCAAAAGTGTTGCTACGGGCCTGGAAGAACTTGCACGCCATGGCGTCGTAACCATTGCTCAAGTCTTGGTCAGGACATGATGGTATCGTGTCAAGAAGGCGCTGCTTCGATCTGGTTTTTCGCACTTCCCGAGCACGCTGCTTTGGTCGACTCGTACATTGGGTCTAGAGGCGGTAATGCGGAATCCGAAGTTTACGCCCCGCATCCGGATGAAATCCTCGGGCAGCACGACTTCCCCGTCTTTTGCTGCGAGCAGCAACTCGGTGATCTAGTCCTAATACCATCAGGTGCCCCTCACATGACGCTCAACAGGGGCGGACCCGCCATGAGGATAGCTTGGACAAGGATGACCGTGAGCTCGCTCAGGCGCGCCATAATGTACGACCTTCCCAGCTACCAGCGCTCCTGCCGCAAGGAACGATTCCATGTTAAAGCGGTCGTCGAAGAGTCGTTGATCAAATTTACACAGAGAGTTGAGTCAGCTCTCAATGCGGGCATCACTCCCGCACCACGAGTGGTACATGATCTCCGCAAACTCCTCAAGCTCTACGATGGCATTCTCTCGGACGAATACCTCCCCGAATGGCGCCAGATCAGTTTGGAAGGAGACTCGGACAGCTACGTCGAGTGTGATTTCTGCGGTGCCGATGTGTTGCATGCCTACTTTGAATGCTCCAGACAGGAAACGCTCTGCACCATGTGCTACTGTCAAGGCCGCTTGTGCAGCTGCGAGGACGCTGTCGAACAACTTAAACCGCACCAGCACTACCTCAATTTCGGTCAACGCTTACAGATTCGTAATACCGCCGCAGAGATCCTTCTGAAAGTGATCCCGGACGCCGCGCAACCCACCTCAGACACCGAGAACGGCGCCGAAGACCAAGAAGGAGATGAAAATGAGGTTCTAGCCTTGACTCCGATCAAGATCCTGGAAGAAGATGCCGTTGGCAAGGAGGCGTGGCCCCTCAGCTTCATGGCAGCGTACCGGCTATTCAACATACGTAAGTCCGAGGGGTGGCGAGAAGACACGGCGCCGTGCAAGATCTGCAAGGCCGACTTGGACAGATCGCAAAGATACTACTGCAAACAATGTCGTGACTCGTACTGCTACGGATGCTTCCTCCACAGGGCATTCATCCATCCAGTACATGTTTTGGCCCAGAAACATTCACTCCAGTTTCACCACTATCATCGCAAGTCCAGCAAACTTGACTACACAGAGTGGAAAGAAGAGCCGCTTGCCTACTGCATCGAAGCGCGCACTCACTTTTCCCTCATCGAGGCTGCTCTGACTAAGATGAAGGGCAATCCAATCGTCTCGGGTTGTAAAATTGGATTTCTCGATGTATCCGACGAGCACCCATTCGGGCTTTCCGGCACGCTTGGCGTCAAGCATCCCAAAAAGGGATCAAAGACGAGGTCCATGGCTCCGGGATCATCTCCTGTATCGGTATCTGTTCCTCAAAAGCGTCGAGTCGATGTGGCACAGCCACCGTCTTCCGTATCGCCCCGAATGCCGAGGACCAAGAAGTTAAAGGTCAATGTGCCGCCCTCGTCGGATCCCATGCAGGGACAGGGACAAGTCATGGTCAACGGAACAAGACCTGTGCTGCCATCTTCAAACGCTGCCGAGCCAGTCGAGGCGCAAGCGCAAAGCTCTGATTCTGCAGGAGCCCCGGCAGTCTCTGGTGAGCCTTCTCCGACAGTAGCCCATGGCATCAGGAAGTTTGTTCTGCGGCAAGGCAAGCTGCTGCCCTCGCCGCCAATCCTGGCGTCTTCCCCGCCTTCCAGCTCAGCACCATCTGTGTCTTCTTCTCTGACAGATGTGGTCGAATCTCCAGCCAGGATCTCTGATTTCACCGAATCCCCTCATCTGACCAGCACTTCATCGGATCGTCCCGTTACCATGTCTACCTCAGACGAGGCAAGAGGCGCACAGGCTGGTGATCGATCGTCAGATACGCTTGCTATCGTTTCTGCGGCAACCATCCAATCCGCTCTGTCTCCGACTCGTGCTGCGGCCGCGAATGCACAACACACCGTCGGAAAGGTGGCAGTGCCAATACAAGCCAGCCAATCCAGCGGAAAGTCCGACACTGCTGTCTCGAGCATTGCATCGACCGATTCTCCAATTACGTCGACAGTCGCAACACTTTCCACAGCTCCGTCGGTGGCGGTTCCACCGCCAACTGGTCAGAGCAATGGAATCTCGACGCCGGAACCGAGTGCAGTGACGGCTAGCCTTGTAGCTGCGGGAACCGTTCCGGAGTCGGGTTCATCGGCCTCGACCATCTCAGGGCTCGCTTCCGTTGACCAGCTCAACCTTCGTGTGATCACCGAAGTTTTGCGTATCTTCAGTCAGGCCAATCAGAAGTCGATGCAAGATGCACAGACGAGGCTAGCAGAAGGGCTGAAGCAACATCTGGCAGCATCAGATGCCCGATCGCAACAAAGTCACACAGATCTCAAAGCCTCGATGGAGCAGAGCCAGACGAAACTGGAAGCAACAATAGTGCAAGAGAACCGAAAGCTACACGAGGCGATATCGCAGCTCTCGTCCGAGAACCGAACGCTTCGTCGCGAGGTGGGAGAACTCAAGAGGCAGCTCAAGAGCTCCGAGGCTCTAAGCAAGAAGACACATGAGATGGTTGCTGCGATGTGGAACGATATTGATCTGGGAGTTCGCGAGGCAGTGGAAGCGGGGACAACAGTGACACCCTCACTGCCGGCTGATACGGGATCAGCAACGCGGAGCAGCACGTAGGCAGACATGTGCGACCGACCGAGAGGTCGAGAATCAGCGACTTAGGGCAGAAAACTTCTCCACACCTGGACGACCTTCGATTCACTGGAGCTGCGCATCGCCCGCAAGCGATGTAGCTTGGGATAAGTAACATTCAGCAATTCGACAGATATACAGGCTGCTCATGAGCTAATTCTGAAAGCAACCTTTTCTGCCGATGCCTTGCCGTCCTGGAGGTACTTGAGGCCTTCTCGAATTCCGGCAAGACCGCCAGACATCTCCTTGATGTTGTTGCCGCGGAGGAGACCTTTCTGGAAGAGCGTGTAGAAGAGACCTTGGTCACCGTTGAGCCACTGCTTCATAAGCGTTGCGTCGGCATCGACACGTTCCTGGTCGTAGACGGCTCTTCCGTAGTTGAAAGGGCGACCGAGAGCGGTGTAAACAAGTGTGTGGATGATGTTGACTTGACCCTTGCGCAGGGCAATGGCTTCGGGGTCGGGCTTGAGCAAGACAACAATGTCACCTCCCTTGGTGCCGAGCGACTTGACGCAAAGCTGCTGAGTGCCGTTCTCAGAGATGCAATCGAGTGCCTTGCTCTGTTGAATTAGAGGATTACGGCAAGGAGAGCAAATGAACAAGGTCAGCTAACGACCGTCCACCCGAAGCCAACATCGCACGTGATCACTCACCAGATTCGGGTACTTAGACGAAATCTTCTGGGGCGTTGTCTCATCTCGGTAGTCGTAGACATCGTAAGCTCCGAGATCCTTGAGAAGTTGGCGGTTCTTCGGACTGGCGGTGGTGATGACCTTGTAGCCGCTGATGTGGCCAAGCTGGATGGCCCACTGACCGACGGTTGTGCTGCCGGACCAGACAAGGAGTTCCGGAGAATCTTCCGTGACTGGGACAGCGCCCTTGGAGAAGTCGGGGACGGGAATTGCGAGACGGTGGAAGAGAGCCTGTGTGGTGGAGAAACGGATCGATTACCAGACTAAGTGAGTCGGTCTGATCGTAAAAACAGGGGTGATTTATGATCACAGGAAACTTACCTGCACAGCGATCTCTCCGCCGATGCCCATGGAGCTGGCTGAGAAGTCATCGATGTCGTGGGGAATCTTGGCGACGACCTCGCTGTTGGTCTTGAGGTACTGAGCGAAGCTGCCGCGGTCGGGTTCCTTGCTGCCGTGAACAAAACCGGCGACACGATCACCCTTCTTGATCGAGGCGTTCTTGACATCAGGACCGAGCTGCTCGACAATGCCGACAAAGTCACAGCCTACAATGTTACCGGGCCCGGAGATTAAGGCAACGTGTTTCCAGTCGGTAGGGTTGAGGGTGACGGCGAGAGTGCGGACGAGGATGTCGTCCTTGTCGAGAGTGGGAACGGGCACCTCCTTGACCTCTGCCTTCTTGTCGTCGACGGTGACGAGGGCTTGCATCTTGGATGGAAGCGACATGTTTGCAAAGGACTTCTGTATGAGACAGAGATGAATCCAGGTTGAGGATACAGAGAGGGATATTGGAGCTGTTGGACGTCAAATTCTGAGCAACATGCAAGGTCTACGTATATAGCCGCGAAAGGAAGACGTTCACGGGGCAACTTGCACTCGCTTCGGCACGTTTAGCAATGGACACAACTTGTCATTCTGGTCTCCGAGACGCTTTGAGCTGACCGGCAGAAGTTCTCAACCGAAGTGTTACTGATGCTGCTAACGCCGATGTGGAGGAATCCTCAAATTCGGATGAAGCGTCTGTGCGAGCAGTGAGTGGAGTTGGGCAATCCACGACAAAAGCGAAAT
This sequence comes from Ustilago crameri, assembly GCA_024271935.1. NCBI lineage: Eukaryota > Fungi > Basidiomycota > Ustilaginomycetes > Ustilaginales > Ustilaginaceae > Ustilago > Ustilago crameri. Next base: position 245,545 of record JANBMJ010000011.1, read on the forward strand.
TTATTGCCGGCTGCTGGTGAAGAGAGGACCGACAACGCCGTTGGTCATTTGGCTAACTTGAGCAATCCGCTCTTGCTACGGACAGCTCAGAAATGACGAGACACCAAAGTGTCGGTCTTGAAGACTCGACTCGTGCATGCATAGCCGTGCTAGTCACAAGTCTTGGGGAACGGATGCCAGTAACTTGTTCGGCTCGCTCGGAAAGGCCTATTGGTGCGTCGGCCATACCGGGGCGCCAGCCCAAAACCAGCTGATTTTGGACCTCACAGCCACGGTGTGGCACTTGTAGTCACGTCTCGCGTCTCGCGTCGATGGCAGTTGGGGCAATTGGCTAGATTCGAGCTTTCAGTGAGACCAGACTATCAACCCCTACCTGTACCGATCCGACGATTGCATCTGCTTCTGCTTGGCCTTTGACTTGAGGAGAGCCGCAAGTGGTATTCATCACATGTCTAGTTGGAAGCTAAAAGTATAGTCGCAGTGCAGAATTGGCTATACTCAGCGCGCTTGAGAACGATCAGATGATTCGCAACGGGAACCAATCTGTGAATATTCCGCAGTGATTGTTTGGAGCCTCTCAATGAATGGCTGAGTGTGTCTGGAAGCTGGAGCTGCAGCCGCCCAATTTTCGCAAGTCGGACCCTTCCGAGGCCGCTTTGGGCAAGAAGTCTAGTCGAGCCCGCAACTCTATCTTGACGAGATTCACCCATTGTTGTCGTCCATCTTCTACTATCCGCATCACTCTGCATCTTCTCCTGGTCTCGATCTCAGTCACCCTCCCGATATACTCGGTTCTTCCGTATGCAGTCTTAAGACGTCTGGATCATGTCTGCCGCGCATTTACAACGGTCTCGTGACTGAACCTGGCCAGCTATCCGAAGGTTCTGTCCGATCGCCCCTGGGCCGTCTTTGACCCACCTTTCTCGTCATCGACGCGCTCCTACGCTAGACACGCTCTCCTCTGTGGCTTCACAGTGGAGGACAGGTGTGGCAGAGTCACTACGACATGGCCAACGATGCGGCAAGATCCGTTTCAGACGTCCGAAAAGCTGTTGGCAGGAGGTCGAGACGCTCACAATCCGGTTCTCCGTCATCGTTACCGCTCATTCGCCAAATCAGATCACGAGGCCAAGTCCTGTTCCAGCGTCATGGGCGCTGGATTTCCAAGCACCAAATACGCACGCTCCTCATTTGCTCTCTAGTCATCACTTCGCTCTTCTATCCTGCCGTCGGCATCTACTTCTGGGCCTCCAAAGGAGGACCTGGTGTGTCTCGCGGAGATGCCAAGAGTGTTTGGAGATCGCTCAGCACGCCGTTCATGGATTCATTCGCCAGCAGTGGAAGGAAGCATGTCAACAGCCTTAGCGACCTCCGCATGATTTGGGACGATGCTCGCGACCTCAGAGCCATCGACATCGGCGATGCACGTGCTCTCTTTACTCAACCAACAGACAAGGATCAAACCAGCAACGGAGCAGCATCAAAATTCGCTCGCCCAAGATGCCAATCTGTCCGGGTGGAGCATGTCTTCATCACTACCGACGATGTTATGGCAGGACGCGGTCCCAGATTTGGCGTGCTAGAGAAGCGCATCTTGCATTCTGCACTGCAGTTGCAAAGGTCAATAGAGGCAGAGATTCGACGAGACCCCGATGACGACGGCCTCATTCCACAGCCAATTTGTTTGCAGGCCCGTTCCTCATTTCCGGGACGTTCGTCTCTTCCGACCACAGGAGCACTTGCGCATAGCCTCGATGCATGCCTCACTTTATCTCCGCTCGAGTATTGGAGCATGGACTCGCAAGCCATTTTACAAGATGACGACCCAGCTAAGTCCGTCTCGCAATCTACGCTCAATCGAACAAGGCTTGGCGCTCCGCTGTCACCTCTTACTACCCTGGCTGGGCGGTGGCACCTCTTTAAGCGCCTCCCTCGTGCCGAATTCCTTGCCTTCACCTTCTTTCTACGCCAGGATCACAATGGAGCTTGCTCGAATCCCCCTCTTGGCCTTTCTGCCGCCTCGGCCCCGCGCAACATCTCTCCAAGCCATGACGACTGGCACAAGCTTCTCACTCGCGTCACTGGAGGGCAGGTCCGCCTCATCGCCTCGCCGGAGAACGTTTCTCACAGTCTCGTGCTCCAATTCACTCCCGACACACCTTCATCGCGGCGCAGACCAACGCATATCTTTCTCCTGACCGCATACGCCTTTGTCATCATCTACATCTCCAGGGGCCTGATCAAACTTCGCAAGGTGCATTCGCGTTTCGGTCTCGCCTTCACCGGTACCACTCAACTGCTCATCAGTATGATCATGAGTGTCACCATCTGTGCTCTGCTTGGCATCCGCTTGACGATGGTACCTTGGGAGTTGCTCCCGTTCGTCATCGTGGTCGTCGGCTCCGAGAACATGTCCAGCCTGACCAAAGCCATCCTCGACACGCCATTGTCCCTCACAGTCTCTTCACGCATCGCGCACGGCCTCGGCAAGGTTGGCGTGCCCATCACTCTCACCACTCTTGCCGACATCCTCCTGCTCCTCGTCATTGCATTCTTCATCGGCGTCCGTGCGGTGCGAGAGTTTTGCTTCTTTGCAATCTTCTCGCTCGTCATGGACTGGTTCTTGCAGATGACATTCTTCATCACTGTTCTCAGCATCGATATGCAGCGTCTCGAACTCGCCGATCTATTGACACAAGGTACCAGGCTGAGCAGGAAGCAAGAAAGCCCCAATCATACCCACGATGGCCCGATGGAACAAAACGGCGATCATGATGACTTAGATGCTGACTCTTACTCCGATGGACATCGACGCAACGCAAGTCCAATCAGGTCGACCAACATCATCGTTGCTGCCATGTCCAAACTTTGGAAGGCCAGAACCGCAAGGACGGCAAGTCTCACACTTTTCCTGGTCTACATGGGTGGTCTCTACCTCTATTACGGAACTGGCTTCCCGAGTGTTCAGCAATCGAGCTATGTGCTGCCGGCTGACTGGGACACCATTCGCCCGGCACCGGCCTCCGATTCCACATTCGATCCTTTCGGCCATCTGGACACCAAATCTGCCCTATCCCTGCCCTGGTGGACATCGTCACCGAGCGCCGATCTTTGGACTTCGCTGAACCCTCTCGGAGCTCAAGAGTTTCGCATCGATGTTCAGCCTTGGACCATCTTGTCTTTGCGCTCGACCAGCGACAAGGAAGCTCCTCCGTCGACCGCCACGTTCGCCGGATGGGCCTTGTTCCGTCCCCGGATCAGAGCCATCATCTGGTTCGCCAAACTGGTCGTTCTGCCAATCTCAGGGACGACGGCGCTACTTTGGATGCTGTTACTCTACCTGTTGAAGGACACCGAGCTTTTGGATGCGCAGAGAGACAAGTCTGAAGCAGATCCTGCCGACGGCTCAGCTGCCTCTGCTTCTGCTTCTACCGTGTCTGTGGTCCCACGAACCTCTATCTTCACCAACGCCCACTTTTGTGACGTTGAATTGTTGGTCCAGGACAACGGTCTTGCGGCTTCCATCGACAATGGTGGTGGGATACGCATCTGGAGATTGGACGGTCTTGACAACAGTAGCGACGATGAGGAGCGAAGAACGAGCATCTCAAGAGCTAGAGCAGGACTTGCTGTTGACACAAGCGCCGTGACCGCCATGGCCTTATCAGCGGAGGCACAATGGCTGGCGATCGGACATGCGACCGGTCGAGTTACTTTCATTGCCACAACGACACTCGAGACCCTCTGGGATCACCTCCCCGAAGACTGCGTTTCGCCCGTCATCTCATTGACATTGCAACATCAGGAATCGATGCATACTCTCGAAGCCTCTATTGCACTCTCGTCTCACCGCGACGGCTCCATCCGCGCCTGGAATGTTGCGCGTAAGGAAGCGAAGCTAGTGCCCTCGCAAACTCACCTCGACCCACGTTTGCGTTGGAAGGCAGTGCAAGTCTCCGTGACTCATGGCAATAGCGACAATGGCAACCCCAGCTCGACGACATCAACGCCAGCTTTGCTCGGCTTCAGCTCCACCGGAGGACAATTTCATGTAAGGACAGTCGAGGCGGGAGCCTCAAGCGTCAAGACCGTGTTTACTCTCAGTCTTGATGATCGTGGTCACATCTGCTCGGCCTTGCTGTGCCAGCTAGCGAGTCGGCCGCCAGTCGCAGATGAGGCGCCTCTTCTCAGAAGCACCCTGCTACTTGGCTTTGCCAACGGTCGGATTCGACTGATCGATTTCGAGACGGCAGAGTTCATCAGTGGCCTTGACCTGGAAGACGGACCGGTGCATAGCTTGACTACTGTCGACGCGGGCGATGCAAGTACTTCAGCATTCGTTGCCGAGACAACTGGTAGAGCCTCGCTGTTGATCGTCTCTACTGGTGTGGCTGGCGCAGCAGCTACGCTCGAGAAGAGCGGCTCACTTCAGGGTAGCTTGAGTGCCTTCGTTTCCGGCTCACCTCTTCGCATCCGCACACCCAATGGATCTCGTACCAATGCTGCCAACTTCTGGGCGGACGGCTCGGCGCCACCTAGCCCAGCGTCGGAGCTTGCCAACCCTCTGTCCTATCCTATGTCATCGCACGGCTCTGCATCCAGACTTCGTCGAAGCAGTGCACACATGCGCGACCGGAGCGGCACCAGCGGTGTAGCCGACGGCTCTTTGCAAACCGCTGCGTCTTCGAGTCTGTCGGTGATGCCCAATATGCCACCACCCGCCAACGCCATGCAAAAGGCGGACGATCGTCAACTCAGGCTGCTAGGCTGGGTTCAATGCCAACGCGGCGGTTGCTTCGCCACAAGTGCCAAAAGCATCGTTGCCGGCGTGGGCCGAGCACAACGAGCTGGCAGCCCAAGTCGATGGGAATGGTGGTCGCTGGACCTGCGGGAAGAGCTCGTTCTTGGGCGTGGTGGGGAACTTATCGTCTCGCGTCAACCATTGCTGCTCAAATCAGCAGAGCTGGCTCCTCGAACGTCGATGCAGCGCCAGAGGAATGGCCGAGCATCTGTCGACTTGGCTAGGGAGCATGTCTTGGCCTTCTCACGTCTCCATCCCGTACATGGTTTTGCCTTGCCACAGAGTCAAGAGACTGCATTGCTGTTTGGCTTTGGCAACTCTGTTGGACTTCTTCGACTTAGACCAGCACAGACCTGAGACACGAAGCCTATTTTCGCATCCGCAAAGACTCAACTTGTATATAAGCATCTTTCTTGCGTTGTGATGCTCACACAACGCGCTGTATTCTACACTGGATAGCATCATGACACTCGCAACATCGATAGGAATCGCATCTCTGCTCGCATTTGCGTGTCTCTGTTCTGACCGGTGAGGCGAGCGAAGTTTGCCGGGTGATGTGGTGGGGACGTGAGGAAATGGAGAAGAGCAGTCATTTCGGGTCTCTTCGGCAATCTTGGTGGTCGCAGATCTGCTCCGCGCGGGGACCCGTGCTCTGCCGCGTGGCAGAGCTGCGACCAAAGGTTCCTCGACGGCCAAGCATTCGGAACAACACCAAATCTGAAGTTCTCCAATCCAGCGTGTTCCGTGCTGGAGACCCCGCAACCCGTCGATCGCATTCTGGCCAGCTGGAGAAGAAGTTCGGGATGGGGGGACATGGCGAAAGCTTCTCCGGACCGTGACCGGAGCCAGCAAAAAAAAGAATTGTGTGTTAGGCTGGCATCGGCTGCAGAGCGGTGATCTTCCAAAAGGTGGATTTGCAAGGTGAATTTCGAGTCAGGGTGCAGATTGTTTGCACAGCAGTGTTATCGATTTTTGGCGTCATCATCCTGCATGGCTCGAGCAGCCAGGAGCTCCGGACCGGTGTTCTTTGGCCGTCCTCTGTCTTCGTGTGAGGTCAATCTGCTCAGGTTTGGAAAGCTTCCAAGAATGGGAAGAGAAGCTTCGCGCTGTCGGCAAGACCACAGCTATGAAGGACGGTCCTTTGCACACGAAGGAACTGCGATGTAGTCGTGCAGCAGCATCTGATGCACTCGGATGATCACCAAGGCTTGAGCGAGGAAGAGATAGATGGAGCCCGGTCAGCACGCCAGATAAATTTGCGGTGCGCGGTGAGGATCCGGTCATCTAATTTTTTGGGGTCTGAGTCGCCAGAGAGAGGAGATGGGATAGCCGCAGCTGCGTAGGGATCCAAGGATCCTGTTGGACTGATGTGCGGCAATCATAGATACAGCAGGGCTGCGTCATGTTTGAGCTAGAAGCGCATCTCACACTTTCAGATCAGCAGTGCCTCGAGGGCTGAGTGATTATCGACGTTCAAGATTGCCATAGGATTGCCGGTAATTCTTGTCTGGTTTGATTTGAATTCAGAGCGTCTGGCTGCATTGATGACACTTATGTCCGTCTGCGCACGGCTCTGGAAAGTGAGCGCTCGCTCGCTGCTTTTGGAATTTGCGATCGGCTGCCACACCCCACTCTGGCCAATGCTCAAATCGATCTCGGGGGACGGTCCTGAGCAGTGTTTGTTCAATTCGCCCGTGCGCCCGTCTGGCTGCCATCTGGCTCCACTTTTGGCACTTGGCCTGCGCTCGAGGCCAAATGGCCATCAGCTGGGCTCGGTCCGCTTTCTTCTCGCTTCGATTGAGTTTACTCTACACCTTCCTACCATCCATCTCTTGTCTTCGCCGTCGAAGCTCTCCTCTTGTTTCTTCTTAAACACATCCTCCTCTGTCTCTTGCTCACCAGCAGTTGCAAGGATTCTCTCCATCGCCCGGTCCCGTATCTCTTCACTAGCCTCCCAGCTTAGTCCACGCAAGATGTCGTCCCAAGCTGTGTAAGTATACGGTAGTCCCGGCTCACATCACCACGGAAGGATACCGATTGCTGACATTCGATCCCACATTATCTCATCGCATGCTATTCTGATCTGCTTCATATGACAGTGCCGATATCGGCCTTATCGGCCTTGCCGTCATGGGTCAGAACTTGATCCTCAACATGAACGGTAAGTTTCACATGTAGACAACGCTTCAGCTCGTATCTGCGATCTCCAGCTGTGGTGATTGTGTTTTTCCGCAATCACAGCAATGCTGACCTTGCCATACTCCTCTTTTATCGACTTTTTGATTGCTGCGACAAACAGACAAGGGCTTCACTGTCTGCGCCTACAACCGTACCACTAGCAAGGTTGACGACTTCCTCAACAACGAGGCCAAGGGTGAGTTTGATCCGATTTCTGCTCTGATGCGCCTTGCTTCGCTGTGCTGCTGCAATCTGGTTTGTTCTGGCCAGATTGCGGCAGCACTAGCGAAGCCGGGCCTGCGCAAGCAAGACTCGCCCGGATTTGCAAGGAGAGAGCACAATTGCTGACAGTCTAATTCTTCCTGACCTTTATTCTCGAAATCTTCTTGAATCGCCATTGCAACGATGCTTGGTTCGTCGCGCCTTCGGTCGTCCGTCCGTTTGCAATCACACAGGCACCAACGTCGTTGGCGCCAAGTCCATCGAGGAGTTTGTTGCCAAGCTCAAGCGCCCCCGTAAGATGATCCTCCTCGTCAAGGCTGGTCCCGCCGTCGACGCTTTCATCGACCAGCTCGTCCCCCACCTCGAACAGGGTGACATCATCATTGACGGTGGTAACTCGCACTACCCCGACTCGATCCGCCGCTGCAAGGACCTTGAGGCCAAGGGTATCCTTTTCGTCGGCTCCGGTGTCTCGGGTGGTGAGGAGGGTGCCCGTCACGGTCCCTCGCTTATGCCCGGTGGTTCCGACGCCGCCTGGCCCCACATCAAGGAGATCTTCCAGAAGACTGCCGCTCAGTCCGACGGCGAGCCCTGCTGCGACTGGGTCGGTCAGACCGGTGCCGGCCACTACGTCAAGATGGTCCACAACGGTATCGAGTACGGAGACATGCAGCTCATCTGCGAGGCTTACGACATTTTCAAGCACGGTCTCGGCCTCAAGGAGAGCGAGATCGGTGACATCTTCACCAAGTGGAACACTGGAGTCCTCGACTCGTTCCTGATCGAGATCACCCGTGACATTCTCAAGTACAACGACGAGGACGGCACTCCCCTCCTTACCAAGATCATGGACTCTGCCGGACAGAAGGGTACCGGAAAGTGGACCGCCATCAACGCTCTTGACCTCGGTCAGCCCGTTACCCTCATCGGCGAGGCCGTCTTCGCCCGATGCCTCTCTTCGCTCAAGGGTGAGCGTACCCGCGCCTCCAAGATCCTCGGTGGCCCCCAGATCAAGCCCTTCGAGGGCAACAAGGAGCAGTTCATTGCTGACCTCGAGCAGGCCCTCTACGCCTCCAAGATTGTCTCGTACGCCCAGGGCTTCATGCTCATGCGCGAGGCCGCCAAGGAGTACGACTGGAAGCTCAACAACCCCTCGATCGCTCTCATGTGGCGTGGTGGTTGCATTATCCGCTCCGTCTTCCTCAAGGACATCACTGCCGCCTTCCGCAAGAACCCCGAGCTCGAGAACTTGCTCTTCGACGACTTCTTCAACAAGGCCATCCACAACGCTCAGGAGGGCTGGCGCCGTGTGGTCGCTCAGGCCATCCTCTGGGGTATCCCCACCCCTGCCTTCTCGACTGCTCTTGCCTTCTTCGACGGTTACCGCCGCGAGCAGCTCCCCGCCAACCTCCTCCAGGCTCAGCGTGACTACTTCGGTGCCCACACCTTCCGTGTCCTCCCCCAGTACGCCAGCGCCAAGCTTCCCGAGGGCCAGGACATCCACATCAATTGGACCGGCCGTGGCGGTAACGTCTCTGCCTCCACCTACCAGGCATAAGCGACTCGATTCGCTCTGCCGGAATGGAAGCTCCAGATGCGTCCTTGACTGCCGAATCTTGCTTGTTCGAGAGAGGTTTCGCGATTGTACCGCTACCAAAATCTCTCTGATCTGCTCTTGAATATGAGCAAATAATGCGAAAGTCTTGATCGTGTGTGCCAACTTGAGCTTGATTCCGTGAACTTACTCGAAGCAATTTAGCTTTCCGCACAAAGGGATTGCGGATTCGACCATCATCTGCATTCAATAACCTTGTGCGTAAATTCCGCAAAGACACAAGGTTTCTCAAGCCCGACGCCAGATTCAGTTGAGACGGACAGGAAGCACGGCTTCGGAGTGGATTTTACTGGGCGTTTAGGAAGCGTTCAGCTCAGCTACGAAGACGCAGGCAACCTGCTGCGGCCTTATTTGCGGATGCCCAAGTCAAAGATCGGACAGCGACATGTAACAGAGCACTTGGTTGAGATCCGACTTGGGGGTGCAAGGCAGCGCCTTGAGGTACTCGATCTTTGCAAAAGGGACAACAACGGCAAATATTCTTTGCCGCGAGAGTGACCCATCCGACTGGACTGCAACGGGAGGTGGTGGCTTCAGGTCTTATATCTGCTTGCAGATCCAGCAACTTTCGAACCGCAGAGGGAGCGAACAAACATTGAGGAAATAAGATTTTGGCCACTCAGCGCCTTATGCATTTCCTAAGGGCAAAATATGCTCCCTACAGGGTTCGAACCTGTGACCCACAGCGAAACCACGTTATATCCTGTTTTAGTACAGGAACGACGCAGCTTACGTAATGAATACGTGTAAAGCTGTTGCTCTGCCACTGAGCTAAGAGAGCACTTTTCTGTAACATTGGGCCGGCTTGCTTGTTATATTTTCAATTTTTCTCGAACAAAGGGTTGAGAAAAGTCGACAATTCGCATCGACAGGAGGTGGAACGACATCGGGCGGCTTGATGATCTCCGCATCAGCCGCACAATTCTTTGGCGTTGCATTGATGTTCATGTCCTTTTTTTTCTCCCTCTGTTCTTAACTCTGGTTGAGTGAGTGAGCCTCCACCGCAGCTTGGTGAAGACTGCTTGAAAGCCACACTGAATCGCGCGGCAGCAAGAGCGCACGGACCCGCGGCTACTCATTGGCTGTGCAATCGGCGGTTGAAATTCACGCGAAGTGAGGCGCTAATTGCTTTTGCCAAGCCTTTTCACGAAGCTGTCAAAGGCAACATTGTTGCAGCTCACTTCCCGCTGCGCAGCCACCTTCCAATCAAGTCTAGACTCACACGAAAGCGTGCATACAACTCAAAGGGCACAACCTAGATCTTTCAACCCAAAGCACGGCATCCTCCCTTCCGCTTCACGTTCATCTTTCCGTGTTCTATGACAGACGCTGCCCTGAAAGAGCGTTTGCGTCTTCTCCGTCAAGGCTTGCAACCCGAAACAAGCACTCCGGCACCTCAAACTACCGACAAGGGTTCCGCTCCTCAGACTTCGAACACTGCCTCGTCGACAAACACCCAGCCCGCAGAAGCCAACGCAGACCAGGATCTCTTCGAGAGGCTGCGCAATCTCAAATCAACAAACGCACCGCCCCCTCGAGCGAACTCTCTGCGCACCCAAGTTCCAGTCAAGCAACGGGACGAACAAGACAAAGTCGACGCCCTCATCCGATCGACTCAGGACGAAGTGGATATAGAACGAGCCAACTCGAGAGACTTCTTCAGTTCCTTCGACGCCGCTTCTGATCATCTCTCAGATTCAAATATCGAGCACGATATCGAAGCCATCACTAGGGAGGCAGACGAGATCGTCAGTGCTGCTCGTGACGAAGTTGCCCTTGAATCTCCCTCACTAGCCGCGATCCAGTCCCAGCAAGAAAGTGTGTCTGACGAAGCTCATTCAGTCGAACCACGATCCACCATGATCTCCGTCTCCCCCAATCCAGAAATCGAATCTGCGCTTGCAGATGCATCGCAGGACTCTGACTTCTTTTTTGCCGCAAATGCAACCACCGAACGCTCTCAGGCTGATTTTGAGGCCGCACCTCGAAAGGGACGCCGCGGCTGGCTTGGCGGACGCTTCTTCTTTGTCGCAATGCTGAGTATGCTCGTTATTGCCGTCTCCTCTCTGCCAGGCGCTTACGCTTTCGGCGCGGGCAACATTCCCTCTTTTGCCTACATGGAAGGTAAGGCATTCCGGCATGGAGACATCGAAGACATCCTCGAAGACCTTGCCAAGAAGGCGGGAAGCTCCCTTTTTGGTGCGACCAAGTTTGGCGGTCTCGACATCAAGCGAACCTACTTCGGAAACTGGCTGCGTGACTACAGTCAGGCGATGGACGTGGCCGCTCTGCAGAAGATGACCAAGCAAGGTATTATCAACATCGTCATGGTGCTGGGCTTCTTGGCGCATGGCTACGCAACCGCCGAGTTCCAAGTCACCGAAGAGAGGCTCGGCGTGTATCTTCCCGAAGAGCACCTCGACAACCCCAAGGGCTATGCTGACGACAAGGACGCTCGTCAATACGATCCTCGTCTTCGTGAGCCTGTCAACCCTCAGGAACTCGAAATCGATCCTCGCTCCGGTATGAAGAACTACCTGGCCAACGAGTCTGGAGGATGGCGAACGGGCTCTGGCCTCATCCGACGCACCCTCGTTCGTGTCATCGAGACTGGTCGTCAAGGTCGCCAGTCGGGTAACGATGCTGACACCTACGAGGCCTACCGTCTGCTCGGTCAGGCTCTCCATACCCTCGAGGACTTCCCTGCCCACAGCAACTGGACCGAGCTCGCGCTCCACCGCCTTGGCAATCACAACGTGTTCCTTCACGTCGGTGACAACGTCAAAGTGCGTGCTCCCGACGGCACCATGATCGCACCGATCGTCACTGGTACGTTCGGAAGCGCCGATTTCATCCATTCCCTCCTCGGCGAAGCGCAGGACCATCTGTCCGAAGCCTCGATCTCGGACCTGAACAAGGCCATGGACAACGCCAGGATGAAGTCGAGCGGCAGCAACCGAAGCATCGTTCAGGACCTCCTCGGCATGCTCTCCAAGATCCCTGGAGGAGGCAGTGACAGTGTCTCCCGGGATCTTGAGGATGTCTCTCGAGGCCCCACGTCGAACCCCGCCGAGATGTCGCCCCAGGAGATGTACGCCAACCTGTGGAAGATCCTTGAGCTCCGTGACCGCATCATGAAGGGAATCGAGGGAACCATTGAGAAGATTCCAGGACTGAGCTCGCTCGTCGAGAAGCTCACCAACGAGCTCAACATCTTTGTGTTCACCCTCATCGAGCCCTATGCCAAGCCCATCATGCAGCAAGGCATGAGCGCGCTGAAGATGGGTTCAGGCGCCGTCATCAACAAGCAGGAGCAGTTTGAGGTGTTCGACAACCCGAACGCCTCTGACCCTACACACTCGATGTTGAGCAAGGACCATTTCGGTCTGATCCTCAACGAAGTCGCGGGTAATGTTGCCAAGATCATCGTCCGCCATACCGTCATCAAGGTCGTCAAGGCATGGGATGACCCCAACATGGACGCCCACCAAGTCGCTGATGAGTGTCTGGCGCCCATGTTCCACCCCTACTGGTTCAACGGCCAGGGTGGTGTGCAGAAGGACATGATGGACTACGTCGCCGACTGGGCCAGGAACCACCACACCGAGATTGGAAGATTGAGCAAGCAGAGTGTGCGTGCGCACACCAACACGCGCAGCGGAAAGGCCGAGCCGCACTCGCATGGCTCTGACCAGCCGAGCATCAGCTCGTTCATGGGTGGCGGAAGCAGCCAAGCAGCTCACAACTTTTCAAACACGCATCACTACGGTGGCAACTCCGGCGGTGGTGGAGGAGGTGGCAGCAGCATCGGCACCCAGATGGCGAACTACACATCCAACTACGTCTCGAACCAAGTGCATGGGTTTGTCGGCAGCCATGCTCCCGGTGGGAACCACCTGTTCCGTGAAATGCCTGAGGGTGGCAACGAAGGTGGCCGATCATCGGACATACCTGGTGGTCAGCGTCCTCAGGAGTCTTCGTACGATCACGATCGACCGTCCTTCCCTCAAGCCGAGCCCACGGGTCACAATCAGTATGGCAGCCAGGAGCAACAGTTCAATTACTCGGCCCCAAGTTACGCGCCGCCTGCCGGCTTCGCCCCGCCCAGTGGCCCGCCTCCCGACCAAGGCGGGTACGACGCTCCGCAGTACGGTGGATACGGCCAACCAGGGTACGGTCAGCAGCCCGGATACGGCCAGCCAGGATACGGTCAGCCGGGTTATGGTCAGCCTGGGTACGGCCAGCAGTACCCGCCACCCGGTGGATACGGACAAGGCGGCGGATACAATCAGCAGGGTGGCGGTTATGAAGGCGGATACGGTGGAGGCTACTAAGAAACCTGTACAGATTCGTTTACATGTATACAGCCCGGCTGGTATGAATCAAGAACTGAACTCTCCTTGCTTCATTGGTTCTGAGACTTGGATATCGGGACTTGTTCGGTGGAGCAAAACGTACTTGTCGAAACGCGGCTTCGCGATGAGACTCACTCGCTGAAGCTCAGCAGACTCGAACGGTTCCCACGGTGTTAGCAAGATTTTGGTACAGATGAGAACGGTATTGAGATTACAAAATGGACATAACGTGCTGAGCGGAGACTGTGCGGGATTTACTCCGCTCAAGCAGTTGGCAAGACGTGATCATCATCGGCGGCTGTGTACAGGTAACCTTCGGAACTGAGATCCTCGACGACGCTCTTGACTTCGGACACATCGACGCCCTTGAGCATCCTCGCGATGAGTGCAACGTGGACGCCATCGGTGTGGTTTTCCGCCTCGGTGGTGACGATGCCCATGATCTGGCGAGGAAGCGGGTCGAGACTCTTGTACTGGTCCAGCACGTTCTGAGCATTGGAACCCGAGTACGCGCCCATGTCGTTGGTCTGCATGCCTGGTTTGACGCCCTGTGCAGCTCGTCCGTTGGCTTGCGACGATCGCATTCCGCGCGTCTGCTGCAGGTGAGCGTGGATGGCCTCGAGACGGTGGAACATGACTTCGTTGTAGTCGATCACGGCTCGCATGTGGCCTGCAGAGATGGAGCGGCGGTTCTGGAATGACTTGAGGGTGCCGAGGACTCGTACATAGACGTTTTGGCTGTACATCGGTCAGACATGCGGAACAAAGCTAGTATCAGTATCCACTGTCCTTCCCGCACACGTGCTGCCTATCTCGATATAGGCACTTGCAACTTACCGGATCTCGGACGCTTTTTGGGTATCGTCGCCAGAGCTGTCAAGCCATTGGCGCACTTCGATCTGTCCGGTACCATCCTCGACGCTGTAGGCAACGTTGGTGGCGTTCCTCGAGATGTTTCTTACCACTCCGACAAAGGTGAGCTGACCGAGCTCAGCTCCGTCGAGCGTGAACTCGGCATCCGGGTGTGGCTGCTCAGCGTTGATGATCTGTCGAATGGTGACGGGCCTGAGCGTGTTGTTGCCCGCACGCTTAGAAGGAAAGCAACCATAAGCGTCAAGGTGGTGTCGAGAGGTTTGACACGAAAGGGAGATCGAAGGGGGATAGGAGAAAGAATGATGAGAAGAGTCAGCCCGAAAGGTACTTCGTGCAGGTGTATTGTTCAGCGCAGCCGAAGTCCTTTGAGGACTCTGGCAGTGTCAGACGGTGATGAAGAGATCGGTTGCGCACCTTTCCGCTCGGAGAGTCGTTTTGGCTTCCATTAGCCAAGAAGCCTCCTCCACTTGCTCCGCCGCCGGTCGCATAGTTCTGAGCATATGGATTGCTCTCTCCTCCGAAACCTAATTCGTGTGGTCGTGGTGTTGCAGGGTTGGCGAGGATCAATGGCCATGGCAGGATGGGAATGTGTAAGTCAGAAATGTCAGCAACGCTTGAAGCTAGTTTGTCAAGCGTCCGTGCAGCTGGCCAAGCTAGTTAAGGTTCGAAATTCTCACCGTTGTTAAACATGTTGAGCGACGAGTTGATCTTGCCGTTGGGTATCTGATGCGGTGGTGGTAGAAGTCGTCGATGAGAAGGAAACGAGTCGGTTGGGCGCTGCTGTGTTGAATTGGTGGCGCAGGGCTTCTCAAGAACTGAGCGGCGACTGCGCCTCCAAGAAATCACGGTGTTGCACTCTCTGAGTGAACACGCCTTGCGCAATTTACGCGTCAGAGAGACCAGAGTGTCACTTTGACTCGCCCTCAGTTTTTTTCGCGCGAGTCGGCAAGCTGACCTTTGATTCTTCCTAACATGCTTTCTTCCATGCCACAATCGCATACCTTTCCGCCTTCATTGAGGATCTCACGTAGCTCTGAACGATGGATCAGCTGGTCCTTCAGGATGGCGGCGAAAGCAGATCCCGGTCCGCTCAGGGAGACCCTGGCCCATCCACACTAGAACATGCCCGACGCATCCTCCTCATTCAGTACGAGGCACGCATTCCGCCGAGGTCCAAATCCTTTGTATGGCCATCCCACTCCATCTTGGTCCGCATTCAGGGACAGCTCGACTCTGACATATTCCAGAATGGCAGGTTTGAAGCAACTCCCAGATATAAGACGCTCTTTCTTCGCGAACTGTGCGCACGACTCGAGGCCGCAGTGCAGGCTGAATGTGAGCAGCTTCAGTCACAAGGAGTCGACGAGATTGAATTTCCAGAGGTGGATGCGGCTTTGCTCGAGAGATACATCGAGGCAATGGCAACCGGATCTTCGGTCGTCAACGTAGCGGAATCCAATTCTGCCCCTGATTCCGAATTCACTACCCACTACTGGCCCCGATTGCCAGGCACTTCTGAGGATGCTGTCGGAAGCACCGCAGACAACCTACTGGCGCATAATGCCAGAGTGACCATCAGGGAAGAGGGCAGTGCCATTTCAAGAGGGACCACCGGTCTGCGGACTTGGGAGGCAGGTTTGAGGCTAGCGGGACAGTTGGTGGCCGAGCCATCCCTGATCACCGCGCCTGGCACTCGTGTTTTGGAGCTCGGATCTGGGGCTGGATTCGTTGGAACAGTCTGTGCGGTTCAGCAACTCGCATCCTCTGCGAGTGATCTCCGCACGTATCTGACAGACATGCCCGGACAGGTCGTTGCCCGCACTCGAAATACCCTTCAACTCAACGGCCTGGACTCAAAGACGTCTCTTGTGCAGGTCCAGGAGCTGGACTGGCTTGAGCTCAGAGCTGAGCGTCAACAGAGCTCTCAGAGAGACGATTTGCAGACGCTCAAATTCCTCTCCGAAGCCAGACCAACCCTCGTTCTCGCAGCCGATGTGGTGTATGACCCCGATCTGATCGATCCCCTTGTTGAGACGATCCGCGCTTGTCTGGAAGCTGGCTCGCGTTCGTGCCAAGCCCTCGTGGCCAGCACGATCCGCAACCAGGATACTTATGCCGCATTCAAGGCATCTCTAGGTGAGTTCATAGCTGTTGAGCTTTTGCATGGACAATCTCCGGCGCCAAGACCGTGATCGCTGACAGCCTGTCGTCATTCCTCACGCTCTTCACTTTTGTCATAACAGCGGCATTTGGATTGTCCGCTCAAGTGGTCGAGTTGCGACGTCCAAGTCTGAGCTCTCCCGGTGCGCAGAGCCTTCCCGATGACCCGATGCTGCCCATCTTTCCATCAGCCCATGATCCAGAGCTGGACGGCCAGGTCGAGCTACTCTCTATCGCGCTTGCCTAGCGCTTGATGATGGTTGTTCTGCTTCGGTTCTAGTCGTCGCAGTGGCTTCAGCATCGGAAGGCAGCATTGAGATCCACGCGGATCTGCTGCACCTTTGAATGGCCATTTTTGCCGCCTTTATTTCCGCAACTAAATTCCTCGGAGAATTATCAACACACAGTGTGATGCGATCCGCAAGTTTGGCTCAAGTCCGACAACTAGACGCCTGTAGTCGGACACTTGTATCCGTCATTTGATCCGGTCGTATGCCCTGAACCCATCGTCCAACAGCGGGCAGCAGGGAAGGATACAGGACGTAATCGCGCGAAGTGACCCGATTTGACGTCGAGCCGGGTGGCTTCGTAGCTGCAAGCCGACGGCAGAGCACAAACCTTTTTCGGCTTGGGCATGGGCGCGGCCGAGCAAAATTCGAACTCTGTTCTGCCGTGATCCACAGGGTCAGCTTGTCACTGTGGCATGTGCCAAGAAGCACGTCACAGGTTAGGTCGGAAGCGGCAATAACAAGGCGGCCTAATGCTGACGTTCGAAGCAGGGTTCAGATCTTCAGGGGGCCGTAATCATGCAGGTGAAGGTGCGAATGGAATCGTTCGCAGATTGCTTTCCACGGATATTCCGATAGTCCTCTCACGCCTCACAGACATGACGCAGGGCTTCTTCGATACAACTGGTCGTAAGAAATGCGCTTACGACTGAGTCCTGAACGCAATGGACGCCACCTCCGGTACGCTCATGTTCCGGTCCGGCCGGAGTAGTGGCTTCAGCATGGCAGCCCGATTTTCGGGCATCGGTTGTAAGCACTCACTGTACCGAAGCTTGAGCCAGGAAAGCGGCCATTGGCCAGATGGACAAGATCTGCATGCTTTCGTATCGCTACATTATTCTACTGTAACGTTACTGTCTGCGGTAGCGAGCACCTTGCCGAGCAGAACCAATCAGAGTCGTCGAAACAGAAACGGCACGAAGCGACCGCAGGTGCGACCCGTCCACCAGAAGAAATTAACGAGCCGGAGATTCAGAACCCGAGGCCTATTCCTCGCCGTAGCAAGACAAGCAGCTCAGACTAAGACAACTGGAAGCAAGAAGACGATCTGAGACACACCCCAAGCTAAATCTTCGTTTCGCCCTGGGTCAGCTACGCCTATGGGGCGTTGCATCGAGACCAAGTCCCGAGCCTTGCTATCAGTACCAGTGGACCGAGATTGATCATCCCGATGGCCCGAACAAAGAGCGGGGCGTTGCTACTCCTTGGATGATTGACAATCGGCAGCGAGTCTGTACCGAAGGGGCGCCGCATTCACCACACGCTCGCAAGGTGCAGAAATTGCTTGTTCGAACTCAGGCTGGGATTCAAGTATTGTTGCGCGATACTGGAGCAAGAGGGCCCAAAATCGGTGGTTGCTCGTTATCGTACGGTCGGAGATACAAGTGGCATTGAGCCGAGAAATCGTGGTCATGACAAAGAGGCCGTTTGTTGCTCCGTCCCAAGTGGCTGTCGAATGACGGCGTTGTGCTGCTGCTCTGTTTAGGGCAAGAAGGCCTGAAAATCGAGGCCCAAGAATGCGCTGCGATGATCAGGCCCTGCCTGGCTCTGCATCAAACAAGCCTTGCCGCGGTCAAAAATAACGAATCGAAGAAAATAAGAAAAGCCGGGAAATGCGACGAACCCATGCCTACTGCGTCGACATATGAGCTTAAAGCTGACGCAACCTTCAGCACGGGCAAGGCTATCTAGGCAGCGGAAACATAACAGACCACGGCGGACACTGATAACGTCTTGTACCTGTCCTAGACATCGTTCAAAGCTTTGTTGAGCTGATCTTGATCGACAACTCGCATGCAGACTGTCATCGAAAGTATCTTTCTCAGACTGAAGTGTGAGACGACGAAGACGAGCAGACAAAGGATGTTAGCACCGACTTGTCAATGTTGTCCTGTCTGCGCGTTTTGCGTTTGGTCGTCGGTCCATTTTTGACATTGAAAGGCTTTGCGACCACCGTGGGCTAAGGTACGACTCAACCCAGCGTGGTGGTACTACCATCGGTACGGATACTTGAATGGTGACCGATCAGCAGAACAACCACGTCCTCAGCTTGCTGAAGAATGTTTGATACAAGTCTAGAGAGCTGCCACACAGCGGTTGGGATCCAAAAGGCGATGTCAATTCCTTCTGTCGAGAAGAAAATGAAATGCACGAAAACGTTGAATGACTTCTATCTCGCAGCTCCTTTGGAATCTCAGTCGTGTAGGAACGCGTATCGCGCCCACCAACCGGTTTCGTTGGAATCGCTGCATGCAGTGGAAGCGCTGTGCGTGAAATGTGCACCGTCATCCACAAGCAAAACACGCAAAGGGCTTGATCGTGCAGCCGTGTGCAGAGCGGGCCCCCACGATACAACACGGTCTTGTTCAGTGAAAAGAAGAGCCTTGTTGCGATTGCTGATTCGCAAGAGTTCAAGTGGTGGTCGATAGACGCACGACACAGCGGCCATCTTGAGACTGACCAAGGGTGATGTCCAACGGTCAACACCGACGCACTTTCGAATGGGAGAATCAAGCATAAGAAGGAGGCGAGCCCATAGGTTTGGTTCCTGGTCCTAAGAGCGGAAGGGGGAATAGGCACGGGTTGGCCTGTTCCAACGGCGAAAAACACGGCTTGGATCGGCTAGAATTCAAACTTTGTTGCCTTGTTTCAAGACAGACGTGCTGACTGCTTTGTCGCCGCCCTGATTTGTGTCTGGAGTGAGCAGGTCACTTATCGGGTGCGGCTGAGCGTGGCGAGATGCCGCATTCGTTCGTGTTGAGCACCTGTCAGATTGTGTTGCAAATCAACCGGATTGATTTGAGCGAATTGATTTGATTTGATTTCCTGTTTGCCTCCCTGCCCTCGACCCTAACTAAATTCGCCGTCTGATTTGTGCAGGCGTCTCGCTGCAAGAGGTGGTCATGCTCGCTTCGTAGATCGCAAACTCTCTGCACGGATATGCCTGAATTGCTCTTTGTATTGTTGCTTCCGGCCCGAATGCCTCTGCGTCTGCCTCCGGTCAAAGACTGCACAACACATTTACAGAAGTGGTAGTCCAGCTGCATCTAGTAGGGGCGCTTGTTTGTGCATGGCTTTCCGGGACGAACAACGAATTGCGACGTCTCCTCGCTCGTTGTTCAGGGACGGCCGTGCGTTTGCGCGTCAGCTTTGCAGAAGCCGCAGAGATTTGCGCGCGACTGACCAAGTGCAGCTTTTCCCAGAGAAAAAGATTTTTCTACCCTGACCCTCGCTTGCGAATAAATTGGTGTACAGAGGGCTCTCGAGCCATGCGAACCCATCTGTCAGGCACCTTGCCCGCGGCAAACCCAGACTTGAATTCCGCCGTTTGGAACATCTGCAGGCAGAGGCAGGCGCAGATGATCCTTGTCTGTGCGTCCTTGCATGCGCCGGCAGCACTTGTGCAGCGGTCTGTAATTTCCATCCTCAAGCCTGGCCGCTTCCGTTGTTTTTGCTCGTCTCACTCTGCTTGTCCAGTAAATTAGCACCTGACGCTGCCGTCCGTGCCTTGTCCGCCGCAATCGTCCAATCTCGCCTTCCCCCCTCCTGGTCTTCCCGTCGAGTTCCAGAGCCTCGTCCCCCTCGAAAGGCCCCCTCATAAACAAGCCGCCGTCCTCACCTGTCTCGCCGCCATCGCTGCCGATACAACATCCCTTCTCAGCCTTGTCCTATCTTCCGACTCACCATCATCTTCAAGATCCCTCTTCCCCCTCTCTATCCATCCCCCGACTCCATCTTCTCTGCGAACGACGACGGCTGTTTGTCGAATCGCACGTCATCCACTACCGAACCTACTGTTTCATCTCTTTGAAGCAATTTCTTTGGTAGAGCGAGAGAGAACCCTTTAGCGCCGCAAAGTCAGCGAGCGATCCCCAACAACAACGTAGGTATCTTTCTTTCTTCTCATCGACTCCGGCCTTTGCACCCACCCGCATGATCGCAGCATTGCCACCACCGTCACCCGCCTAGCTTGGTTGCAATCTCGGACATGGATTGCTTGAAGCAAAGTTGGCTGTCGTGAGCTTCATCGCAGCTCATCTCGCTTTTGCGAGCCAGTGGACGATAGGTGTTGCGCTGCTTTCTAGCCGTTAGGCTGCGCCGATCCCAGCATTAAAATCGAGTTGGAACAGCTGAACTGACCAGACTTTCGATTTCTCTCTTTGTCTGTCCTCATAAACGTTGCTTTTTTCACACTTCCCCTGCTTTTCCGCTCCTGTCCTCTCCTATTCACCTCTCTCTCATCCGCAGCGTCTAACAAAGCGCCCAGCAAGGGTTCCTTGATAGCCATGTCAGACAGTTCCGCTACCCAGGAGGGTAGGAACGAGAAGGCCATGGGTGGCGTCTCCGAGGAGTACGCTACCCTCATCGAGTTCATCCGATCCCAGAAGTCGGCTTCTTCCGACGAAGAGGGTGGCGATGAGACTCACGTCGTCAAGAAGCGCGAATGGCCCGCCTTCTGGAAGACCAAGGAGGTCCGTGTCAACAAGCACGGCGAGGTCGAGGAGGTTGCCCAGAAGGTCCCGGCCTCGTGGCTCGAGACCGACATGCGCACCGGTATCAGCGAGGCTGATGTCCACAAGCGCCGCTCCCTCTTTGGTTACAACGAGCTCGAGTCTCCCAAGGAGAACCTCCTGCTCAAGTTTATCGGTTTCTTCCGCGGTCCTGTTCTGTACGTCATGGAACTTGCCGTTATCCTCGCCGCCGGTCTTCGTGACTGGATCGACTTTGGTGTCATTATCGCTATCCTGTTGCTGAACGCTTTCGTCGGTTGGTACCAGGAGAAGCAGGCCGGTGACATTGTTGCCCAGCTTAAGGCTGGTATCGCTCTTCGCTCCACTGTTATTCGTGACGGCCACGAGGTCGAGATCGAGGCTCGTGACCTCGTTCCCGGTGACATTGTCGTCATCGAGGACGGTAAGACGGTTCCCTGTGATGGTCGCGTTCTGGCTGCCTACGAGGACAAGGACGGTTCCCAGGCCGCTGCCATCCTCGAAAAGGCTCGTGCCACCTGCCGCGGCGACGACGACGAGGATGACGAGGGTGTTGACAAGGGTCCTGCTATCATTGCCTGTGACCAGTCTGCCATTACCGGTGAATCGCTCGCTGTCGACAAGCACATTGGTGACACCGTCTTCTACACTACTGGTTGCAAGCGTGGTAAGGCTTACGTTCTCTGCACAGACATTGCCAAGCAGACTTTCGTCGGTCGCACTGCTGCTCTCGTCCTTGGTGGCGAGACCGAGGGTCACTTCCAGAAGGTCATGGGCTCCATCGGTTCCGCTCTTCTCTTCCTTGTGATCGTCTTCACCCTCATCTTCTGGATCGGCGGCTTCTTCCGCAACACCGGTATCGCTACCCCCACGGACAACAACTTGCTCATCTACACCCTTATCTTCCTCATCGTTGGTGTTCCCGTCGGTCTTCCCTGTGTTACCACCACCACCATGGCTGTCGGTGCCGCTTACCTTGCCAAGCGCCAGGCTATCGTTCAGAAGCTTACCGCCATCGAGTCGCTTGCTGGTGTCGACGTTCTCTGCTCCGACAAGACCGGTACTCTCACTGCCAACAAGCTTTCCATCCACGAGCCTTTCACTTCCGAGGGTGTTGACGTCAACTACATGATGGCCGTCGCTGCTCTTGCCTCGTCGCACAACGTCAAGTCGCTCGACCCTATCGACAAGGTTACCATCTCCACCCTCAAGGACTACCCCGCCGCCCAGGACGAGCTTGCCTCTGGCTGGATCACCCACAAGTTCACCCCCTTCGACCCCGTCTCGAAGCGTATTACCGCCGAGGTGGAGAAGGATGGCAAGCAGTACATCGCCGCCAAGGGTGCCCCCAACGCCATCCTTAAGCTTTGCGCTCCCGATGCCGAGACTGCCGCCCAGTACCGAAAGGTCGCTGGTGACTTTGCCTCGCGTGGTTTCCGTTCGCTCGGTGTTGCCATGAACACCGACGGCCAGTGGAAGCTCCTTGGTCTCCTTCCCATGTTCGACCCTCCCCGTTCCGACACTGCTGCTACCATCGCCGAGGCTCAGTCGCTCGGTATTGCCGTCAAGATGCTTACTGGTGACGCCGTCGCTATTGCCAAGGAGACCTGCAAGATGCTTGCTCTCGGCACCAAGGTTTACGACTCGCACCGTCTCATTGGCTCTGGTGGTATGGCCGGTTCCGCTATTCACGACTTTGTTGAGGCTGCCGATGGTTTCGCCGAGGTCTTCCCCGAGCACAAGTACCAGGTCGTCGAGATGCTCCAGCACCGTGGCCACTTGACTGCCATGACTGGTGACGGTGTCAACGATGCTCCCTCGCTCAAGAAGGCCGACTGTGGTATCGCCGTCGAGGGTGCTTCCGATGCCGCCCGTTCCGCCGCCGATGTCGTTTTCCTTGACGAGGGTCTCTCGACCATCATCACCTCGATCAAGGTCGCCCGTCAAATTTTCCACCGTATGAAGGCTTACATTCAGTACCGTATCTCGCTCTGTCTCCACCTTGAGATCTACTTGGTCCTCACCATCCTCATCCTCGACGAGGTCATCCGTTCCAACCTGATCGTCTTCATCGCTCTCTTCGCCGACGTTGCCACCATCGCCATTGCTTACGACAACGCTCCCCACGCTAAGCAGCCCGTCGAGTGGCAGTTGCCCAAGATCTGGATCATCTCGGTCATCCTCGGTTTCTTGCTTGCTGCCGGTACCTGGATCATCCGCGGTACGCTCTTCCTTAACAACGGTGGTGTTATCCAGAACTTCGGTAACACTCAGGAGATTCTCTTCCTTGAGGTCTCGCTCACTGAGAACTGGCTTATCTTCATCACCCGTCTTGGTGGCGGTGAGTCGGACATCACTCTCCCCTCGTGGCAGCTTGTCGGCGCCGTACTCGGTGTCGATCTCATTGCCACTCTCTTCTGTCTCTTCGGCTGGCTCTCGGGCGCTCCTCACCGCAACCCCGTCACCGCTCCCCACGGTGGCTGGACCGATATTGTCACTGTTGTCCGTGTCTACGCCTACTCGATTGGTGTTACCGCCATCGTTGGTGCCGTCTACTACGTGCTCAACCGATGGGAGTGGCTCAACAACCTCGGCCGACGCACTCGTTCGCAGAAGAACCCCATGCTCGAGGACTTCTTCGTCAACCTCCAGCGTCTCACCATCGTCCACGAGAAGAACGCCGAGGGCGAAGAGCTCTGGGCCTTCCACCCCCGTACCGAGATCGAGGACGAGTAATTGACTCGCTTCGGTCTCGTGTCATTACCCGCTGTCCTGCCACTCGCGGGTGTTTCCCGTCGGGCTGGCAACAGCTTTCGTATCCTAGTACCCACAGCTACTCAGCTACCCATCGCTTCATTCCAACTAGAAACACATTCTTTCATAAATAGTTCCGCTCGTACAGGTTCGAGGCCAAGGTGTCTGTCACCTGTGTCCGAATCTTGTTATACGTAGCAGGTCTTGCGACTCGTTTCGTTTCGTGTTCCATCTTCGACTTCGCTGTTCTCGTTGCTCTACATACTTGACTTCTTATTAAGCACGATCTGCAAATTATTTGTCTCACCCTATCTCTTGCTTGCTGTGTCTCGTGTGAAAGGACTTGTGAGCTTCCAACTGTTTGCGTGAGCGGGTGGCTTTCAACGCGTTGCCGCACTGAAGCGAAGTTCGGGATGAGCACTAGCTGAGTGCTCCAGTCTCGAGCGCTTGCCCGCATGCTGAGGTCGTCGCAAGATGTTCTCTGGGTCGTGCTCAAGGTCTGAGGCTAAGGAGGTCAGAAGCAGCCGCAACTGCGTGATTCAGGACAGGCCAGCATCAAGGAAGGCGAAGAAGATTGAGGTGCATATATTCGGTGAGTTCAGTCAAAGAAGATGCAGCTGGTTGTGAAGACTGGGCCGCCAGCCTGAAGCGGATGCGTGCGATATTCTGGCAAAGGGTCATGATGACTTGGTTGCTGGAAAGGACGTAAAAGCTTTTATTCACAGTTGCCGCATTCGCTGAAAAGCAAATGTTGCTCCCAGGGGTTGCGGATGCAACGCTGTCGAGGAATGGCAGACTACATCTATGCAATCAGAAACGACATCAGCTCCACCATGCGCTCTGTTGACGAGATGCCGAAGCTCCCCTGCATGCTACCTCTCGTGCAAGCCTCAACTTAGCTTCGAATGTACTTATGCTTTCTCAAGTCAAGCACAGATGGTCTGTGGTTTGTATCCATGCTCCTCGAGATGCTCTGTCGGGATTGGGCAGTCAAGAGAGAGATGTATCTTAGCTATGAGAGACAATGGCTTGGTAGACGACGCATCCCATTGGCTCGCTGCTTGGGGCGCCGATATCTCACTCTTGTGGCAAGGCGAGTTGCTGTTCAGGACCGATAACAAGACACACAAGAGCAAGTCGATGTCGGCAGGAGGATGCGACCAGTTGTCCCGTGGCTTGGGGGGTGAAACCGATGCATTGCTCAGCTTTGCGCAATCCAACAGCACCACTTAGTGCCGTGGGCGGTCAGCCGTCTGATGAAAACGTGAAGACATTTCGCAGAGGAACCAGAGCGGGTTGCAAAGTGAGACGGGGAGCGGACACGGCAGCTGTGATAAACTGCCCGGAGCATGTGTTTTCCCTATTTGACAAGCAGCTCGGCAAGCCAGTCGCAGTCCAGCGCAGCGCAGCGTGGCCAAGACAGGGCGCGCGCACCCGGACGAAACGTATGCGACAAATTGGCCCAATTTGACAGAAGTCGAGGCTCTGTAATCTGGGACTGCGTCGTGTCTAAATCTGCAATGCACCTCGAAAACCCACTTTTTATTTTTTTGGACTCGAGTGGCAGCAGCCAGCCAAGTTGCGCCCTTCTGGGCGGCTCATCCACACGCGGGTAAGCAGTGACAGACAGGTAGTTGCAACCAGCTCGAGTACCAGAGATCCAGTGCCATTTGCCGATTGCTTGATTTTTCTTCGCAGCAGCGGTCAAGTTAAGCAGGGCCCTCTTCCGCCGCCGTGCTGAGCCTTGGCCAGCCTCTGTTCATGCTCGCCGTGTCAACGCTGCAAACCGGGTCCCCCTTCCGCTTGCCCGTTCATATGCTCCATCACCATCATCGCTCGGCACTCATCGCGACCAGACCACCATCTGCCGATCCGCTCGCCTCAGACCTAGTTGTGCCTTCATCTCTTGTGGTCTCCCGAGGAGTTGCATAAGTTAGCTTCCGTGAGCTGGAATCTTAAAAAGCACAACTGATTCATCTCGGCGACCATCCGATTTCATCGGCAGTCCCGCTCCAGTTTGCACCAGCACAATTAGACTCGTTCGGGTGCTTCTTGTCGCTCGATCACGCAGTCTCTCAACTCAGCCCCACAGCCCAGCAGTTCGTTCCAATCCCTTCCAACGCAGGCAGCAACCATTTGCCATCCGGAGCCAGGTTGAGTTGGTTCCTTCGACGGTTGGCCACATTTTTTTCTGCACCCTCCGCACTGGCTCAGCACATTCCAGCACGCCATCGTCTCTTGTGCCAACATTCTAATCACAGTTGACGGGGAACCGAGCGCACGACATCGCGCACCTGCCATCCTCATCCCCTCGGCTCGTCACAAATGACGCCCACCAGGCAGGGGGCTCAACCCTCAACATCTAGCGACACTCCGCAGCGCATCATTGTCAAGTCCGTCAATGGCCATGAGCCCATCAAAGTGGAGCCATCAGCCTCATCTACCGGCTCGCCCTCGAAACCGTCCGCCTCTCAACTTGTCACACCATTGTCCTCCCCTACCAAATCCAATGGTACTTCCAGCCCAACCAAATCGCCTGGCTGGCCTCGTCGCGTCGAACCGGTTGTGACCTCCTCCCGCGATTTTGGAGCAAGTGCGGGAGGTGACAGCGACGACGAAGATTCCAAACAAGGCGAAACCGAGCTGGCGAAAGGCGCCTCCGCCAAGAGGCTCAGTCGTAAGAGCAAAGCCGATGCCATGTCTGCCATTGCTGGCAAGGATGCTGTCTCGCTCGAAACTCAGACGATGCCAGCATCAAGTTCGAATGGCTTGGTGGCTGTTTCCGGCAACCCTGCTCAACATCCAGTGAGGAAGCTTCTCCAGCATCAACCTTTTCCGCCCCTGGTCTACGATCGATCCGAGGCTGGATCCAGCTCTGCGAACCACAGAGTTGCTGATCAGCCCGCCATTCCTACCTGCTCATCCACTCCTCGGGACCCATCGCCAAGATTGAGGCCACGCCTTTTTGAACTGGAAGAGGCGCCCACCTTCTACCCAACGCCCGAGGAGTTCGCGGACCCCATGAAGTACATCTCTTGGATCGCCAACCCGGAGGGCGGCAACGGCAAAGCCTACGGTATCGTCAAGATCGTCCCGCCCGAAGGTTGGAATCCCGAGTGCGTGCTCGACGAGCAAAGCTTCCGCTTCCGCACTCGTGTCCAGCGTCTCAATTCGCTCAGCGCCGATGCTCGTGCTTCGCAGAACTACCAGGAGCAGCTCCAGAAATTCCACGCGCAGCAAGGGCGCAAACGTGTTTCCGTGCCCGTCATTGACGGTCGCTCGGTCGATCTCTACCAGCTCAAGCTCGTCGTGTCTAGCCTCGGTGGCTACGACGCTGTTTGCCGCGGTCGCAAGTGGTCCGATGTTACAAGGCAGATTGGTTACAGTGACAAGGACAGTGCGCAACTTTCGACCCAGGTCAAAGCAGCATATACGCGCATCATCTTGCCTTTCGAAGAGTTTATGGCAAAGGCCAAGGAGCAAGCTCGCGCCAATGGTGCTTCCATCAGCCCTCATCTCTCCCAGAGCGCTCAAATGGGCGCCACATCTTCTCAGGACAGCCAAGAGGCCGCATTCAAGCATGCTTCGATGTCTCCCAGTCTAGACGCATCTTCCGCTCTCGACCGCATCACACAGTCGAAGACGCCAGAGCCACTCACCGCAGCCGGAGCTACTGATGTCCTTGCCTCTGCTTCAGCCACCGTCGAGTCGGCTTCTCAGAGCCCTTCCACGGTTGCAAGCACACGTCGCAGTGCAAGGAAGAGATCAGAGGCGAATGGCACTCCTTCTTCCTCCCGAGCACCACTGCAAATGGCGGCTAGCCCTGCGACGCCTCTGGCTGCGAGACGCAGGAAGGGCGTCAGTCCCCACATTGATGCGGATCCAAGTGCAGGTGCCCAGTCCGGATCCCACGGTCAGGAGGAGCAGATGTGCGAGATCTGTCTTCGCGGCGAGGATGGTCTCAACATGCTCCTCTGCGACGATTGCAATCGAGGCTACCATATGTACTGCCTTCAGCCTCCTCTTACCTCTATACCCAAGTCGCAATGGTTCTGCCCGCCATGTCTGGTCGGCACTGGTCACGACTTTGGCTTCGACGATGGCGAAACGCACAGCCTCTACACTTTTTGGCAGAGAGCCGAGGCTTTCAAGCGCGACTGGTGGTCCAAGCATCCTGATCGCGTGTGGAAGCCAGAGGGGACAACTGCGAATGGTTCCGATCCTCTGACAAATGGTCTTGCCCGCCGTGTCCACGGCACAGACCTTGTTGTATCCGAGGACGATGTGGAGCGCGAGTTCTGGAGACTGGTGCACTGCCAGACGGAGGAGGTCGAGGTCGAGTACGGCGCGGATGTCCACTCCACCACCCATGGCAGCGCTCTGCCGACGCAAGAGACCCATCCCCTGAGCCCGTATTCACGCGACAAGTGGAATCTCAACAATCTGCCGATCCTGCCCGGCTCCCTCCTTCAGTACATCAAGTCGGATATCTCAGGCATGACCGTACCTTGGATCTACGTTGGTATGATCTTTTCGACTTTCTGTTGGCACAACGAGGATCACTACACCTACTCGATCAACTACCAGCACTGGGGCGAGACCAAGACCTGGTACGGTATTCCCGGTGAAGATGCCGAGAAGTTCGAGAATGCCATGCGCAAGGCAGCACCAGATCTCTTCGAGACGCTGCCCGACTTGCTCTTCCACCTCACCACCATGATGAGCCCCGAGAAGCTCAAGAAGGAGGGCGTCCGTGTCGTCGCCTGCGATCAGCGCGCCAACGAATTTGTCGTCACTTTCCCCAAGGCCTACCATAGTGGCTTCAACCACGGTCTCAATCTCAACGAGGCGGTCAACTTTGCCCTTCCCGACTGGATCTTTGACGACCTCGAGTCCGTCCGACGGTACCAACGCTTCCGTAAGCCCGCTGTCTTTTCTCACGACCAGCTGCTCATCACTGTCTCGCAACAGAGCCAGACCATCGAGACGGCGGTCTGGCTGGAAGCCGCAATGCAAGAGATGGTCGACCGCGAGATCGCCAAGCGCAACGCACTACGCGAGATCATTCCTGATCTCAAAGAAGAGGTCTACGACGAGGATGTCCCCGAAAGCCAGTACATCTGCACCCACTGCACCATCTTCTGCTATCTGGGCCAGCTGACCAGTCCCAAGACCGAGGGAGTCGCCTGTCTCGACCATGGCTTCGAAGTATGCAATGCCGACGCTCCCATCAAGTGGAAGCTGAAGGTCCGCTTCTCGGACGATCAGCTCCGATCTATCCTCGCCAAGGTCTCCGAACGAGCCGCTGTGCCCCGCAATTGGATTCAGCGTCTCAAGAAGACGCTGGCGCTCGGCCCTAATCCGCCTCTCAAAACGCTCAGATCGTTGGTTCATGAAGGCGAAAAGATCGCTTTCTCGCTGGACCCACTCGAAGATCTCAGGGCATTCGTTACCTGCGCCAACTCGTGGGTCGAACGAGCGAACGTGTTCCTGGTCCGTAAGCTGCACAAGAGACGAGGCGAGCTCGCTAGCGCGCCGGCCGGAAGACGACGTCGATCCAAGGGCGCCGACGACAGCTTCACCGCCGGAAGAGGAAGCATCGACGCCTCGGCCGAAGACGCCGATTCCTCCGCCGATCGAAGTCCCGAAGCCTTGTACTCGCTGCTCAACGAGCTGGATGAGCTTCACTTTGACGCGCCAGAGATCACTTCGCTCCGCTCGCTGGTGCAAGAGTACGAGGAGTTCGTAGCACGCGCCAACATCTTGGGTCAGCGCGACAGCAACGAGGCTAGCCTCAAAGACTGCGAGAGCGTTCTCACCCTCGGAAGCTCCCTCAATGTCGATTCGCCACAGATCAAGGAGCTTTCGGACTACGTCGAGCGTCGCAAGTGGGTTCAGGAAGTCACAGAAGCGCGGGATTCGTACTTGTACTTTCACGAGGTTCAAGAGCTTCTCGAGCGCGCTGACAACTGTGGCCTCGAAGAAGACGAGCTCCGCAAAGATCTCGAAAAGCGCCGTGACGCGGGTCAGCGCTGGACCGACCGGGCTCGTGATGCACTCGAGTCCTCGCAACCTGTGAGGATCGAAACGCTCGAGGAGCTGTCCGAGGCCTCGTCCGAGGTCCCCGCGGCCTTGGAGGTCGCCCAGGACATCAGCAACGCCCTTTCCAAGGCAAAGGAGCTCCAAAAGACACTCCAGACGCTGCATAAGAGCTTGCAGGCTGGAGGACAGAATAGCGCTGAAGGTGATATCGACGGCGACCTTTCCATGGTCTCAGTTTCAGAGAATAGCGAGGCCGCCGATCGCATGGCGATGCTGCCCGATGCGCGCCGCGTCCTCCGCGCCATCAAGTCCAATAACCTGGATCTCGAGCATGCCAAAGAGATTGAAACTGCCATCCAGATCTACGATAACTGGAGGGCTACCTTCAATCAACTCTTGCAAGGCGTCGCCTCCGGTGCGCGTCCTCTCAATGATGCCGATCGCGATGCGGAATTGACCAGGCTGATCGAGAGGGTCGAGAACACAACTGATCCCTCCGATGACCAGATCCAGGGCACTTCGCGTGACTGCATTTGCCGAAGCTCGGCACCGATCTCGGTCCCCTCTGCTTCCACGGCCGAATGCTCTCGCTGCCACGTTCGGTACCATCTGTCTTGCATCAAGACAAGATCGAGCGAAGTGTCGCGCGCCGATGGGAACTGGGTTTGTCACTTCTGTCCTTGGTCGGGCAGCTCCTCGTTCCTCAAGAGTCGCAAGGCGATTAGCGTCGTTCAGCTTTCCAAGCTCGTATACGATCAGGATCATCGCCGCAACCGGTTCAAGTTCTTGCCTTTGGAATGGGATGCTATTGAGGAGGTCGTCGCCAAGGCCAAACGCTTTGAGACTGCAGCCAAGCGCATGATCAAAACGCTATCCTTGATGCGCAGAGACCAGAAGCAGGCCATCCTTGCCCATTGGCTCCGCCGGGCCATCGGCTGTCCGGTGGATGTGCTGGGTCCGGAGAAGGTCAACATGCTCGACATGATCAGCGAGACTTTGCTTTCCGTAGAGCCAGAAGCTCCGCAACGCTCTTCGGCAACTCACGAAAGGAAGAAGGTAGGCACGCCATCACGCTCTGAGGAGGCCCCGAGCTCGTCCAAGGCGATGGTACGTGTCGACACGGATTCCGGATCACCCGCCATCCGTGACGATCGCAAGCGCAAAGCGAAGAGAGGCAAGCGTGCCAAGCTTGTCTTCCGCGAGGAGATCGGCATCGGTGCCTTCCGCGAAGGGCAACCCATCTACTGTCTCTGTCACGAGCCAGAGAGTGGCCGCATGATCGCTTGTGACAAGTGCATGCTCTGGTTCCACACACACTGCGTCCGTCTTGATGACCCCCCCAATCTCGGAGACGAACCCTGGATTTGCCCTATGTGCTGCATCAAGGCCGAGCGCAAGTATCCGCAGGCTGAAGTCAGAGTCAAGGAAATGGGCGTCACTGATCCCGACATGTGGCTCGACATTCGATCGACCTTGCGCTCGCTCGAGAAACCCGTCAGCAAGGTCCAGACATGGACCAGCCGGGAGGACAAGCGCATTATTTTGCACCTGGAAAAATTCACTCCGGCGATCCACGCAGAAGAAGTGCACTCGCAAATCAACAAGCGCGCCAGACTGGACTCGGACACACCAAGCAAGGCACGTCCCCCCCTGGGCCGATCCGACTCGACCCCCGCGAAGGAAAGTGGCGCCCTCCCCTATGCTCCAGCACCAGTGCCAAGCGAGGCCGCTCGCGGCATCGCCCCTTCTACGCCGGCTGGCCCAAGTGCTCATGCACGCGAATCATCTAGGAACGACGGCTCAACGAACACTGGCTCCCCGCCTCCGTTTGACGCTGCGGCCGGTCCGTCGCCGGGCCTTGCAAGCTTTGAGTGGACGCAACAGGCCCGTCGACGCCATGCCGAGGGTATGGACAATTTGTACCGTCGCGGCATCACCGATGCCATGCTCATGCGATTCTACGTCGGATGGAACGGGCGTGTGCTGGTTCATCCCATGCGAGACCCGACAGGAACCGTTGTCGAGATCTCGCTTGGCGAAGCCATTCGACTGCATCCTGACGACCCAGAAGGTGTCAGGGTAATTCGCGCCGCCATTGAGCGCCACAATGCCAGGATGGACCGAGCGGCCGTTCAGCAGCCCGGTACGCATCGTGGCTATGCCTCAATGGAAGCAGCCGATTCCATGCATGCAAGGGTACCTTACGCGCGTGACGATGGGCGATACGGTCAGCGAAGCGACCAGCCCACCGTTCCCTCAAACGGCAGGTTTGGCATCGGCTCACCGAGCTCGATCTCCGCTCGAGCTGCAAGTGATCGCGACTTTGACCGAGAGCGAGCTCTCAATGAACCTCGCGAAGGTTATGACGCTCGATTCGCTGGACCCGAGCCGCGACCTTTGCGATCGCCGATGATCCCACCAACTGCTGCTTCGCCCGCTCTTCGGTCGAGCGCGGCGCACGAGGCGATGCCTGTGTATGCACGAGGTCCAAGCACACATGTGGTTGGCAGCAACGGCGCAATGCCACGGCCGACGAGTCCCTATGCGGGCGAGAATGCAAGGCATCCGTTCGGGCACGGTATGAGCCCAGCGGATAGAGGCGCTCCGTACCGTGGCGGCCCCGCTGACTTTGACGGTCCACGAGCGCCTCCTCCGCTGCCAACATACGCTTCTGCAAAGCAGGAGCCCTATGTCACGGCTCCTGCGTATGCACTGGATCCAGCCATGATGGCAGACGATGTGCAGGTGGATCCAGCACTTCAGAAGTCCCCGCATCCTGCACCGGCGCCTGCTCAGCCGTCACCAGCGCGAGCGCCACGGACTCCGGAGCCTCCCGCGGCAGAGAAGCCTCAGGCCGACACGCCGAGGGTCGCTGCCACAGGCGAAGTGCGCCCGAAAGAGGCAGAAACAGGTGACAAGGATC
The DNA here is from genome assembly GCA_024271935.1 of Ustilago crameri. Lineage (NCBI taxonomy): Eukaryota > Fungi > Basidiomycota > Ustilaginomycetes > Ustilaginales > Ustilaginaceae > Ustilago > Ustilago crameri. The sequence goes on from JANBMJ010000011.1 coordinate 278,245, forward strand.
AGCCGAGCGCAAGGTTGAAGAAGGAAGAGGACGACAAGGAGGACGTCGAGAGCGTGCGGGAGCAAGCAAGACAGATGGCGCGAAAGATGCGGCCCGACGCTTCCGAGGCCGAGATCGAGCGTTTGGTTGACAACTTCATTGGGGGCAGCTCTTGAAAAGAGATAAGCACTGACTATTACTCAATCTCGTTTGAAGTCTCATTTACGTACTCGTGTAATATGTGTTCCGGCTATAACAGGGAATAATGCAACGCATAACGCTACAGTCGAACCTCTCATAATGACACACGCGACTTTCTTTAAAAAATTACGAAAAATGGAAATTAAATTGAGGCTGCTTAAATCAACGCCATAGCATACCAGCTTACATAAGGCTTCAAAAGCATATGTTCTATACACCATTTTGATCCTCTTTTTTTCTTCTCTATCTGTTCAGGCTACTCTCTTGCCTTCTTACCCACATCATCCCTCCAAAGCTCTTTTCACCATGGCCAAGTCACCAAGGGCACCATCTTCTTCCAACCAGAACCTCACCAATGTGCAAAAGCAGCAAGTTCTAGCCCACTACAATGCACAGAGAAGCCTCAATCCCTCCTATCACCAAAAAGACCTTGCCAACTGGATCAGAGACACCTTCAGCCTCAGTTACACCCCCCCCAGCAGGTCCACCCTCCACAGGATTCTGCACCAGAGCTTCCTCCCTGATGATTCTCCATCATCCAGCAAGAAAAAGGATGTCATCCAGGTCAGAGGAATTGGACAGGGAACTTGCAGAAGGGGTTGTTAGGCAGCAGGAGAGGAAAGTCATGGTCAATGGTCATCTCATCAGGCAGCAAGGTTCCAATGGACAAACAGCTTGGGCTCAAGTTCTCTAATGGCTGGCTAGATAAGTTTTGCCATAGGCACTCATTCAGGCAGCATTTGGCTCATCGAGAGGCAGGAAGTGAAAGCTTGGATGACAAACCAAGTTTTCAGCTCTTGGCTTATATCATTTGACTCCTACATTGGTCAGACTCCTGGGAGGCATTTGGAAGCGGAGCTAGGCAGCACAGACATCTACAAGATGGACATACTCAGTGCCATCAGGATCTGCAAGCAAATCTGGGAGGAGTTTAGCAGTATCACTATCAGGAACTGCTGGAAACACACAGGACTTGTTGATTGGGATGGAGATGCTCAGAATGAGGATGGGGATGCTGCTCTGGACAGGGAGGTTCTGGAGACAATCAGGAAGCTGACTGATGTTGGGCTTCAGGATGTGGTGGAACCACTTGGAGAAGAAGAGGTCATGCCAGAGACAGAGGAAGAAGAGCTGGAGGGGAAACACTCCACCAGAAACTCCTCCTGCATGCTTGGAGGCGTCAGAGGAAGCAATTACAATGGCAGAAGAGCAGCTCAAGACCCTTAGAGCAGCACAGGGAATCTTGGCAGAGTATGGACTTCTCAGCCTACCAGTTCTGAAGGCTATATAGAGTCTTGTAGTAGCCGCATTACCAATGGAAAGACTTGAAAAGACATTCAGGTGTGAAAACTTTTTTTCCGCACCTCTAAAGTTGCAGTGGTTGCTAAGATATATTTCTGAGCGTGCTTTTTTAGTTGTTTCAGATTTTTGAAAATTTTAAGATAAATAATGTGTCATTATGAGAGGTTCGACTGTATCTCATTGTCGTATTGTGGCGAGAAGGAGTCTGCAGGCAAGTTTCCAAAGCTAAAACGATGTTATTACGAGCGTAGTGTATGAACAAGGGTTGCAATCGGACAAAAGGACGAGTTTTGAGAGCTCTAGAGACGGACCTTGCCCTCTGCGATGCTCTTGTAGTGTTCGGGGAGGAAAGGAACGTAGGCATCCGAGTTGGGGGGTAGCCAGTAGAGGCGGTCAGAACCACACTTGTCGTGTTCGATGCCCTGGTTGCGCAGCTGGACCTTCTGCTGCTTGACGGTGCCGGTTTGTTCCATGGTGGGGACGATCCTGAGGAAGATAGGGACGGCGTACTTGGGCAAGCTCTTTCTTGCGACTGTAGCAAGCATTCTGAAGTCGACCTTCTCTGCTTCGGCCGATGGGATTGCGGCACAACCGGCACGACCATCGTGCTTGGGCACCAGGACACCATAGACGTTGGCCTCGCCCACCACCTGACCGAGGGCATTGCTGACCTCGGTGGTCGAGACGTTCTCACTCCTCCACCTGAAGGTGTCTCCCATTCGGTCACCAAAGTAGAAGAAGCCATCCTTGTCCTTGGTCATGAGATCGCCACTCCTGAACCAAGCGTCTCCCTTCTTGAGCGCGTCCTTGAGGATCTTCTTGTTGGTCGCCTCCGGGTTATCGGCATATCCCTGAAACTTGGAAATGCTCGAAGTACCGATGCGCATGACAAACTCTCCGGGCTCACCAGGCAAGCACTCGACACACATGCCCGTCTTAGGATCACGGTAGATGTCCTCGGTGATGGCATCGACACGGATGATCTTAAAGTCCGGTCGGAGTATGCTCGCCGTCGTGCCCAATCTGCCCACCGCACCGGCACCAAAGGGACCCGTGTTGTAGTTAAGCAAAGCGCCGTTGCCCTCGGACGATGCGAAGAACTCGGAGATGGTACGCACGCCGTAACGTTCTCGGAACTTTTCCCACACATCGGGTCGCATACCGTTACCGTATGCCATGCGCACATTGTGCTGCTTGTCCAGCGGCGACGGTGGGACAGCCAAGAGGTAGCGCGCAATCTCACCAATATATTGGACGACAGTGGCATCGTACTTGCGCACTTCGTCCCAGTACTTGCGAGCGGAGAACTTGCGGCCGATGATGACAATGCTGCCGGAGCAGAGGGACGCGCAGATGCAAAGGAAGAGAGCAGACGAGTGATAGAGCGGCATGGGGGTGTAGATGCGGTCCTTGGCCTTGAAGCCGTTGAAGGTGGGCCAGACACTGCAGGCAGTGCCCATACGACCGTGCGAGCACAATGCCGCCTTGGGCAGACCGGTAGTGCCACTGGTGTAGATCAAAGCGGCAGTGCTGGACTCGCCGACATCCTTGCGGTACTTGTCGTCGATGCGCTTAGGCGAGTACTTGAGTAAGTCCGAGGGGCCAAACTCGACCTTCTTCTGGAGCGGCTTTGTGACGGCCGCAGCAGGTTTCTCGGCATCGCCGTCGAGGGGTGTGATGCCGTCGTCGTACCTGATAAAGGCGTCCAGCTGCGTCTTGGAGATGAGCTCATCCTGAACGTCGGAAACAGCACCTTCAAGGTAAGGCTCGTAGACGAGCAACTTGGCCCTAGCAACGGACACACAGTGAACGAGACCCCGGTCGGTGAGCGAGTTGTTGATGAATGCTGGCACAACATTGATGCACATGCATGCGAAGAACCATTCCAGGATGGCTACGGAGTTTCCCATGAAGATGGCGACGCGGTCACCAGGCTTGATGCCTCGCGAGAGAAGGTAGTTGGCGAGACGGTGGACGTCCTTGGCGACTTCGCCCCAGGTGAAATTCTTGCCGAGGTAGACGTATGCGATGGCATTGGGACGCTTCTGTGCTTGGTTGTCAAAGTATTCGTAGAGCGAGAGCTTGTTGCGCCAGGAGCGGATCTTGTGCTTGAGCTCACCTTTGCTGACTCCACGGCCGAGCGCGATATCGTTGGAAAGACCGTGCTTGGCATCGAGGTAAGCGATGGCAGCAACACTGGCTGCAGCTTTGGCGATGGCGGACATGGCGGGTGTGTGCCGGATCTAAGCGGTAAGGTGTCAAGAGAGGTGGAGAAGGATGAGGGTGGGACCCAGTAGCTATGACTGGTTCGAGACAATTCCTTGGAAACCTCTAGCTGGGTGGAACGGGGGGAGTTGCACCGGTGGAGTGGAAGATGGAAGGTGGAAGCAGATCCAGATGATGTCTATCGGTGTTGAGGAACGTGAAGATGAGAATTCTTCGGTTCGACATGGTATGGGAGCAAGCGTGTACAGGAGGAGCGAGACGATTCTGAGTTCAGTGCGACCGTGCTGGAACTAGGAAGGGCTGCCGCAAATGCATCTGAAAGCCGGTTGGCAGTACAGTCGAACCTCTCATAATGACACATTATTTATCTTAAAATTTTCAAAAATCTGAAACAACTAAAAAAGCATGCTCAGAAATATATCTCAGCAACCACTGCAGCTTTAGAGGTGTGGAAAAAAAAAAGTTTTCACACCTGAATGTCTTTTCAAGTCTTTCCATTGGTAATGCGGCTACTACAAGACTCTATATAGCCTTCAGAACTGGTAGGCTGAGAAGTCCATACTCTGCCAAGATTCCCTGTGCTGCTCTAAGGGTCTTGAGCTGCTCTTCTGCTGTTGTAATTGCCTCCTCTGACGTCTCCAAGCATGCAGGAGGAGTTTCTGGTGGAGTGTTTCCCCTCCAGCTCTTCTTCCTCTGTCTCTGGCATGACCTCTTCTTCTCCAAGTGGTTCCACCACATCCTGAAGCCCAACATCAGTCAGCTTCCTGATTGTCTCCAGAACCTCCCTGTCCAGAGCAGCATCCCCATCCTCATTCTGAGCATCTCCATCCCAATCAACAAGTCCTGTGTGTTTCCAGCAGTTCCTGATAGTGATACTGCTAAACTCCTCCCAGATTTGCTTGCAGATCCTGATGGCACTGAGTATGTCCATCTTGTAGATGTCTGTGCTGCCTAGCTCCGCTTCCAAATGCCTCCCAGGAGTCTGACCAATGTAGGAGTCAAATGATATAAGCCAAGAGCTGAAAACTTGGTTTGTCATCCAAGCTTTCACTTCCTGCCTCTCGATGAGCCAAATGCTGCCTGAATGAGTGCCTATGGCAAAACTTATCTAGCCAGCCATTAGAGAACTTGAGCCCAAGCTGTTTGTCCATTGGAACCTTGCTGCCTGATGAGATGACCATTGACCATGACTTTCCTCTCCTGCTGCCTAACAACCCCTTCTGCAAGTTCCCTGTCCAATTCCTCTGACCTGGATGACATCCTTTTTCTTGCTGGATGATGGAGAATCATCAGGGAGGAAGCTCTGGTGCAGAATCCTGTGGAGGGTGGACCTGCTGGGGGGGGGTGTAACTGAGGCTGAAGGTGTCTCTGATCCAGTTGGCAAGGTCTTTTTGGTGATAGGAGGGATTGAGGCTTCTCTGTGCATTGTAGTGGGCTAGAACTTGCTGCTTTTGCACATTGGTGAGGTTCTGGTTGGAAGAAGATGGTGCCCTTGGTGACTTGGCCATGGTGAAAAGAGCTTTGGAGGGATGATGTGGGTAAGAAGGCAAGAGAGTAGCCTGAACAGATAGAGAAGAAAAAAAGAGGATCAAAATGGTGTATAGAACATATGCTTTTGAAGCCTTATGTAAGCTGGTATGCTATGGCGTTGATTTAAGCAGCCTCAATTTAATTTCCATTTTTCGTAATTTTTTAAAGAAAGTCGCGTGTGTCATTATGAGAGGTTCGACTGTAGCATTCGAGTCCACATCATGGGCTTTCGGTGCGGGGGTAGGACGATTTTGGATGGTGAAAGCCAAGGCAGACGATATGCAGTCATAGGGCAGCTGCAGCTCAAGGCTGTCACTCCACGCGAACAAATTTGTTGAAAGCCGCCGCTGCCTGTGCGCTGTGTTGAATTACAGATTGATTTCGAGATTCAAATACCGCGACGCTCAGTGAAATAGGAAATCCAGTTTTCACGGATCGACGAATGCGAAAGTCCAATGCTCAGTTTCCGCCTTCTTTTTGTGGGGGAATAGCCATGCAGTGCAGCCCCGAGTGTGCCTGTGAAGTGCGCATGTCATCATCGACTGCGAGTGAACGAGCGAGCTATCCTCAAGCAAGGTCTCCACCCAACCCAACCAACACACACTTATCTCGCCAAACACTGACTCTGGTACCGCTACATATCCGCTTGGCCACTGAAACGCTTTGCCGGCGCTTTCCACACAGCCGAACAACACGTTCGACTTCCGCAAGCAGCACAAGCCATCCGCTGTCACGTCCTGCCAATCTTATCTACCCATCGCCTCCGGTACCCGCTTGCGCATCGTCCCGAATCTACCGACGCAGTCTTCCGGCCCGTCCACTAGCGCAGGGATCGCCTCTTCTCCTGAGCCGCTTCAAGCCATCAGCTCCCATTGGAAGGTTCAAACTGTAGCTGGAGGCACGTGCGCAAAAGCTGATCTGGTCCGCAACACACATCCTTCCTGAGAGGCATTGTAACACCAATCGAGGACATAACTTTGAGACAGAGCCGCAACAATGGCAGTGAACTGGGTTATGCTCGGCCAGGATGGTCGCACACCTATGCCATTACCAGAGGAGAAAGTGCTTTGCAATGTGCGCAAGGCGTCTTTACAGTGAGTGAATGCCCGTACGATGAAATGCAATAATGAGGCTAGAGTGACATTCTGACACCCCCAATGCTTTGCCCCTCTATGCAGGCTCGACTACGCTTCAGAAGGCATCTCGTACAAGGCTGAGGGCGATGCATTGATATCATCACATCGTGTAAGTATACAATGCTCACAAGGCAACATCAACTCGGTGGAACTGACCTTGAATGAGTCTCGTCAACACAGTTCGTCTTCATCCGCCAACCGCAAGCAAGCGGCGTGGGAAGCGATACCCTCAACACCCTCTCTGTGCCTTTGGACCACTTTCAAGCGTACAAATACGTGATTCCCATCTTCACAGCACCGTATCTCCAGGCCGACATCTACTCGGTACCGCAGGGCGGTCTACCAGAACGACAACCAGGGCAGGAGTTTCATCCCGTGGGCAAGCTCAAGCTATGGTTTATGGAAGCTGGCGGCGTCGCGTTTAAGGATGCGGTAGCGCAGGCCAAGCAACTGTTTCAACAGAGGAGAGAGGCGCAACTGGATGCAGATGCCTTGCGTAAGTCCATAGACCGATTGTTGACACCCTCTGTCGAAGATAGAATACTGACTAGATTCGCTTCCATTTGTGCTTTATCTCTTTGTTGACACATCAACAGCGGCGTATGAGCCTCCTGCCATTTGAACTCAAGCGGAATGGGATACACTTCTTGCTGAGGATGGCGATTGCCGACTGTGTTGTGTGTGTCCAGACACGAGCTTGGTCATCGGACGGATGTGCCTGGACCTCATCGTGACTGCCAGCTTCTCGACATTCGGACTTGCAAGCGCCCACACTGTTGAAGCTAGACGCACCCGTGCCAGTTGACACTTTCTGTGCAACACCAGTCAATCCTTTGGCAACAAATCTGTAAACTTGCGCACAACACGCATCCGCAGCCATATGAAGCTGCAAGACGAGCAATGCACAGTGCCATATGGCGTGGGTCGAATGACTAACAAAGCCTATTGCGCATCCCTTTGTGGCATCGCAGCGCACAGAGAGAGGAGGCTGGATTTGGTGTAGCTTTGAGTTTAGGTTCTGTTCAATGTGGAGACACGAATCGGGCCTCGATCGAGATCTGCGTCGAGCTGAATTCGGATTTAGTGGCGATTCCGATGGAAGCTCTTCGGCGGTGTTTGCAGCAACAGTCAGATTGTCGAAAAATAAGCCGGCCTTTTATTCGGTCTATTTGACGCGTCTTGGCATCGAGATATGCTGCTCGCTGCTCACCATTCTCCACATCCACACAGGCACGGATGCTACCATCATCGGGTCGGCAGGAAAGCTCAAGATGTTTAGCGGAGAATGTGACGATGGTGTGATCAACTTGAGACACTCTCCGTGACTTGATGATGAGAAAAAGTCCGGTGATGGTCACGAGTCATGTCGATACTCAGATTCTAAGCTCGAGGCGCTCGACGTAGTCCGAGTCATCAACGCTGTAGATCACTTTGAATGTGAGCATCTTACGTCGACGCTTTGATCGACGAGCGCTCCACGACTTCATCTACCCCGTGTCGAGCAACATGATACGGTAGCACAAGGTTTCGCTTCCGTTGAATCCCCCGAAGTTGCGGCTTGCGTTTTCATATCGGACTTGTTTCTTTTCACTTGACATAAGCGTATCATGGTGCTTTGGAGAGTTGGGGCCGGTTGACGTCTGACAAGATGACATGGCGTGGGGTTGCTAGAAAATGTTGCAGTTATTGACTGCTTTCCATCATCATGTGGGTGCTGGCTGCTGCGCTTCTGCTTCTGTGGGTGATAGGCGCACAGCTGAATGGTGGTCTAAGACGATCCGTCGGCGTCGGCGCATTGTTCGGCTTTACATTTTGCGGACGCTTGGCAGGCGAAATTGAAACGAAACGGTTCACGTCAAACTACGCCTACGCCACTGTCCGAGTCAGTCCAACAGTCAGCGAGAGCTGCTTCGGTGCTGCTGTCTGCTGTCGGCACAAACAGTTTTATGAATTTTTATTCTCGGTTTTTCTTTCTTCCCCTGCGTTTTTTGGCCCGTTCTGCGCACAACGGCCTTCATTTTAGCCGTAAGCAAGACATCGTTGCAGGGATTCTACCGGTGACCAGACAGCCCAGCATGCTCGCTTCCAGCTTCTGGCGCAGCCCAAGCTCTCGGTGCCAGTCCCGCTTCCTCGGTCTCGTATAGATCCTTTGTGCAGTATCGTTCTGTCCCTACCATCACCTACCTTTGTTATCTCCATGACTCCAAGTTGACGTGCTTTCTCGACTCATATATATTTCTTCGAGGCTCGCCTTCGGCGTATAGCATTTCTTGCGCAATTGTTCTCCACCATAGACCTGCTCCATGTCAAGCATCTAGTCTTGCTGCAACCAACACTCGCCCAACATGACTTCCAGCAGCACAAGTAGTAGTCAACATCGCCCGCACCACCCACCCGCCTACTATGGTGCCGATCAACCTCCCCTCTCTCTCCAAACTCCCTCGGCATCTCGCGCACCTTCCCGCAACAATTCCAAACCGCCCTCGTTAAAAGCAAACTCGTCGTCGACATCAGATACTAAGTCGTCCATACCAAGAAACGACTCGGACGAGCCAGAATCGTATGCTACATCTCTACACTCTGCGTCGGACCATGAGGAGCACCACGACCTCCCAGGTCCTCTGCCAACTACCCAAGCCCTTCAACCGCTAGCATCTCGCCTGACCAGAACAGATTCACGCACCAAGTCCACACAACCTGCTGATGCCAAGCAGCTGGGTCGCGCAAGATCATCCTCGATAACCTACGCCGACCCAGCAGCAAACCCTTCAGACCTCCAACGTGCCTCCTCCCGCGTCTCCTCGATACACCGCTGTGCAGATCCGCACTACCCAGCCTCGGCCCTGGCTTTGACTCTCACCAAGTCCGAAGACCCCGGCGCCATCTACATCGACTGGCCCGCCAACGATCCCGAGAACCCCTTCAACTGGCCCAAGTCCAGAAGATGGCTCCTCGTTTCGGTCTGCTTTCTCTTCACCGCATGCACTGCTTTCAACGGTTGCGGCTTCCCCTCTGGTTCGCTTCAAGCATCGGAGGACCTACACACCACCCAGCTTGTCTATCTCGTCGGAAACACCGTCTTCCTTATGGCTGTCTCGATCACGCCGCTCATCCTTGCTCCTCTCAGCGAAGTCTATGGTCGTAACCCGATCTATCTCACTGCCGTTGCCCTCTTCACCATCTTCTACATCCCACAAGCGCTGGCAAAGAACATCACCACCATCATCGTTGCCCGTTGGTTCCAGGGTATGGCTGCCTCGGTCGGCAATTCGATGGTTGCTGGTAGTGTATCGGACGTGTTTCATGCAAATGAACGCGGCTTCCCAATGTCGCTGTACGCCATCTCGGTCTACATTGCGCAGGGTGTCTCGCCTTACCTTTCCTCGGTCACTGTCAACCGAGCAAGTTGGCGCATCATGTTCTGGTGGCAAGGTGGTCTCTCGCTCATGACCTACATTCTCATGTTCTTCGTGCTCAACGAGACAAGAGGTCCCGTCCTTCTCTCCAGACGCGCCAAGAAGCTCACACAGGAGACGGGCATGTTGCACAAGTGCAGAGCTGACGACGAAAGGCTCAGCTTCCTCATCATGGTCAAGGTTTCGCTCGTGCGTCCCATGCAGTATCTTATTTTCGAGCCTGTCGTGCTCAGCTTCGCGCTCTGGATCGGCTTTTTGTGGGGTATTATCTTCATTTCGCTAGAAGCCATCCCCATCGTCTTTGCGCAGTACGGCTGGAACTCGGAACAGCAGCACATGGCTCTGCTCACCATTGCTGTTGGAGGAGTCATCGGATACTTTGCCAACTTCCATCAGGAGAAGCTCTATGCCGCAGCAGCTCGCAAGCACGGCGGTAAGCCGCCCCCGGAGGCTCGACTCTACTACGCCTCGGTCGGGGCCATCCTTGCACCGGTCGCACTCTTTATCTTCGCATGGACTGGTCGCCCTGGAATCACTCCCGCTGCACCCATCATCGGCCTCACGCTGTTCAACCTGGCACTATTTCCTGTGTACCTCGCCGTGTTTAGCTATCTCGCCGATGTGTACGAGCGATACGCATCCAGTGCTTTGGCTGCGCAGAGCTTCTTGCGAAACACCTTCGCTGCTTGCTTCCCGCTCTTCTCGCAGCAGATGTACGAGCAACTTACGCCCAAGTACGCCTCGACACTGCTCGCATGCATTGGCTGCATCCTGGGCGTCGTGCCATTCGTGCTCATGAAGTACGGCGATCGCATTCGTGCGCATAGTCGTGCCGCACTCGCACTCGAGAAGGAGGAACAGGAGGCGGCCGAATTCTTGGCTCACGAAGAAGAGAAGCAGAACCGACGCGAAGCTCGCCGCCAAGCCCGTCTCACTCGTCAAGCCGCCGCTACTGGGGCTGCGCCCAAATTGGACGAAGAGAAGGCCATCGACCAGGGCTTCTCTATGCACGAGGAGAAGGAGATCGGCCATCACCACCACGGCGAAGAGGACTCGTCAAGCTCCGGCAGCATTACCCCTGCGAGTGGCGGAGAGCCCAGTGCAAAGTGGAACGGTGTCAGGCCCGAGGACTGCGACGACTGCAACAACATCAAGCGCATGCCTTTTACCAGCATCTTGTAGTATTGGTTTCCCAAGTCATGGTTATAAGTCAATCCGGGCTTCTTTTGGGAAGCCCCTCACACACTCGCATACTCTTTCATACAGTGTTCTGCATTGCAATTCTATCGGGTTCATTTGTCACCTTGTGCATGCATGTGGGCTGAATGGTGGATGTACTTGTACAAACTGATCGGATCGGGCTTTTTACTTCTTAGATCTGTTTTTCAGCTGAGTCGTGGATTCAGGGAGGGCGGAAGACTTCGCCTTGACCTCCTCACCCTCCTTCTCCTTCTCCCCCTGCTCATCGTCCTTCTTCCCTTCATCATCAGAGTCTTTCTTTTCGATCACCTGGCCGAACTCGTTCCTCCTTGTCGGATCGACGCCGTAGATCCAACGCTGATACAGAAAAATGAAGAACACCACATCGTCCCTAAAGCACGCCAGCCTGTGAAGCGTGGGCATTTTGATGCAGAACGCAAACAGGTCATCCACGAATGTGCCGAGGATCTTGTAGACGAACGTCTTGCTGTTCATACCCGCGGTCGACTTGAGCTTGTAGTTGACGATCAGCTGCGGCACGAGCGAGACGAAGCCGAACGCGTAGACGAACGAAGTGGCGGTCGAGATGGTGAAGCTCCACCATCCGCGGTGGGTCTGGTAGAGGGCAGAGTAGATGGTGTAGCCGACGAGGAGAGGGCCGACGGCGATACCGGTGTATTTGAATGCGAGGCGGTCGTATTCTTGCGTCTTCTTTTCGTCTTCGCTCAACTTGTGCTTGTCTTGGATGTCCAATCGGTACGGGATCCAGGATCCAGGCGCAGAGCGTTTCAGGCCGACAGTGACGGCCTTGGTGAGCTTCCAACACTCGACCAGCACGCCCACTGCCTGTCCTGCTAAGATCATCCACGACGTCTCCTCGTTGTTGTCCAGCAGGTACAGCGTGATGATGAGCTGCACGACTACGTTCGTCATGATGCTGCCCACAGACACGCCTGCGAGGTCATCTTTATTCCTCCAATGTTTCACATCCGAGCTGAACGCCAGGAACTCAAACAGCGAGTGCAACACCGACACTATCACAGTGAGCGCTAGGAACCACGGGTTAGTCTCGAGCAGCATCGTCTTGATCATATCGATCTCGCCTCCCGTAACGCCGTTTTGCTGCTTGTCGAAACTGTCGCCCATCGCCGCGAGCATCTGGAATTTGAACCAGCTCTGGTGGTACAGGTTGATATGCAGGTCGAGCTGCGAAACGCTCGAGTTGATCGGGTGCATGTGCTCCTTAAGCAGCCAGAAGTCGTTGGGGAAGAGGACAGGGTAGCGGAGGACGTTGACGGGGCGGCCGGTAGCGTACGCTTGCTCGAGCGCCGCAGCGGCCGAGGCGTCGGTGGGGTGTGGGGCAGCGATCATGGCGCCAGAGTTGGGATCGCGGACGACGTTGACGTGCTGAAGCAACGGCGGTGGGAGAGAGCTAAGCTGGATCCCCAAATCGCCCTTGTCCTGCACAAGCGCGAGCGTGAGGTTCTTATGCCAGTGCCCGACAATCTTCACCGCAGGTTCGTCTTGCTCGACTCCAGCCGCGGCGGCGTCAGCATTGGTGTTGGTGGTCGAGTTGTCCGATTTGTCAAAGAGGTTCTTCTCGGCGCGCTTCTTTTTGAGCGGCATCAACCGCGAGAGAAGCTTTCTGGTCCTGAACACACCCAGTGGATGGTAACTCTTATCCTTCGGATCCGGACTGACTCCATGCAGTGTGACTACAAAGTCGGCCCAGATCGACCCATTATTGTTCCTCACTTCGTCATCGAGATTGAGCACCAAATCCACATCCTTGCTGACCGCATTATCGGTCAGCCCGACATTGGCCCACTTGACTGCCGCCATCGGCTTCAACTCTTCTCCTTCACCACTGTGCGGAGCGGTGAAGCGCACCTGGTCGCGCTTGACCTCGTGCAGCGGATCATGCAGCAGATCCTCGGACACGCCAAACGGGATCGCGGGCGCATTGGCCAACCCGCTCTCGGGCATCAGATCCGACTGCTGCGTCCGCACCATCTCTGCACTCGGCGCTGGCGCCGAGCTGACATACACGTAGATGTCGACGTTCGAATCGTCCTTCCACACAGGCAGCGCTACGTTCTTTGGCGCCGTGATCTTCGGTACTCCTGGCGCAGCGCTGCCTTGCGATCCTGTGACTGGCTCCACAGAAGGCGCCGCCGCAGGCGAGGCCGGGTCTACCGCAGCTTGCTGACCCCCTCCGGCGAGGTTGGCGATATACTTGGCAATCGGACTTGCAGGGTTGGTCACGGCTTGCACACCCACGTACATAACCAGCGCTTTCGTCAATGTTGATTTCCAGCCCGGTCGAGCTCCGTCTTGTGCGCCCGCAGCTCCAGCTCCTGCTCCGGCAGCTGGCGTCGCTCGTGCTCCAGCAGCGGAAGACGACATCTTGAATTAGAGTTGTCGCTTTGTCGAAGGGCCGAGCTGAATGATGAGCAGAGAAGAAGTGAGGAGCGGACAGAGTGCGCCTTTCATTCCCCGCAACACAGCACAATCTTCCATCAAATCGCAATCTCGCAATTCCGCATACCTGACTTGACTCGCCTCAAGATACGATCGGGCCCATCGGGCTCGGCATGTTCACGTGGACCTCAAACATGCGAACGTGCATCTGTCCATCTCAACGCAGCACCTCCAGGCTTTTCTTTGCAACGCCAATTCTATCTCATGTATCTTATAGCGATAATCACAGACACCTCAGCCCGGGGGGTCATGGTTATAAGAATATTCCTGTCATTCACTGTGAATGGTTGACAAGCGCTGAATCTGCGACACTTCGCCATCAAAGCTCCATACTAATATCATCGCGGTCATCCGCATCGTCGAGCATCTCATCTTCGAATGAGGCCAATCTCGAATGAGCCGATCTGAGTCCCGCCTCCGAAGCCGAGTCATTGGTCATAGCTACGTCCTCTCCGTCATAGGCGGCGCTACTGCTGCTGCTGACGGGACGGCTGTCCACAGGGTCGTAACGCTGAGCTGCCTGCTCAAGCCCGCTGACGACGTTGCGAGATGTTTCGTTGGAGTCCAGCCCGCTTGTTCGGCGCACGGAAGCCTGTGCAAGAGGTGAAGACACCATCGATGGTCGATACGCCTGCAGGGTCGATGGCTCGCCCATGGACTCGCCGTATCCGAATCGCGTGTGACCTCCGAATTGGTTGAAGCCGCTTGTGGAGCGTGGCTGATGCAATCGGTGGTGCGGCTGAGGTGTTTGTCCGCGCACCATTCCTGGGTGGAAAGCCGCCTGCCCGTAAAGACTTGCATATCTTGCGGCTCGAGACGTAGCACCCAGGTCTTCATCATCCGAGCGAGCTCCCATGGCCGCTTCAGTGGTTTCGCCGGCCACGTTGGCTTCGGGCGATACGGATCGATCGGGCGAAGGGACGTTGGATTGCACCTCAGCAAGTCTGTGCTGAAGGCCGATTGCGCCTGGTCGCCTTGTGGCCCAATGTCCCAGCATCTGATCGATCTCGCCTGTTGCAAAGTCCTGCTCGCCCGCCGCACCCGGCGTAGCGCGACCGCCAAGCGCAAGCTCGTCATCTTCACCATTTTGCGAAGCAATTACTGGTGGGGGCAGCGGTCTTCCTGCAAGGTCTGTGCGTTGAGGCGCTCGAGGTGGGATGTCGCCTTCGCGCGCATGGAGACCAGCCGCTACGGCGGCAGCTGCGAAAGCTGGGTGGATATCTTGCGTCTGGGCGAGTCGTCGCTCGGTCTCATCTTCGCTGATGTCAGAGCCGTCGACGGTGTCGAGACTTGCGAGGCTTGTCACTCTGCGATCGCGAAGATCCTGACGCACAATCGATGAAGGCAGACCCATCGAACCAGGCACCACACCACGTCGAGGCACTCGTGCAGCCGGCGCCGGCTGATTGACGAGCGACGGTCGCGAAGGTGATGATAGATCGGATGAAGAAGGCTCGCCGGTGCCTCCAGATGCGAACCAGTTCGAAGTCGAAGGCTCAGTCGGAGCTGCTGTGCCAGAGAACGGCGAGGGCCTCCTCCCGAGTCGCGGGGCACCCGGTGCAGCTTGGCCGCTCCAGTCCTCATCTTCGTCGGTAGCGTTCGCAGCGTGTCTGTGGTCTACAGCCATGTCGAGCGACGAGGAGGTGGAAGAGATATGGCGATGCATCTGGGAAGACCCACCCCGTTGCAATGCTGTAGAAGCCTGAGATGCCATGTCGTCTCTGGCATAGTTGTTCACAACCTCGTCGGCGCCGTTCATTGCTTGTCGAACTCTGGGACCTGCGGGGAGAAAAGCCGCCTGTTGATGAGGCATCTCATACGGTCGCATCGGTGGCTCTGAAATACCTGCACGCATGTGGGCGGATGATCCAGTACCAGTATGATCCTGTCCAGGGTGGCCAGCCCGTGATATAGCGGCAGGAGACGGTTCCTGAGCTTCATGAGCCGGTTGAACAGTTCGCCACCTTCTACCGTTTGCGTCATGTTCGTCGATGCCGTCGATGTTGATGGTTTGTGCTCGGACGCCGCCATCCGTGTCAAGATCACGCATCTCACCGCCGGCGTCATTGGCCAAGGCACCACCGAAGCCTGCTGCTTCGGGATTGTGCGTTGCCATCGGAACCACGTGAGGAGCGGCGGCGCCATCTTCCTGTCGTCCAGCCGCGTGCGATTCGCCGGCCTTGTCGCGCTCCTTCTCCTTAGCATCGTTCTCATCGGCCTTGGCGCTGCACCAGTAGCGATGACCCATCTGCCAGCCCTTGCTCTGGCACTGCTTGCTGCAGTACTTGGCCTTGCGGCATCGTCGGCACTTGGCAAACTCGCGCGGGTATTCCTCCCATCTTCCACAAAGCATGTTGGCGCATTGGCGAATACCGCCTCGCGCCTCGTCCTTGCGGCATGCGTTTCGCATGATGACGCCAGCCCAGTACTGGATCTCCATCGAGAGACGGGGAGCAGGATAAGTAGCAGAGTTGGTGCGCGAGGATCGCAAGGTGAACTTCTCCGCTATCGAGAAGACATTGCGACGAGGCGGCTCGGAGGGATCCCAGCTCTTGTTCCGCTTGGTAAGCCGCTCGAGCTCGTCGCCTAGCGTGTCGATGGGACCGAAGGCAGAGTCAGTGAAGTCGGAAGAGTGGAAGAGGATGCGGACGTGCGCATACTTGGAGAGGTAGGCGAGCAATTGCAAGCTGAGGAGCACCTCTTCCTCACGGTAAACGACGTCGATGCTAGCGCGTGCGTTCGTGTCGGCGATGTTGCTCAGCTGCACAAAGGCAGGATGGGCAACAGCAGGATCTCCAGCGGGCTGCGCATTCCTGGGAGCTGCATTGGTTGCCTCATCGCGTGGAGCACGATGTTGATGCTGATGGTGATGATGGTGGTGATGATGATGGTGGTGATGATGATGGTGGTGTCCTGGCTCGTTGCGGCCCGCTTGACCATCTTGTTGATGTGTTAGATTGTTGTGCTGTTGATGATGTGGGTGTTGAGGGTGGTGGTGGTGATGATGCTGCTGCTGCTGTTGGTGTGAGTAAAGAACCGCGTCGGGGTGTGCATGGGCACGGGCCACTTGCTCGTCATGTTGCTGCTGCAGGTGAGCGTCGTGTGCATTCGGCTGGGCTCGCTCATAGAATGCGCCGTTGCTGCTCGATCCGCTCTCTGAGCCGACCTGTGCAGCCAGCGCAGTCGAGGCCAGATTGGTTGAGGTTGTGTCTCGGGAGCCCGAAGCGCTCGCGAGGTTTCGCGAAGGTCTCACCGTATCTTGACGTTCAAACAGAGGTGGAGCCATGGAGCTGGTTGGTCTGCTTGGAGTGACCGACTCGTGTGCGGACAAGGGGGCCAAAGCACGACGGGCGGGGCGGGGAGTGCGACGCTCCTCGACGTCTTCTTCATCGCCCGCATTGGGCTGAGAACTGATCTGCATGTGATCAGAGTCATTGGAACGTGTAGCCGAAGTTTGAACGCCATCGACTTCGCTGTCATCGGCGTCATCAGCAAACATCTCTGCATCCTCGGCGCCTTCGGATCCGCTGCCACTTGCTTCGGCAGCATGACTTCTCAGGTCCTCAGAAGAACTGATACCGCCGAGATTCCTGTCGTCTACTCGAGCGGAGGAAATGGCTCGAGGAGTGCCGTCGGCGGCAACCGCAGCGTCGCTACCCGAGGAAGTGAGGGGGAGTGGGTCGATGCTTTCGATCAAGGGCATGGCGGTATGGCCATCATTGGAGTCAACGACGGGCATGGGAGAAGCCTGCGGTGGCAGAAAGTCATCTGCACTGCTTTGTGCTTCCATGCCAACGAAGACAGACGAGCGTCTTGCGGAGACCGGATCTTCGAGCGGTGTTGTTGGCCGTGTCTCGTTGGTCAAGTGCGCGTCGGTGCCAGTGATGGCTGAGAGGTTTCGCGATCGCTGAGCCTCGGCGTGACGATCTTGTTCCGATGACGAGGCTTGATCGTGCATATGGCCGTGCTGCGGTTCAGACGAGCGAGAGGACGCTCGTGCATACGCATCTTGAGAACCGTGGTCGCGCCGCGCGCGACCAGTGGTGGCAGGCTGAGTATGGGAAGAGGCGGAGGCATCGATACGGTCTCTGCCGGCGCGTTCCTCGCGGCGTGCTTCGTGGCGCTGATAGAGGAGCAGGGCGTCCCTACGCCTCTCGTCCTTGAGTTTCTCAAGGCTGCGAAGATACGACTCGAGTACACGAATGGTGACGGGGACCATACCAGCCTCGACGACCCTTGTGCGAACATTCTCGCTGCCACGAACGCCGATGTTGACGACGCACTGGAAAGCAAGACTCCACTTCCATACTGCTTGCATCTCCTTGATGGAGAAGGCACGCACTTGGGGCGATGGAGTCTTGGGCACAGTACGCAGAATGCGAATGAGACGCTCGAGGCCACCATCAAGCGTGACCATCTCACGGATGCGTGGTGAGGTGGATGTGAGGTAGGCGAGATGATTGAGCGAGTTGATCAGCGGCAGCGTCGCCGTACAATCGATGGCTCGACGATCATAGACGGCAGAAGAGATGCAGACGCTCGCCTTGTTCTGGGCGGGGTTGCAGAAGTTGGACTCCCTCATGGTGACTGGA
This sequence comes from Ustilago crameri, assembly GCA_024271935.1. Lineage (NCBI taxonomy): Eukaryota > Fungi > Basidiomycota > Ustilaginomycetes > Ustilaginales > Ustilaginaceae > Ustilago > Ustilago crameri. Next base: position 296,308 of record JANBMJ010000011.1, read on the forward strand.
GTAGGTCACGTACGCAACGAGATGCGTACGGACGGCAAGCAGCGTGTATGGTGATGCCTATGGTCTGCGAGGGTGAGGGAAGATTGTGATGCCACAGGTTTATTGTAGATCGTGACTCGTGAAAGACCGTGAACGAGGAGCGGTTCAGGAAAAGGCTAGATGCGCCTCATTGACAATTGATGATCGGAGGTCGAGGCAAGCTAATCGTTCAAGCGCAGCTCTTATCTGCACTCAAGGTCGAAGATGCGTCCTGACCAATCAAGGAGATTCAATCGGCTACAGAACCTAAGCCTGCAATAGACGACGGGTTGCTGCCTGGAGAGCAAGCAAAATGGCTGTGGATGCACGCTGTGGCAACGACCAAAGGTGAGATGTAGCAGGTCGAAGTTGCTGTAGAGATCGATGGACCGTTAACTCGGTCAGATGTTGCTGTCAAGAAAGTGCGGTTGCTGATGCTCGCAAATGCGAATGCTTTTGCCACGAGATGCTAGATGATATGCAGATGCGAGAGACGGCTTGGAGACCTGTGTTCGAGTTTAGACGAATTGGGAAGCAAAGTTCAGACCCAAGGAGACTCGCAAGCTGAGTCTGCGGCGCCCGGAGCTAGTCTCAGGATGGTACGGAAGTAAGCAAAGTTGCAAGGAGATTCGGGCGAGCCTGAGCAAATGAAACCAAGAAAGATGCTGAGTAAAAGAAGTCGGAGCGCAGTATGCCGATGGTGAAATGACGATGAGAGAGCGACTGTGTCGATAGGGCTGAGTCGGGTTAAAATAAAGGGATAGGTCGGATGAAGCGACGACTCAAGTTGTTGATGACGACGACGACGAAGAGAGAGAGGGGCTCAGCCAAAAGGCACGGCTGAGTGGAGAGCAACCCTGGCGAAATGGGATTGCTAGACCTGCTGCTGCTGCTGCTACGGCTGCCTGTTCGCTTGGCAAATGCGCCTCCGCCCTGAGTCTCAGTCTCACTTGATTTGTGGCTCGACCCGCGTTGACTGCTGTTGGCGTCGGACTTGCTGTAGCAGAGTCTGATTGCCGCTCGCTGCCCACTGCAGCGAAATTCGCCAAATTCGAGGTCGAGTCGAGTGACTTTGACCCGCTTCGGTGCGGCTTGGCTTGGAAAGTAAGCCAATTGCATACACCAAGTTGGGCAGATCCGAAATGCCCCCGATTTCAGCGAGCTCCCGATCTTAGCACATCCCACATACAAAGCACACAATCCATCTTGCTCCTCCGCCTCGGTACGGCCGCGTTGGACTGCCCAACTTTGACCGATTTCAAAGCACCAGAGTCGAGTTCCATTCAGGCGGAACTCCATTCAATCTGACTCAATTGCGGCACTGTGACATCGGATTGGAGCGACTGGACCCTGAAGCAAAGTCTGTCAACAACATGAACCTGTTTTGACATCCTTGTGTCGGTCGACTCTTGCCGTGTCGGACTCCATCTTCTGACTTGGGCCTGCTGCAGAAGAAGGTTTCCTTCAGCGTCACTGTAGCCTGCAGCCACAAAGCGATACTGGTGACAACTGGAATGTGGCACCAAGATCCGTCAATCACAGCCGAGTCTAACAAATCGAATGCGACCTTTGACCCCTTACACCTCGCATCCTACTCTTCGTCCGAGCCTTCTGACCCCTCTTAAATCAACTCGCTCGCTGTGTAGAGCCATCTCGGCTGCGGCTTGCAAAGTCACGACCACCGAGCTTGACCCCCCTGACCTCTCTGTTGCACATCACATGGCATGACACAACATTGTGCATGCGAAACTGGGACCTCGCTTAGCCGCCATTTCTTCCCATTCCCTCGGCTCAGCTGTCAACCCCAACCTGACGCCGCTTCCACCAAAGCCACGCGGAACCGTTCATTCCCCGGCTCACAAACATCAGAGACATAACAACAAGTAACCAGAATATGATGTTGAGATCGAGCAAATGACTAAGAACAGAGGTGTAAGGCCAAATTATATGAATGGCGATCCTCATACCCGATCCTAGTAGATCGAATACAGATCAAGAAGACGAATGATTTGCGAAAAAAGACATGAATAAGGTGGTATGAAGCTGAGGTTGGAGTGCCCCGAGGTGTCAAGTGCAAGGGAGCATGTCTGTGTCAGCGCTGCCCACATGGGCGAAGGCCTGTATAAGGCGGAGAGTGGCGTGAGAATGCAAAGAATACTCGTACAAGGAATAGGTGGATAAGCTGTCGGTCATGAGCAGCGGCGTACGTGTCGTTACAAGATCTAGATTCATGGGCCTGTCGCCTGAGCAGGTCGCCGTGTAACTAGTTCGAGATTGCGTGAGGAGTGGATCGCAGCGGATACAGCTGCAGGAGGGAATCGGAGTGAGCAGTTGAAATCGAAGGGAAGAGAGATAAGAGACTAAAAGAGTGTGGGTCTCACTTCGATTCCATCCTGCAGCTGTATACGGTAGAGGAATGCTCAGGCCTTAGATGGCAGTCAAGCGTCCATCAGGATCCATGCTTCGCTCTATTGCACGGGCTGACCCGCTTGAGCGGCCGCTGCTGCTGCCGCTGCTGCCATGAGTGCACTATGGTTCTGGTAGGCCCAGTCGCGTGCGAACACGCTTGCCTTGAGGAACTTCTTGTTGGCGTACTTGCGGTACACAAATTGTTCCTCGAATCCAGGGTCGAGCAATCTCTCCAACAGCAAGTTGGCGCCAGGTACCAGCTGCTCTTCGGTAAAGTCCGAGTAGTAGACGAAGGCATCATCCCACTCTCCTCCAAGCATCTTCTTGGCGAGGAACATACCGACAGCCGCAATCAGGCTTGGTCGAGCACGCAAGAAGCGGTGGTCCAGCAGCGCCAACTCCATCAGGAATTTGGACAGTGTACGCGTGCGGATGTCGTAGTCGTCCGCCTTGGAAATTCTTCGAACCCACGAGTAGGGCGAGCAGTAGGATGAAATGTTGAACTCGAGCGTCGAGAGGATGATGCGCTCGCCTTTGAGGATCTCCTCCTGCGAGTAGCCACCTTCCGTCATGTAGACAAACTCCTTGACGCTGGGTGCCAGAATCTCCTCGTACTTGGCAGCGATGAACATGGCAGTGACACCAACGAGCTGCAGCTTGGCGAGACTGACCACGCGCACGCTGAGAAAGCGGTCGACGACATTGATGGCAATCCATAGTGTCTCGGGCAACATGTGGTAGCGCATGTGCACCTGCAAGAGCCAGTCAACCAATGTTGCGCGCATGTGCCAGTGGATCTCGCTCTGAAAGTCCATGTAGTTGGGGTTGGCCATGGTCTCGCGTTCGCAACGTGCCATGTAGCTGAAGATCTCAGTCGAGTACTCGGCAACCATGCTGGTGTCGCGAACCTCTTCAGGATCGAGTCCCATGATGATGAGCTCATCCTCGTGCGCAGCCAGATCCGCCAAGAGTTGACCCGCTGCCACTGCTTCGGCTCTTTGCGCCTGAGCGCGAGCGGCGCGAGGCTGAATGACTTCCTCCTGGTAGCGAGACTTGATCAGAGCCACTTTGCGGCGTGCGGCATCCTCGAGCTCGGGATGCAGCGAGACAAGACCATCCGGGTCGATGTTCAAGTCGAGCAGGTCGCCATCTTCTGCCGATGTGACACTTTCGGGCCGAGCGGCCGTACCGAGTCGTTCGGATTCCAGCCAGCTGGCTTGGTCAGCCCCGACGTCTTCGGTGCCGTCGTCACTGCTCGATGTCGAGTCGACGTCCGACATATCATCCTCGTCGAGGTCGTCATCGTTGGCAGCCTCTTCGGTATCGTGAATGTTGGCTTTACTGCTACCTGTCCCGACATTAGCGCCAGACTGGATCGAACCAGAGCTCTGGAAAGGGGGAAGCAATCGTGGCGCTTCCACTTCCATGGACTGTACACCGCCGGACACCAAGCTCCTTTGTTCTGAGACGGAGCGAGTAGGGCCTGGCAGCCTCTCCTCTGTGTTTGACCGAGACCGCGCATCGCGGAGACGAGTCATGCTCTTGGTGTGCTGTGCTCGGAGGCCATTTTGGCCGGGAATTGGCTTGGCAGAGCCATCAGCCTGTGACCTTGCCAGACCAGCACGGTTGCTGACATCCGAGAGTGCAGCGCGTTGTGGCATGGTTCTAGGATCCGAGCGGAGCTTGCCTGCGGGGGCGACACCAACGATCTTTTGGGATTTGCCCTTGACAATGTGACTGGAAGAGGCCTCTGTAAGGTGAATGCGATCACCGCTGCGGGAAGCTGGGATTCCACCAGGGCGGGCTATGCGAGACCTCGTCACTGCGGGTTGCTGTTGGCCGTGGTATTCACAGGTAGAGGGATGAGCAAGAGTCAGCACGGAAGCACTTGGATAAGGAGGAAAAGTTGGAGAGCGGAAACCACTTACTCTGACGGCAGGCTGAGCCATGGTGTACAAAGCTTGGCGAATGGGATGCTGGGGTCTCTCGAAAGAAACGATGAGCTCAGACTAGAACGGGATCAAGCTTCAAGACAGGAGAAGCATCGAATGAGTGTTCAAAGATGGGCCTTCCTGGGCTGGGCGGGCAAAGTAGAAAGAATGAAGAAGACAGAGATGAGATCGAGGCCCACGGTAGAGGTTGTCTCGAAAGCAAGCTTGCTGCGAGGATCGGCGTTGCTGTCAATGGTACTGGAGCGAGCTGTATGCGGTGGCTCGATAGGGCAGAGGGCCGTGGTGAGGTGTCCTTTGCTCGCGAAAGTGAAATAGGATGCAGAACAGCTCCGAAGTGAAGCCGATGGTATCTAGATGCTTTTTGAATGGTATAGCGAGAAGTGAGAAGGAGATGCGATGATGATTAAGGCGGGCAATGAAGTCGGCAGGATGAATATGCGTGAGGAAAAGCGGCTGGAACGAAGCAAAGGTGCCAGGGTCGGGATGAATGTCTAGCTTCCGATATCAGGCGAACTGTTTGCGATCTAGCTTTCGAATGGCTGCCTGCGAGAGGATCACGGTATTGTCAAGCTGGCAATACGGCGCGAACGGTGCAGAAGGAGCAGGAAGAGGAGACTGCGTCGAGAAGATTGGCAGAGCAGCTAGCAGAACTTGGGCAAACAGACGACAAGAGATGCAGCAGTTGACACCAGGATCTCCAAATGGATCGCACTAGTCGAAAGCACGACGGGTGATGGTGACGAACAGGTGGATGGCCGGACCAAGAGATAGGTCTAGGAGGTAGAGAGCACGGCACAAAGGGGCGAGATGAGGAGAAGGATGGGATCGAGGACGAGGATGAAGATGAGGATGAAGATGTGGATGAGGATGACAATGAAGAGAGACGAGATGGAACAAGACAATGGGGATGGAGGCAAGCCGTGTCAAGCAGAGACAAGAGCAGGCTGACGAGTGGGAGTCGATGAAAGGGAGCTGGTGACCACAGAGAGAGCGAGCAGAAGACAGACACAAACATACACACCTCAATGAGGACAAAACAAATAAATTTTAGTAAAAATACTTTTAAAACATAAAAACAAAAGCACAGCAGCGGACAGCCAAAAATCACCGACCAGCGTTTCATGGCCACAGATTCTACTGTATGCGACTGCTTGCCCTGCTTCTCTGCTCTCTTGATGCGCTTCGAGGAGATCGTAGAGCTGCAGAAGCCGCTTCATGCAGCTTTCTCTGTCTGAAGGTGCTTTGGACGCAAGAGATTGGCGCAAGGATTTGCACCATTCAATGTGATCTGAGAGCAGCGTCAACGGAAGAGACAAGGTATGCAATTGATTGAATTGAGAGCCGAATCGAGGACTGAAAGCAGACAGAACGGAGAGAGACGGCAGCCCATAGGTAGGATCGAGCCGGGATCGAGGTGAACCAGCAGCAAGCCAGAGGAAAGAAGCGTCCAATATGAAGGCTAAACACCAAGAGATCACACTAAGGTGAACGCATTCATACAATTGTATCCGAAGGGCGCTTGAGAGAAAACGAGCGAAAGAAGGTTTCGAAGCTAATGAAACATAAACCCTTCCAAACATGCACACACGCGGAACGACGCAAGGACTGCAGCACCGCTCGAGCAAATAGCAAGGGCATAAAAGTCATTTTGGATATTCAAGTGTCAAGGCGACATTGCCAGCATTGAAAGCAACCTGTCTCTGCATCAGAAGCATCGGATGCCGACCTCACACAAAGTCAAGCCAAGTCCAGCATGTCATCCATATCGAGGCGATGAGGCGTGAGAGTTAGCTCACAATAGTCGACGCAGACGCGGGATCAGTTTTAATGAGCCAAACAACGGGACGGCAAGAAGGGTTTCCTGGCTGTGTCTCCCTCGATGAATCACGGTTTCAAAGCCTGCAGCGCTTGACAGCTACCGATCAGACGGTGATGGCGCCGTGTGCTGCAGTGGACCTGAGGGGACAAATGAATGCAGTGAGTTTCTGTAAAAGCAACGGACAAGAACGCAGCAAACTCGAGCTCTCGGCTGGTTTCACAAAGTCACACTGCAGCTCGCTAGAAACAACAAGTGCACTTGATCAGAGACATGCAGCGTTGTGTGACAGACGCAAGAGTATGCACGCGATCCTCACCGTCAGCGCTCGCGGCCACAACAAAACATCAACACCACCACCAAAATTGGGCATAAAGACATCAGCTCGCCGTGTTTTCTCAGTAAAAAGAGTCGAACGTGCAGCAAGCGTGCGTCTTCGGTACAGCGCAGTGCAGTCCACTTGCAGCAAACGTAAATGAACAGTAATTCACGCAGCCACCACAATGCAGTCACACGCACCTTGTCTCGGTGCTCCCGGAGCGGAGTGACTTGTTTTTTTCTCCTACGAACAATCACATCCACTCTGGCTCGACCCAAATGATGCACTATATGTGGCACGGCTATCCCGAGCTGCTCTTTCCAAGAACATCCTCGTTGTACCTGCAGCCAACTCATCCGGCACACATCCGAGCCCACGGTCACCATGGAAACTGCTTGCAGGCCGCAAAGAACCCTAGCGGTGAAATCGTCTTTACTGATGGACATGTCGCTTAGGCCGTGTAAGTCTTAGCGAGCGCCAAGGGATGTCAACCAGCGAGCGCGTTCTATCACTTGGGAATGCAGCGACATCGATCGAGACTTTCAAGCGATCGAGACCTTCGTCACCACACTGCAACGTTCCTTCCTCTGCTTGTAGCTCCAGCCTCGCCTGACTTTGCCTTGGCGGTCTCGGTTTGGGTTCCAGGCTTACCAGAACACCACGTAAGCGTGCGAGCTTGATCCGAGCTGCAAACACACCATCACATGTGCATGGCAGCTGGACGCCGGTCGCGACTCGTTGGGCATGGTGATTCCTCTCACACTTGTAGCTCTTGTATCTGCTGTTCTGTACCATTAGACATGATCAGCCTTCCTGTCTAGATTGTGCGGGCTCTTTGAGGCGTTGAGGCGATACAAGTGTGTCACCGAACAGTGAAACAGAACACATCAAGTACTGCACAACGGGATGTCAAGTGTATCATCAATTGCCTGGGCTCCGATTGTGTGTTCCAGAAGGTGTTGCTGGGCGAGCATTTCTCCCCGCACTGAAGCGAGTCTGCTGGACGGGCGGACCTGACCGGCAATCGATCCGCCTCAACTGCTTGACCTTTGCGAAGCTTTCGGACTGTATGACTCTCATCACCTCCAGAATCGCCTGCGTAGCTACGATCGGTCGCTACCTTGCATCGTGACCTCATGGTACCACAGTCATCCCGGTCTTGACATCTCGGACCCCATTGACGATCGCGAATCATAATGAGATGGATCGACAGGGCGACACGTGGTCATCTAGTCATCGGTTGTCCGTTGCAGTTGATCAACTCTGTAGATCATCTTTTGCTGTGGTCCACATACTGTATACGGAGCCGCCAGCCAGACCGCTGTCTCCATACTCATCCTGCAGCACTTGTGACTTTCAGAGATTGTCCGGCGTACCGTAGCGGTGTGGTGTTCGAAGATCAGGATCGCATTAGGCGTATACTGATGCCCAGTCCGTCCCGTCGCATATGGATGGCAAACCAGAACAGTGACAGATGCACGTCTGCAGAGCCGCCTTAGCACTTGTCTCACAAGGCGCTCAAGGGTCACAGACTTGTCACACGAGACTCGGGCTCAACGTTGCTGCAGAGGCGGGGTAGACCGTACCAGTAGCTCGCTGTACGGCTGGAGGCAGGATTCATCGGAAGATTGTAGAATTGTCGCGTGCTTCTTGTGATTTCAAAAGGGAACATAGCATCGAGTGTCATTTCGCACAGACATCAGCCGCTGCTGGTCCCGCAAACGCACTTTCGTGTCATGAGAAGAAATGAAATTGACCTTGGCAGGCAGGGCGGGATCTGGCGATCCCGTCTCCACAGCTACCTGCGAAGGTATGGTGTGACGTGCATATATAGTGTTTGCGGCGCTTGCGCGACCGCCCTGCGTCTCCATCCCGTTGCTGAAGCGAGCCCAGAAGCTTTTCATGCTCCCACGGGTCGAAGCATACAGTGGCGTACGATATAGGTCTCTGCATGACGACGACAAAATGAGGCCTTTCAAGGACCCTCGTGTGACTTGCAGCAAGACGATCCCCGTGTTTCTACAGTCTGCAATCGCAAACGCCGCGCACGTCAACAATTTCTGCTCACCATTTGTGCATGTGAACAGAATTGCCGTCGATCGTGTCACCTTTCTAAAATCACATTTTTGCTCGAGTCAATTACCCGCGTAGGAAGAACCACACAGTGCTACCAATTTATCCATGATGTCTGCCTCCTTTCTTACAGTCTTCTAGAGAGCTTAAGCCTCACCCTGACCGTTTCTTGCAGCACAAAGAGTCATCTCTTCCGCCGTTCCATTGTTGCGCCTTCCGAAATCGGCGGAACCTTGCAGCTTAGCAACTAACTTAGGTTACCGAAATGCTGTGTTGCAAGAGCCATTTGCTGGAAAGTGTCCCGCATGCATTTGCCTCAGGGTCCAATTTGTTGCTTCCGAACTTTGACTTTGATTTTGCCGAGCCTGGTTTTCGGGACGCGCTGTCGCGGACTTGTCACGTGGAATCGAGTTCATTCCCATGCAAGACGGCAAGCTTGATCCGTTACCAGTGCATGCAGCAAGACGGGTTCATACTGTCATTGCATGATCCCTGGAGTCAAATTAGTCCGGGCCATCGTTCCGTCTCGACGACCAGTTCCACGGTACGACGACAAGGAGCTGCCCCCGGATTGCCGAACCATTGTCGCTTCAGAGACATGCGGGTTCTGGGCGGACCTTCTTCTTTCTTCGCTGACTGTGTACAATCTGTCACGAAAACATGGCAGAAATAGAGGCCACAAAAATACCCCGCTTGGCCAGAAGCAGCCGACGATCTTCTACTTTTAGAGGCGATTGACTTGATATCTCTAGACACGACGTTGCCGCCTGAGTGACAATGCGTCTATATAGCATAGGTACTGAGAAAGGAATCAAGAAGATAGCGGAGGGGAGATGCGGAAACATTTGCATAGTTGAACGGGGAAGCGTAACAGAAACATCTTTTTTCGATACTTTGTTAGAACATGGGAAGTGACAAGGAAAATCGATTTTTTGGTGGCTGTTAGACTCCGGTTACTCCGTGAAAGCAGTGCATTTCTCACGTCTGCTGCTTACCGGTACAGTCTGTTTGAAGCCCCGCCCCGTCGCCTGACGGGCTGGCCAAGAACGTCACTGTGCAGCGTCACAGCTGTCTCACAATATGATTTTCATTTCAAATTGAGCTTCTGCACCGCAAAGCTTATGGCCCATCGCAACAGAGGAGCAGTAGCTGCACGCCAAATGAATCTGGCGCCGCTCTGGCGTTACATCCGTCACAGTGAGCTGTGACGCCTCAAATTACTGCTAAGCCATACTCACATAGCATGGCCGCTCGATTCGAGCCTTCGTCCATTCACAAGATGTCATGCTGTTTCAACGCCGCTTTTGTGAATGATCCCTTTGCTAGCTCCGCATCTCACCGGGCACTTCCGACGAACAGAGGCGAACAGAAATCCGCATCAAGGTCGCTCTCGAGCCCAGTGACGACACTCACGGTGACCAGTTCTGTAACTTAGGGTCATCCACCTCGCGATTGCTGAGGTGGCTTGGCGCGAGACCCTGCTTTTGCATACACCCTTAGATGTACAAGCCATCTTGTGCGGAGAGAGTCATCGATATCAGCCGAATGTGAAATCTCGCGCGCAATCGTAGCCCGAATTTGCCGCAAGAGCCGCCGCATCTTGACGTGACCCTGGCTGACTCAAATTTAGAGGTTTAGAGGCTTGGGGCGGCGTGTGAACAGGCTTGACGGAGTTGACCAAATTTAGCTCGTGCTCCCTCCTCTTCCGTGCAGCAGCATTCCTTTCTTGGCGAGAGGAGGAACCGAGTTCTCGAGTTCATGCAACCAGCTCGCTGTGCTGCCATCCATTAGCTCCAGGGCATCCACCAATCTACGTATAACCATCCTTTCCATTACCATCAACCCTGCTTTCTTCAACGTCCCTCACATCAACAGGTGCGATCCATCCGACCATCAAGCCATTCAAGCATCCAGAAGCCAATAATCCAGCAGGAGGAATACTTAGCATACTCGTTCGCTTCCACTGCATCGAACAAGATCAGACTGAGCAGACATGTCGCAAGCAGCCCCGGCTCAGACATCGCCCACAACGACCAACGAGAACCAGACTGGAAGCCCGGGCTTCTTTTCGGTGCTTCTCGGTCGCGGCACCGCCAGCCCCAAGTCAGCTGCTCCCGCTGAGGACGACGCTCACCTTTCCAAACAAGATCAACCGTCACAAGCTCGTCAGTACACTCCAGGACAGGGCTCGCAGCTCTCTCCAAACCGAAGCGCACACGGTACAGGGCCGGTACCGCCGAGATCTTCCCTTGCGCGTGACCGTAGATATTCAGACCCGAGGCGGGATGCCCCTCCCCCACGGATGAGCGGGCCGGCGGCATTCGAAGCAGCCATCCAAAAGAACGCTGGCTCCTCGCCGAGTCGGCCAAAGCCAAAGGCTCCCCCGGGTCCTCATTCACAGCCAAAAACTTCGTCGATGCGCCCACCTCGCAACGACCACCAATTGGATGCCCCACCTGCACGAAACGATATGGTTGAAAGCAATCGAGATGCACGCTATTCGAGGAAGGTATCCTTCCGCTCGCCAGCCGCCTCACTGAGCAGCAGCAAGCGCGGCGCTCCAGGTAGCCATGCTGCGAGTAGCAGTACAGACTCCTTCTTCGCTCCGCCGCCGCTGCCTGTGGCTCCATATGCCAGCAAATCGAAGCACTCTCGATCTTCATCTAGGCCGGAGATGGGCGAGCGCAGCCGAATCATCCCCGTTGCTCCACAGCAAGCCAGGCAGGAGCCTCGAATGCCTAGGCCTCGAACGCCTAAAGCTCGAACGCCTGAGGCTCGAATGCCTGAGGCTCGAATGCCTGAGGCTCGAATGTCTTCTGATGTAAGTCGAAGAGCCAGAGCAAGTATCCAGCCCTCGGTAGTGGAGCCTCGTCGAGAGTCTTTGCAGGCGGTTCGAGCTTTGGGTTCCGATCGCGTTGTAATGGTGCCTGGCACTATCTACGCTCCTAAAGATGAGCTGTATGCCGAAGTGGAACCCCAAATTTTCACCACACCACTTCATCTGCAGCAGCGACAAGGCCTGGCACCCCACGCCGCTCTCCCTCCGAAAGCATCGAAGCACTCACCGCACGACTCAAGCCGAACCAGGGGCAGATCAATCGACATCGAGCGGGCCAAGTCTCACCTAGAGCGCCGAAGCCTGGATGTACAAGGTCCCACGGCGATGGTGATCAATGCGAGCAAACCCCGAAGTAAAGTGGACAAGTCGTCGTCACGCGCTTCCGAGTCGGCTCGCCCGAAGTCTGAAGCTGTCGCTGTGGACGCTGGCCGGTCTCGACGAAGCGGGGAGCACACGGTATCGCGCGCATCCACGACCACCCGCCCTCGCACTGAAGATATCGATGGCAGAAGCCGTCCTAAGCCCATGTCGAGACCACGTCCTGTTGAAAGAGTTCCGCAACCTCCTCGCCAGGCCTCGAAAGCAGTGTACTGAGACCGAGACGTTGCAAGCAGACCGACTTCGGTGCCGATGCCAATGCCGATCCATCGCGAACGATACCCAGATTCTCGCGGTAGGCTGCAAAGGGTGTAACGATGGTCCGTACCAACACTTGTCGTAGTACATCACATTTGGACAATATAATGATGGACGATTGCTACACGAACCAGTCTAAGGTTAGTTTAAGCTGGGCTGAGCTGCGATGAAGTCTTAGATGAGTCTGTGAAAAATCACAAATCAACAAAGCTATGGAGCCACTGCATGCCCTCTCTCAGCATTGTTGGGCAAAGCAGGCCGAGCGCTGCCAGTCTAGCTGGGTCCTCCGACCCTCGATTTGACCCTTGATGGCGACCGATCGTGTTCGATGGTCTCATTGATGGCATCGTCAGCATGAGAACAAGCCGTCTCAGGCATGCATTTGTCGGTGTAACATTGGTCCTAAACGTAAGCGACTGTCAGCGTGAATCCGAACTTTGAGTGTGCGAGCGTTCCTGTGTTCCGTACGCTGCAGCGGTGAAATTTCGAATTCCAGTTGTGCAGAGACTAAGTCAGCGCTTCTTGTCGATTGTGCACAGCCGAGAAAGGGACCGCGAGTTGTAACAAAAGTGGCCCCACTTTCTATGATTAGAAAAGATATCGCCACTTTTTGGGGCAACAAATGGCACTCAAAATGACTTTCGCTTCGGAGCTCAACCGCGTCATACTCAACCAATGCACGAACATAGGGCAGGAATTACAGTCTTCGATTAGGAACAAAGCCGACGATTTTCGCTGATCTCAACTCATTTCAATTTCACTGCGGAGCGAGAACGGAGCGAGAACGGAGCGAGAGAGGTTCTTCGCGACACAAAATTCTCTCATTTGTTAGCCAATCCGATAGCCGCGCTGCCACCTGACGATCCCTGTTCGAGCTGAAGGAACAAGGAGTCGCCGTCTGTTGTACCTTTGTCCGCTCGCAAGCTGTGTTAGCCTTTTGCTCGCTCGGCCACTGACATCTTCCGGTTTCTGACTGTCACACGCCGCCCCACGCTGTTGCTGCCCACACACACGCACACGCGAGTGCCTCTCTCCAGGCCTGTGTCTAATCTTTTGATCCTTGAGTATTACGTTTCGCAGCCAGCCTCTCTTCCAAGTCCCCTTCCACACCATCCTCCATCGCCTGGCGAGCATCCACCTCCATTCTACTTCATCTTCGTTGTGGATACTTGAAGGGATTCGTCGACTCGTCTTGTTTGATCGAGCTTCTTCGGGTTCCTAGCTTCAACTTCGGGCCGGCTCAACCCCGTCCATTCTTCTCGAAAAAGCCGCATTCGTTTGCTGGTCTTCTCTCTTCAAGCCTCCTCAACTTGGCTTCCTTTCTCCTTCGGGTCGACTCTTTGCACTTGCACTTGCACTTGCTGTAACGAGCTCAATCGAACGGTCTCGGTCGACATCTCTTGCGATAATTCAACTGTACATACAAAACAGGCTATCGTTCGGACCGTTCTGAAAAGGACAGCTTCTTTCATTCGACTTGCTCTATTCGGACCCCTTCCGCAGTCTTTCCGACAGCTCACACTCTCTGGAAAATCTCTTATCTTGCTTATATCGCCATACGGACTCCTATCGACGCCGATCAATCCACGATAGCCTCTCACCTCTCTAGCTCGCAAGTGCATCCTCTTGCATCCGTTTGCCAGTATGTCGACTGCCTCCGCATCCTCGTATAGCAGTGGCACCTCGTCAATTGGCATCGCGGCGCAGCCTTTGTCACTGCCCAAGGTCATGCTCAGAAGATTGGCAAGGACGGCATCCCAGAACCCGATCGAGGTCATTGTCACCTTCTTCATCATCGTGACCCTCGCCTACTTCCAGCTTCTGCATGCTTTCACCCACTCCAACTTCTTCGAGCCCATCTCGGTCGAGGCAACTACGCTGGCTTCCGGCTCTTCCTCTGGACTTTTCAAGTGGGCGGGCAAGCAGGCTGTCCCAGTCCAGCAGACCAAGCATGCCTCCATCCTCAGCGACAATGCCGACACTGTCTACGTTCGAAGCGCTGGTGGTGCCGATGTCTGGCACCCCCTCAGCCAGGTCTTGCGCGAGCGCGGCCACAATGGCCTCGAGGATGCTGCTGCCCTCTTCGACTCGTCCTCCCAGTCGTACTTTGTCGAGCCCGTTCTCGTGACAAGCGCAAGAGAGTCCTACGTGGCCTCTCAGGTGGAAGACGCTGTGCTCCCATCACTTTCTGCCGTCCTCGCCAGCAACCTCGTCAGCTCCGACTCTCAGGTTGCTTTGGTCGAAGACACGAACTCGCAGCACTCGGCTTACGTTTTCGGCGGCTTCTTTGCCGACTCTTCGATCAACTCGGCCAACGCCGCATCGGACGAAGCTGCCCACCGCGGCGAGTTCCTCAGCAACCTCATCGACCCATCCATCCTCTCTACATCGCTTGCCAAGGCCGCCAGCTCCGCTCGTCGTCCTGCAGCTGCAGTTGCCAAGGCGTCCGTTGCCGAGATGGATGCCATGTACGATGGCCTGCGGGTAGTTCCTCTCGTTCCTGATGGCGATTTCAACCCCTATGCACCCAACAACCTCAAGGGCAAGCGTGGTGCTATGAGCCACAGCGAGGAGATCCAGCGCATTCGCTGGATGGCATATGCTGTCAAGGCGCTCGTCATCCGATTCTGGGCACTCCTCAAGAAGGCCGACTCTGCCGACATCTTCGTCATGCTTTCCGCTTACATCCTCATGCACGGCACCTTTGTCAACCTTTTCCTCTCCATGCGCAAATTCGGCAGCAACTTCTGGCTCGGCGCCTCCGTTCTCATGTCGTCCATCTTTGCTTTCCTCCTGGCTATCACTTTTGCCTACCTGCTAGGTGTCACCGTCGACCCTATCTGCCTTTCCGAGGCTCTGCCTTTCTTGGTCATTTTGGTCGGCTTCGAGAAGCCCTACCTGCTCACGCGCGCCATCTTCACGCACCCAGAGATCACCCCATCCGCCAACTCGCTCAGCAACAAGGAGCGATCCGAGCTCATTCTCAGCAATCTCGACCAGGCTAAGCCCGAAATCGGCACTCTCGGCAAGACGCCAACTGGCGCTACCAACGGTGCTGCTGCCATGTCGCGCGAGGAGTCCTTCGTTCGCGCCTTGACCGAGCGTTTGAAGAACGAAGACGTCCGCTGGGCTGAGCCGACTCCCATGCCTGCTCACGAGATCGTCGTTTCCGCTGTCAACCGTGTGGGTGTCCCCATCATCCGCGACTACCTGATCGAGATCGCTGTCATGGCTGTCGGCGCCACCAGTGGTGTCAGCGGCCTTCGCGAATTCTGCCAGCTCGCTGCTCTCATCCTGCTGTTCGACTGCATCTTCCTTTTCGCATTCTACGTCTCGATTCTCACCGTCATGGTCGAGGTGCACCGCATCAAGGTCAAGCGGGGCCTCAAGAAGCCTAAGCTCAGCGCCGAACTCAGCCTCGACTCGGATTCCGCCCCCGCCAGCCCCGTCTCGGACAGCTCGATTTCGCGAGACTCCAGCCCTACTCCATCCAGCCTGCCTCTGTGGAAGAAGATCTTCAAGACGGTCTTCGGATATGCACCTAACGAGAGGCGCCGCAAGTCCGAGAACCCTCTCGGCCGTCTGAAGCTGCTGTTGGTTGCCGCCTTCTTGATCATGCACTCGTTCAATCTCATCTCGACGCTCACCAGGCAGTCGGCCATCACCCGCCACCACGCCACCTACGAGCCGTCACCTTACCAGATCGTTGCTGAGCAGTCGCCCATCTTCAGCCCTGCTGCCTCTTCAGCTATCGCGCCTCTTCTCGCTCAGCTGTCCAAGTCGCAGCCTGCCGGTGTCGATCTCATTGCCCGTGTCGCCGAGCCGACTATCCTTGTTCTCCTCGAGGCCAACGAGCCCGTCTCTACCTCGCGCAGCGCTCTCGCCAGTGCCGCTCTCAATGCTTCCGGTGTATACGCTCAGATCAATGCTGCAGGCAAGCGTTCCATTCCCGTTAGCCGTGGCAGCTCGTCTCTGGCCGTTCTCGACAGTCTGATGAGCGGATGGACCATCATCGTTGGTGACCCCGTCATCAGCAAGTGGATGTCCCTCGCTCTCGGTATCAGCATCTTCCTCAACGCATACTTGCTCAAGGGCATTGCCACCGGCAACGCAGCTCTCTCGGAAGGCAACGCCGCTGGTGCCGCTGCGTACGCTGCTGCTCGCTTCATCGGTGCGCACTTGGACAGCGAGGCCAAGGCGTTCGAGGAGAGCAGCGAGCGCCGCAGAAGGTGGAGTCAGCGAGGCGAAAAGCCTCATGTTGGCGCCCGTGCTCAGAGCTCCGATGCTGTCTCGGATTACCACAACAAGCTCGCCAAGATTTCGGCCGCCCACGCTTCTTCTCCTCTTGCCAAGCTCAACCGCGAAAACGACAACCTCGCCTCTGCATCGTCCGCATCGTCGAACGGTACGGTGGCTGTGCCCGCCGCAGCTGTGAAGCCCGACGCCATGGATGCCGTGAAGAAGTCGGGAGTCGCTCCCAGCTCGGATGGCGATGGTGCTGTTGCAGCTCCTGAACAGCGCGGTCAACAGATTCGCCTCCAGGATGCTACTTACGTTGGACCAAACGGCGAGTCGGTCGTCCGACCGTTGGAGGAGCTTGTCGACATTTATGCAGGTGGTGCTGGCGTCTTCTTCCTCTCGGACGAGGAGATCATCACGCTCAGCCAAAACGGAAAAATTGCCGCTTATGCTCTTGAGAAGGTGCTTCAGGATCACGAACGCGCCGTCCGCGTGCGACGTGCCCTTGTTTCGCGTGCTTCTGCCACCAAGACGCTCGAAAGCTCTCTGTTGCCTCACAAGGACTACGACTATGCCAAGGTGATGGGCGCCTGCTGCGAGAACGTCGTCGGTTACATGCCCATCCCGCTTGGTATCGCTGGTCCACTCAACATTGACGGTCAGATCATGCCGATTCCCATGGCGACGACGGAAGGTACTTTGGTCGCTTCCACGTCGCGTGGATGCAAAGCTCTCAACGCCGGCGGAGGAGTGACTACTGTTCTCACCCAGGACGCTATGACTCGTGGACCTGCACTGGAATTCCCCAGCGTCGTTCAGGCTGCCAAGGCAAAGCGATGGATCGACTCGCAGGATGGTGCTTCGACGATCAAGGCTGCCTTCGACTCCACTTCGCGATTTGCCCGCCTTTCGTCGCTGCGCTGCGTTCTTGCTGGCCGAACTCTGTACGTGCGATTTGCCACTTCGACTGGTGACGCCATGGGTATGAACATGATTTCGAAGGGTGTCGAGAAGGCGCTCAGCATGATGACAGAGGAGTACTTCCCAGACATGAAGGTTCTTTCGCTCTCGGGCAACTACTGCACAGACAAGAAGCCTGCAGCCATCAACTGGATTGAGGGTCGCGGTAAGAGCGTTGTCGCCGAAGCCGTGGTGCCTGGCAATGTGGTCAAGTCGGTGCTCAAGTGCAACGTCCGCGACCTGGTCAACCTCAACCAGAAGAAGAACTTGATCGGATCCGCCATGGCCGGATCAGTAGGAGGATTCAACGCTCACGCTGCCAACATTCTGACGGCAATCTACCTGGCGACAGGTCAGGACCCTGCACAGAACGTCGAGTCGTCCAACTGTATTACGCTCATGGAGGCGATCAACGACGACCAGGATCTGCTCATCACAGTGTCGATGCCAAGTATCGAGGTTGGAACGGTCGGCGGCGGAACGGTGCTTCCTCCTCAGCGTTCCATGTTGGAGATGATGGGTATCGCTGGTGCTCATGCAACGACTCCGGGCGCCAACGCGCAGAGACTGGCGAGAATCATTGCGGCGTCGGTGATGGCGGGCGAGCTGTCGCTGATGGGTGCACTCTGCGCGGGCCACTTGATCCAGGCACACATGAAGCACAACCGCTCGGTGCCATCGACTCCGGGAACCATGACGCCGCTGCCAAGGCCAGAGACGCCCAAGCACTTTGCTGCGTCCATGACACCGCTGGTCGCGCCTCCGGTGGGCCAGTCAAATAGAGGCTCACCTACAGGTACAAGGGCCATGTCGATGACCAACCTTTCCATCCCCGCTTCTGATAGCACAGGGCGGGCGTTGAACCACACATGATGCGCTCGCATCCACTTTCCTCATAGCATGGACACGTCGTGAACATCAAAAAACAAACATTGCATTAATTGTCATACATGGTACAAGCTAATGACCAAACCCTTGAGTTGACGTTAGCGAGTCTGTGCCGACTTTCGAGTGGTCCTTGAGCTGAGGAGCGGATTCGTAGACGATGTTTTGCGGGGCGGCGCGAGTGTAGCCAGAGGCCTTGCCCTTGAAGCCTAAGAATTGGATGCCGGCCTGGTCGCCGCCGAGGGAGGATTCGACGAAGAGGGTGACGGAATCTGTATTCGCCCACTTGACCTGTAGTAGCGGGAACGAGATCACCTGGGCAGTGTCTTGGACGGTGGGGATCGAGTCGAGCTTCGTCGTCACCTTGGTATCCGGCAGCGAGGCGATATCGTCGAACGAAATGAGCGTGTCTGGCAAGTTCTTGTAGAGCTTAATCACTGCGGGAGTGAGCTCCGGGGTCGAGGAGGGGCGGAAGAGGAGCGTGGAGAGCTTGACCGACGAGGTGAAGGGGATGTGGATGATGAGCTGATCGTCCGCGTCCGAGATGACTTGAGGGTCAGGGTCTTGGCGGTGTTGCCAGGTCTTGATGACCGCAGCGCCAGAGCCAGGGGTGGACTCGTTGAGCGTAATGACGCGGTCGCGGTCAATGCTCGAATAGAGCAGATCCTGGTCGCCTTCGTTAGGCTTGACGTGCGAATCATCGTCGTGCTGGTGATCGTGTCCGCATGGACCGGAGTGCGAATGGTGATGCGACATGTTGTCAAGGTACCGTCCGTGGCTTTGATGTGCAAGAGAGGATTGTGTTGGAGGAGAGGATAGTCTGTCCGTGCCAAGTGAGTTGGACCCTGCTGCGCAGTTCTTGACTTCTACGCAGCAAAATTCGGGAGTCGGGATCGCGCCTTCGGAAAATATTCCGTGGAGAAAGCACAGTCGCAGCTGTCAACCCGCACAAATTGCATTCCATGACATCACCAATTTTCCTAAGTTCACCCTATTGCATGCCAACGTTATGTCTTTCATCGCCTTGCTCACTTGAATCGACCACCGCAATATGTAAGAGATCACAACGGATCGGAACATACTCGAGAGGATCCGAAAGATGACTGTGAAGGAAAAGAAGAAAGATGTGCATGTGAGGCGGCTTCAGAGGAGTGCATACAGCGTGGTTCGGAGGGTCACCGACACTCGTTCTCTGGTCAGGGTCCAAATAAGCGCGTTTGCATGATTCAGAGTATTCACCCAAAGTCTTGGCTGCAAGCAAAATGACGCTTTCACTGAGCCGGAGCCTTCTCCTTGGCTTGGCTTCTTGCGAGCTTGTTTAGCCGTCGTTCGGTCGGTGCATTCCGATGATTCGGCTCGGTTGAGCTTTAGAACTCTTGAGCACATGTCACTCACCCTTCCGCTTGCTTCCTCTCCACCCACCATTCACACCAGTCTCCATTAAGATGACGGAGCATTCAGAGGGCGTACATCATACGCACAAGGACTACTACTCGGAGCAGTCGCCCATCCCATCCATCCAGCGTTTCTTCAAGAAAGGCTTGAGCGAAGTCATCGCAAAGCGCAACGCACCTGATTCCGAGTCCGACTCGGATGCGGAGGGGGATGAAGAGGAAAGACTTGGGCTTCAAAGCTCTCTTTTACAGTTCCCTGAGTCTAACGAAGCAAAACCCAAAGTCAAATCTTACGATCAAGCTGGCCAGCTCAGCGAAAGCTCGAGCCCAGAAGGCAAAAAGAAGCGTCTATCCAGCTTGTTTTCTGGCTCTAGAAAGTCTGACGATACCAAGAGTACCGAAACAGACGAACGAGATCAAGAGGACAAAGCAGCAGAGGAAGAGGGGAAGCAAGCACATCGAAGCCCAGACGAAGTCGAACGAGCTTACAAGAGGAGTCGAACACCAAGACAGGTCAGAGATCCCGTGACGGGCAAGACCACCTGGATCCATGATGTCGGTAAGAAGGAGTACAAATATACCCTAGCTCGAGCCGACGCCGGCGACAAGCTTGGCAGAGAAAAGGTGCTGCGGTCTCAGCTCCACAGCAATACCACTTCCAAGCCATTCCCACCGGCACAGCCCCTGCCCAAGTCGGTGTTCAGTATCGATTCGAGGCTGTTGCCGCTGTTTGCTGCTTGGGCGGTACTGACCTTGATCGGGTGGATCCCCAGAGTAGTTAGTGTTGTGCTCAACGCATGGCTCGTCTGGTGGGGCTGGCGCACGATGTTGGAGAAGATGGAGGACCAGAGGTGGCACAGGGAGAGGAGAAGGGGAGAGGCAGTGAGGGAGTTCGAAGAAGATGAAGACGATGACAGCAAACAGGGAGAGGCTCAGGGAATTGCAGAGGGCGCCGAGTGGCTGAATGGGATCTTGGAGTCGCTTTGGTCCGTCATGAATCCCGAAATTTTCTCGTCTCTTGGCGGCACCTTGGAGGACGTCATGCAGGCCTCGATCCCAGGCTTCATCCATTCAGTCAAAGTCGAGGATCTCGCTCAAGGCTCCACTCCCGTCCGGATCACCGGTCTCCGCATCTTGCCCGATGACCACGTCGGTCCCCTTAAGAAAGGCATGCGTAAGGAGATGACCAAGAAACACCAGGAAGAGAAGAAGGTGGATCTTCCTGTCGACAAGACAGGCCCTCGCGGTGCAGTCAACCCTTTCGAAAACTCTGAACAGATCGATCGGGAGCACGAAAGGCACGACGCCGACGAGGAAGGCGAACACTACGTCAACCTCGAGCTTGGTTTCGTCTACCGGGCTAGACCGACGACCCACGGTGTGGGAGGCAAATCACGCAACGCCCATCTCCTCATCAAATTCTGGATCGGTGCCAGAAAGCTTCTGATGCTCCCGTTGCCTGTGTGGGTCGAGATCAAAGGCTTTGTCGGCAAGATCCGCGCTAGGGTCCAGCTGACCTCTGATCCGCCCTTCATCAAGAATGTCACCATCACCTTCTGTGGACTGCCAAGAGTGGGCATCGAGGTGGTCCCGCTGCACATCAATACGAGCCACATTCCCTTCATCTCGAGCTTCATCGAGAGTTCGATCGATGCAGCAGTCGGCGAATTCGTCATGCCCAGCTCGCTGACCATGGACGTTGGCGAGATCCTCATGGGAGACAACATCAAGAGGGAGGTCGATGCTCTGGGAGTCGTCATGGTATACATCCACTCAGCGACGGATCTCGAAAAGCAAGACATCCGAGGCTCGTCCGATCCCTACTGCACACTGAGTCTCGCCAAGGTGGGCAAGATTCTGTACAGCACACGGGTGGTGATGAATGATCTATCGCCAAGGTGGGAGGAGAGACATGTGATCCTCGTCACCAGGGAGCATCTGGATAGTCAGGATAAGGTCTCTATTGCCTTGTGGGATTCAGACAGATTCTCGCAGGATGACATGCTAGGTACGGCCGACGTGGACTTGGTAAGCTTGGCCAAGCGACCGAACAAGCTCTTCAAGAGAAGGGACACGCTCAAAGGGCTCGACAGAGAAAAGACTAAGCAGGGCACGATTACATGGAGTGTTGGATTCTTTGGCAAGGCCCCGAGTATGAGGAAGGAGCTCAAGGGAAAGCAGATCGAGGAGAGCGAGGCATCGAATGAATCATCGGCTGAGAAACAGGACACGGAGGCCGAAGCCTCTCAGAAGGAGGAGAACAAGTCAGGTAGCGACTCGATTCTGCGAGATGGAAAAGAATTGGATGACGCCAACTCAATGGACGAGGATAGCCCGATGACAACGGAAGCCATTGATAAGGAGCGCAAGACGCAGACGAGGAATCAAGCGACGAATGTCGACTTCGAGCCCCCCGATCCGAGCTTGCCTTCAGGCATCCTGTCGATGCAAATCCATCAGATCGCCAACCTCGAGGTGGCGGATACGAACCGGTCCTTGCGCCCACGAAAGAAGGACGAACCTGGACAAGATGTTGAAGGGGTCGAAACCGAGGACGATCCTGACAACGCTCCATCCGCATACTGCCGTATCATTCTCAACGATGAGATCGTCTTCCAAACTCGGACCAAGGCGCTCAACTCGAACCCATTTTACAACGCCGGTACAGAACGGTTCGTCCGCGACTGGCGCCGTACTCTCATCATGGTGGTCGTCTACGATTTCAGGGTACGTGAGGCCGATGCCATTTTGGGCGTCGTGCCCATCAAACTGTCTGACTTGTTCAAGCGCAGCTCGCAGGTGACGCAGTACTTCCCGCTCGCTGGCGGCGTTGGTCATGGCCGCATTCGCCTCTCCATCCTCTTCAGGCCAATTGAGCATGCGACCAAGGCGAACAACAAGCTTGGCTGGAACATCGGAACGATGCGGCTGCTCTCGTCGCCTGTCGCTACCGACTTTGACGACTCCAAGGGCGCTAGTGCACACGATCTTCACCTTGTCAGCTTGCGTGCCTCGACGCTTGCTGGAAGTGCCAAGATCAGCGCCAACCGAGCGCACTACGTCGATCGCTCATCGAAGTCCGCTGTGGAGTGGCGAATGGAGTCTTCCGAGTTCCCCTTCAAAGTTCCCGCGCGGCGTCGATACGCGACGCCGTACGTGATCGAGTTCCGCTCGCTCTCGGCGCTCGGCAACCGCAAGACCACTCACATGTGCATTCTCTGGCTCCAAGATGTTCCGGACGACGATATCATTGATCTTCGTCTGCCGATCTATCGCCCCAAGCCGGGCGGAGACTTCCACAGGTTACGCCAGAACTACCATGACTGCAGGAACGAGGACGAGGCGCTGGAGCTCGGAGTGGAGAAGGTGGCGGTGCTCGAGGTCAAGATGCAGTTCAAGAGCGGGTTGGGCAAGGTGCACACCAAGTTCGACAGCAACCCGGGAGCCAAGATCGTCATGGATGCGTGGAGGTGCTGCGTCAGTCTGGGCCTGCGAAGTGTCAGCGGGGACTTTGCTAATAGCCGAGTCAACACGGCGGGGTATCTGGAGGACATGGAGGACAGGGAGAGCGAGCCTGGCGAAGCCTACTCGAGTGACACTGACTCCGACGACGAGGCTCAGCCATCCCAATCCAGCTCGAACGCCAAGGACAGGACTTCCGCTTCGACCGATCCCGACGGGGAGGATGACGAAGAGAGCGGAGGGCTTGGGAGGTCGAAAAGTCTCAAGGAGAAATGGAGCGACTGGAAAGCCGAGAAAGAGGAGCTGCATCGGCAGCACAAGGGAATCAAGCAGTTCAAGCCGGTGCGCACCATGAGCTGGGTCGGTCAGACCGTACGAAGTGCCGGTGCAGGAGTCAAGGGCAAGTTTGATCTCGGCGACAGGCGCGTGCAGCACATCGAGACTGAGCTGTAAACCAACATTACTCTCCCGTAGCACACTTCCTCTCCTTTCGTGTAACACGTAGCTGCAGGCAAATCAAAGATCACACTTGACACAGGCATTGCCTCGACCAAATGGGATCGAGGTGACGGTATGAGAACTGCTTTGCGAATGTATTTTAGGCCTTGGTCAGGGGCGCATGTGTGTGGGTGTTGCGGGTGACGCAAGTAGTGGTTTTTGATGTGCACTTTATGCAACCGAGCAAGCTGACCGCGCTTGGCTCGTCATCTTATCCTTTACGTCGGGCATGATACAAAGAGGGCTCTTGAGAAGCTCTCCATTTTGGGTGGGTGAGGGGGAAAATGCGAACTGAAAGTACTGGGTTGCGTTGAATATATGTAACCGAGTTGACAAGGTTTGTCCTTAAAGGAGGACTGGTGCGTGTTCACTGGCGAAGTGAGGGTCGCCTATCGCTGGTCGAAGATGGGTGGTGGAAATATGCTGGGTGTGGTCGGGAAAGAGTTTACTTGCGGCCCTTGACGGGCTTGCCGATCTCGACGACGTTGAGACCGGGGGGGAGGGACTGCTTGAGCTTGTCGGCCTTCTGCTTGTCGTCGACGGAGAGGGTGTAGAGGAAGCGCGAGCAGCGGATCTTGAACTTGGTCACCTGCTTGCCATCGGCGCGAGTGGTGCTCTTAACGCGAGCGGCCGAGGCGTCCTTTCTGCGGGCAATCTCGAGGAATTTCTTAATGTCGGTAATCTGCTGAGGCTGTGGTAGTCGATGCAGGTTAGTCAAGGATATGACGGGGAGAAAGGTTAGTGATGCTGTCTTGGCTGAATTGGAGGTTGTTAGGGCATCATATCCAGCAGCTGTCGAGACGAGGTTGAAAGTGTCCATGTGGCCAGAGAAGGCTTGTCTGCATCTATGCTGTTCTTTCTTGTCTGGAAGCACTCTGCTGTGACTCGGTTTGCTATTTGAAGCTGAAGATGGGAGTTGCGAGTTATCTTCTCTCCTTCCTTTTGCCCTCCAGACAATAGCAGTAAACGAAATCATTGCTGTTCGGATCTACCTTGCATGTCTTGAACAAGATGCCTGACTTAACTGGTGCATATCATTGCGATGCCAGTTTGCTTTCCCTTGGCCGATATCGAGCATTGAACTGATGACCGCGTATCACATCTAGACACCTGCTATATCTACGCTGCTTCTACATCCCATGTGGCTCCAGATGTGTCATGCTCCTGCCCTTGGTCATGCGTTGTCATGGTATCTTCCATCCTGTCAACACTGAATCCTACTTGTTTTCGGCGTCGGTTGCGTGTTGAAACGTGGTGATTCTGGGTCCTTCTTGCTCATCATGACAGCTGCATGGATATGATGGCATTGAGTCGTTGCTGATGCTTACCATCTTGACGGATCTCTGTGTATGGTGAGGGGTTCCTGTAGGAGCGGAAGGGAGAGATTGATGTCGACGAGCTGACTTGGCTAGGCACGCCCAACCGCCCAACCTCTCCGACTTAGACAACTCGAGGCTTGCTTGCACCTTTTGGCATGGCTTCTTCCGATTGCTGCTGCAACGAGTCTGGCTCATTGAACCGAACTGCTGCCTTGAAATTTGATTCCTACTCCCAACTGCTCAGACGCTCGGAAGCGAAGAGCAGCAGCGTGGCTCACTCCCCTCGGTGCCAGTTTCTCTAACAGTCACAAAAGACTTCGGCCGATGGTGAAAGCTCACGTGACTAGCGTTCAAAGAATATTCTAGGCAGCAGAGGCAGTCTCAGAATTCGGAAATTCGACAAAGATGCAGTTTCTAAATTTGTGGCAGCACAGCGCATCGTCCGTTCAATCAGGCGGGTCTTCGTCGATTCTGCGGTGTGGAAGCTGGCTCGCTGAACCACACGTCTAGAAAGCTGAGTCTCTGGAGTGAAGCTGTGACAAGTTCAGCCTATCGAGATCCGCACTGAATCCAAGTGGTGCAGCAGCCGCCGCCGCCGCCGCCGCCGCCGCCGCCAAGCCTGGCCAACTGCAATCCGAGACGAGAGCTGAGCGCCTTCACCACCGCGCAGCCTTGCTCATCGTCGTCTCTGAACACCAACCACACATACATCAAGGTAAGCCATTCACCACCTCAGCATCGACTTGCAGCTGCATCAACACCATCGACAACACGCAGCTCGACGACCACCTTCGCACGCTCGCACACTTGCAAGATCAGAGTTCTAATCTCAAATTGCATTCCCCTTTTGACATTGCCGACAACCGTATCTCTACCGATCACCACCAACTCCAACTCAATCGTACAGATGGCTCCCAAGGTCCGTGCTGCTGCTAACAACGAGGTTTCCCTCGGCCCCAACGTTGGTGAGGGCGAGCTCGTCTTCGGCGTTGCTCAGTAAGTATTACATTCAAGAATCATGACATGCAAAGACAACTTTCCAGCACGCAGCATTTGCAGCATTGGCATCGTAGGATCGGGCAGGGATCAGGAGGAGACATGACATGGCATCAGGATCAGGATCTGGTTCGACAAACGCAGACTGCATATGGCTAGCTAGACATGGACCGGAAGACATCATCATATCTCAGATAGCAGGATTTGCAGAGATAATCAGCATCGAAAGACGTTACCGCGAGACTCCAAAGACAGGAAGGGTGCGGCGGTGGTTCAGGATATGGTTCAGGACAGTGTTCAGGACAAGTGATTGGAAGTCAGCCCACACCATGTATGCGGAAGCATAACTCGCACTCAGCACGTCGAGACATGGCTCTACGATAGGATTCGAGATCGGCGGGGAGGCTTTGCAGAGTATGACGAACACGCAGGATCAGGAGGCTACAGGAAGAGCATACCAATGCAGCGTGCTGAAAGTGTCAGCATCAGGCAAGCCGAACAAGCATACTTATACTTGGCGCATCTTTTTCGCATCCCACCATCAACAGCATCTTCGCCTCGTTCAACGACACCTTCGTCCACGTCACCGATATGTCCGGCAAGGAAACCGTTGTCCGTGTTACTGGTAAGTTTTAAACATCGCACAACAACCATTGCAACCGCATCACTTTGTCAACTCTGTCATCCGTCAACGCCAGCGATTGCCAGAACACGCAAGTTCATCTCCAGGGCTCCGAAACATGATCATCATCACGAGAACACAATTAGGAGGAAAGAGGATTTCCACACTTGGTAAACGCAGCGACATTCATACCACGCAAAGACGATGGTCCCGCACGACGATGCATCGGATTGGCAAAGGATGCAAAGCAATGAATTCACTTCTCGCATCGAAACATCAGCAAGCTGACATCCCTCCCAACTCTTCCTTTTGACTCAAACTCTCCAGGTGGTATGAAGGTCAAGGCTGACCGTGACGAGTCCTCCCCCTACGCTGCCATGTTGGCCGCTCAGGACTGCGCCGTCCGATGCAAGGAGGTCGGCATCACTGCTCTCCACATCAAGCTCCGTGCTACCGGTGGTACCGGCACCAAGACTCCCGGCCCTGGTGCCCAGGCTGCTCTTCGTGCGCTTGCCCGTGCCGGCATGCGCATTGGCCGCATCGAGGACGTCACCCCCGTCCCCACCGACTCTACCCGCAGAAAGGGTGGTCGCCGTGGTCGTCGTCTCTGATTTGTCTTTTTTTTTTTTCTTTTTTCTTTTTTGCATCTGTGCGAAAAAAGCAACTTCAGTCTCCTCATCCACCTTTTCCCCTCGTTTCTCCGTCGCTGGGCAGCTGGTTTCTCTCTAACAGTTGTCTAGCCAAGTCGCACTTGCGGCTTTGTATGCATATCACTAGCACACTTTTTCATACTTTCACACATTTATAGCGGAGTCCGTAGCGATACGGGCTTCGTGAGCAAGTCTGACTTGCTCAAATCCCCCCCACTGCCGGTGTTCTCCTGAAACAGGGAAAACAAAGGCACAAAACTATATTCTGTTCCCCCCTTAGGCAACACCACAATTGACTCGTTGCAATTGGGACAGCAATGAAAACGCATTACAGTATCGTACATGGTGTTTGGCTGCCAGAGAGAGTGTGCAAGACAAGAGATTGAGGCTACTCAGTGAATGGTGGGTGATGAGATGAACGGTTGGGAGGAGTGAGACTCGGATCGGGTATGAACAATCCGATCGATTGAGCATGGACGACCGATCTGCGGAAAAAGTGTCCGCAGCAAGAAGGAACGAGGGAGAGGTCTGACTTTTTGTTGAAGCTCTCGGATCCTTCTTGCTTTCGATCCAACCACATCGTGTCCGCCTTGCTACAATGCGCAACATGACTACGCTACCATCGATTTGACCAACAGCAAGACTTGATTCAGCCTCATACGACTCTCTCTCCGCTCCGACTGCAGATCCTGCTGCGCACCTTGAGCTTCCACTCTACCCTACCTTCAGCCTGATACCTTACCCTCGACCAAGCATTCCTTTCCCCTCTCCTCCCTTCTTCCTCACTTCTTCCCTTTCCCCCTTCTCTACGCTTGCTACACCCCTCTTCGGCAGAGACTGCTCTTTGCGACTTTTTCAAAAGCCTGATCAAAGATGTTCGGTTTCATTTCGATGCCCCTTCCTCCCTCCCCTTTAGGGAAGGGAGGAATGGACGGAGAATTGGGGAAGACTAACGACACGGCATATCCGCGGTCCCGTATCAACCCCTCCTCCTTTAACTTCAGTGGAGGAACGGGTTCGTTGGGCATCGCACATTTCCCTTTCATCCAACCTTCCATCCTACCTCTCTGGGTTAGTGAGTTCTCGCGCTTGTTCGAGAGATCCTGTTGCAATAGTATATGGGTTTCATTGCAAAGAGAGTGCCCGTGACTGTGACTAAACGTGAAAGGTTCTTGAAGGAGAGAAGTGGCGCTAGACCCGGCTGCGACGCCGTGAGGATCGACGCAGGCCATCTACATTGGGTTGCGTTGGTGGTGTTTTCTCGATCTTGGCCTTCTTCGTCACCGGCTCCTCTTTGGCCGGCTTGCTACTCTGTGCCTTCTTCTTCGGCGTCTCTACTTGTTCATGCTCGTCCTTGACCTCTGCTTTTGATATTGATACCTTCTTACTCGCCCTAGCCGCTGCTGACGCCACTGGGTTCCACTTCCCCGGCCAATCCTGCCATCCGCCCTTCCTGCTCAACGCGAGCACCGCCTCATACGCCTCGCTCGACACTGGCTGAACGCTCAGTCTCCCCCTATTCAACAGCGCCATCGCCTGTATCGCACTAATATGCTCTTCTTTCAAATACCCCACCTCCTCTCTCTCCTTGCCACTCAACTTCTCTTCCTTGCCTGCGATCTTCTGCAACAACCCTAGCGGGACGAGCCTCTCGAGCTTCTCTACAAACTCTACATCCACTAACCACCATTTCGGTTTCTCCCTGTCGCTCTTTGGATCATAGTAGGGGTGGGTTCTATCAAACGCGCTTGGGTCCGGGTAGCTCTTCTCCGAGCAGATGCGCGCGATGCCGGCGATGCCGGGGATCTTTGTGTTGGAGTGGTAGAAGAGAACGTCGTCTCCTTGGCGCATCTTGTCTTTCATGAGCGTACGTGCTTCCGGGTTGCGCACGCCGTCCCAAGCAGTGGTGCGACTGCGAGCAAGGTGGTCGATGGAAAACGCAACATCGTGGCCGTTCTCCAAGCGGGTCTCGGGCTCGGCTTTCATGAGCCAGTGCGAAATGCGTGCTTCAGAGGCATGGTGCGAGGTGCCGTTGGCGGAAGAGGACGAGACGGCCGCGCGTTTGGACGGCATGGAGGTGAAGAGCCGAAACGCGGACGAGAGGCTGACCCGCACGCAGCGAAGAGGTGGGGGAGGAAGCAGCAACGCGGCCGAGAGGTGAGGCTGAGCGCCGAGGATGGAGGGAACGGTGAGGTGTGATTCAGCAAGTGACAGGGTGTGGTGTGGGGTGGTACAGGGATGGAGAGAGGAGAGGTGAGTGTTGGTCTAAGCGCGTTCGAAGATCGAAGAAACGCCCAACAAGCCAAAAAATCAGTCATGCCTCCACACGCCAAACAGAGATTAAAGCTTCCTCAGCTTCTCGAAGACATCCACATCAGTCCTCGCTGCTCGCTTCACTTCCATCATCCCACGTCTTCTCACCATCTTCACTCCGTCCTTATCATCTGCTCTCTCAAACGCACTCATACTTGCTCTATATTCATCAGTCAAGGCTTTGCTGACCATGTCGTATCGCCAAGCGTTCTCGGCGTTCTACGCACGCAACTTTGATCGGCGTCCATGGATCACACTCGCCATCACCAACGGCATCCTCGGTGTCTTTGCCGACGGCGCCGCCCAAACGCTCGAACGCATCAGTGCGGCGCAAACACGACAACAAACGCTCGCATCCTCCTCCGACTCGAAAACAGAAACGCTTTCCTCGATTGCGAGCGAAGCCAAATCCGGCGGCGGGTGGGACTGGAGTCGCTCCGGCCGCTTCCTAGCGTTCAACGTCGGCATGGCACCACTGCTGGCAGAGTGGAATCGGTTCTTGGAGTTCCGCTTCCCGCTCCGCTCCGCACCGGCGACGGCAGCGGCCGCGGGGGCGGGGGCGTTGGGGAAGGTGAGTCTCAGGGCGTTGGCGAGTAGAGTGGGCACGGATCAGTTGTTGTTCGCGCCCATCGGGCTGGCGCTGTTCACGGGGAGCATGGGCGCGATGGAGAGAGGAAGCTGGGATGGAGTAAAGGCGAAGTTCGGGGAGATGTATATTCCAGCATTGCTAGCAAACTGGCAGTTGTGGCCGCTAGTCCAGCTAGTTAACTTCAGGTACATGCCTCTCAAGTAAGTTCCACCCTCCCCACCTTTCCCCTTTTCCTCAAATGCTGAGAAGACTAACCATGACGTTCTGCTTGCTCGTGCGATACAGGTATCGAGTACCGTTCGTCTCGGCAGTAGGCATTCTATGGAACATCGGCCTCAGCCTGCTCTCTCAATCCACCCGTCCTAACGATACTGCAAAACTGACCGAAGCGCAGGCGATTCAGCTCAGCAGCCCATCGAACACAACACCCCCTTCAACCAAATCGTGAACGCACTTGCATACTTGTTCTAGCATTGTCAATCAGAAAAGCATCCATTACTTCGAATCGCCTCAGCCTGCGTGGCAAGATTTTGCTCTGAGCCAACCCTCGCTTCTTATACTTTTGGATCTAGTACGCCTTATGCTCGCCCTGCCCCGCCGTTGCCGCCGCCGGTGGCTCGTCGACCTCCATAGCATTGCTAATCAACCCGCCCTCGCTCCCCCTCCTGCCGTACTCCCCCGCATCTCCAAACCCTGCTGAACTACCACCTCTGCTCATCCTCCTCGACTCGATCCCCGCCGGCAGCTCGAAGCCCTGCACGCTCGGGGGCGCCCTCATACTCCCCAGCGTCTCGGTACTATCCACACTGCCCCTGGGCGAGGGCGACGCGACCGCATCTGGGATTTCCGATCCTGACGGCGAGAGCGGGGGCGAATTCGTACCTGTCGTAGCAGCAGTGCTGCCGGCGCGGCTGACGTTGTCGAACGCTGCACTCGACCCGCCCAGACGTGCGGAGAGGCCGGGAGCGAATGCGAGAGGGGTGCTCCCACGCGTCGGCAGCGTGAAGGTCGGGATGGTGGTGCCGCCAACGCCGGCTTCGCCGCCCATGAGTTCGCGCTCGCGCATCCTCTGGCGCTCGATATACGCCGCTCTCAGCGCCACCTCTTGGTCGTCAGCAGTGCCAGTGCTCGGCGGCCCGCCGCCCGTGCCCGTGGAAGAAACACTGCCGGCCTCGGAGGGTGCGACGCTCGCCACGTTGCGCCCCAGCATACTCGGGCCCGGCCCGAGCCGCACTGCTGCGTTGAACGCTTCCGAAGGTGCGTACCCTGCTGAGAGCGGGGGTGAAGATCCTCGTGCGGATCCGGCGTACGAGGAAGATCCAGCGGTGGCCGAGGCGTTACTGGCGGGGACTCCATACGCGCCAGTTGTGCTGCGGGACGGGGTGGTCTCGATGTACGGGCTTGCGGGTTCCGAGGCTTCGAGGATGCTCGCTTTCGGTGACGCTGGTGGCTGCACTGCGACGGAGAACACCGACGCCTCGCCGGGACTGTGCGGACGGAAGGCTGGTGTTCGCGGATCGAGTTCGGGCGGTACGCCAGGAACCGGTGCGCCGCCTTCGCCGAACGCGCCCACGCTCGTGTGACCGGTCTCGAGGCTCTGTGCACCCTCATCGGCGTCGGACGAAGTCTGCATGTCCGTACTCGTGGCGTGCGTGTGCGGGTCGATGGTGGGTCCGGGGAGCCGGATGCCGGGGGCGAGCTGGTCGGCGTTGGGGATGCGTTCCAGGTTGTCCGCAGTGAGCGCACGGCCACGGCGGTACTCGGCTACGGGGTCGTAGGGTTGACCAGCATCGTTGGTGGGGAGCGAGAACTGGACTGCCGAGGAGGACGGGGCTGTGTCGACGGGATAATCGCGCTTCTGGAGGTGAGAAGTCTTGTTGTACTTGCGAGCGGAAGAGTCATCGCGCATCGACTCGTCCGTAGCAATCACGCTGTCTTGAAGCGGTTCCGACATTTTTGCGATGCTGGGCTATTATGATGATGGTGGATACTGAGACGATCGGATGAACGGCGATGTCCGCCCTGAGACGTGAAAGGTGGAGGCCGTCGACCTGCCACGAAAGGGAGTTCAAGTGCGGCTCGAGCTGCCAAATTTCGTGCTTGAGAGAGCTGATGAGCTTTGGAGCGATGACAGGGCAAATCGTACGATTGCGTTTGTAATGCTGGGGATAGTCGCGTGTGTTGAGAGGACGAGATGGTTGTGATGGATAGCAACGACCGGCGATGATGAGTTGCGGGACCCAAGTTGCTGGATCGGCGCATTGTTGCGCACTGACGCACGACTTTTGCACTTAAAATCCGGAAAATGCAGCACTGTGCTGTGCTGTGTACTTTTTCTGGACTCGCATTCGACTCGGCGCAGCGATCCAACGTCACACTGCACGCTGCCGATTCGTTGCATCCTTGGAACACCACACAGCTTGGCTCGGCCCGTTTCATCTCCGCACATCTCAAGCATGAGTTGCACTTTCGACCCCGATGTCCCGGAATCTGTCTGTGCTTGCCCACCAGAGGTTGTCGTTAACTATTCTTATCCGCAAAGTGTCGATACGAGTCTTGTTGTCGGTACTCAGCCGAGCCGGCCGAATTAAGCTCGGCTCTGGATTTCTCCACATGCAAATCTGTCCGACTTCCGAACTCTGGCAACGGAATTTTTTGTTCAGGACAGCTGTAAACCGTGCATGATCCCTTCATGAAATCTTCCCGCAACCTGTACACCCAGCCGCACTCGGACCATACACCATGCCCATCGACACAAAACGCAAAGCCGAGGACGAAGAGCCTCGAGCTGACGGCTCGGACTACGACAGTGACGGATCTGAGGAACCCGACTTCATCAATGTCGACTTTGACTTCCGCGCTCCCGAAGAGATCGACTTTCTTGCCCTCAAGCGTCTCTTGCAGCAGCTGTTCTACACGCACAATACCAAGCTCGATCTTTCGTCATTAGCCGACCACATTGTAAAGACTTCGACGTCGCAAGGTATCGGTACAACGATCAAGGTCGTTGGTGACCAAGACCAGGATCCGTACTCTTTCGTCTCGGCCATCACGCTCTCCAGCGAAAAGGCAGAGGGCTCGGAAGCTGCCAATAGCCTCACCAAGTACCTTCTCCAAGTGTCCTCCAAACCTTCCAGCAAGGACGTGCACGATGTGATCAAGAGTGCCGCATCTAGAACCTCGACCAACGCACCCGTCATTGCAGTGCTCCACGAGCGTATGGTCAACATGCCGCCACAAGTCGCACCGCCTCTGTACAAGATGCTTCTCGAGGAAGTACGATCCTCGCTCGCGTCCACCTCCGCCACTGCTCCGTCGCATTACCTCTTCTTCTCGCGCGTGTTCTCCGCAGACGCGTTCTCGGACGACGAGGCGATGGACGAGGACGATGACGACGAGCCGAGCGGTCTCGCAGGCGCACGCAAGCGCAAAGCCAAGCTCGCCCGTAGGGAAGCCAAGAAGGCAGGAGCGAACAAGGACGCACCCAAGACTCGTGCGATTGCGGACGGCATGGCGTTGAGTGGCGCTTCCGCAGATGAGGAGTTGGGGTTGTTCCATCCGGAGGATATTGCCATTTCAAAGGTCGCGAGTCATGCGCTGACCTACAGGTTCCCGCCACCGCCTGATGCGTCCGACAGTTTTGAGGCGCCGCTGTTCGCGAGGATCGCATTGGTGCCCGCGGCAAAGATGGATGCGCTGCTGCAGCAGATTGACGCTGACTTGTCCGTTCCCATGCCTCAGTAGACTAGTTGCACTCAAAAACCTATCACGTATTTCAAAGCCATCCGCAGTGGAGTCTCAGCTTGTATCTAAAGCCTGCACAGCTTCGTTGACGCACGGCAGTCTGATTGACATCGGAAACAGGCTGGCGAGATTTCAAAAGAAAGCTCGATTGTCGTTAGGGCAACACGCCAATCAAGGTGTCGACATGGCAAAACCCATCTCTTCGCAGCAAGCGAACATGAACTCAAGCTCTTCCTTTTTCGAATTTGCTTTGTCGCTCCCGCATCTTGTCTCTTTGTGTTTTTGAGTGTGATTGTCGCGCGATCTAGAGTTGAGCTTTGCACGCAAGCCGCTCGTGCTGCTGGTTGTTGTGCTCGATGTGGTTTGTGTTGCCTCGTTTGTGGATCCGCGACTGAGAGTCAGAGAAGTTAGACTGATATTGAAGCGAGACCTCATGTTGCGAATGCTAAGCTTAGCGACGAGCCTCGAGCCTTAGAGGCAAGACTTGAATGGTACGAGAGGGTAGAGAAGGCTGAAATATGAGGCGGATCGAGAGCGCAGTCACTGACAAGAAGGTTATACAGAGAAGCACTGTTTGTTGCCCGTCAAGCAGGACCTAGGAGAGCGAACTACAGGCATGTCCAATATAGAGCGCGGGGTTGTCTCCGATCACGGTGTACCGGTGCAACAATGTTTCTTGGCCGTGTATTGTGGCGATGCATTGTCATGACAAGACACGAATGACCTCGACAGGCAAACCATTGCTAACGTATTAGATCAAGTCACCCAAACGAGCGACGTAGCGTTTCAAGGCCACCCACGAACCTATGCAAGCCAGCAAAGTATGAAGGCAGCTGTCCAACAGCGAATCTTCTTGATCGCAATCTGGAGGCATTTTCTAATTGATGCCCGATCCCACGCGACACGATCAACGCTGCTCAGCACAGCTGCTACGGGAACGTCCAACTGGGCTGCTTTATTGCGAGATGCGAACGCTGTGATGCAGGTGGCTCCCAGCTAGCTCCCAGCCAATAGGAACGCTCGGTGCACCGAAGACTCCAAAGCCGATGATCTCGTCTCACGACTAACTCCAAAGACGGGAATTGGGACAATCGAGACGGAAAAGACTGCCAAGAACAACAGGGTGCATGCTCGCTTGCAAGTCTCACAACCTTGGACTGCCAGCAAAGGCAATGGGAGGCGATCTTCCTTGCATGGACGCTAAGCTGTCATCCGAGCTGCATGACATGCAGTAGCTCGTTTTTGACAGCCAGATGTCTCAATCTTCAGCACAAAAGCAGTCTAGCAACTCGTGCAGCCAGAAGCACAGACTTCCAAAAGTGCAGCGACGCGCGCTTATCTGTGCATGAGTTACAGCATCAAGATGTTGAGGTTGCGCTCGGAGCCCAGTTGGCCGGTTTG
The DNA here is from genome assembly GCA_024271935.1 of Ustilago crameri. Taxonomy (NCBI): domain Eukaryota; kingdom Fungi; phylum Basidiomycota; class Ustilaginomycetes; order Ustilaginales; family Ustilaginaceae; genus Ustilago; species Ustilago crameri. Next base: position 331,442 of record JANBMJ010000011.1, read on the forward strand.
GTTGCGAAGTCCTAGAAGCACTTTCTGCACCAAAACTTGTCTGCAAGACTGCAGCTTAAGCCAAGAGTGTGTCCAGCGACGCCTTATCTCCACAATTGGTCTTTGCATGACGAGGCTTCTATGGCGTCTTCCATCCAAGGGGAATGGCCCGTCGGAGTGTTCATCTTGACGGCATAAGCGAGCTTCTCAACTCGGGCGCGCGGCTCCGTCGGTTGATCTTCTTCCGACAGCTCATGCATCTAATTGCCTTTAAAGTGGTACTGTTCTTGGAGGACATTGATATTCATTACGTCTGTTGTTGCTGCTGATGATCAGGCGCTTTGTCGTGGTACTGTAGCCGCTTGCATTAATGATGATCACCACCGCGGCGGGCTTGGCAGAAGCTCGCTTCTTGTCAAACTTTGCCAGCATAGCAACATCTTTGCAAGCACGGATAACACGATCCCGAGCAATCAACGCCTCAGCTGGAACGAAGTTCGCGTCCAGAGGCCAGCGCTCGCCCCTGAAGTCTACTCTTCGCGAGTTCGAGCCTAAGGAAGGGTCTGTGCGATTTGGCCCAACTCTGATGGTGTTCTCAGGCTGAAAGAGGGCAATTGAGAAAGTTAGAGACAAGAACAATCTCGAGCAAGCCTCTTAGACTCTCGACACTACAAGCTTATGGATGGAAGCGTCGCGTCGGATGAGCTTGATGCGATATGGTGTGACCGAGGTCAGCTGAACATTATGATTGGAAGTCAGTCAGAGCTTCGAGCTGAAAGTCCGGGTATCCAAGCCAAGCGAGAGTCGAGCTCCCCACGAGCCAACCAAACTTTCTCGATTGATAGCGCAAAAGCTTGCAACCCTAATCATGCGCGCTAATCGACCGGTCAGAACCCGTCCAGCTAACCACTGATGGCGCAACCCCCCTTGGCCGGCTATTCACTTTACAGTACTCTGTTTGTGTTGTTGCCGAAGCTTACCCTTCTCGAAAGCTGGTTTCTTTTTGCACAGACTGCAAGTAGAGGCGAGACACCAGTCCAAGTCGACTTCGAAAGCACAACTTCTCATGCCCCTGGGTGTTGGTCTCGCCTCGCTTCCCTCTGCTACCACTCATTCTTAGTCTCTGATGATTCGTTGACCCCACCAACCAATGTATGATGCTACGGAGAGCTGCTAAACTGACAGCCTTGGCGTCTGAATTCGCTTCCTTCACGACTTGCGCTTCTCCGCAATCGAGCTCCGCCGCTGATTCTTCCATCGAACGCTCGCTTGGTTCGGAACACCTCCTTCCATGCCAACTCCCTAATGCCTTGTGGCGGAGACCTATCAAACGGTATACAGGGCTGTTGAGCCCACTCATCGATGTGCTCAGCCCTCTGCGCCGAATCTGCTAGCTTAGCTCGAGCGTTACTGCTACGACCCGGAAGTTAAGTCCGTCTTTGCGTCTCCTTTGCGCATTCTGCTGCTCTCCTATCCGAGCATGCGCAACACTGTTAGCGCGACTGTCGGCGATCGACCATGTCTTCAGCACAGACTCTTGATCCGGATGTGATATAAACTCTGAGCTTCAACGTCTTGTCCTCGACCTTGTCCTCTCCCTATCCTTGTCGTACTCACTCCTCCTCCCCCCACCCTCCTCCCTTTCCCCTTCCCTCCCTTTCTCGGTCACCAGCAGTCACCCACTTGGCTTCAACACTCTCTACACTCGGCTACACTCTTTTCAAGAACTCATTACCTCCAGTCAAATACGGGACCCATCCTCTAGAGCCCCACTCCCCTCCTTGCTTCCAGCATGAAGTTCCTTTCGCTTGCTGCAGCCGCAGCTAGTGCTGGCCTTCTGTTGCTCATTGGAGCAGCCGAAGCTGCCAACACGCCTGCCGTCGCTGCCGGACCCAAGCCCCTCCAGGGTCCTGCTGTTCCTCCCAACGCTCCCCCTACGCTTCAGAACAGTCGCGGCAAGGTCGCCCAGCTTGAGAAGGTCAACTACGTCCCTCGCGGTTACATTGTCGAGCTCGAGTCATCCGGCACCGACTCTGCCAAGCGCGACAATGTCCATGCCGAGATCCACGACCACCTTGCCAAGCGCGGCAGCTCCTACCAGACTCGTTTCGAGTACAACGACCCCAAGACCTTCGTTGGAATGTCGGTCATCCTCGACAATGAAGACGACTACCACGCGCTCGTCTCGGCTCCAGGTGTCAAGAAGGTCTACCGCACCACTCTGTACACCATTCCTGCGTACGAGCCTACTACTGTCTCGGATGAGTTTGTCAAGGCTGCAACCGGTAAGGATGCTCCTGCTGCTGCCAACAGTGGTAGCAAGAGGCGCCGCGACCAGCCTACCAACGCTGACCAGGGCAACACCGACACTTTCTCGCCTCATGTCATGACTGGCGTTGACAAGGTTCATGCTAAAGGATTCCTTGGTCGTGGCCAGACCGTCGGTATCATCGACACCGGTGTCGATTACACTCACCCTGGTCTCGGCGGAAAGCCCGGTAACAAGCCTTGTTTCGGTGACGGCTGTCTCATCGTTGGCGGCTACGCTTTCGTTGACGACAACTTCAACGGCACCAACACTCCTGTTGCTAGCTCCAACCCCTTCGACTGCAACGGTCACGGCACGCACGTCGCCGGTACCGTCGCTGCTAACGACACCACGCTCGGCTTCACCGGTGTTGCTCCTCACGCCAAGATCCGCGCTTACCGTGTCTTCGGCTGCACTGGTAGCACTCCTGATGACATTATCATTGCTGCTCTCCAACGTGCTTACTTTGACGGTAACGACGTGCTCTCTCTTTCCCTCGGCGGTCCTGGTGGATGGAGCGAGGCTCCGTCGTCTGCGGTCGCTGGACGTATCGCTGCTCTCGGAACTCCGCTCTCCATTGCTCAGTCCAACTCTGGTGACTACGGAATGGCTTACGCCTCTTCGCCTGCCAGTGGTGACCGTGTCATGAGCGTCGGTTCCGTTCAGAACGTCGACCTCACTGGTATCTCTGCCAACATCGTCCCCAACACTCTCTCGCGCAAGCAGGTCACCCTCCTCAAGGGCTCGCCGTTCACTTTTGCCGACGGCCAGTCCAAGACGCTCGAGGTGTATCCGACCTCGAACAGTCTCACCGTCACCGACGATGCCTGCTCCCCTCTGCCTGACTCGACTCCCGATCTCTCGAACAAGGTCGTGCTTGTGGGCCGTGGTACCTGTTTGTTTGCTACCAAGTTCGCCAATGTCGCTGCAAAGGGTGCCAAGTACGTCATCATCTACAACTCTCTCGCTTCCGTCACTTACGTCGAGACCGACGTCGAGGGTCAGCAGGCTGCGTCAATGACTCGCGATGACGGTCTCTACCTCAAGCAGCAGATCAACAACGGAGTTCAGGTTTCGCTTGACTTCAGCAACACTGCCATCGCCACCATCCCTGACACGGCCACCGGTGGTCTGATGAGCTCCTTCTCCACGTATGGACCTACTTACGAGAACCGTCTCGACTCGCCCACCACCTCTGCTCCTGGTGGAAACATCCTCTCCACCTACCCGCTTGCCAAGGGTGCGTACGCTATTCTGTCTGGTACCTCGATGGCTACGCCTTTCATGTCTGGCTCCATCGCTGTCTTCCAGTCTGCTCGTGGCAAGATGTCTCCCGACGTGCTCAACAGCATCTTCTCCAACACTGCGACTCCGCTCAAGAACACGACTGGTGACGGTGCTTTCCTCGAAACCGTCGCCAAGCAGGGCACTGGTTTGGTCGACGTCAACAAGGCCATCTACCAGCAGATCACACTCAGCCCGTCGGTGATCGAGCTCAACGACACTGCGCACTTCGAAGGCACCCAGACCATCACCGTCAAGAACCTTGGCAACAGACCTCTCTCCTACACCCTCTCGCACGTCCCAGTCGGAACGGCACAGTCGCTCGAAGACGACTCGATCTTCTTCAACCTCGCCCCCGTCCCGCTCTCCGCCAACTACGCCACAGTCAGTTTCAGCAAGACCAACCTCAACGTTCCGCCTAAAGGCTCTGCCACATTCACAGCGACGTTCACGCCGCCGAACAATGTGAAGACGGACAAGCTGCCGTTCTATTCCGGCTACATCCACCTCGAGCCGCACTTGTCCGACTACAGCGCCGCCAACATCGCGTATGGTGGCTACAAGGCGGACACATCGAAGACGCAGATCCTCGATAACACTGCGCAGCTCTTCGGTGTGGGTCTGCCCGTGCTCGCGAGTGCGGATGGCAGCACGTTTATTGAACAGGATGGTACGGAGTATAGTCTGCAGAATGTGGCACAGTGGCCGCAGTTCGTGTACAGGTTGAACTACGGCACGCCGTACGTGCAGATCGATATTGTCAACTCGACCATCGACTTCCAGCCCACGTACAATGTCGATGGCAGCTTCAACACCGGTCCAGCAGCTGCGGCGAATCATAAGAGGTTCGTTCATCATAGGAGGCAGCAGGCGGCGAACGGGCAGAAGTCGACACAGCCCATGCCCACCCCTGGCTCGCCTAAGCCGAAGCCAGGCCCACCCGGACCACCTCCCAAGGGCAACGCTCCCAACCCTGGCCCCCCCGGTCCTCCTGGCCCTGGTGGCCCTGGCGGTCCTCCCTCCCCTAAGCCCAAGCCAACTGGAGGTGCAAAATTCTCCGACGTCCCCACGGTAGGCATGCTGGGGAACGGCTACTACAACGGCCGCAATTCAGCCACGGGTCAGCTCGCAGACTACTCGTACAACGTCCAGCTCGTCACCCCCGACCTCATCCTGCCCCAGAATGGAAGCACGACGCTTACCCCAGGTACTTACAAGGTGCTCTTGCGGGCGCAGAGGGTGCTCACAGAGGGAACGCAGGAGAGCGATTACGAGAGCTACTTGTCGCATTCTTTCACCGTTACCGCCTAGAAATTTTGTCCACGATATTTTCCTGCTTCTAGTGTTGTATAAGCTACAATGAATGTTCTGAACCGCCTCGTTCTTCAGAGTTGATTGTGCGAGTGTGCTGATATTGCCGAGTGGCTCTCAAGAGATGTCAGCGAAAGAGTTTAGACGAAGCACACAAGAGGATGAGGTGCTGCAAGGATCGACCGTTTCAATTGACGTGCGCAGTAAAGAACAGGAATTGGAGGAACATACATTTTCATTCGAGACGCGAGCATTTGCTCACCCTCTCTACACCATCTCAACCTAATTGGCGCTGGGCTTAGGGAGCCACTTGACGGTCTGCGGGCAGGTGCTCTTGGTGGTTGACTCGACTGGCTCGAAGAAACCAAAGTTGATTTGGCCCTTTACTAGCCAGAAGAACCAGAACTCGTTCATCTCACCGTTCTTGTTGCATCCCACGAAAGGTGTGGCACCATGGCCGTTCTTGAGCGCCTGCTGGATCTTGGTCAAATCGTACGTCTGGGTGGCCGAGGGAGTAATCCCTGCAGCCTTGAGAAATTCGACGGTGGGACGTTCTTGGAACTTGTGAGCGATTTGGCGGAAGTAGTTGAGCACTGCAAAGTCGGCCTGCGAGATCCACGGCAGCTTCGGCTGGCACTGATTTCGCATCGTCGTATAACACGTTCCATGCTTATTATACTCGTGCTCCATAAAACCCGCCGCGTCGCCGTTGAGGTCCTTGTAGTACGTCTGGAAGTACTTGTACAGCGCTGGATCGTACTTTTGAATCACTTGCACAATTTCCTCCCCCGAATACTCGGGAATGCCGGAGATGCTCGAGCAGAAATGCGGGTATGTGCCGTCGCAGAAGTCGGGCCAGAGGCCGTGGATGGTCGTCGAGTCCGCAGGACCATCGTTGGCCGGGTCGGCTGCGTTGGTCGTCCAGAATTGAGTGGACAGGATCAGGCCAGATTGCTTGTTGGCGTACGTGCCGTTGTTGGTCAGCGCGCCGTTGAAGCAGCAGTTGGCAGGGGAGGTGGAGGGGATGTCGTACGTTGCGTGGCATGAGAGCTGGAGAGACGCTTGCGCACAGCTGAGGCCCTGCTCGAGCTGGCCAAGCAGCGGCTCAGCAACGGCAGAAGCGGCGGCGGCGAGAATGGCAAGTGCGGAAGCGGCGTACTTCATTTTGAGTTCCGGACGACGAGGCAAGGTGAGGTGAGGTGGGGAGGAGTTAGCTCAATGTTGCAAGATTAGCTTCCTTTTTATCTTCCGAGATGGACAGAGCCCACAACGACCTTCTCAGGGTCTCGTCAGACAGACGAAAGGGTTGCAGCCAACAGAGTGCTGTCTGCCTATGCAGACCGTGACCCTTGTTCAGTGATACGACAAAGTTCGAGCAAGAGCGAGGTGGACCTCGCTTATTGCATGGAGCATTGTCTCGTTGCTACTACGCGAGATGCAGCTGCAATAGACCAAAAGATACGCTCCTCCCACTGTGGCGGCTCACAGTACCGGTACCTAGGAGCAGCTTTGAGAAGAAAGGATCTGCATAAATCTGTTCTTTTCTGCAATCGGAACAAAGGCTGCCGAACTGGACAGGCCAATTTGTCTTGGCCTCGCTTAGACCGTCGGTTTCGAAATTTCTCACACACAGACACAACTGATTGCGGCTGCGCGGCGGCCGGAGAAGACCGCGAGCCGAGTTTGCCTGCTGAACCCGCCATGAACGTGGACGTCGACTTGCAGCAAGTAGGTCAACGTTCTTGACATCAAACGCTTTTCCGAGCACCCGTGGCCCTTATCACATCTGCCTTCAGCAACATGGATATGCATGTATGAGCGCAACGTGGGCTAGTACAGAGCGGGTCTGGCGAATCACTCAACCCCACTGGTGCTGTACTACACACCTCGCGTCGCCCCCGCAGGCACACGTTTAGCCGTGTTCCGAGGTCACAAGTCTAGGAACGCTTCCAATCCCGCATATGTATCTGCAGCCTCGTCAACACGATCACGCACGAGATGTTGGGAACAGATGTGATGACCTTGCTGATATTGAAATGGTATTGTGTACAGTACTTACTCCCTTACATCAAAAGCTTTCGAGCACCTTGGCCGCCCAAGCATTCGCTTCGATCTTCGGCCTGAACTCATCCACCACCTTCCTCAATTCCTGCAACTCGGCGTCCGGATCTGCCGTTTTCGCACGCTTGTTTCCCTGCTCTCCATCTCCCGCGGTCCGCGCAGCCCACGTCTTGAGGAACTCGTCGACCAACGCTGCGCCCTCCTTCGTCACGTCCTCCGGCAGACTGTCCAACACACCCTTGCTGTTCTCGTCCTCATCATAGTCTTCCAGCTCTTCCGCCTTCCTCTTGGCGAGCGCGATGACGCTCGGCGGGAAATTGGCCAGCTCCGCTACATTGATACCCAAGCTCTGATCGCTGATTCCCGGCTCGACTTTGTACAGCAGCGTAATGTCGCGATCCTGCCTCGAGCCGCCCTCGCGCTGCTGGACGTGAGCCACGACGTGGAGGTTCCGAACGTGTGCCTGCTGACTCGCGAGGTTGGTCAGCTCGTGGAAGTGCGTAGCGAACAGACACTTGCAGCGCACCTTGGTGGCGATCCACTCGGAGATGGCCCAGGCAAGGCCAAACCCATCGTAAGTCGAGGTACCGCGGCCGAGCTCGTCGATGATGATAAGCGAGTCTGATGTGGCGGTCTTGAGGATCGTAGCGGTTTCCAGCATCTCGGCCATGAACGTCGAGACTCCTTTGAGCTGGCTGTCGCCTGCGCCGACACGCGCGAGAATGCAGTCGAAAACGGGAAGCTTTGCCTCTGCATCAGCGGGGACGAAGCAGCCGATTTGAGCCATGAGCGCAATGATGCCGACCTGACGGATGTAAGTGGACTTGCCGCCCATGTTGGGACCCGTGATGACCAGGAACTCCGAGCTGCCCTGCACCATCTCGGTGTCGTTAGGGATGAAGTTGATATCGTCCATCACTTCGAGGCATGGGTGTCTTGCATTGCGCAGGTCCAGGTCTGAGTTGGTGCCTTTCTCGCTAATGATGGGTTTCGTGTAAGGGATTGGTGCGCTCTCTGAGACATGAGCAAAGCTGACGATGACATCGAGATGGGCCAGAACCACATTGAGCTTCTCTAGAGGTGGGCAGTAGGACGAAGCGATCTGAATGACCTCCTTGACCAAGCCGCTCTGCGATCGACTGTACTTCTCCGAGAGGTCCTTGAAGTCGTTGCCGAGATCACGCAGCGCCTCGTTGGTGAAGTACAAGCCACCTTTGACCGTGGCGATGTCCGAATAACCCTTCTTATTGCGCACCAAGCTTGCATCTGTGCGCGTGACACGCAAGCAGTAGCCGTACACATGGTGGTTCTCCAAACGCAGCTTCTTCTCGGTATCCATGCGAAGCTCCTTGCCTGCCAGACGGTGCTGCTCATCGAGTTTGTCGCGCGTCTCGTCCAGAGCCTCCTTGATCTGGCGCAGGTTGTCGTCAAAGTCGGGCTTGATGACAAAGTTGTGATGTGCCAGCTCGTTCAGGTCGATGGTTGCCTCTACGAGCTCAGTGAACTTGGTGAGTGCAGCATCGTGAGTCTTGAGCGGCTCGATGAAAGTGCTGTCGAGTAGCAGTCGATGGGTCTCGGAGGGTGCGTCCATGTCAGAGAGGGTCTGGATGAGGCTTGGGAGACGGAGAACAGCTTGGTACACGCGGACGACGTCCTCAAGTGTGGCGACACTCTTTTGGAAACGCTTGCTGATGCGGTGCATGTCGGGCATTAGCTTCAAAAACTCGGTCTGGATGAGCTGGCGAGAAGTGTTGTCGTCGACGAACATCTCGACGAGATCTTGTCGCTCCTTGATGGCGTGGACGTTGACCAAGGGCTGCTTGAGCCACTGTCCCAGTAGGCGTTGACCCTGGGCGGTACGGCAGCGATTCAAGAGGCCGTACACACTGGTGTTTTTGCTTGAACCAGTCTGAGCTGGCTCGGGGAAGAGATTGAGGGCGCGCAATGCCGAGTTGTCGAGGCGGAGGTATTGCGAAAGGTCGTGGGTACGGATGGTGTATTGGCCAAAGTTGAGCTCATCGGTGAGCAGACCTAGATAGGAGACGAGTGCCGAAGCGGCACCCATGGCCACCTTGAGGTCAAGCTCGGGGATGGTGATGCCTGCGGATTCATCCTTGAGCAGTCGGCGCATGTCCTGCTCAATGTTGTTAGCCGAGAAGTCTGCTCTTCGATTGTCGAACATGACGACACCGGATCGCTCGATAACGTCCTTGAGCTTTCTGAGATCGACGTCGGCGCCCTTGTCATCCTTGGGTAGAATGCATTCCTTGACCCCGAGCTGGATGATGAGCGACTCGGTGTTGCTGAAGAGGTCATTTTCGGCATACTCGGCGACGGAGAGCTCGCGATTGGTGGCATCAGCGAAAGCAGCACCGACTGTCTTTACTCCATCCTTGGTTGTCATCTTGAGCGCCATGACGATGGGCGAGCTGACGATATCGGCATTGACGAAGATCATGTCCTCCATCTGCTGCAGATTACCGGGAGAAGCCTGTTTGATTATGGACCAAGAGTTGTTTCGCTTTCCACCTGTGTTGCCCCAGATCTCGACACGCATCTGGCGAGAGGTAAGCGCTTCCCGGAGAAAGTTCTTTGCTGCTGCTATGCTGAGCGTAACGGAAGGCAGACCGCCTTTGTCCTTTCCTGCGCTTCCAAGGTACTTGAGCGCGGAGTGCGTCTTGAAGACGAGGTTGGCGATGAGGATGGCATCGTCGCCATGGGCTGAGTAGAAGTCAGAACGGTCAAAGAGACGGAGTGTGCCTGGAGAGGTCGGTGGCATGGACCGGAAGAAGGAGCAGAAGGAGCTTTCTGCGGCATTGTCGAGAGCGAGATCAGGTTTCTCGGACATCGAAGGCGCATCATACATAAGACCCGACATGTTGAATAATCAGCAACGAAGGCGGTGACGTGGTGTCTTTCGGTCAAGATGAGAAGAAGAAGACGAGATGAGGTTGGAGGCATGCAAAAGCTGCAAGCAATCCGAACCCCGCTCGCTGCCAAAGTGGCACTCAGACCCTTTCTTTTTACGCGTCGCGTCAACTGCAGAAGCACAGACGTCAAGTGGAGGCTCAGCCATTTTTCGCATTTTTCGCGGATTCAGCTCCATTAGATTGGACAAGCTAACATTTTCAGCCCCCTTTTTTTTTATCATCGTTCTCCTTGCCGGGTCCTAACTACATCCGGCCTTTGACAGCGACAGACTTGCTTGTATTGCGTTTTGGGAGCGACTTGGTGCATGATTGCACGAGAGGATCCGTCCTTCAGGGATGCTGCGTCAAGCGCTGAATGACACTCTGCTTCTTGCGCTGGTTCTCCGTTGGCCCGTCCTGTGTTGGAGGTGGCTTGTCGGTTCTCGTTCCGATGCGAATGTCAGTAGCGATCCTTTGCGCTCCCAGACGATGAACGGCCTCGTGACACAGCTCAATTGCTTTCGAGACGACAGGGAAGAGTCCTTCGAGGTTGGTGCCGTAGCCGCTGTTCAAGCAAAAGTCCTGTCAGCTTTGCCATCCAGCGCACTAGGCAAAGTCGAAGGTTGATGTTACTTACTGCACTTCGTATCGGATTCCCTGGTCCTTCATGCTTTCGAGCACTCGCTGACATTCTGTAATGTATTCACCCACAGATGTGGTCGGTGTGCCCATGGGGATGACTGTATTCAACAAAGCGCCAACAATAGCAGCGTCAGTTCAGGTCTTGCTTGTTTAATATTGCGTTTACCCGACGCTCCTACTCACGGCAAAAATCGGCGACGGCATAGAGAGGTGATGGAACAGCAGACATCTTGTTCGACGAGAGTGAGAGTTATGGTTGAGCACCAAGAAGAAGGAGGCGCAATGGACCCTGCAAGGTCTCAACTCGGGCCAATCAATTGTTGCGATAAATCTCGCCTTCTGACAGATGAGCGGTGCGTGCATTGCCAAAAAGTGTTGGTGCGGAGGAAAGCTCGCGCCTTTGGCTAACCGTTCTGCAACTACCTTGACCCCCTTCTTCTTGCATCTCAACACATGCCACTCCGAGCTCAGCTCAGCTCATCTACTGATCGAGTGACCGGGCAGGTATAATGGTTCCGCCGCTAGTGCCATCGAGCGGAGAGCCAGTCGACGACAACGCAAAAGCCTCCACATCTGCCCCGCGCACGCCTAAACCTTCTTGTCCAACAGCGCTCCTCAGCAAAGCCTGGACTTCCGCACCAGCCACTGCCTCGGCCACATCCTCTCGCATCACTGTCGGCTCCACCATCAGCACTGCAGCCGACAGAGCCACCTCACGCTCGCACCCTGCCTCCAACTCCAGCTCATCTTCAACCAGAGCCTCGACTCCAATCCCGGAGCTCTCTATACGCCCATCGACACCACAGGTCACGAGCGCCGACAGGCTCTTCGGTACATCGCAACTTTCGCCACACGATCAAGCACCTCCAATAACAATCACTTCTGGACATGGCTCTGACAAAAGCGGGTCGGACCATAGCAGCGATGGCGCATTCAATGACGCTGCTCAAGACGATGCCGAAGCCGATGCGGTAGGTTTTACTACGAGCTCCAGCATCCACGCGCTCGACCTGCTTCATAAGGTCAACGACAAGGCGGCTGCTGACAGAGCCACGCAGAGTCAAAGCCTACGGTCGAGACTGTCTCAGCTCTCGGTCAGCCGGGGCTCGACCAAGCAGAGGAGCAGAAGCAATAGCAAAGATGACCGGCAGATACCGACTCAGTTTCGTGAGGCATCGCACGCTGAGTCGAGTACGAATGCAGTGGACGGATCAGCAAGCGACGGCGCTCAAGAGCCACAACTATCAAGTCATGAGATCCAAGAGCAACGATACGACGCTGCATCGAGCACCACCTCTCCAAAAGAAGCTGAGCAGTTCGCAGATCGCAAATACTACATCCTCTCTTCGGCCGGTAAACCGATCTACATCTCGCACGCCTCGCCCTCGCGGCGCAAAAGACGGCGTGATCGACGGCGGCGACAAGACTCAAGCAGCCCAACTGCAGAGCCAGATCACACAGCCACCGACGAGAGCGACGAGGAAGACGAATCCTCCACCACCCAAGTCGGCGTCATGCAAGCGCTCATTTCGATCTTTGCCGACGAAGATTCCGATAAGCTCCGCTACATCCGCCAAGGCGATCTGCTCATCACGTTCCTCCTCCGTGCACCGCTCTACCTGGTATGTATAAGCACGTGGAATGAAGAGCCTTCGACGTTGCGACAGCATTTGGAGTATCTCTACCTCCAAGTGATCAGTCTAGTCTCGGCAAGTCAGCTGAGCAGGCTGTTCGGTCGGATGCCCAACTTTGATCTCCGGCGGCTGCTGGAGGGGACCGAGGGGATCTTTGACTATCTTGTCAACCAGTTGAATGCCAATGAAGCCGAGCTCGACGAAGCAGAAGACAATGCAGAGACGATGGAGCCGAGGACGGATTGGGCCTCGTGCCATCAATGGTGGCTGCAAGCGCTCCAGCCCGTCCGCATCACCGTTCCGAACCTCAGGGATCAGCTTACAGCGGCGCTGCAACCGCCAGCCGAATCGAGCTCGACATCGAGCGCGACGCAGCCGCAACGGCCCAAGGATCTGTTGTACGTCCTGCTGATTGCCAATGGCCGCATCGTGTCGCTGCTTCGACCGAGGAAGCACGCGGTGCATCCTATCGACCTGCTTTTGCTTACGAATACCGTGATGGGGAGCCGCTCGATCAAGCGATCCGGCGGCTCCGAGGAAGCTGAGATCTGGATGCCGTTCAGCATACCCAAGTTCGCGCCGCAGGGGTTCGTCCATGTGTACGTAAAGTTCCTCGATCCACAGAGCTGGATGTCCACCCCTCTAGAAAGTGGGATGACGCGCTCAGAACTCGCCGTGATCGTGGTGACCGCGGATAAGGATGCGTTCCCGACAGTGAGCAATTGGATCTCGTCGCTGATCGCTAAGCCGCCCGCCGCCGGGTCGAGTGCATCTACCGCTGCGGGCAAGGCGAACAAGTCAAAGTCGGCTAAGCCAGCCGCGGAGGGGGAGGCGTGGATGACGGCGTTCCAAACACACGTCCTCTCTCTGTGCCGCCATCTGTGTGATCCAACCAATGCGGAAGACGGCGCACCTCGCGTTTCGGCCTACACATGCGCCGAACTCTCACTCCCCGGCCTGCGCCACTTTGTCTACCGCAGCAACAGCACGATCCAACTCACCAGCCCTTCACTCCCCTCCCCTTACTCGACCCACCCCGCTGACCGAAAACGCTTGTTCACACTCTATTCCCTCCTCCACCACCACATCCACCACCCTATCCCTCCCTCGCCCTCTCCCTCTTCCTCCTCTGCCGCCACGGAGAGCTCTGCGCCGCAGCTCGCCTCAGCGCTCGGCTTCGGCTCGTGGGCCACCCCCACTCGCCCTTTGCTCAATGCGGACCGTCGATTGAAGATGCAACTGGTCAAGACGCCGCACGAACAGGTGCTCGCATGGATTACGAGTCCGTTCGAACTCTACCTCTGCGTCAACCCGCAAGTGTCCAAAGCAGGGATAGTGGCGATCGCAAACGGACTCACAAAGTGGATCAAAGCCAATGAACGCGAACTCTTCCTCGTCAACGCTGGTAGTTTTTAAAGTTTCCATTAGGGTATCGCAATGTAACTTGATGTAAATTAACGGGCTTGTGACGGTGGAGCGGCCATCAGACTGCCGTTGCTATTGCTAGTGACCACGACTGACGGCTCCTCTTCGGCAATGAGCGGTTGCATTTCCCCCGTCCTACCGCCACGCCATCTCGGCTTGAACCGGCTCCACCATTTCCTGCCCTCTCGTTTCGCCGCTTCCAACCTCCTCGCCAGCTCGCCCTGATCGGGCGCAATGCCGAACCCTGAATCCCCCGGCCCCACATCCTCCGTACTATTATGTGTTTCATCCTGACTTCTGCCCCTCCTCGGAGCGTCGGCCTCGCTCATCCTCCTAGCCGCATGACGCGAAGGTCTCTGCCAGTTCGAGTTAACCCGCGAGAGCGAGGGCGAGCGCGGCTGCAGATGGAACCCTGGCGACGAAGGCGAGATCCCAATCGAAAGGCCGTGCTCGATAATCGTATTGTACAGCGACGGCCGTCTTTCCCCCTCCCCTAACCCATTATGCGCAGGACCAGCGTTGGATTCGAGATCCACAGGCGACTGCAGAGAGTCGAAATTGGGCGAGAATAATCCCAATCCACTGCCACTTGCGCCGTCGCGGAGGGGAAACTCGAGCGTGATCGTCGGCCGGCGTTGGTGGTGCGAGCTACGTCGTCGCGGTGGATGTAGCGGCGAGGATGCTGATGCTGGTTGCTGCTCGCGATGCAGTGTGAGTGGTGCTTCTTCAGGGCTGGTGAGGGGCGCGACGTTGTGGTCGACAAACGTTGATGAATGCGGCGACACACCGACCGGTGGCAAGTGTGGCCCTGCGACCCCCGCGCCGTTCGCTAGCATCACGCCTTCGACGTCGGCCTCGGACGACCTGCGCGAGTGACTGGACTGCGGCGACGCCAGCAACGCCTGACTCTCGGCCTCGCTGCAAAACAACCCGTCCTCCTCACACGCATCCTCATTACCATGCAGACTCAACGTCCACACTCCGCCCAACAGCACCGCTGTGCCGACCGCCACCAGCACGAGGTCGTACCAAGCCAGTGCGCCGATCTGGTCAAAGTACACGAGTCCCAGCGCGATACTCGATGTATTGTAGAAGCAGAACGCCAGCGGACAGACCAGTGTCGGGTCGGCGAGCTTGAGCGCCTTGTTGAGATACCACAGCTGCAGCAGTGCGGCAGCGAGGAGAATGCCGATCAACAGCCAACTCTGCCAGCGACCAAACTGGTTGTGCCCTGAAAACGTCAGCATGAGCAACTCCACCCCAGATTTGGCCAGCAGCAGACAAGCACCCGAAAGAGTCCCACTGGCTCCACCGTATGCGACGGCCAGCCCGAGCTTGGTCTGTTTGACGGTCTCGGCGTCGATCCTCTGTTCGGCCTCTCTGAGGTCGAGGCGCGGAACGTCGAGGCTTTTCTTGGGTTTGCGCGACTGCAGCTCTGTGCGGCCGAGCGAGCCGTAGTTGTGCTTTATCGAATCTGAAGTTTTGGAGCGAACAGGAGCAGACATTGGAGCCGACGTCACGTCGTTGATATTCGTATTGATCCGGGGTATGGGAGTGGCGACGATGCTGCGACCGTAGACGACGTTTTGCTGAGGACTGAGGCCGAGTGCCGACAGACGATTCGCCTCGTCACGATTGGCCAGAACGGGCGTTGCGATTCCAGAGCTGCTTTCAGATACTTCGGCGACGGGGGCCAGGCTGGGCGCGGACCATCTTCTGCGTAAACTGCCGCGCAAGCCTTTACCGGTGCGATGCTTTGGTTTCGGAGGCCGCATGGGGAGCGAGTTGTGATAGACACGCGTATGCAGCTGCCACTCGGCAAGATGCGAAACCGTGAGTACACCGACGAAGAGGAACGTAAAGATCGTAGCGAATGCAACAAACGTGGGACGGGCGTAGAGATCAAGCAGCTCGTCGAGACTGTGAGGCGGCGACGGAACTACGCCAAAGTAGCCGATCAAGACGGCCCCGGTTGCGATGAGCGCGGTGCCCATGACCATGTATTTGGAGAGGAGGTCGTTGAGCAGGAATCGTGCCAGCACGGCGTTGTAGAGAAGACTGACGGCTCCGAGAGGCGCGAGCATGACGATTGGCAAAGCACCGATCTGGAACACTGTGCCGCCGACGTTGGCGACGAGGAAGATGGCGAAGCCTACCAGCCACAGAGGACGCTTCCATTCTGTCTTTCGTCGAGCTTGAGGTAGCGACTCGTCGAGCAGATGTGACTTGCGCTGGATTGTAAGACCCAGACTCTGAATGAAACTAGCAACGAGGCCGAGCAAGATAGCATGAGCGACGCTGAAAAGCGCGCCGACCGGTCCATCGTCGTTGGAAGCGATGATCGACATGGTCGACTCGAGAACGCAGCCTTTCGCGGTAGGTTCGGTACTGTGGCTAGATGATTTGGGCCACAGGCAGCGGTGGCCTGAGCTGATTAGACGTAGCCGGTGGGAAGCATCTGAAGGGTCGGCTGAGCAAAGGCTTGACGGGATCGGAGGGGAAAGGTGATGGTGGTGGTCGTGGATTGAGCGCCAACAAGTGGAGACTGAATTGGCAGATACGTTAGTGGAGTGTCGGTTTATGCAGCCAAAAAGTGAGAAGCGGCAAGTCTGTAAGTGCTCAAAGCGCGAGGGCGCGGCGGAATGTGTGTGTTCTGTGTTGCTCTTTTGCTCTCTCAGCACAAAACGCGTGCAGCTGACATGTAGCATTTGGCCCCTGCGGCCATTTTCCTCAAAATGTTAGCACGTTTGTATCTAGGCGCTTGCGGCCGCAAAATTGCTGTCGTTCACAACAAGGCTCGCTCGCATGACACCGACTGCCATCAATCAGGAAGCACGGCCAGTATAATCCGTCAAGGGTATGTCATTATGGCTGTCTAGACAATGTGTCCGTCAAATCTTTGGTGGGATCCGTTCCATGGCGACTTCGATTCCAGCCGTTTTACATGATAACGCACTCGTCCTCGTTGCCAGTCGTCTGCTTGGCGAGGTCACGGGTGAACCCAGCCCCACCCTGACCACTGCCCCTCAGGTTGACTACAAGCACACCAGCGTTGCGAGGGTCAAGGTGTGCCTCGAGGCGGTAATCCTGCATCATCTTCTCCACCGCTGGCGCAATGTGCTGACGGTGATCCTTACTGTGGAGACCCTTACCAACAATCACTCTGAGCTCAGACCATCCCTGTGCCTGGCCCTGCTTGACCGCCTGCTCAGTACGCTCGAGGGCCTCCGAGGTGTAGAGACCGTGCAAGTCGACGGTGCCTTGGGGCGAGTCTTTGTTGTTGGCCATAAAGATCCAGTCGGCAGCCTGCTTGTTGAGTCTCTCCATGTTCATCTTGTGCGTGTGTCCCTCGTTACTCAGCTGCTTAGCTCGACCGCCATCACCCTGAGCGTAGGCCTTGTGCGACTGGTCGAAGCACTGCGCCATCTTGTCGCCTTCAGAGCGGGCTTGGTTTCGGAGGTTCATGTAGTTGGCATCGTGTTGGTTCACCTGGTTGTCTTGCGAGAACTTGTAGTGAGGGCCTTGCGTGGGTGCACCGTGTTGAGGTTGAGGTGCACTGTATGCGCCTTGTGGTGGTGGGTGGTCGTATCCTCCGTGCGAGGCAGCTCCTGCATAGCCGCCGCCATATCCGCCTTGCGGTTGGTGTGGCGCTTGCTGCTGACCATACGAGGCAGCCTGTCCATAGGAAGCTCCTCCTTGTTGCTGTCCTCCACCCTGACTCTTCTTCCAAAAGACAAAGACCTTCTTGAGGAGCGCCTTGATCTCGCGCTTGTGCTGCTTGGCGAAACGGATGAGTTTGTCCATCTTGGCTGATTTGGTCCGTGCGATCCGTCTAAAGGGGTTTCTACCGTGTGTCTATGGGTGACCGCAAGGGTTTAGTAGAAGCCTTCGTCCGTCGAGTTCGTTGAAGCGTGGTGTCCTGGGCGGTGAGGCGACGACTTGGAAGTCGGGAAGGAACGGATGAGCCCGAGTCACGACGAGCGGATGGATGCGAAGGCGAAGAAAGTACGGGTATCGGCCACTGACAAGGACCATGCACCCGGGCTTTGGGCGAGACCTTCCGTTGCAACGTTCTCAGCTGCACCGCCGCTTGACAGAATTTAGACTGCAGAGAAGGAGACTGCAGCAGTCAAACTGCAGTCTGTACCCGTGAATTGAGTCTCAGCTTGTACAGCGGTCTGGAACTGGGCGAATATACTTTCCATGCCAATCTCGATTCTCTTTGACTACGGCCCCCGATTCTGTTATGAGTGGAGGAGATTTTGGGTGTCGTGCGAAAGCCTTTTCAATTTTGTCACCGATGCGCTGCCACCACCTCTGCATCGACAACTCTTCTTCCTATCCTCCCTGGTAGCGTCCTGACACCAAGCAGACTCTCCGATCATTCTCCAAAATGGCCGACACCGAAGCCTCCGAAGCCGGCCCCTCTGTCCCTACCGGCCCTCAACCGCGCCAAGTCGTCTACTGTGCCATCTGCACCTTCCCACCCGAATACTGCGAGTTCGGCCCGTCCCCCTCGAAATGCCGCACCTGGCTGCACGACCACCAGCCCGAACTCTACTCCAAACTCTGGTCCGAAGAAGCCATCTCCTCTAACCTCGCCAATCTCACCACCAAGCAAGCAGAAGACCTTGAGCGCGAAGCCGCTAAGAAGGAGCGCAAGACTGTCGCAAAGGAGGAGCGCGAACGTGCGCAGATGGCCGCGTCCAAGATCGTGCTCAAAAAGGAAGCCAGGACGAAACGCAAAGTGACAACGAGCATTGTCGGGTTGCATCTCTTCTCCCCGCCGCTGCCAGCGTTGAAGGTCGTGGCAAAGGCGTTGTCGTCGAGGTTCGCAACCGGCGCATCGGTGAGCAAGAGCGTCCAGAACCCGGGGGTCGATGAGATTGTCGTGCAGGGAGACGTCGCAGACGATGTAAGGGATCTGATTCTTTCTCGAACCAAGCCGTTCCATGAGCTGCCGTCGGATGCAGACGGCGGTCCGACAGAGAAGAATATTGTCATCGAGGAGGACAAGAAGGTCGCCAAGAAAGCCGCCGCTGCCGGAGCTGGTGGAGCCGCTGCCAACGACGAATAATTTACCCCGTTCCTTCCAGTAGCATATGCAATTCACACCCATTCTTCACCATCTCACATTCAAACTGACGCACACGTATGCTCAAATAAGGGCTGGATGTAGGCATGGCAAAGGTATATTGAGAATGCAGAATGCTAGACATGCTAAAGACTACATTTAGAGATACACGGCATTGAGGTCAGTCAAAGCCTCAAACGGCTCTTCGAGTGTCTTGACCTGCAGATCGTAGCACCTCCCCGTGCGGTCCGCACCATTGAGTACTGAGATGAGCGTCCACCACGCCTGCCACGCCACCGCGGGCACAATGATGTCGCCCTCCCGGATCCAACTCAGCCACCTCTTCCACGTGTCAGGATTCCAAGCACCTCCTTCGTCCGGAACCGGGCAAAGCCGCGAGCGGTCCTCCGCCCCCTCAGCAGGACGGTACGATTTGGAGGCAGGCACAACCGCCTCGCCGGGCGGAGGGAAGCGGTCGGCGACGAGCGGCGATTTGAAAACGCACATCTCGAGGTAGTCGAGCTCCCACGCCGACCGGTGAACCCACTCGCCTGTGCTAAGCTGGCTCAAGTAATGCAGCGCACTATCGCTGCTGATGGTCAGCGCGGTGGCAAAGTGTTCGACCGAGAGCTTCTTGCGTGACCACGAGTAGTCGATCGTCTCTTCGTCCTCCGGTCCGAACGGTAGTCCTTCAGGAATACCCTGCCGACGACGGAAGCCATGTGCGCGATTCGTAGCATCTGCCAAGACGCAGGGAGAGATGCTGAGAGATGTTCCCAGCACCTTGGAAAGCGTGGTTACGTCGACCTTGCTGCGTGGCGCTTTGAGCACCTCTGTGTGCAAGTTCGGTGGCGATCCCACAGTCAGAGGCACCTGCATGTCCGGGCTCCCTGGCTCCATGTGAGCTGGAGCTGACAAAACGATGCTGGAATCACCAGCTTCTGCTTCAGTCGTGCCAGAGGATGGTTCGACTGGCTGATCAAGACCGATCTCGCGAGCCAGGCCGCTGCGTACTCTTGTTCTTTCGTACTCGTCGATCCAGCCTTTAATGCTCTTGAACAGTGCCTGCCAATGCTTCCACGTCCTTGCATGCTTCACTTTACTGCCAAAGAGCAGAGATGAATGATCCCATGCAGAGCCCGCACCACCTGCTGCTGCACCGGATGGCATGTCGGAAGGCTGCGGCACTGTCATGGAGCGCTGCGGTGCTTTCTCATTGAGTCGTCCCATGAGCGAAGAGTTGGCGGTCGTGTCAGGAATCACATGAGGAGCCGAATCGAGATTGAGCTTCTGGCTCAGACTCTCGGCTGCCTCTGCAAATTCACTGTCAGCCTTAGGCGGAGACGCACCGGCGCTAGCGACGCCCGTCCTCCAAGCGAGGACGCTCTGCTCCTGCAGTTTGCTGGCTTCATCAAGAGCGGCAGCCTTGCCAAGGGCCACGTAGAGGCCTTCCGTTGCGGCTCGGCTGCCTTTGCCGTAGCATAGGTGCATGATTCCCTCCCAGCCAAGCGCCTCGCCGAGTGCACTTGCTAGACTGATGGGAAGAGGATCAACATCGCCACACGGCCACCAAGGTTCGTCTTCCTCTCCTCGCTTCTTCTGGGCCCTCGTTGCGCCGAGCTTGAAGCTCGCATCAATCGGGTTGCTAGTCGATGAAGTAGGATTGGGAGATCGATCGAGATCGAGCGAGCGCACTGAGCGTCCCGGTGTTGAAGGCAGTGGACTTCGTGTTGGATGCACTTGCGGTGTCCTGATCGAAGGAGTGTTGGTGCTACCGGTATCTGCGGCTGATGAACGGAATGGCGAGCGGACGCTCTCCTGGCTTGGGGTTGTCACGTTGCCTGCGCCATCCCCGCCTTCCCCTGCCAACTTATCGGCATCAGCGTCTTCGGCTAGTTCCTCTATTGCCTTGAGTCCCAGCGTCGAAGCGGCGCGGAAGAGCGACAAGAAGTCACCGCCGTCCATCAAAGCTGCTTGCTTAGCGTTGGCAGCTGCCTGTCTCGCGCCTTGTGCTGAGCCGTCGGCACCGATCGATTCGTCCGCCATACCATGCTCAGAGAAAGCAGTGCCGACACTGGAACGGGATGTGACCATGCTCAAATCGAGAGGACCATCCTCTCGGACCGGTCGAAGATCGTTGTAGGTGGGTCTTGCATGGGCGTGATTGTTGCCTAAGCTACCGGCAGAGCTGCGACGACGTGCTCTGGTACTGTCATCGTTCTGTGTCTGACGCATGATCTGAGCACGGAGGGCACCCTCGTCATCGTCTTCGAGGTCAAGTGCTTCGTCGTTGGACAAAGTGCTGGCTCTATGCTGCTGCTGTAGGCTGGAACGGAAGCTCGCTCGCGGTCCTGATGCGCCCTGCGCTGCTCGTGATTCGGACAAATGGTCGCCACTTACCTGTCCGTGAGAGCCGGAGCGGCCATCGTGATGATCTCCAGCGGCACGATCGAGGAACGACTTTTTCCGCCCAAAGTCCAGGAGTTTGGACATCATGGAAGGACGCCGAGAGGGTTTGTTCGAGGGTGTTGGCGAGGTAGGTTGGCTGGAACTAGCCACGGCTCCTTCCGTGATACGAGCTAGGTTTGTCTCGATGCTTGCAGGCATCGTTGGAGCGTCGGCTGAGGGAGTCAGGCTTGATTTGCTTGTTGGCGTGCTCTCTTGCGCATTCAAGCCTACGCTTGTGTCGATGGCTAATCTTGCAAAGCCCGAGTGATTGTCCGCATCTTGCTGTGCAGCGGACGAGGATGCGCTGAAAGAAGCATTACTGTCCGGACTTGCCACAGGTCTCAAAGCATTGGTGACGTTGGACAAGCTTGAGCCTCGCGGTCTGCGTCGCTTCCAGTCGGAAGAGGTTGCGGATCTGGCCGAGCTGACACGGTGAAGGCCTGAGCCGTCTGCTGCTCGATGTGAGCGCAACTTGGGTGGTGATGGCGCAAGGCCGACGGAATGCAGGTCGAGACGAACACGGAAGGTGACCAGATTGGAGGCATCGCGATCGGAACCGCGTTGATGAGAGCCTGAAGAGGTGGAAAGACTTGAGGGTGGCGATGCAGCATGACGTTTGGCAAGACGGATGTAGGGAGCCGAAGGCGGTGCCTCTTTAGGGTGTTGAGCACTGCTAGATACCCTTGACTGAGAGTCTTCGTCGTCAGAGGCTTGATTTTGCTGGGACTCGGAAGCGTTGGTGTTGTTGCGACGGAGCCAGTTGAGTTTGAGTGCGCTTGCACCACCTAGACTGGCTGCAAAGGAAGGTTTGCGCGTTCCGGTGTTCTGGCTCGACCTCGTTGCTGATTGTTTGGTGGAAGCAGCACGTGAGATACTGCGCATGCGACGATGGGATTGTGTCTCCATGTCAGCTCGGATGAGCAAGCCATCATCTCCATACCGAGTGTCGAAGAACTCGCGCAGATTCCGGAACTCTGGGTCGTCGTCAGCCTCATCGAGCAAACTGATGAGTTTAGAAAAAGGCTCGACGGCGTCGATGGCACGCGTTTGATTCAGGAGAAAGGAGAGGGTATCGACGGAATGCGGGAGGTGGCGTGTATAGATGGGTTCGAGCTTGGTGTTTGCGCCAACGCGAAGCTTGTCTGGCTCTTGCAACGAGTCGGAGCTGCGCGAAGGGTCTCTGGTGTATGGTACTGCGGCGTAGTCGAGTGTTGGAAGCGGCTCGAGATGGAGGACAAATGCCAATGTGAAGAGCTGATGGAGCGCCATGGCGATCGAATAGCTTTGCCAGAGAGCGTTGCAAGGCCAAGTGACTAGCTTAGCGAAGCGCTGGCACCGATGTTGAGTTTGCGTTGTTAAGCATGGAGATCAAGAGCGGATGGCATTTGCAGAGGTGTGCGGTAGCGAACAGGTCTGGGCTAGGCGAAGCGACGCAAAATGTCGTTTATGGAGATGGTGGAGAGAGCAAACACGCCAAGTCTAAGATGGTCGACAGTCAAGAACGCTTGATGGAAAGTGATGTGGAAGATGGATGTGTGATGAAGCAGCAACGGCGTTCAAAGTTGAACTGAGAATCGAGCCATGACACCGAAGCCATGCATGGCACAGCTGGGAAATGAGTCTCTGACGCAAAAACACATGCGAGCCCATCCAACTCGGCAACTGTGCCAACTGCAACTGTTGGCTTTTCTTTCTGATTCAGGGCGCTTTGGCGCTTAGCAGTTGGAGTCTGCTGCTGCTGCACAAGCAAGCACAAGCAAGCACCGCAAATCATTGCCTTGCATTTTTTGTGGAGGTCAAATCCAGTTCCAGTTCGGATGAGAAGCTGAGACAAGATTGTTCACGATCTTTGCAACCGTATCTTATGCGCTGACTCCGTCTTCTCTGCCACGGTTGAGTTTGGTGCGTCCAAGAGCGAGAGTTGGCTCTGGAGCAGCCTTTCTATATTCAGCGCAAAGCTTGTCGACTGCACAAAAAGAAAACCAAGCTTGTCAGCGTCAGCCTGCATTCAGCCAGCATCGGCCATTTTGGTCAACGGCCAACTCACAGCAGCTTTCGAGTTCTTACCCATGCAACAGTAGCCTCACACAGTCGAGAGAAGAACAAACAGAGCTCAATATCACTGGGCTGCACTGAACGAGACGCTGGATTGTCTTGTCTATTCTTGGTAGCGCTGCCTGCTCCCTCGAATTTCTCATCCGAGACACGAAAAAACTTCGCTTGTCATACCCATGCATGTGCAGTGCAGCAACGCGACTCAACCATGCCAACCCCAGAATTACACTCCTCCAACAGTTGTTGCACTTTCCAACCGCCGGTGCCAATCACTTTACCGTGCCATGCAAATAGTTGCATTGTCGCACAAACACTATCGCATGGATAAGATAAAGACACGATTGCATTGAGACCCGAGACATGAAACAATAGACATGATGCTGCGAGAAAATATCAAGATCAACCCAGCAGATAACAGAATAACGTAACGCCGACAGAGAGACACGACCATATGCGGACAGAACAAGCCACCATGAGAAAGCGGTACAACAGCGCAAGAAGCAGAAGAGATGTAACTCATGCTACAGGCGCGAAAGTGAAGGGGCAGAGACAATGTTGGTCAAGGAATCGTGCTGCTGCTTCGATGTGAGCATACAGCTGAAAAGGAGCAGGAGAGTTGCATCCATCGTCAGCCGCCATCCCGCACAACCTCGCCTTGCCTATTCCAACATCAGAGGAGACAGAGCCAAAGGATCAACGAGCATTCGTTCCGAGGTGCACGCTCGTGTATAACGCAACAAGGGCGCTTGCGTGCAAATCTCTCGAGAAGCTCGTTTGACTTTTTGACTCCATCATCAATGGGCATTAAAGTGGCCCATGAGCAATCGCTCACCCATTGGGCTCGGCTTGCGCTTTGCGTTGCCGCTGAAGCTAGGCTGACGTCCACGAGGAGGTCCCCTGCCATCAGGCATCTGATCGTTGAAACCAGCGTCACGTGCCACAGGAATTGCCTTGGGCGAAGCCGATCGAGGGATAGAAGCTGCGGACGGAGCCGACTCGAAAGCAGGAGCAACAGGTGTGGGAGAGGTAGGCGAGGCGCTGGTCGCACTCATAGTCGTTCGGTACGAGTTGCCACTCAGACTGAAGCGACGAAGCAAGCCCATAGGACCGTTGCTGGAAACGCCATCACCCACAGCACTGCCTTCGTCGATGCTTGTTCGGCTTAGTGTCGGCGAGAGCGGACCGGGCCTCATGGTGTTCATCCAGCCCATCTTCTGACCCCAGCTGCCGCTGTTGAATCTCTTCTGAGCCTGCTCATAAGAAGCGCCCAAGGGCAAGGATGGAACTCTGCCCAAAGAGTAGCCTCCCATGGAAGACGAGAGCGAGCTGCTGGCACTGGTGGGCGAGCGGGAGAACGAGAGGTCCGAGGTCGAAATGTACGACGAAGGCTGAGAGCCAACTGCCTCGCTCATACTGCCGGGCTTGGAGCTCCAACTGTCAGCACCGGAAGGGATGGTGCCAGCGCCAATGGCTGTCTGGGAGCGCGCACGTGTGTGGCACTGGGGAGGCGACATTCGCGCGTCGTCCGCCTTGGAGTTGACCGGACTGAAACCCATGGAGAAGCGGTTGGTAGGGCTCGCGGGAGCAACGGTAGAAGCCATGCCGGTAGGGACGCGGAGACTGGCGGACTGAGCCGATGCGCGCGAGTAGAAGGAGACGGGAGGAGAGAAGGAGAGCCTGTTACCGTCGCTGGTGCGGATCTCGCTGGTGAGATCGGTGGGAGCAATGGGCTGAGGGTGGTGACGGTGATGGGCAGACTTTTCTGGGTTAGGGATTGCCGTGGGAGAAGCCATGAGAGGATTGAGCTGGGTCAATGTACGCGGGTATAGCTGGTCAGGGAGCTATCGTGAGCGAAAGCTCGATGAAACAGACGTGACGACGAGTCAAGCTACAGAGGCAAGCAGTATGCAGTGGTCAATGCCGTTGCGATGCAAAGCGTGCTTGTATGGTTGTGTTAGAGAGGCGTGAGCGATCCTGAGCGGGGCGTGGGGCCCCGGGAGCTCGAACGTTGATAAAGTGAAGTCGTGGCTAGGGCAGACGAAGCTGCACGGTCAAGGGATGAGGCAAACTAAGCCGGATTAAAGCAAGACGAGCCCAAGGGTGAAGCGAAAAGGAGTGAAGCTTGCACGATCGAAGAGCAAGCAGAATCAGGAAACTAGAGCCTTGACACCGGAGAAGGGAAAGCTGAGTCGTGCCGAACTCAATGCGAGTCTTGAGATGGTGGGTATCCGTTATTGGCAGGGCGACAAGCAGTTGGTGGCTGAGTGATCAGAGCGTTTTTAATGCGGAGATGAGAGCGATGAAAGCGCTTTTTGAATGTGATGCTTGGGTTGGGAGAAGATGATGGTAGTGATGAACCAACAACAACGCTCGAGTCTGTGTAGGAAAAGCGTTGAAGACCAAACGGACACATAAGCGGAGAGGGCACTCGAGTGCTGTGGCAGAGGCAGACGACAGTGCAGATTCAGTCAGTGCATGCTAGTCAAAAAGGCTGCAGGATGTGGGGAAGAAGCCTCGGGTCAGCTGCAGATGGAGGCAAAGTTTTGACACTCGTGCCGTGCTGATGAGTCTGGATCGAGCGTCAGATGCCAGGATCCGTTGGCTCAGTGCACTTCAGTCCAAGGCCGATAAAGCGCGATAGGAGAGCAGCACAGCACAGAAATTGAGAGAGGACAGGACGAGATGACGAGTGGCTGAGCTGCAATTTGCCTGACAGTGCGATGGTACAGGCACCTGTGCCGGTTACCGTGCGGTCAGGCAAGATGAGAGAGGACAAATCCTTATCGATGCACAATCGTTTTGCTGCTGCTGCACTTTTTTTGCGGAACACAATGCCGGGGTTTAGTGAGTTCAAGCTCAGTCAAGGTGGATGCAGCAAATGCACAGCCGCCGACCAAGCGGTGGTGGGTCCATGGAGAAACAGCAGCAGAAAAGCGCGAAACGCTCTGTCTCAGCATGCCTGCAGCTTTTGGGCTTCCAGATGCAGACAGCCGTAAATTACCCCACACTTTTCTGCTCCGTGGGTCCATGCATCCGGGCCACTTGAGCAGTATCGCGAGGTATTTGCCTGAGCGCGTGGCTTTTGCCACAGCGCCTGCCACACACACTGTGCAGGTGCGGGGAGCTATTCTGATCAGAACCTTACGTGAAAAGGTGCCTTGAGCCCTGCATTGTTATTGCCGTGAGCGAGGTGGTCCATGCAGCAGCGTTCAGGTTGACGACACTTGCCGGCCATCCGCTTGGGATTTCCGCGGCCAACGCTGCTTTGCTCGCATGACAGGCTAGCGTGCGGCCAGATGTTTCCGTTCACGTCAGTCGCCTTTCTTTTCACCGCTGGAGGGCGAGTACGCATTGTTGCATCATTCGAATGTGACGATACACAGTGAGTTGACCATTGCACCTTATGCTCTAGCTGGCCTCAAACGGGCCAACCTCGCCTCTGTTCTGAACACGCATCTCGGGCCCCAGCACCTGTCCAGCCTATACGCTAGTCCTGGCAGTCAGCTCACTCCAATTTAGTCGCCCGCTATTTGTGGCTTGGCAAGTTGCCTTCTTTTACGCCCGTCAAGCCACTTGGACGGTGTCAGCGCTCAGTGGTCACCATCGTCCATCGTTGAGCCCTGTCGCTTTCCCACCGATATGCAGGGTCGGCTTCTAGACATGTCCAAGGACTCCAGTTGCAGAAAAATGTGGGGTAATTAGGTTGTCTTTGCCACTCTGCGCCTCGTTCTCTCCTCCGATCGTGACACTCGACGCTGGCTCCTTCCTCGTTCGCTCGGCAACGAGAGGTCACCAGAATGTAGCCGACATTCTTCGGTTGCGGCGGTCAGCGTATTGTGAGCGTGTCAAGCGTCTCCGTGTGTTGAATGGGATCATGCGGGCAACGCTCGCAAAGCGACGTCCGGCTTTATCCTGCTCGCGACGTTCTCGGTACCGGATGATCAACGTCAATCTGCGCACTCACACACTTGCCTGCTGAGCGGAATAGGCTTGATTTCAGCTAGCAGCATGCTGGACCGAGTCCCTTTCGCTTCTTGTCTCCGTCTGCATTTGCAATAAGTTCCACAGCAACTGTTCAGTTCACTTAGTTCCGCTCACCTAGCTCAACGGATGCAGCTTTTCGGATACTTTGAGACCCTGCTAGTCAATCAAGTGCGAATGCCGCAGACATGGCTTATAGGCTGTTTGAATGCGGGTCTCGCAATGAGTAGCGTGGGCGTGTCGTGCCCGTCGAGAAGCGGGCCTTAGGTCCATCGTAGATGCGGTGTTAACGGACATTTTAGACCATTGCATGTCTATACTTGTCCCTAGCAAGATGACCCCATTGATCCTCGTATCAATTCCTTGTGTCTGTACAATGTCGGTTTAGAGATTGCTGGATGCCTCATGAGTAGACACTGGGTCCATCTCGGCCGTACAATTCGAGATGCTCATCCACGCGCTGCTGAGTGTCGAGACCGGTGTCGCTATTTGATTGCATGGGTGGATAGCCTTGCCGCATCAAGCACGGTCGTTCCAGACATCCTGTCTCTACATGCATGCCTTATCACACAATTTTACTGGGAGTTGCAAAGTGGATAAGATTGACAATCTGCTACTACCACATGTTACCAAATGGGGATCCTTGCTGGGTATGTTGCTGTTGCTGCTGCATGAATGGGCTGCCGAATTGTCCTGATTTTCCGTAGTCGTTTGGCATCATCGATGTTTGGAACTGATTGAACCCATTAGGATTCGAGATCTGCTGCTGCTGCTGCTGTTGATTCATAAAGCCCGCCCCGGCCTGTCCTTGGAATGCAACCTGGCCGAGCTGCTGTGGTTGATACTGTCCATTGACACCAGTCATGTTTGCTTGCGGCAGGGATGGGGCGTAGTTCGCCTGCATTGTGAAAGGATTGCTGGTTGCCGAGCTTGGTGACGCCATGGGCGAAGTAGAGAAAGCCATCGCACCCAGAGCCGCACCCGTCTGCTGCTGATAAGGGGAGTACATCATGCCGTTGCCGGGACTGAGCAAGCCGGTGACCTGCGAATTCATCTGGTTTTGCGGCGATGGAATCATGAGCGTCGGCGCTGTGTTTGCGTGCTGGGGCATACTGCGAACTTGGTTCGATGGGCTGACGCCAAAAGGAGTGACAGGCGAAGATGCTCCGCTGATCGCACCTTGACCGGCCCAGAAGTTGCCAGTCGGTTCCTGGATGGCGGGCGCGCTCAACACTGACTGTTGCTGTGCTTGCATGGCTGCCCATGGGTTCATCTGCAATGGTGGTTGAGCCGCCGATGGCTGAGTCAGCTCTGAAAGCGAGATGAGATCGTCAAAAACGCTCGACTGTGCTGATCCTGTCGCGGGCTTTGATCCTGTCGTCGTTGTTGCTGCTGCTGTATTGCCGTTTCGGGTGTTGAGGGCGCTCGATGTCCGCAGAGGCACTGCTGTCCCGGGTGCTTGCAAACCCGATTGTGACGCTGTCGCCGATGTTGTCGCACCGGAGAAGGCGCTGGCAGCTGATCCGCTTGCACTGCGGAATGCAGATGTCGCAGCACTGGGCAATGGTGGGGCATTTGCCTTTGCTCTCTGCTGAGCCTCGTGCCAGGCTCCAGGAATGGGTGCTGTTCTTGAGCGCGCGATGCTTTTCCCTTCTGCGAGATTGTCTTGGTCGAGCGAAGATGAGCTCGGCTCCACCGGGGACCTCAAGGAGCCGAACCGTGAGCTCGAAGGCGGTGGAGATGTGAGGAAAGTGGCATCTTTGGTGGGAACCGGTGGTGGTCGGCCTTCGACAAATCTGCGGAACTCGTACTTTCTACGAATATACTTTTCCAGCTCGCTGTCTCTCTCGCTCTCTTCCATGTTGGTGGGAGGTCGGTTTCGCATCTCGTCAGGATTGTAGATCTTGTTGCTCTTGATGTTCCCCATCTCCTTCATCCTGTCTACTTGCTCACGAGTCCATGTGTCGAGGGTGAGCGACTTGACCTTGGAGATGTGTACGCCCATCTTTCGGTGGACGCCGGCACACTGTACGCAGATGAAGATGCCGAGATTCCACGAAGCCCATCGTGGTGCACGGCCTTTGCAATCAGCGCAAACATCGTTGCCTGGTTGCCGAACCAGATCCATGAGGATGCGCTGCAGGCGCTCCTGTGCAGCCTTGCTGTTCATCGTTGCTGATGTGCTACGCAGATACGTACAGCCGGGTGCATTCGAAGGAGCAAAGACGCTTGTGTGAACGCTGTTGCGCGCGAAGGGTCGCTCTCAGGGCTGATTTGTCAGTCGTAGATTCAATGGGCGGATGTGCTTGCTCGTCGGAGTTTGTACTGAAGTCTTTGATGAAGAGGTCAAATCCGAAGCCGTGGAATTAGATCGAGATAGACTGAGCCCGGCTAGAATCAAAGATGCGAATGTTCAGCTCCGTGCACGCTAAGAAGTTGTAGAGGTTGGTGGATGTATGGTGGTCAGATGACAACGGCGGTCCGAGATTCGCTACGGTCAATGAAACCCACCCAAACTGTGAATACTCATGCGCAAATCTGCACACCGCAACACTCCAACTCACGCGCCGCCAAACACGCACACTTTCCACCAATTTCTTCCAGCAAAACACAAAATCATTTCCACGCGGTCGACGGCAACTGACAACACTGCCTTCTCAACGCTTTTCTGTAACCACTGTAGCCATTGTTTAAACATGAGACGTTTGCGCTTCTTCTATGGTTTGGTGATCCTGAGCTGTATAGAAGATAGTCCCAGCAAGTTGGCCGTGTGGAAGCATTCATTGACAGCGAAGGTTCAACGGCTTCTGTGCTAAACAGTCGCAGCCGATCAGCGTGACATCGGGTGTCATGATCGCCCGATATCGAAGTGTCGATGCGAGGCTCACCTGAAGACCACATGGAACGAGGAACATGCTTTTCCATCGCGGGCGCTACACTTGATTCCGCCTTGGCCTTTGCTTTCGGATCGGCCGGTCAAACTCCTCAGCCAGCACAGTCCTGCTTTCGCTAGGGGCAGCAGCTGCTGTTTCCATTCACGCTGCATATATCAGAGATCTCCTCTCGGACCGTTCTTGGCCTGAAGAGTGGAGAAGGTAGTTAGACGCCCGAATCAGGTTGATCGCTAGGGTCGAGACAAGACATACGACAGGAATATAGTCACAAGCGCTCATAGCCCCTAGTCGTGCTGATCCTTTTCAATCCGCTTTCTAGCATCGCGCGGCTAGCCTCGGCCGTAAACGGTGCTCGACAAGATGTACTGTAGCTACTCCGGCCCCAGGAACGGATTGAAGAGCAGCGTCAAGCTTGCTTCTAGAAGCACAATAACAGCTGTATATCAACCGCAAATAGATCAGGATCGTACCTGTATAGCGACTGCTTCGTTGAGATCATACCAGGATGTTCCTGGATAGCTATTGCACTGGAGCACTCAATCGGCGCAGCCGTTAACACATCTTTCCAGCAAGCAGCGACCAGATGTTCTTTCGTTGTCGTTTCTGTTGCCGCGGATCATCTTTGACGTGGAGATTGTCTCGGAAAGACCTCGGGGGAACATAGCTTGAGCGTGGCTTAGCCATGAGTCGGGACAGCCGAGGATTGGCTCGGTGACCATCACTCAAGGTTAATCGGCACAACGGCGACTTAAATTCGAAGACAGTGAATCCAGCTTCGCGTTTGCAAGGAGCTTCCCACCATAGCCGCGCCTCCATGACCCCATTGACTCTCCCTTTCATTCAGCGTGGCGGAGCCGAGCAATCATTTGTGTTGATCACAGAACTCCTTGTCTAAAACTGTCGGCTCGGGAAAGCTCGAACGACCTCCTCTCACTTTGAAGTAGGTTGATCGGATTTAGGCGCAGAGTGGGGATATGACAATGCCTGTGCAGTGTCGCTTACATGACCGGAGTATAGAAGCACTGGCGATGGATCTGCCACAATATTCTCTACCTCGGTAAGCTCGCCGGATCTCGTGGTTGGCTGGATGGCGCGTGAGCACATTCGTTCAGCAGAAAATTTGACGCGGCTCATACGACTCGGTGGAATCCTAACGCGGGGAAGATGATGAAGGGCAGCGGCCAATCATCGACAAGAACATGAGCATGGATGCAATTCTGCCGAAGCTGAGCGGAGCCCCAAATTGCGAAGCATAGCCGCTCTGCCGGAGAAACGCAGATGAAATCTGCACGACCCAGATGGTTGCAGCTGCTCATGAATCATCCAGACGAGAACACAACAGTAACGCAGACCTTCGAGAAGAGAATGAACAGGAACACGATCACATGAGCTTGCGGCGCTCATCCGACTTCAGACCGTGTCGGTACAGCGCAAGATTATGGAAGGCAGGAGGAGCAGCATGCTAGGATTGTTTGCGCGCAGTTCGGTCGGGTCACATTGTGGAGACGAGCCGACACTGAGATTGAATCGAACTGCTGTGCGCATGCTGCACTTGACCTGAATAATTTCGACACGACACTACCAGATCTACAGGTGCAGAGCGCTTGTTCTCTTGCTTCGAGAAGGACCAAAGTGTGCGGAAGGCGCTCGGAAAAAGCAGAGGCCTTCGGCAGCTTCGCCGCTTTGGCACGGTGCCTCTGGCAGAATGAATTGGTGCCGACTTTTAACTCCGCTCTGCATGGTGTGGGGGAGGCCGCATAGGCCGAGGTTTGGCGCGCATAGAAGCCGTGGGGAACTCACTGCGTTCATTCAACGCCTGTTTCGAAGGCAATAAATCTGTATTTTCCGACGTTTTCCATTTCTTTTCTCCGATCTTCCACACAGAGAAATATATTTCGTCATGGACACAAAACTCAGACAACAGGGAATATTTGCAGGGCAAATTCTTTTTCAAACAGCCTCCCCCGCCTTCGAAGCTCGATGCAGCGGCGGAAATGGCTGTGAACCGTCGCGCCACTTTCATCACTTTCGCCGCCTGACCGGTGTCTTCTCTCCAAGTCCTCTCTATATCTTGTGCACAGCATGTGCTTCCAACGGAAACAGCTTGACCGGTTCGACCACGCCAGCTATCCGAAATCCTTGGCAGGCGCCTTCGTTGACCGCTGGCTTTGCGAGCCCGCAGATCACACATGCTGTCGCCACTGATAGACCGCCAGCCGTCGATGTCTCGCTGTGGTAGTGTAAAGTAGGAGAATTTTTGGAACCTATATGACGCAGGATGGAACTTGACATTAGCTTGTGTTGTTCTCGTCCAGCTGCTCAGCTCAATTGGTGTAACTGCAGCATCGGTGCAGGCCACCTCTCGGGTGGCAGTTGAATTCATTCTCCGGTCTCCAAAAATGTGAAGTGGATTGCCGGGACTTTCCCACAGTTTGTCGCAAAGCAATGCTGCTTGCATGCTGTTCCTCCATGCATGAATTTGTACTGCCAGATGGCTTGGAGGCGTCCAATCATTTTGTCCGTCTGAGTTCCCATTCTTTGTGCCGAGCAACCCGAATCGCTTCTCTGGAATTTCGCCGGCCGCAGCATACTTGTTTTACTCAATCGCACCACCTAAATCAGGCGCTCGACCATGGTCTCGTGCAACCCCTTGCTCGGCTAGCTCTCGCTTGCTGGCCAAAATTGGGAACTCTGGCCAACCAAAACACAGCGCGAAGCATCACCTGGTGCACCCTGTGGGGAAACCCAACTCACATGGTGGCTGCACCCCGCCTTCCCCACCCTTCCCCACTCTCAATTTCGACGCTCGAGTTTCATCTCGCGTCCTCAGCCAGGCACCGCCCTGAGGCAACTGACGAGGACAAGCTCGCCTGCGGGGCCAATAGCATTCATATATATTGACACGCATTAGCGCCGCCACCAAATCATTCCATCCATCCGCTACCACCCCTTACCTTCACGATGTCCGCCCTGGAAGAGAAAGTCTCCCCCACCTACGATAAAACGGGCTCCGCCCACCATGCGACCGAGGAAGCCAGTTCTCACCACGAGAGCTCGGTCCAACACGTGACCAAGGTTGCGGAGGAAATCGCCAACGTTCACAACCCGCTCACTGGCATTCCCAAGGAGCAGTTGATGCGCGATGTCGAGGCCTTTGCCCAGGAAAAGGATCTCACCGAGCATCTCGACCTTTTGAAGCGAGGCGCTCTCCTCGCTCAGAATCCCGCCGACTACCGCTCGCTCGAAGAGCTGTCCCAGGAAGAGAAGGACGCCGTTACACACGAGTACGCCCACCGATGGTCGCACCCATTCCTCCTCTACATGACCATCTTTACTTGCTCAATTGGTGCTGCCACCCAAGGTTGGGACCAGACCGGTTCTAACGGCGCTAACCTCAGTTTCCCAACTGAATTTGGTATTCCCGAGTCGGGCGCCAACGCGGAGAGAAACCAGTGGATCGTCGGTGTCGTGAATGCCGCACCTTACCTGGCCAGCGCCTTTCTTGGCTGTTGGCTTTCTGACCCGCTCAACAACTGGTTCGGCCGTCGAGGCTGCATCTTCATCACTGCGGTCATTCTGCTTGTGACGCCCATTGCCTCTGGTTTCACCCAAACCTGGCAGGAGTTGTTCATTGTTCGTCTCATCTTGGGTATTGGTATGGGCGCAAAAGGCTCTACCGTGCCTGTCTTTGCCGCCGAGAATTCCCCGGCTCAGATCCGTGGTGCTCTAGTCATGGGTTGGCAGCTCTGGACCGCCTTTGGTATTTTCCTCGGTTTCATTGCCAACGTGGTGGTTATCGACACGGGTACGATCGCATGGCGTCTGCAGCTTGGATCGGCCTTTATCCCCGCCCTTCCTCTATGTCTTCTCATCTGGTTCTGCCCTGAATCCCCACGATGGCTCATGAAGAAGAACCGATACCCCAAGGCTTTCCGATCCTTCCTTCGCCTCCGTCACAACAAGGTTCAAGCTGCTCGCGACTTGTACTACATTCACGTGAACTTGCTCGAGGAGGCCAAGATTATTCGAGGAGAGACCTACGTCAAGCGATTCATGGAGCTGTTCACGATTCCACGTGTTCGCCGCGCAACTGTCGGTGCCACGGTGGTCATGCTGGGTAAGTTGATTTATCCCGTTGCACGCCTCTTATGCACAGGAGGCGCTTGGGCCCATTTGGTTTAGGGTAAATTTTACTGACGCGACTCAATTTTTTTTGGATTTGATTTTTTTTTTTTCCGGACCCCTTCCACCTCCATCATCTCATCGTCCACCATCTAATACACCATGGAAACTTCGCCACAACTCATCCTATGACCTTATACACCTCAAAATCGAGCAGCACAGCAGATGTGCGGAATCAATATCATTGCGTTCTACTCCTCAAGCGTCTTCTCTCAAGGAGGATTCACGAACAAGCAAGCTCTTTACGCATCCGTGGGCTTCGGGGCGGTCAATTTCGTCTTTGCCTTCCCTGCCTTGATTACAATCGACATATTCGGTCGACGAAGCCTGTTGCTGTTCACATTCCCTCAGATGGCATGGACTCTGCTTGCCGCTGGTCTTTGCTTCTTGATTCCTGGCGAGACGAACAAGGCTCGCATCGGTCTCGTTGCACTCTTCGTTTACCTCTTCGCTGCGTTCTATTCGCCTGGTGAAGGTCCAGTTCCTTTCACGTAAGTTCTGCCATACGAGATCGGGTTTTGATTGGACAAATTAAAGAAGCTTGAACTGACATGTCCTGTTTCACTTCACAGATACTCTGCCGAGGTGTTCCCCCTCGCTCAGCGAGAGCAGGGCATGGCATGGGCGGTAGCCACATGTCTCTTCTGGGCCGCAGTTCTGAGCATCACCTTCCCTCGAATGGTGCATGCCATGACTCCCACTGGTGCCTTCTGCTTCTATGCAGGATTGAACATGATTGCCTTCTGCCTCATCTACCTGTTCGTCCCCGAGACGGCGCAGTACACCCTCGAGGAACTCGACGCCGTCTTCAGCGTTCCCCACGCCAAGTTCATCAAGCACCAGAACACCAAGGTGCTTCCTTACTGGTTCAAGACCCAGATCCTCAGGAAGAAGAACGTCACTCGCCCCACTCCTCTCATCCAGCTCGACAGGAACCTCGTCGGCGCCGGAGAGAAGAAGGTCGAAGTTTCCGAGGCTTAGAATCTTGTATCGATTTGTTTTTTCGTCTTTGCTGCTGTATCGTGTCCGAGCCGAAATTTATACCTGCGTTTCCATATACAGCCTCATGGATGTGTTGTTATGCCGACTACAGTCGAGTTCAGTGACCATCCTCACCGATGGAGAAGAAATCTGAGAGTGCAAGCTGACTGGCATCCGCCAGCCACTTGCCTAAGAACCATAGCTCCCCGAAATTTTGTAACGCAAAACTGAGCTCTCAGGCTAGAGAGATTAAAGTAGTGTGTTCCTGGTCATCAGACGGGTACTCTCTAGCAAGCCTGGACTCTCGGTCTACTCATCCATCATCTCCGCAAGTTTGTCGACTTACTTTGTTGCCTCCTCGGAAGGAAAAGGCAAAAAGGCCGAAAAAAGGAAAAAGGAGAAAAAGAAAAAGAAAAAGAAAAAGAAAAAACGGAAAAGGACTTTTTCCCTTTTTTTTTGCCTTTTCTCGGCCTTTTTGTTTCTTTTTCTTTTCCATTTTTTCAGAAAGAAAATCGGCCGTGCATACTGCAATGGGACTCAGGCCTCCCTCTTTGACAGGTTCTCGAAAAATCTGCAATTTCAATTTCATCAAAGAACAATGGGGACCTCATACCCAGCCCGCCGGCACAACCGCTAATGCTTCCATGCATGCACTTGAGAAAAGATCACTGAGATGAAAGACAAAAACGAGTTTGAATCTTCGTGACTAACCCAATCAAGCTCTCCACAACCTGTAACCGTGAATGGTGGACCTGACCACCTCATCGCCTGCATCTTCGGGGAACATGGGGTCGCGGAACCACTCTCCGAGCTTCTTGAACTTCCAGCCCTTGACCTCGGCCATATCGAAGAACTGCATGTCCTTGTACGCCAAGTGCGGCCTGTGGTGGGTGAAGAACACGAGCACGCAGGGCGTCGTCATGGTGCCCTCCATCTCCTCGCCGGCGGGCGCATCGGCGAGACACGACTCGCACGTCTCGAGCAACGCCGGGTGCGCCTGGTGGTTGAAGACAAGATCCGAAAGCAGAATCAGGTCGAATTTGCCCGGCTTGCCCTGTTCGTCGGAAAGCTTCGAGAGCAAGGGGGCAGGATCGCGGCCCCAGATGTAGCCCTCGACGAAGGTCTTGCCCGGCCCGCGCAGCTCGGAAGAGTCGT
Organism: Ustilago crameri; assembly: GCA_024271935.1. NCBI lineage: Eukaryota > Fungi > Basidiomycota > Ustilaginomycetes > Ustilaginales > Ustilaginaceae > Ustilago > Ustilago crameri. The sequence goes on from JANBMJ010000011.1 coordinate 367,765, forward strand.
CCTGGCAGTTGAATACGATGTTCTTAGTGAGATTGTCAATCAGGTCTTTGTCAGGGTAGTCGGTCGCAACGACGTGTGAGGCCGAGGCCCAGTTGCAGACGATGCTCGGCAGACCGGCTGCAGCTCCGAGCTCCAGGACGCGCTTGCCCTTGGTGAGCGTAAGGGCGTGTGCGCAGAGGAAGTCGGAAAGGATGAAGCTGGCATTCCAAGCAAGATGGCCCCAAAGAGGGTGGTTGCCGACCAAGTTGAGCGTCACCTTCGAGGATGTGCCCGGGAACTCGTAGTACGTGACGGTGGGAGGAGGGGTCTTGGGACGGAAGTCCTCTGGCTCCTCAAACATGTTGAGCGCGCCATCGTTGTCCTCTTCATCATCCTCGTTCGCAGCGCCTGCGTCCTTCTCCAGTTCGTTTTGTTTTTGGGGACTGCCAGCCTCTTCGCCGTTCTGGCCGTTGGCAGCGTCAGGAGCCGATTCGCTGCGCTCCTCAGTACCGTTGGCCGCTTTGCCGTCCTTGTGCGAAATGGCCGCGGGCAAGCCGGCGGCACCAGCGATGGCGGCAGCGGCTCCTGTGGCAGCAGCTGCACCGGTAACCGCAGAAGACGATGTCGACGACTCCGCGGCTTTGGCCACATTGACACTTGGCTTCTGATCGTGAGCATGGCCATTGGCTTCCACAGAGCTGTTTCCATGCGAGTCTCCTCGGTTCAGAGCTGGCTTCTCGGCCTGTGCAGTCTTGTTGAGGAAACGAGAGGAGCTGGGATGGGTGCTGGACGAAGGCGCACGTTGACGGAGAGGGGCTGAACTGGGCTGTTCGACGTTGATGGTCTCGACGTCTTCCGAGGCATGGTAGTTATTGTCTACGTCTTCATCGAGACCATAACCGTGTCCGACACTCGAAGCAACTGCATTGTTGTGGTGGCCAATGCTCGAAGGCGGCCCGTTCAGGTCGTATCGGTAGCTACCGACCGACGAGGTAGACAGTCGGCGATTACGTTCGAAAGTGGCAGATCGACGTCCTTCGAGTTGAGTCAGGGTAGATTCGAGCTGCTGCTGAATCTTGGCAATCTGGTCGGTGACTTCCGTCGTGCGCTGCTGGATTTCGCTGTTCATCTGTTCATCAGGATAGTGATTATGCTGGGATGCGTCCGCAGCATCGCTGGCGCCGTTGCCGTGTGCATTCTCGGACCGCGCCACGGATCCCTTCTTGAGCTGACTGCCAGTGCGAGGTTGACCCATCGAGATGCGCTGCTCAGCAAGAGCACGTGCTTTCATGATATGCATCTCGGTATTGTGGCTCATGTCACTGGAAGCGGGCGAATAAGCACCATCGCCTCGGCCAAAGTTCTGCGTCATGCTCTGCAAGTTGTTGAGCGAGGCCATGCCGAACTCGTCGCCAGCGGAGCTATTGAGGACGTTACGGATCTCGTCCATCATAGCTTCACGTTCCGATTCGAGGTTGTCCATGGCACTGCGCATGCAACGCAGCTCGGCTTGCGCCTTCTCTCGCGCCGTCTCGGTCTCCTTGAGCTGGATTTGAGCCTGCACGTAATCCATGTCCCTCTGTTGAAGAGTTGAAGAGAGCCTCTTGGACTCCCTGCGCTCCTTGTCAAGCTTTGCACGCAAATCACCGGCCTCACGGGTAAGTCGATCGACCAGCTGCTGGATCTTGTCGAACTGCTGGCGCCACATCTCGCCCTCGCTCATGAGGAAAGCAAGACGTTTGTTGAGCCTGCCGATCTTGTTCTCAAGACCATCGCGGGCATCGACAAAGGTGTTGGCTCTCTTCCGCAAGGCAAGAACCGCGGCCTGCTCGGTCTCGGAGGCAACAGCCTGCTTCTCGGTGCGCATGCGAAGGACCTTCTTGAGGAAGCTGGGCTTGGTCCCCTCGTGGAGCACCTGGTCGAAAGCGCCGACGAGAGCACCCTGGTTCCACCATGGCGGATTCTCGAGGCGCTCGTAGGGACTGTCGCGAGAAGAGGATTCGATCTTGCTCAGAGGGCGGAAGCGACCGCTGGGGAAAGCTTCGACGTATTCTCGTGGGATGGTGTAGTCTCCGAAAGAGAAGCCAAGTGCAGTGATGAGCTTTCTGCGTTTCTTGTCTCGAGCCGCACCCTTGCTAGGAGCCTTGAGAGGTGGACGAGGGCAGTTGACAAAGTTGATGTCGAGGTCGACGATACAGACCTCCTTGGGTGGCTTGATGATGCTTCGCAGTTCGGTGTTGATGGCAATCAACCAAGAGCCAGGATCTTCCAGGTAGATGCGGACGTCTCGGGCGTGGCAGTTTTGATGAGCGACTCCCTTCCAGCCGCACATCTCGACGAGGTACTTGACGGTCTCAACGGCCATTCCCATGAGAGCAGGGTGACGAGACATGAAGAGAACACGACCTGCTGGTGCGAGGGCGATCTCGCAGATGGTAAGCACGTTGTCGATCGAGAGGGTCTTGAAAAGGGGCCACATGGAGAAGTCGATACCGAGCAGGCCCTGGCCCCAGTCGACAGCGCCAGGGAAGGTGCAGATGAACGAAAGATCCTCGTCAGGCGACTGAAGCCTGAAAGTCTCGCCGATGCGGGGGGCAGGGTGGCGGAGAATAGCAGCCATGAGCTTGTTGTGCATCTCAATATTGCGGCTATATTTGAACCATCCAGCCTTGTTCCAGTCTCCAAGCAGATTATAGATAGGGTATCGGGAGACAATGCAGATGGCATACGGCATGAAGAAGGCATTGTTGTCGGGAAGGAGCGAGTGTCCGAGTGCGCTGGTGCCGTCAAATTCGTCGTCGATGTCTTCGCCTTGATTGTTGACGTTCTTGCTGAGACCATTGCGGCCGGTTGAGCGCGATTTTGCAAGTCGGCTGAGCTCTTTGCGAATAGCCTTGGCTCGCTTATCGTCGGCAGCACTCCACACAGTTAGGACTGAGCCGTAGAAAGTAGCTACGCCAGGAGTGTCGTCGCCCGACCCGCCAGCTCCCGTTGGCAGACGGGATGATACGCCTTCGAGACCAAATCCTTCGCCTACCGCGGAATGAGAGCGGGCATTGTGGACGTTGGCGGCACCCACCGAGAAGCCTGCGCTAGCCTGGAGAACATCAGTGGAGGGACGGGCGGCACCACCGGAAGCCGAAGACTTGACAGTCGGCACACTGAAGGAGAATGTATGAGACGTGGATGAAGGAGGGAAGTTGATAGGGCCGGACGAAATCTCGATCTCGCGAGTGAAAGAGAGCTTGAGCGCTTTTGAGAGGACACGGGCGGTCTCGGCTCGTTCGACACCACCTCGACCATCTGCCATCTCGATGAATTTGGGATTGGACCCTGACTTCTTGTCGGACCCCCAACCGCTGCCTTTTGTTTCCTTCCTGTCTGAAATGCTACCGGGTGTTCGCGGGCTCTTGAGTGCATCATCGATGGGATGAACAGGCGGGCAGATGGAACAACCGAGCACTTCGGGACGCCAGAAGCGACCGACAGCGCCTTCCATGTGGTGGACGCCATTGGTGCAATCTTCTTCGGCCAATGTCCAGACAGCAGGGTCCTTGGGCAAACCAAATACGGCGTAAAGCTGGGCGATGTTGTTGCCGTCGGTCGACTTGGCAACAGACGCAGATGAGACATTGGAAGGTCTTGTCGGATTGCTCAGGAACTGGCGGTGCCCATTTCTGGGAGTGCGAGCGCCGGCTCTGCCAGCATCTGTGCTTTTGAGCGAGAGGTTCGAGAGAGAGAATTTGCCGCTCAAGCCTGCGGCCCTGCTGTTTGAGCGGCTTGGTCCTGCGTTGTCACCAGCCATTGGGTAAGCTCGATCGAATTGCTGACTCTGAGCTTGTAAGACAGAGTCGCAAGTTGAGGGTGAGGATGGTTGGAGGGGTATCGAGGTCGATTGGAGCGAATCCGAAGCTTGAGCAGTAATTTGAGGATAAGTCAGGATCGACCTTGGCCACGCAATTAAGGGAGGGTGATGGAGTCCTGAGAGACGAGTGGCGGCCGAGCCGATCGACGAGGATGCGGATCGAAGGAGGGAATGCCAAGCCGTCTCGGTATTCTTGAAGGGAAGGGCGGGAGAGGTGGAGCTTGTTGAAAGCACTCATCATCTGAAATTCAGGCCCAAAGTGAATGAATGAATCACAATGCTCTCGACACACAGACCCAACGAATATCTTTCCTGTCACAAAAAAAAGCTGCATGTCTTGGGAAAAAAAAAGGAAATCCGACTGCAGCCTCGGCAGCACTCTACGCGAAACACATACAGACCTTGACCGGCACATCCGTTTTCAATGGCTGTATCTGCACTTTGGCGTAGATAAATTGAGACATGCCTCTTTCTCGAGTCGCCGAAGTCGAGCCTGAGGCCAGCTTTCGGCATGTCGCTAGCCCTGCCGAATTCTCATGAAATCTCCTTACCAGCTGGGTACAGCTTTGTCTGGCTGGACCATGACTTCGGACCGATTTGTTTGTGGATGGCGCTAGTGCGTTAGCATGCACTTTTGGCCATGTGCTTCTTGGCTCGCATCTGGACCGGCAGCATAATTTTGTTCGTTTTATCGACGTTAGACAGCATAGATGTAACAAATGTGATTCTCATATTAGATTTGCTTAGTAATCACTTTTTGTCAATAGCCAAAAAGTTGGAAAATTTTGGGAACTGCATCCACGGCAACTCAGCTTTCGGAACTTCCAGCCTTTGACTTTGTGCTCCATACACTTGCTCACCCCCCATCTCTTAACGCATCATTCCTTACTTTGGCCATTCTTTTACAACCCATGATCTGTCCAGCGCATCTATAGAGCTCGACAAGCCGACAACTCTAATAGGCAGTCCGATAGGATTCCATTGAGGATCGTTTTGCTGGCTGTGTCGTGCATCGACTATATTCACAACCATGCCTCGCTCACCGCGGAAAGCCGCCGCTGCGCCGGCAACCGCTCAGCCTGGCACATCCGACAAAGATGCCCTCAAGACTTCCATTCCGCATCTCAATAAGGCCCAAGAGCTCGCCGAGCTCATCGCTAGCGAGCCAGAGCGACTTGCCAATGGAGACGCTTCCCTGTCCGAGCTCTCGATACATGCTTTGAAGCAACTCTTCGACCACTCCGTTCAGTCCGAAAAGGGCGCCATCCCCGCTATCAGCTCTTTCATCAAGACCGTCTCGCCAGAGTCAGAATCCAACGGCCAACGTGCGTCCCGTTCAGGCGGAAAGCGAAAGCGAGGACAGGCATCCGCACCAGCTCCTCCCGCTTTCGAGGCCACACCACTCGATGAGTTGGTGACAGATGGAATGGATTCGCGTCAGCTTTGGGAACAGATCGACTTGAAAGCCGCCAAGATGTCCAACATCATCGAGCGTTACTTTGCGCAGGGGCTCATTCGCGAAGAAGAGGAGGACGAGGACGAAGAGGAAGAATCCAGAGCCTCAAAGAATCGGGCGGGTCCCTCGCGCTCTACCTCACATGCGGAAGACGATGACAGCGACCTCGACGATGAGGATGAGGAGGACGAAGACGACAATGACTTTGACGAAGAAGAGGAGAAAGCCCGGCTCAGCCAGCTCAGCGATGCCGACTGCCGAGCGCTCGGAATCGACCCTGCAATGCGCGGCCAACTCCTCGCCAAATGGGCCGAGCAAGAAGGAGGTGATTACGAGTCTGACAGCGAAGGTTCCGCATACGCAGGCGCATCCGACGTAAGCGACGGTGACCCAACCGAGGTCTTCAAAGAACCGCTCAAGACTGAAGCCGAGCAATTGAGGCGAAAGGAAGAGCAGGAAGCTGGAATGCTGCCCCGTTTACGATCTCAAGTTGATGTTGACGACGAAAAAGACGAGGACGAGGACATGTACGAGCAGGGCGACTCTGAAGACGAGGAGGACAGTGACGAAGAACCGCAGACCAAGTCAAAAGGCAGCAAGAGGAACAACATGGACATTCCCGAATCTCTTCTCGAGGACCTTGACCGCCCTGGCGAGTCGAGTCAGCGTCCAGCCAAGCGTCATCCCACTCTTGACGACGATTTCTTCTCGATAGACGAGCTCAATCGTCAGCTGGACGAACAGGATGCCCAGGAGGAAGCCGACCCTGTCGACGACAACGACAACGACACCGATGATATCGCAGATCACGTCGACTACTTCAAGCCTGTCCCTGGCGGTGATGGACTCGATGACGAGCAAGACGATCAAGCCTCAGGATCGGTTCCCGTTGATGCTGCTGACGCACACTACGCCGACTTCTTCCTGCCGCCAACGAAAGCCGCAAAGTTCAACAAGAAGTTCGGCAAGAGGAAAGCCTCGGCAAGATTCGCCAATGAGGACGCTGCTGATGCCCTTGACGAACAAGACGAATCTGATTCTGAGATGGATGATGAGGAGGCTTCGCCGAGCAAGAAAGTGACTCGTGTCTATGAGGAACCCGATCGCAAACGTCGCATTCGTTTCAACGAGACCATCGAGTACCGTCGCATCAAGTCTCGCAAGAAGTCGGAATCCGATCTCACTGCTGAAATGATGAAGAGGATGGGCACATCTCCCGAAGAGATCGACGACTACAACTTTGACGAAGACCAAGAGATGGATGACGAGGACGAAGACCAAGAGAATTGCGATGAGGAAGACGACATGGACATGGATGAGGTCGAATCAGAGACTTCCTCTGTCGGTCGTAAGGGCAGCGATGACGACGGCGAAGGGCAATTCTCTGACGAGGACGGCGAAGAGGAGGAACAGAGCGAACGCGAAGAAGATGACGAGAGCGATCAGGAGGATGCAGATGGTGATGACGGCGTGAGCACAGTCCGCCGTGTAGCCGGTGATCTCTTTGCCGACAGAGACGACGAGGGCGATGCGCAAGCAAGATTGTCGACTCACGAGAAGAGAGTTGCCGCTCTCAAGGAGGAGATTGCTCGCCTTGAGGACGAGAACGTAGGCAAGAAGGATTGGACTCTTATGGGAGAGGCAGGTTCCCGCGCGCGTCCACAGGACAGTCTGCTAGAACAGGACCTCGAATTCGAGCGTGCCGCCAAGGTCACACCGCAGGTCACCGAGGAGATGACCGAGACCATTGAAGACCTCATTAAGCGTCGCATCCTTGACAGCAACTTTGACGATGTCATTCGTCGTCGTGAGATGGAAGCCTTGCCCTTCCTTCCCTCGCGTCTGCTTGAGCTTTCAGACAGCAAGAGCGCCAAGAGTCTTGCCGAGCTGTACGAAGAAGAGTACCAAGCAGCTCGTGGTGGCGATGGCGAAGACGGTGCGCCTGTTGCTGAGGCTGATGCCAAGCTGGCCAAGGAGCACGAGGAGATCACCAAGCTGTACGACGACATTTTCAACAAGCTGGATGCTCTCTCCAACGCCCACTTCACACCCAAGGCTCCCAAGGCCACCATCCAAACGCTCACCAATGCGCCGTCCGTGTCGATCGAGTCGGCTCTGCCCGCTACATCGTCGTCGAGCACGATGCTGGCACCCGAGGAAGTGTACGAGCGCGCTCGCCACTCGACGGCCATGGACGGTGCCAAGTCCGAGATGATGCCGGAGGAGAAGCAGCGTTTGCACAACAAGCTTCGCCAGGAGAAGCGCGCGAGGAACGAAAAGATCCAAGACACGCGCAAGGCTCTCGAGATGTCTGGGCTGGTGCGCGCCAAGAAGGTCAACGAGAAGGAGGAGAAACATCAGGCACTCAAGAAGCTTGTGGGCAATCGCGGAGTATCGGTGGTGGGCAAGGAGGCAAATGCGGCGGGCGCGGGGTCGGGCAAGAAGGCCAAGAACAAGGGCAAGAATGGCGTCAATGGTGTCAACGGCAATGCGAATGCCAAGTCGGGAAACCAGTTCAAGCTATGAGCAGATGTCAGCTCAAAGTCACTCAATTTACTGCATTAATAACAATCATTCTAGCACATTCGGACACACTGTGTCTGGCAAGAACCAAGCCTTCTTTTGATTTGGTACGAATATCTGCGACTAGGGGATGAGAGGTTTCCTAGCCCAGAAGAAGTAATTACACTGCTGGGTGCCGGGAAGACTTGTATTGGATGGAGCGAGAGTCCAAGCACCTTTCCAAGGCAAGTATGCTGTCCCACGTACCTCGAAATGAAGGCGTTGCGGGAGGCTGGTTCCGTGTGAATACCACTTGAGGTCATCCTTGAAGAAGTCGATCAACTCATTGGGGTTGATATACTGATGATGGGTATGCGTACCTGGCGTCACCAGCCGGAGTACATCCTCTGCCATGAAGATGGTGAAGAACCACGACAGCGGGGTGCGTGCGATTGTGGAGAGGAAGAGGTGTCCGCCTGGTTTCACGAGCCTGTCGAGCGAGCGCAGGAAGTCGGCGGGGCCATTGACGTGTTCGAGCACCTCCATTGCGCAGACGGCGTCAAACGTGCGGTTCTGGGCCACAAGATCCTCAGCAGTGGTGTGGAAGTATGTGAGCGAAGGACCGCCGAGCGAGTGCGTGCGCGAGAGGAGCGGATCTCTTGCAGCGTGCGTGGTGGCAATGCCGATATTGCTCTTGCTCGCATCGACTCCAGTCGTACGTGCTCCAAGCCGTGCGAGCGACTCGCTGAGCAAACCACCGCCACAGCCAATGTCGGCTACATCAAGCCCCGAAAGGAACTGCGTCTTGCCAAGATTCTCCAGAGGTGTCCTGGCTTGGTCGGATGTTGCAGAGGATGAAGAGCAAGTGCCGCGACGTTCTTCGACTTGGCGTTGGGCGAGTTCGTAGCCCCATACTTCGTCGAGCTTTTCACGGAGGAACTGGATCCGGACGGGGTTCATGGCGTGAAGGAGGCCAAACTCGCCATGCTCGTTCCACCATTGCGACGAAAGGCGGCTGAAGTGCTCGATCTCGGATGCGTGAACCGAGGATTGTGCTCCAGATGGGCCGTTACCAGTGCCACTCTGGGCTGAGAATGGGGAAGGCGAGTCAAGTCGAAGTTTGGAGGAGGAGGCGAATGATCGAAGGCATGTCGTGGAAGGTCTGCATGGTCGTTGAATTCAAACAAGCAACACAGGAAGTCTCAGCAACTATTTTCAAACATATACGGGCAAATGGAGGCAAGGTCACTCACTGGCAGACCGAAGCGCCCGATGAGGAGCGAGACAAGAGACGGAGAGCCGCGCGAGTGCTCGTCGAAAGCATTGCTGGGTATATGGTCAGGTTGAATGAGCTGAAGGAAAGGTATAGTAGAAGTACAATCCGAATGGAATACACAAAGCAGGATGAACGCTGCGGACGACAAGTTAAGGAAGAACAAGACAAAATGCAGGAATGTCAGCTTCGTTGCCTTGCTTTACCAATGCTGAAAAATTCTCGATCGAGACGATGAGCTTGTATCAGATTAAGGGAGGATAATAGCGTAATGGCCTCCACTGCTATCGGTGTTGTCGGCAATGTATTTGCTTTATTACGACTGGTGCCAGGCAGAATCCAATCATCATTCGAGCTCCACGTCTTCGATCTTGAGGAGAGAATTGAGAGAATAACTTACGCTTTGCAGGTGCTGATGGTGAGAAGAGAAGAAGAGAACGAAGTTGACTTTTGTCACTTGATGATCTCAGAAATGTTTCTTCTCACTGCGCGTCGGAAGTCAGCGAAAAGAAAAAGCTGCGGTCAGACCAAATTCCTCTCGCCCGAGTTGAGTTGGGACCTCCACAACCATGCAGCTTTGAACCCTGACAGCACCTCCTATCGGGCATTCTCACTCCCGAAGCTTGCTTGACACCAACGTCCACCCCATTGCAAAGCTTGGACTCAGCCGGCTACGCTGTCCAATTCTACTGCTCGGGCGAGGTCGACGATCCTGACGAGGACGTGAGCTCGCGAAGAGGCAGAGCGTGGGCACAATGGCCTCCCTCTTCGGCAACTGCTTTGGGCAGCGAAAAGAACAACCTCTTCTCGAACGTGGGCAGGAACGAGTACGAGATGATTTCACTCCTTCTGCAGGTCAACGGCAGGTCGACGCTGTCAATCCAGGAAAGTGCATCTTTTGCAACGTCACTCCAGACAAGTTTAATATCATCCTCGAAGATGCCGAGTTCATTTGCTTCACCGACCGATCCCCGGCAGCCGCGGTCCACCTGCTCGTTATCCCACGTACGCACATCGCCAACGTCAAGAGCCTGACTCGCCAAGATGCTGAGCTCGTTCAACGGATGCAAGCACTCGGAGACAAAGCCCTCGAAATCGTAGCTGACTCCTCACCCGGCTCTAAAGCTTCAACAGGAGCCAGGCGGTTCGGCTTCCACATCCCACCATTCCGCAGCGTAGACCATTTGCATCTGCATTGTCTGCAACTTCCATTCCGGAGCTCGCTCAAGGCGCTCAAGTACAGAGTTGCAGATCCGCCGAATGCAGATTACTACAAGGGCTGGTCGTGGTTTGCAGAGTTGGCTCAGACATGTGCTTTGCTCGAGGCCGGGCGCAAAGTCAAGGTCTCCAGTTGTTGAGCTACACGATACCCGCGCCCTTTGCATACGCGTGCATCATCATGTGATCCATCATATATACCCTTCCAGTCAATACACTGTGCTTCTCATATCTGGCCAAACCGCCGCAGGAGGTAGTCTTCCTACCACATTTCAAAATAAGCTTCCTCACCGAAAATGCAAACATAAGATAAGACCTCAAAATCCAACCCTTGCTGCCCTGAGAAGGACATCTCGAGGGAAGAACAAAAACGTTTGCCTCCTAGCCGACTCGAACGACTGACCTCTTCATTACTAGTGAAGTGCTCTACCGCTGAGCTAAGGAGGCGTTGATGTATCGTAATAGCTGCATTGCATATATCACCGTATTGTGTGGAACTCATGTCGACTCGAGGCTCGGCTGTTCTCACGGAGCTTGATTACCGGTACGCATTTGGGGCTGGAGGTCGACTGACTGAATGCTAGACTGACTGTGCTCTGTCACCACGCACGGCTCCCCTGTGCAAGAACCGGCGCTCCACACCGCAAATCATGGCTGCATTTCATGCAACAACACTCGGGCGTGCACAAGCGGCTGTGAAACCTGATTGAGGTTGTTTGTATGCTCCTTCTCTTGATCTGACATCCACCACCACCGTCATCATCATCACACCGCTTGAATCAAGTCGTCATGACGAATTCGAGCAAGCCACCCACGGTTCCGCCCGAGATCGACATCCCCAATGGGGGCAAGTCGGAGCAGTTCTGGATCGAGTCCGACTACTCGGACAAGACTCGCTTCTGGGCCAAGCGCTTCTTCCCCACGGATGGCAACAATGGAGACGCCGAAGTGCAGCCCAAAGCGACCACCATCTTCGTGCATGGCTTCGTAGAGTACATTGACCGATACCGCAACATCTTCAAGCTCTGGCCCAGCAAGGGCCATGAAATCGTAGGCTTTGACCAGCGTGGATGGGGGAACACCTGTCGCTCCTCGTCGGAGCCCATCAAGAACTACGGCAACACAACCTGGCCTCAGCAGTTCCAGGATCTCGAATTCGTCATCCGCCTGACCCGCAAGCGTCTCGACGAGCGATGGGGAGCCAACAAGGTGCCCATCTTCTTGCTCGGTCACAGTATGGGTGGAGGTATCGTCACTGCTTTCCATACCCGCAGCGAGGAGTGGATCAAGCAGCATGGCGGCAACGGCCCGTCGCAGGAGGCCAAGGAGATGGTAGCTGGCGTGGTTGCATGCGCGCCTTGGCTGACACTGACCAAGCCTCCTCCGTGGTTCGTCGTATGGGGCGCAACCAAGCTTCTCTCTCTCCTCCCCGAGATTCACTGGAACGTCGACCTAGAGGGCAAGAACATCTCCAGAGATCCTGTAGTCGCAAAGAACTTTGAGAACGACCCCATGTCGGATAAGAAGGTCTACCTCAAGGCCATCCAAGGCCCTCTGCACGGTGGTATGGACATTGTCGACAAGGCATACAAGAACTGGCCAGAGTCCAAGCCTTTGCTGGTGATTCACGGTACTGCCGATCTCGTGACAAGCCACAAGGGCTCCGAGAAACTCGTCGAGCGCGTCAATGCCAAGGACAAGACGCTCAAGCTGTTCGACGGCTACTACCACGATCTGTTGAACGAGCCTGGCCAGGACAAGGTCGTTGTTGGAGAATATGTGATCAAGTAAGTTTTTCTGCTTCTTTCCTACTCATTCTAAAGATGGCTAACCTTTTGTTTTCCTTCTTCTTTTCATTCGATTCCACAGCTGGATCAACGCTCATCTTTAGAGCCCCCTGCGCTTGCATTCGCTCGCCCATCTCTCGAACAGTCCCTAAAGTTTCCTGTCCCTTTGATATCCTCTCGGTTTGCACAGCAAGTTACAGTCTACAGCAGTCAGATGTCAGAATCAAGATTCTATTAAACTCGATCCTGTCTAGTGAAATGTGGGCGGTGGATTAAACGGGAACGATGACTTTGAGCAGCTGTCGCTCCCACTCCTGCAGACCCTCGTCATCGCGCGCCGACTTGTACGAAGGATCTGTCTTTTCCCTTTGCATATCGGCGATGGCATCAGCAAACACCTTCCACTCGATGCAGTTGCCGGGCACTACCTCCGCACCGTCGCTCACAGCTTTTCTCGAGTCAATCGACCATTCGCCTTGACGGGTGCGTGTAAGTGTCTGCACGTGTGCTGCCGACCCGGCTGCAATGGCCAAGTCGTGTACGATCGAGCGGACGTAGGTGCCAGATGAGACGGTCATCTCGAGCACAAACGCCGGTGGTCCTGCGGCTCCATCGGCTGGCTTGGTCTCTGTGTCTGCGGGGGTATCTTTGCTCGTTGGCAACCTCTTCCATATTGTTGGCGCCACTTCTTCTGTCTTTGCAGCGTCACTGCTTTCTTCGTCCTTGAATGTATCTGTCTGACCTTCTTTGCGCCCGGCCATGTCGAGCACTCTGCCAACCAGCGCCTTGTCCTCCTCTGGTACTTCGCGTTCAGGCTCCTTGAACGAATGCTTGCCTGGTTCGAGCCAATCCACCAGCCTCAACTCGTGCACTGTCACCTGTCTCGCTTCGATCGGTCGTGGCAATGGCAGATTCTCCCTCGCATATTCGAACAATCGCTTGCCATCAATTCGCACTGCCGAGTACAGAGGCGGAATCTGCGAGACTGTTCCCGTGAACTCTGGCAGCAGATCTGCAATGATCTGTGGTGTCACATGTTCGTATGGCTTTCGAGTTAGGATGGGATCGCAACGGTCGTAGGATGTGGTAGCGGACCCGAGGAGACCAGTGCTGCGATACTCCTTCGTGCAATCGAGGTACTTTTGCAGCTGCTTGGTGCCGTTCCCCACCCCGATGACGAGTACACCGTCCGCAAGAGGGTCAAGCGTACCGCCTTGGCCAAGTTTGGGGGCACCCGCGACTCCGTCTCCCCACTTGCCCTTTCCGCCTCGGAACTTGCCACGCTTGCGGCTCTTGTCATTCGGGCGGTTGCCGTCAGCATCGGCAAAGAGCGACGAGGAAGCAAACAGAGGCTTGAGCTCGTCGAGCAGCGACATGGATGTGGGGCCACTGGGCTTGTTAATGCCAAAGATGCCTGAGAGCGGGCGTGCCGATGACGAAGCGGCAGCCGATGCTGCTGAAGCGGTGGCACTGCGGACTGCGTTGCGAATGGGTCCAACGGCGGAAGAGGCCATCTTATCGTTGGTCTGCTGGGGTCGCTCCGTCGGCTGTGGAGCAGCTGAGGTGGCACTGCTTGTTGTGTTCGGCGTTTCCGATGACATGCTCTCGGATCAGCCGTGCAATGGAAGGAATGAACCGGAGCTGCCGTTGGGTGAAGGAGAGCTAGCTGTGGATGAGAACCTACCGGAAAGTGGAGCTAAAGTGCAAGTGGCAGCTTTCTTCTAAAATCTCCAAAATTGAATCTGCTCTGCATCTTCTCCAGCAGAAATCGGCGATGTCATTGATTTTTGATTTTTCGTAGCCTCCACGCTGCAGAGCCAAAGAATGTGTGCCTTCGCGAAGAAAACTCATTTCCAAGAAAAAAACCGGCAGGCGAACCCTTAGTTGTCTCGAATGACATGGATCATTCCTCTCATCGCCATTATCATCTCGAGAGTCACTCGAGACAATCGCTGCATTCACAGCGCACAGTAGACACCAATATGGACTCGTGATCTCTTCCACGTATCAACCCCGCTTGCTCATCCTCAGCAGCGACGTTCTCAAAAGCTTTCGCTACGGCCAGCATCCTTCCGACTTACCCTCCAGGGGACGACCGGATCGCCAGAGGCAGCATCGCATCAGCCAAGTCCACTCGGCATCATGTCTTCTAGCTCCCATTCCCCGCAGAAGATCAAGCTCTGCGAGCATGTCCTGCTCCAACACTTTGGGCCCATCGCCGCACGAGTCGGTGCACTGCTTCTCAAGCGTGGCCGACTCACAATTCGCGAGATCCAGCGTTTCCTCAACCAGGCCCCCACACGCACCAACCGCGGCCCTGCAGACCCCTTCAGCAACACCAGCTCAACACATAGCAAGCCTACACTCGTCTCAGCTCCCATTGCTGGCGCCAGCTCGAGCTACAACACCAGCAGTCCCACTGCGCCCGTACCCGTGCCGAAGCACTTGATCCAGCAGACTATCATGACGCTCATCCAGCACGGATGCGCCTGGCACAGCTCCACCGATCCACAAGTGGCCGACCAAGATCAAGAGTTCTTCGAGATCAACATCAACGAGGTCCTTCTCCGATTGCGTTTCGGCAAGTACATCGGCATCGCAGAGGACGAGCTCGGCGACACCGCCGCGAGGATTGTCAAGCTTGTCTTGCAGCATGGGAAGCTTCAGGCTAATGACATCATCGAACGCATTTCAACCGAAATGGGCATGCAGAGGAAGGCGCTTCTTACTGGAGACCAGCAGGCGAACGGTGCCCCACCAAATGGGTCCAGGAAGCGAAAGGCGGATGCATCAGATGAGCTCGCACAGTTGCAACACGAGGTTTCGTGCAAGCTCACCACCTTGCTTTACCACACCTACTTGCGGCCTAGCTGGGTTCACCAGCACGTCTCGCCACGGGATAAGGAGATCAAGTACGAAGCGAAGAAGCGACGAGAGCTCCGCGGCATTCCCACACCAAAGGAATTGCAGCGAATCAGGGAGGAAGTGCGCGCACAGATTGCAGAAGAGCGAGACGCCGACTGGGAGGTTACTAGCACTCACGTCACACTGGGTCCCGATGGACTCGCAGCTGATCATCAAGAGACGCGGCGTGGCTTGGTTCGCAAAGCACAGAGCGCCATCGCCGTCGCCAATGCCGCCAGCGGCAAGCATAAGCGGTCCAAGTCTACCGCTAGCAGCAAGGACAAAAAGGGCAAGGACAAGGGCAAGGACAAGAACGGAACCAACGGCGCCCATCCTTCGCCAGAAAGCTTCGACCCTGTGGACGACTTTGAGATTGATCCTACGGTCTGGCTGCGCATCCACTATGACCGCTTTGACGTCCACTTGCGCGACGAAGTCATGATCGACGCTGTCCGCGAAAAGTACAACAACACTGCCGCCGAAGTGTTCCGCCAGCTCATCGCTGCCGGCGATGCCTCGACCAAAAAGTCGGTGCGTGACATCCGCAGCGCGCCCATCTCTATCAATGTTCTAGCGCACAAGCTGCCCTCAGATCTGTCTTTGCAAAAAGGCTTTGACCGGCGCTCGTTCGGCAAGGACAAGTCGTCGCTTCCCAGCAAGCAGGAGTTCCTCGCCGAGTACTGTGCAATCTTCTCCAACTCGGAAGACGTGTCGGGCAAGTCGAAAACCACACGTCTCATGGCGCCTGCATCGGACAGCACGACCAAGACCGCCGGCGGGTCCAAAGTCGCCTCGTCGCTCACGGTCGAGTTCAGCAACGTTGCCGAGCGCATCCGCAAAGACCTGCTGCGCAACGTGATTGAGGAGAAATTCGGCACGGCCGCCATCCGCATCATGAACATCCTGCGCGAGAAAGGCAAACTGGAAGAAAAGCACATTTCCAAACTCGCACTCGTCTCCATCTCGGAAACACGCGATCTCTGCAGCCGGCTCTTCCACGCCTCTTTGTTGGGCTTGCAGGAAGTGCCCAAGACTAAAGACCGCGATCCAGCCAAGACGTTCTTCCTGTGGTTCGTCGACGAGGCCAAGTGCCGTGCGTGGCTGCTGGACCACCTGTATCAGAGTCTGGCCAGGTTGGGACAGAGGAGGAACGAGGAGATGCGCAGACAGATGGCGTTGCTCAGGAAGGTCGAGAGGAGCGATGTCAAGCTCGATACTGTGGGGTTGCTGACGGAATGGGAGAGGGAGAGTTGGGATAGGTTGCAGACAGTGTTGCAGATGCTCACGGTGGCTGAAATGAGGACCGAGATGGACGTATTTGTCCTGCGCGATCTCGCGTCTGGCACTCGTGGGAGCGACGACTAGGGAGGCAGTGCGGCGATTTAAGAAAGGCTATCTCCGCAGTCGGAATCATAGATCTTTGTGACAGACTGTTAGCAGCATTTGCATCATGTGATTGATTCGATTGCGCCTGGGTATCTTTGCTGAGTTGGTTATGGCTGAGACTGCTCCTTGTTGTTTCCTCAATAGCATTCATCTGCGCTTCTTTCGCAAAACAAGGTATCCTATTGATCTGCACTTTGCCGCCCTTGACCCCTCTTTGCGATGGTCTCCTCCCTCAGTTCCGCCAACTGCTTCATCTGCTCCTGCCTCTTGCTCTCATCCTTTGAAAAGCGATAGTACGCTGCTCCGCGGTACCTATTTTCGAACTCTGGCTTGAAATGTTCCACCTTGGCCCTGTCCCCACTCTCTCTCCTTCTGTGCAAACTCGGGTCGTAGACGGGGAAGCTCGTCGCTGGCCCGTAGATCGCATTATCCTCTTGTTCCGCCTCCTCTTCTTGTTGGAGATCGCCGCCGTAGCGCGCGGGGAGGAACTCCCTCGGCACTTGGCTGAGTGGCGCTGTGCGCGTCCGCCCGAACTCGTCTTGGTACTCAATCATCTCTTCCTCTCCCTCTCTTGCTGCTGGCAAGGCAGTTTCGGGCGAGGGCGATCGTGGGGATGGTTGGTGCGGTTCGGCGAGCTTGCGCTCCCAATCAATGCTCCCTTCTTGCAGAGCCTGTTTACTGATGCCGCCAAATTTGCCCGCTTGAAGCTGGTGGTAGATGCGCGCTTTGCGTTCCAGATTGCTCTTTATCGCGTCGAGCTGCGCTGACCAAGTCGCCTCCTCTTCCGGTGAAGCCGCTTCACCGCGCCGCCGCCTTTTCTTATCCTTTTTGCCGCTGCTGCTTTTGTCGCCATCTTTGGCTTGGAAGTAGCGAGGCCTGCTAGAAGAAGCACGGCCGGCGTCAGGGGTGGAGGGGAGCAAGGTTGAGGAGAGCTTCTTGCTAGTTTTCCTGTCGTCTTCAGGGGTTGAGGTGGACTTGCGTTTGGAAGAGGAAGAGCAGGCGTGTTGGGATTTGGTGCGTTCCAGTTCTGCTTTGAGACCGAGAAAGGACGCCGAGATGCTACCGGATGAGCCTGCACCGCCGCCGCAACCACCGCCCATATTGTCGATGATGATATTGCTGAGAGGCAGAAACATCAACACACTCAGCGTTGGAGCCATTTCTCCAAGTCACAATTCAGGGTCCAACCAACCACACACGTACTTTCGGAACTCGGGCTCAAAATACTTTGTCACACCACTTGGCAAGGTATATCTGTGTTTGACCATTGCAACAACTCTTGATTATGGTCCGCCTAGGGATGCATCGTTGAGCGCGACGCAGACGGCGGCTCTGTGATGACCGTTGTACTGCCTGACTGTCTCACCGGATGCTAGCTCCCACAATCGCGCGACGTGGTCCGAAGAGGCGGTAACGAGGTACGCCGAGTCGGCACTGAAGGCTGCGTCCCAAACCCATCGCTGGTGGCCGACGAGCGTCTTTTCAAGCGCAAACTCGTAGCGAGAAGTTGACCAGATCTTGACCGTCGCATCTGCTGAGCATGTCGCTAGGTGTCTGTAGTACCACAATGCGAGGTTGAGAGTTAGGAGCGAGTCGCTGTTAGTGATCAACCCATACCAAATGGAAAGCGGCGGATGACGCAAGGAACTTACCGGACGTCCGGGGAGAGGAGGACTCTTGTGAGGTACTTTTCATGTGCTTGGAAAGTGGTGACGGGCTGTAATTCGGTAAAGTCGCCCGCCTGCGCTTGACCGTGCGGCCCAGCCATCTGCGCCCCCTCAGCCTCGTAGTTTGCATTCCTGAATCTCCAGACATACACCTTGCCCGTATTATTCCCGGCAACCAAACAGCTACCATCCGCAGCCACCGTGACCGAGCGTATCGGCACGCCCTCCTCCGGCACCAGCTCATGACTGCATCCGTTCTGCCCCAAATCCCACACTTTGACGCTGCCGTTCTGATCGCAGCTCACGAGCTCGCCCTGGTTCGGGTGAACGACCACATCATTAACCGGCCCTCGATGATCATACACTCTGGTCGCTCTTGATGTCCTCAGATCCCAAATCTTGAGCAGCCCATCTTCGCCGCCGGAGACGAGCCACTGCATGTCGCAATGCCATGCGATCCCGGTTACATTCCCCTGGTGCCCTTCGAGCGTGGCGATGGGCTGGGCGGGTGCGGCCGCATTGCCGCCATTTGCTCCTGCAGCTGCAGTGGCAGAGGGCGAGGCTATCGAGCAGTCGTACAGCCGGATATGTGTGTTGGCCGCGGCGGCGAGGAAGCGTTTATCGGGACTGATGGAGAGCCGGTTGACCTGTGAGTCTGGGTGCTGAATAGTGCGCGAACAGATGCCCGACCATGCTTCCCAGAACCGGATGGTGTGGTCGTATCCAGCGGTGACCAGGAGCACAGAGAGTGCATCCTGCTGTGTATTTTGCTGGGAAGCAGCAGCGGCGGACTGTTGTTGTTGCGCAGCAGCGTGCTGAGAGTGAACTTGTGCGGCTGAAGTTGGTGGAGATCTGCCTTGTGGGATTCGCGCTGGGGTTCTTCGTGCCGCCATGGCGTGTATATGTGTCAATTGGCGCTCCCTTGGCACGGTCGGTTGATCGTGACTGTAGACCGAAGCAGCAAGCCGATAGATATCGAGTAAGTTGGCAGGTGGCGGTGAGAATGAATGGCCTGAGCATCAGCGCCAAAAAGGGATTTGTGGAGACAAGAGTCGAGTGTCAAGATGTCTCTCGTGCGAAAAGTCAAGAGTGGCAGCAGCAGCATCACGTGAAGAGTCGGAATATGCGCAGGAAGAAAAAGTCAAAAGTTGGCTTTTTCGCAGTTTCGTTGGTCAGCGCAGCGCAGCGCCTTTTGGCGGGAATTTTCAGAAGGATTGAGTGAATCACTGACAGACGACCACGTCCACCGCTATACTCATTCTTTGTTCAACACCATCCATCACCACCATCTCGACGCTCTCGTTTGCGGACATACACTCTAACAAACAATGTCGGCAAGCAGATCGCTCACAAGAGCGTTGCGACCCATCACGCACTTTACCAACCAGAACAACGCCTCGACGTCGACACAAGCCTTCTCGCACGCTGCTTCTAGATCTAGATCCCCCACCACCACTCCATCCTCCAGCCGCTCCGCCTCGACCGCTGTTGCCACTACTTTGACCACTGAAGCACCAGCACCAGCACCAGCGCGTTACGTCCACGATCCTACGCCCAACGTCCGCCTGCCTCGTCTCGCGCGCACGGAACCGGAGCTGTACGCGGCTGTGCGCCCCCCACCCGTGTCTGCGTTTGCAGCACTCACCGCCCGCCTCGGCCTGATCCCATCCAGCGTCGACGCTGAAACGCGCGATCGACGCATCCGGCTCGTCCACCAAGCATGCACCCACCCGTCGTTCCAAGCACTCGTCGACAAAGTTAAAGCGGCCAACCTCGAGCTCGAACCCTCGGCTCTCGTCTCTGGGCTGGCCAAGAAGAACGGACCAACCGCACTCGATTCCGCGCAGTTTTTGACGGTGGGAGCGCAAGCCGTAGATCATCATGCGGCGCTTGCGACGGTGGGCAACTCTTTGCTGGGGATGCTCGCGACCGAGTTCCTCCACCTGCGCTACCCGAACCTCCCCACACGCGTCTTGAAGGCGGCGGTAGCCGCGCACGTTGGTTCCGTCCCTCTCGCTGACGTTGGCGCCGAATTGGGTCTCTCGAGCCAAGGAATTCTAAGGTGGAATAAGGACGCCCGCGTTGCGACCACTTGCAACCTCACCCACAAGCGCGGCGGTCGCGCCGGTGCCACTTCTTCCGCTTACCGCACTTTGCTCTCGAAAGACGTCGCGGCCGACGCCATGCGCGCACTCACCGCCGTCATCTTCCAGGAACAAGGCCTCTCGGCAGCCCGCACCTTCGTCACCTCCCACCTCCTCACGCGCCAACTTGACCTTGCTCCCTTGCTCAAATTCAACAATCCCAAACTCGCCCTCGCGTCGACTTGCGCAAAGTACAACAAACCCCCACCCCAATCCCGCATGGTCGCAGAGAGCGGAAGGCTGAGCATCAGTCCGGTGTTTGTAGTGGGCGTGTGGAGCGGTCAGACCAAGATCGGAGAGGGCAGTGGGAGTAGTATCAGAATGGCGGAATTCAGGGCTGCGGAGGATGCGTTGAGGAGGTTGTATCTAGCAGAGACGCCTTTGGGAGAGTTTCAAGTGCCGAGCTCGACGCTCGATGCAGAGTTCAAAGGTGTAAGCGGGAGCGGAGGCGAGAATGGAGGGAAGAGGGTGTACAGGCCACAGCCCATCGGTGAGACCGAGGTGTTGCCTGCCGCGGGCAAGAGCAGGAGCTAAAGGCCCATATCATCCAACACACTTTTCTTGTAGCAAGCAATTTGATTCACATCAATCTCAACTGCAAAACATACATTCATTCATTGCCATCGGTGTGACCAATCATCCAATTTTGAATAGGGTCATGTGCCTCAAGAGTCACCGTTAGACAACATCATCAAAGTCTTGCCCATCATCATCATTGTCGCTATCGTCGTCATTCTCGCCAAAATCTTCCTCCTCTTCCTCTTCCTCCTGCTTCTGCCTTTGCTGTTGCTGTTGCTGCTGTTGCTGTTGCTTTCCCTTTTCCGCCTCCTCCCTCTGCTTCTCCTTCTCCCTCCTCTGCGATTCATATTCTGGCTTTAGACTCCAATTCCCCACATACGGACCTCTCTTATGCAAATCCGCAATCCCGCCCAGTACTTCCTTTAGATAACTCTCTGGCTGCTGCGTCTCCGCCCTCAACTTCTTCAGACTCCAATATTGCCACCTCTCGAACAGGCCGAAGAGCATATCGAGCAGCTCGTTCTTGGGCATCCTTGCGAACTTTTCTCCTCCCCCAGAAGAGGAAGATTTGGGTGCGGCGGCGATGGACGCGTTGAACCTCGATTTTGAAGACGACAAAGAGCCGACGCCGGCAACGAGCATGTTGTGTCGCCCAGCGTCGGTGGAGTCGAGCATCTTGATTGTGCGTTTCGGTTGCGAGGCTTCCGCGCGCCGTTGTCGAAGGAGGGTGCGGTAAGAGTCGGAAATCGGTGCACCGGAGCCAAAACTGCTACTGGTTCCTGGTTTGGTGTCCGCAGCGATGGCGGTGGGGGTGGTGGTGCGGATTTGCGGTTGCAGGGCGGCCTCGTTAGTGACGGTGCCGCAGAGTGCGGTGATGCGGCGCGTCTTGGTGCGCTTCTTCACCCTCCCCTCCCCCTCCTCTTCACTACTCTCCTCTTCTTCCTCTGCTTTGGCACCGGGGTCGTCGAGGTTCTCGACCTTCTCCCTGAACGCGTAGATATTCCTCTTGAGCGTCGCTGCCGAGTCCGCGGTCAGCTTCAAATCGTACGCCCTCGGGATGTTATCGTACCTCGGATTCCTTGGCTTCCCCGGCTCCGTGGGGACTGCTGGTGAAGGCGGGTCTGGGAGGAGCAGTTCCATCCTCTGATGCCCCGTGTGGTCTGGGTCATACACCCGCACTGTGCCTAACCGCAAGTCGTCTGTGCGGATCGCACTCCACGCTTGGAGCAGGAACTTGGGGATCTTCACAAGCCATACGGGATGCTTCCCCTCACTCAGGTCCAAATCCTCGTCCGGCTCGGGCGACAGCCGCGACAGATTGCCGTCAGCGGCAGCGGAGGAGAGGGCGTCGGTGTCGTCGGCGGCAGTGCGGGCGCGCTTGCCGAGGGAGGTCGCGGACGGCCCGTCGCCAGGGTCAGCGATCGACTCAATGTCGTCTTCGTAATTCGACATTGCGTTAAGCGGAAAAGGGAGTTGTGGATGAAGAAGACCGTGATGGTCAGGAATGAGTTGAGTGTTGGTGTACTCGGCACTGAATGCGAGAAGAGAAAATGTGCTCTGTGCTCACTCGCTCGCGCAACTGCGCTCTGTCTTTCTCCACTTTTGCAAGACTGAAAAAATCACTTGCGATCATCCAAATTCGAGTTTAACACATCTCAAACAAATCCCCTCTCCACCTCCCCCTCCCTCATCCGCATCGTCCCTAGCGCTCATCCTATCAAACCCCCCTGATCACACCTAGACTCATTTAATCCAACACATCACACCTTTCTTGTCGAGAAAGTAAGATACACTATATCACTTGATTGCTAAACAAAGCGGCTGGCGACCCTGCTTGAAACCATAATACAAATACAAACCCCCCTCTTCGATTCACTTGCGCGATGCGCTCTTCTTACTCGGCCTGCCTGCCATCTCCATCTCGACATCACCTCCTGTCACCACTCCTCCCCCTGCTGCACTAACACCGCTGGTACTCGGCTTTCTCTTCTTCCCCTTCTTCCCCTGCTGGCCCGTCTGGTTCCACTCTCCCGCTTGCCCCTCGGGGCTGCTCTCGCTGCTACTGTTCTGCGCGTCTCCCCCTGCTGCTTGGGCTGCTGAGGCGCCGCCTTGCAGGAACGCGGCGGTGGTGGCGGGCGAGAATGCAAACGACGGACTCTCGCCTGCGCCCGAACCCATCAGGTCGGTGAATTGGTTCGAGAGCGGAGATGAGACCACGCCCCCGCCCGGCGCTTGGGATGAATCGACGAATTGGGAGAGAAATGAATCGACGTCGAAATCCGCATCCATGCCCCCAGTCCCTGTACCCGAAGAAGGGGGAGGCGTGACGCCCGTCATCCCCACCCCCAATTGCGGGGCGATGCCGGCGCCTGTAGCGTCGAACCCAGGCGCAGGCGCTGCTGAGTACGGTGCCTGCCACTCACTTGCCGCCATCGACACCGAGGTCGGCAACTGCTGCTGAAGCGGCTGCTGTCCATTTACGCCCACGCCCGAGAGCAGGTTCGGATTAGCCTGCAGGCCTTGCACGAGCGAGTTGATGCTGTTCTGTACGAGGTTGGCATCGTTCGACGTATTCTGCAGGTCGCGCGTCGCCCTCGACAGCGACAGCGCCAGTTGCTGGTTATTGTTGCTCCCGTCGTCGCCAGCGTCAAAAAGGTTTGCAGAACCCGATGCTTTGCTGGGCGAACCGCCGCTGTTGCTGTTGTTCAAGTTGTTGCGCGCGGGCGACTGGACCAGAGCTTGCGAGATGCCAGCGATGCGAGCAAGTGCGTCGGCATCGAGACCAAGCGCTGGACCCGATCCTGAGCTCGAGCCTTGCTGAGTCGAGTCGGTGCTGCTAGAGGAGCCACTGGGGAACGTCGAGAAGCGCGAAGAAAAGTCATCGTCGGCATTCGTATTGCCGAAGTAGTCCGCTCCATTATCAGTAGCGTTGTTGGCTCCTCCCGTTCCAGCACTAGCGAGCGCTTGTTGCAGTGCTGCCACCATCTGAGGGTCCAACTTCAGCCCACCGCCCGATGCCGGCCCCGTCGACTTGGAACCCTGGTTGGCCAGGCTCGCTCCGAACAAGCTCGCCAACCACGCATTGCCCTCGCCCGACGCCAGCGCGTTCAGCACCTGGTTGCTCGCTTGGGACGACAGCCTCCTCGATCCACCGGGCGTTGACACTGCTTCGTGCAGCTGCTTGCCAAAGTCATTTACAGCGGACGAGCTCGGCGGGCTTGCGATCTGAGTGATCCTCGACCCACTGTTGCTTGGGCTCTGACCGCCCTTTGGCGAATCGCCGCTGCCCGTCTCCTGGAACCTGAGATGGCTGGGCATCTCTTCGATCTCTTCGTCACTGGCCGGCAGCTCCAGGCCCTCGAGGCCACGAACTGGCGAAGACTTGCCATCCTCGATCATAAGCCGGCTCTTATTGCGCTGCTGTTGTGGACGAACGCCAACCCTTCGTCCTCCTCGTCCCTTGCCTGAAACCTTCTTGCCCTGCACAGGAGTCTCTGCATCTGCATCGTTGCCAAACACACCAGCGAGGAAACGCAGAATCTTGTTGATCGTCTCCTGTTGACGCTTGGCACGCTGACGAGACTCGACGGCCTCCTGCCAGAGGTTCTGGTTGGAGTTCTGCAGATGGCGGATATCGGCATTGATGCTAGTTTGAGCGTTCTTGATAGCGTTGATGGCATTGAGCACACTGGCGAGTTGGAGAGCGCCTTCCGTGTTGGCATCGGCGCCGATGGCTTGAGCGCCGAAATCAGTTCGCATGAGCGCACCGGCATGCATGAGCTCCTGACCAGTGCTGGAGCTCTGCTCGCGCTCGTTCTGACCATCCTTGTCGTCGCGAGCGCCCTTCTTGCGCTGCACCTTGCTCAGCCACTCGGGATGATCACGGTGGAAGTGAGGGTTGGAGAACTCCCAAAGCTCGCTCTCCTGCGGCGAGTCGTGCTTGAGCGCCCCCTGCTGGAGATGCGGAACCTTGTGAAAGCCGTACATGTTGAGTTGCCTGACAAAGGAAGAGAAGCGGTTGTGCTTGAAGAAGCGCGGGAGCACCTGGTCTCCAAACTTGACGTGATTGGGCACGAAGAAAGAAGCGCCATCGGGAGACCAGCGGATGAGCTCGTCGGTGTTGGGGTCATCGACCATGCTGCGCAGTTTGTTCAAGAACGCCGGGTTGTTCTTGTTGGTGGGTATCGCGCGCAGCGCATCGTCGGAGCCTGCAGCAGCGGCAGAAGCTTCAAGATTGGGAGGAAGCGTTCCAATGCCAGCTACGACAGGAGCCATCTTGGGAGCGTCAGGTGCGCTCGTAGTGGGCGCTGGAGCTGCAGCTGGAGCAGAGGCAGCGGGAGTCGAAGTGACATCCGTAGGTTTGATCCCAGGCGTCGGAGGTGAGACTTTGTTGGCCTGGAAAGGTTGCGGTGCGTTGGAGGGAGGTCGGAAGACCTGGGAAGGCGAGCTGTAAGTAGCTGCGGGTGCGATGCCATTGATGTGACCCAGGCCGAAGCGTTGCGCATCGTCGGGAGTGATGCTACCCAGCAGCGGCAGGTTGGAAGGGAGTGTAGCCGAAGCTACAGGGCTGACAGCTTTGAGAGGAGCTGCAACGCCGCTAGCGACATCGGCGGCTACCAAGTCGGCAGGGTGATGAACGGTTGAGACAGCCATTTCAACGTCCTCTGATTCAGGTTCGGTGACTGTTGGAGATGGTGGCTTGGAAGCTGTAGGTGTTGATGTTGATGTGGACGATGAAGAAGCGCCGTGCCCTGCTGATTGTATCCGAGTCGACGACGGTTCTGCCGATTGTGATTGTGTCGGTGCTGCTGTAGATGATGCTTTGTTTGCCTCAGCGGATGCCGAGGCTTGATCGTTCGCAGTGGATGTGCTCGCTTGCGCGTTGGCAGTAGATGATGGCTGCGATGCGGAAGCTGCAGCGGATGTGGATGTGGATGTGGATGTGGACGGAGCGGAAGCGGATGCTGAGGATGATGAGGAAGGCGCTGTTGGATCACTTGGCGATTCGGAAGTGGATCTAGCTGAAGCTTGAGTAGGATGTTGGGTGGGAGTAGCAGATGGAGATGCCGTGGACGACATGATTCCCTGCTGCTTATATGAAAGCCTGGATGAGCAGGCGGGGTATAGGAGCCGGCTAAGTGAATAGACGACGACAAGAGGGAAGCATGCAACCGACGTGGAATTCTCTGCTTGTCGCTGAAAAGTGCGCATCTTTGGCTGCAGCATCAATTCCATGATTAAAAAAAAAAAAAAAATTAGAGCGGGCGACAGCTGCGCATGCACAATTTGCAGCAGTTCACCAAAACGTAAATCAGAGCGGTGCAGAGCAGCGATGGATTGGTTGAATGCAAATAATCCAGTCGTGGCGGCGGCGGGCGGCTAATTTTGTGCATGTGGGTTTGGGTTGGCAGAGAGTGCACTGTGCCGATGGATACCGACATCAGTCATCGTCCAGCAACGCTTCGAGCTAATCATCACACAGAGTCGGATAGCTGGATCGGATGTCTCCCGAAACCCACTCATATCGCATCACATCACATCATCTTGACGATAACAGCAGGGGCACGTTGACGATGGAAGACCCGACCCACTGACCCACAAAGACCATGAGGATCGGAGACTACAAGCCCAGCCTCGGGCCCATTGAAGTTGAAACCATGGGTATCGGTTGGTGGAAAAACGAGCTTCGCGCCAGCGCTGCTGCGTGGTACGATCGTCAAAGGCCATTACGATATGAACACTATCAACGTGCCGACTGCCGACATCTTGGAGCTGCGGGTTTCATTCAGCAAAAATGCCGAAGTGGAGCAGCAACGCGCGCCGATCGTCGGAACCAAATCGGGAGTGGAAACACGAGGCGGGCCAAGAGTTGCTGCCACCACCTTTGCATTTGCATTTGCATTTGCATGCTGTGAAACCGGTTTGGCAGAGTAGATGCTTCGGCAGCGGAAAGTGGAGCGGAACAGGAGCAAGGAGCAAGGGGAGGTCCAGACCGAGGCCGAAAGCTCGGGCGATGGCATCCGATCTTGCAGCCGTGAGACGCTTATTTGCTTCATTCACTCTTCGCTTAAACTTGCAACTCGATACCTTTTTTCGGTTGGTTATGTCATTTGCAAACAAGAATCATCATAGCCTCTTTGCCGATAGATTCGTTCTGTTTCACTCGTTGGCATGCTTCGCTCATACAATACCATCCCAGTCAAAGTCAACAGAGATCGCTGCGGCTACGCTAAAACCTGCAACGCTGACTGTGTAGTCTTGCTTGGATCCGACACACACACTTAAATTTCATGCACCCTCACCTTAATTTTCTGCGCTTCCGGTACCGCTTTCGGTACCATAGTGCACCACCAACCGTTGCAGCCATCCCTATCGATCGTAGCTACGCCCATAGGAGGTGTTCTGCATGAATACGCACTAGTGACTCAGCGTACGCCCACGTTGTCCTTTGGTGTCGTTCTAGAACCACCCGGGAGGCGAGATAAGCGCGCGCGCCGATCGATCCTTACAGCTGCGTCCGGCCAAGTGAGGTCGAACAAGATCGGTAATCTATCCACCAAGCACCAAGTGGAGGGGGGCAACAGAGGGCAGACAGAGGATGACAGAGGGCAAAGGGAGGGCAACAATCGATGGGACAGAGATAGTGAGACACAGAGTCTGCAGAGTGA
Source organism: Ustilago crameri (assembly GCA_024271935.1). Classification (NCBI taxonomy): domain Eukaryota; kingdom Fungi; phylum Basidiomycota; class Ustilaginomycetes; order Ustilaginales; family Ustilaginaceae; genus Ustilago; species Ustilago crameri. The sequence goes on from JANBMJ010000011.1 coordinate 395,133, forward strand.
AGAGATCGCGTGGAATGTTCTAGATGTCTTGCTCTCATATCGCCATCTAAATTTGCCAACTTGGGCAGATCTCAGATTCCGATATCCCCGCGTGTGCTCACAGTGATGCATCCTCCTCACCATCCTTTGCCAGCCTCAATTATCTTCAATCGTGCGCTCCACGCAACGTCATCGCAGCCCACAGACACCTCTACAGGAAAGAATAATCAACAGAAAGAGCAAGAAAAAGTCCATGAATTGATGCGTGCGAGCAAAGAGACAAAGTGAGCGAGAGACATATAGTAGAGAGTGTTTTGTGTATGCGCAATGCGACGCAGTGCTTGTCAATAGAAGGTTCCCTTCAACGAGCGTGCAAGTCAGCTCTTTGTTGTGCCCAATCGATAAACAAAACCCAAGATACCAGCCAACGATCTATCATGACCTCATCTAACAAGATCACGCCTGTGCACCTCCAGAGAGCGTATCGTCGATAGCCTTGTTGATCATCTGCTTCTTGGACGTCAAGTCGGCGTTCGGGAAAGCGGCTGCCAATGCTTCACGCACCGACCGCTTTGTCACCGTCATTAAGCTCGGCTGGTTCGCCAAGAACGTCTGCACAGCCGACTTGATCTCTTCGTCTGTCGGGTCGTGTGCATCGTTAATCGGCAAGGCTCGCGCCATCGGTGCTGCTGCAAACGGATTTGAAGCGTTGAGTGCAGAGTATGTCGACAGCGGTCGTGCTGCAGCCAAGCTCGATCGAGCCTCCTGCTGTTGCTTCTGCTCCTGGCCCCACATGGTCCCGCCCGTGTTTTGCTGAGACAAGGGCATGGTGAGCCCAATGTCCGAACCAGCCGGCGAATGCGTCGCCAACAGCGGGTTGGGCAGCATCGGTGGCATTCCATACATCGATGCCGTCGGGTTCATCATCGGGTTCGGCATGGCATACATCGACGCCGAAGATCCAGCCAGACCATACATGGATCCCATGCCTGGCATCCCGTACATGGGTGCTGTGTTGCTGAAGATCATGGAAGGTGCATGCGATCCCATCTGCGAAAGCGCGGCGGCCGAGGTTTGACGCGAGTGTGCTGGCTTCTGAAGCACGTTGGTGTTCTGGTAGTAGTCCAGGCCTCCTCCGTAGTCTGATCCCGCTACACTTCCAGCGTAAGCGCTACCGGCCTTGTACAGGCTCGGTGGTCCACTATGAGAAAGAGCTGCAGCGTTGCCGAAAGGTCCATCACTGTTACCCGATCGAATCGAGGGTGCCTCGTCCCAAACCTCTCGCTGGTACTCGCTGAAGCGCTTGACGGGAATCATCGTGTCATCATACGGCTCGTCGTCAGTACCAGCAACGATCTTCTTGTTGCCCTTTTCTCCAACCACGATACGCGTGTTACCCCACGAGAAGTCGTCCATGTGCCAGAACGAGTAGATGGGCAGGAAGAATGAGAAGATAGGATACGCCAAAATGTAGATGATGAGCCATCCGATGTACTGCCACTGTCGCTTGAGCAAGAACAGAATTGCCTGCAGACCGTACACAGCTGCAATCATGGCGATCGAGATGTAGGGGATTGCTGCGGTCTTGGTCGCTACCGTCACGATAAGGTAGATCAGGTAGACAGCGGTGGCGGGCAGGATGACGGTACCGAGCAAGTCGATGAAAACGATGAATCGCATCGAGAACAAGCAGAAACCGCACAGCTCGGGCATGAGCACCAGCTCGGCCAAGTTGTGCACCGTCGAGTTGATCCAACGGCGACGCTGCGAAAGCAATACACCGAATCGCTCGGGTGCATTGGTCAAGGCCTTGGCATCGGCAACAAACTTGGTGCGGAAAGCAGGGAAGTTCTTGAGTACCAGCGTAGTCAGGTACCGATCCTCACCGAGATGGAGCAGGTTCTTCTTGTGCAAGGTGTCAACACGGTTCTCGGCGTACTCGTCGATGATGCGGTTCGAGATGAAAAGCGGGCGACCTTTGTCCGAGCTTCGGATACGGTAGAGCGAGAAACAACCAGGCAAACAGGTGACGCTGCCAAAGAGCGACTCGAACGCTTTGGCGAGGTGGTGCGAAATGTAGTATTCGTACACCTGAATCATGGTCCACCACGAGCCCTCGGCGTTGTCCAGCGTTGTCTCACCACAGATGGCGATGATCCTCGAGTCGTCGGCACAGTTGGCAACCAGACGGTTGAGGCCGTCCGCCTCAACGCGGGTATCGGCATCCACCATGAGAATGTACTCGTAGAAGGCGGGGTCGATACCGATGACGTTCTTCATTTGATGATAGATCTCGAGCTCGAGAGGGAACATGGGAGCGTCAAAGTGGACACGGTTGAGGTAGCGCATGAGCAAGATCTGCGAGTCTCGCTTACCGCGGTTACCGGGACGCGAACGTTCGCTTGGGCGGCCAACCTTGACAACGACAATGTAAGGGACGACGTGACCTTCAAACTCGTACAAGCCCGAATACACCTTGGCATAGTTGAGCTGCTTGGAGCCTTCGGCGACCGACTTGAACATGAGCGGCTCTGGGTCGATCTTGGGGTCGACACCAAGAATGTCGAGCACGATACGAGGTGTCGATCGGTCATTGCCGCTACCGACGATCATACCGTCACAAATGAGGAAGAGAAGCTTGCGCTTGTCGTCGTATTCGAGACCGGCGAGCGAATCGATGGTCTTGCGAAGCTCTTCTTCACCTTCGGTATAACAGGGAACCTGGCAGATGACAAACTTGTCCTGCTGCTCGGGTGTACGCTTTGTGCCGAGTTGAAGTGCGGCGATGAACTTGGCCAAGACGGTGGTGACGAGCAGGACGGAGAAAGCGAGGAGGAGGTAGTTCTGGACCTGACAGCGCGGCGTGTCACGGAAGTCGGTCTTGCCAACATAGAAGACGTTGTCCAAGCAGGCCTGGGTAGCGCCACGATAGGTCGAGTTCAACTGGCTCATGGCGCTTTCGAAGTCGGCGGTGATATCGTTACCGGCTTGGGATTTGAAGAGCTGGACGATCGACGTGTCGAGGAACTGGTAGGCGGTGTTGGTCTGGTAGATCGAGATGGTGTTGAGGTAGTCGGAGATGTCGTAGACCTTGCTGTTGACGACGGCCCACTGCCTCCACTGGCCTTGATCTTCGATGGTCTTCTTCGAGTAGACATAGTAACCCTTTCGCATCTTCTTGACAAACGGCAGGAAAGTGTCAGGGTACCAGTTGATGTCGTGAAGCTTGGAAGAGGCATCGGACTGAAGAGGACCCGAAGTGTGGATGGCCTGTTGAATGGCAGGCGTGTTGTTTGCCGTGGGCTGGAGTGAGAGCGAGGTGTCGGAGACAAGCGACTGGCATCCTACAGTAAGAGGAACGGGGAAGTACTCGGTAAGGTCCTGACCGGCAAGCTGCAGCATGGTGTCGGAGCTGGTTTGAAGATTAGGGATGTCCGAATGGTCGCCCTTGTAGAACTTGGAGAAGTCGTAGACGGTACCGCGAATAGCGGCATAGTAGTCGTTGGTGCCTGCATGTTGACTGAGCTGAGAGTCGGTCCAAGCCTTGTCGTAGTCGGGACAGAGGAGGCGACCGAAACCAATGATGTAGAAGAGGATGATGGCACACAACCAGAAAATGATGGCACAGATGGTGAACTTCTCTCGCCATGCCATCTGGACGTCGGGCCGCTTCATGCCACCGCACTTGGAGAGAGCGAAGGAGGGGATCCACCATGTGGTGAGCCAGGTGAGACGAACCCACCACTTGCGGATCGAGGTTGTGGCGACCTCTTCAACGGCATCGATTGGGCGATTGGCAATATCCTTCTCGAGGGTTCCCATGAGGGCCGGATTGGCTTCACCATAGGCTCGCTTGTCATAGTCAGCCTTGAGACCGGCGGTTTCGTTGGTGGCATCGAGGTTGAGCGGCTCTAGCGGCGTCGCAAAAGGATCACTGTTGAACTCCTTGGCCGACATGACGACACAAAGGGTGGTTGTACTGTGCTGATCGTGTCGAAGACGCAGTGGGAGTGCTAGGGAACGGAGGCGAGACGCTACGAAAGCGTACGCGGGAGGAAAGAGGCTGAGAAGCCTACTGTATGATTACGGATTCAGGCTGCTGATGGGATGCTACTTGTGTACGAGCAGGGTAGTGCCGGACCGGAAGTGGGAAGCTGGTGTTCGGAAGATAAGGGTGGTCGGCACGTGAGACTGAGCGCTTCCACAATGCGGGTAGTGGAGCTCGACTTGTGTCCTGGACTGCAACAATAAGTAGAAATGATGCCTCGGAACTGTTAGCTGGTCGTGCAGTCGGACAGGGTGGTTGTAGGATGAAGGAAGGAGGATGCGAGAGGGGCCGATGGGTGTGTGAGCAGTCAGGGGACGCAGCTGAAGCCAATGCCAAGTGTGGGAGAGAGCGAGAGTAAGTGCAGCCCAGATCTGATGGGACAGCACAGGGGAGCCCAGCAAAAGGAAAGGGTTCCGTTCGGATGTGCCCTTTGACAGCCACGCAAGAAAAAGTGACACTTTGCATTTTGGTCAAATAAATAATAATGTGCTGGCCAAGAATCCACACAAAGCGCTGACAACAGACGACAGGCCAAGTCCAAGCTCCGATTTTCAAAAGGCGGAGGATTGGTTCCACGCCTGAGCCAAGCGAATCTAACGCTGAGCATCGAACCGCTTCGATTTTGAATTTTCCTCCCTCGTCTGCCTCTGCTTCATTTCCAAAACCAAGGCCTTCGCTTGCTGCCATTTCAAATTGCTTTCTGGCCAAGCATCTCTGTACCCATCGCCGCTTGCCATAAGCCATGTTCGCTAAGCGTGTCACATTCTTGCCTGTCCATCATCGCCAATCGATCTGCAATCCTTTCCATGCCAAGTATGCAATACACGAGATCAGTATTGGACTCACTATGCTCTGTTCAGCCTGTGAAGTCTGGAAGTGGGATCGAGATCAGCAAGAATATGAAAGGCAGCCCAAGTTCGAATTCGACTGTCCGGGGCTTGCATCGTGTGAGAGGCGAGATGGAGGACAGGTCGTCGCAGGTCCGGCCAACAATAGTAACAGTATACGCTTACTCGAACTGAACTTAGGTGATTGCAGTGAACGCCTTGCAGCAAGCCAGGGGTTAGTGTGTGTTTCAAGCTTGCAGCAGTGGGCTTTGTAGGCCCTGCCGGCATTGAGCGGCAAACGGCGTCCTTTTTGCTGCACTCTGGCTGATTTCAAACTTTGGCAATGGCCATGTGCGTTGCGGTCAGCAAGCATGCCAGCCTGCATGGGTGTGCATGCATCCCTCTTCCAACGGCAACTTTTTCTCTTGGGCCAGCCAGACAAGCGGAGAAAAAGGGTACGCGCGTGCACTTGGCGCCCATCGGCATATAGATGCATGTGCAACAACAGAGCGAGCCGGCCAGCCAGCAAAGGGGGTTTCGCGAGGACAGAGCAGGGTTGGCCCCTGTTTTCCAACCGTCGGACCCACATCTGCTAAACACAGATGAAGCATCGCGGTCGGTTCCACCATCCTTTTCTGCATCAATCTTTCCACTGAGAGATCTCAAATATGACCTTCTCCAGATGAGCAGGGCGTAGCCTTTGTCAATAGAATGTTCAGCCAAGCGCTGACGAGGCAGCGGCTTGAATCGTTCCATCGAGCCGTGCTGCAGTGTTACGGTGCTCCGCGTCCTAGTGTGCGCGAGATCCGACATTTCAATTAGGGAAAAAAAAAAAAAAAAAAAAAAAAAAAAAAAAAAAAAAAAAAAAAAAAAAGTGTCTCACTAAGATCGGCTTGTTGGTCTCTGTTCGCTCGCAACTTTGACGCGCTCGGACGCGATCTTCGGTATATTTGTTAGATCTTCGTTTCGCTGTCTGAATGTGCAATTCTTCGGATGTCGGGACACAGGTGGAGGAGCGGAACCCTGTTTTTTTGGATCCGCTCCTGTCAAGCAACTCTTCATGACTTTGGCGTCAGTGTCATCGTTCCTTATCCCTGTCGACCACACATGATGGCCAACAACATGTCGACAGCCTCATCGGTGCAAGCTCAAGATGGCTGGCTGCAGAGTACGGTCAGCTCGCTGGGTTCATACACCCAAACCAGCGTCCCGGCTTACAGTCTCTCGGGTCTCTTTGCTCTCTCCACTCCCTTCGGCTTTGCCTCTCCAGCTCAAGCCGCCGCTGAAGCCGCCGCTGGACTCGAACGCCAGCAAAAACTCGCTCAAGTATCGCAAGCCGCCTCCTCGCGCGGATCTTCGCGACTCGTAGCACGTCTCATCGCCAATGTCCAGTCCCAACGCTCAGCTTCGGCATCGGCCGCGCATTCGCCGCTCCGAACTCTGCCGCCCTTCTGGCAGCTCGCCTTCTTCGCCGCAGCATTCGGAACGGGCGGATACATGATCGACCAAGGCGATGTGTTGAATGGAAGTGGAGTCGTGACGGCGTGGTCGCTCACTTATGTGCTCTTCAAGACGCTGCCCACGGTGAAACAGCTCCCGAAGAATCCGTTGGCGTTGGCGTTATCAGCAGCCGTGGTGACGCTAGGTCTGGGCGTGCATGGGAGTCACTACTTTGATAGGACTAGCTGGAGAGGCGCAATTCCTTCGCTGACTGGGGCTGATCCGAACGGAGACGCTCACCGTTCGCACGGTCGACTCTTGTCCTTCGATACGGTTGGCAGCACTGGCCAGGATCAAGCTCCGACGAGCATCTTTGCAACCAAGAGGAACAGCTCAATAGCAGTGCAAGAATCTTCATCAAGTATGACAGGGGATCAGCCAAGGTTGATTCCCGACTCCATCGCCAAGCGTGGTAATGGTCGCAACAACGACGATGCCAGAAGGGCTGCCTTCCTTCATCGAGAGGGCCGCACTTGAAACCTGTCCGCGGCCGCTATTCCACGAACAAGCTCAAGATGACCGACAAGATTGCGCACACAGACTTTGACTAAATTCAGGCCGCAACAATGTCATGAGGAATCGATTGCATATGGAAAGACAGAAGCCCTTTTCGCGGTGTTCAAACCATCCTCGCGCCTCATTCGGCTCGCAGACCAGCATTACATGGTCCGCTTGCGACCCTGCAAGTCAGCCAAGTGACCCTCGCTTCTCGCCCTCCTTCCTGCCTCCTCCTCACTCGCCTTCCCGGCCACCGCGTCTTGCTGCTGCTTCAACTTCGCCTCAAAGTCACGATCCTTCTTCTTCTGATCGAGCACCGCAGCTTGCTTCATGGTCCTGCCGAAGGCGCCTTCGTTTCGGGGCACCGTCACGTGGTCCAGATCCTCTCTGTCGTGCGGGTGCGGATGGAGGTACGAGAGCAGTCCACTGGGCGCGGTCTTTGCCGTGTTGTCGGGCTCGGTGTGGTATGCGGAGCTCTTCTTGGGCGGGTCTTCGCCTGTGGCGGTGCGGTAGGTGGCGCCTCGGCCGCTGGCTTTGGTGTCGCTGTGACGAGGAAGACCGGCGTCTTTGGCAACGTCGCGCACCTTGCTGTGTTGAAAGTACCAGAACAGGCCTACGGTTCCCAGCACTGCGGTGTGATAAGCGGATTGGAGCAGCAGCATGTCGATAAGTGTGCAGGCCGGTCAGTGGATTCGCACGAGGATATGGTCTTCAAGAACGTCGCGTACTCACCGCTGTGTGATCATGATCATGAAGCAGCGGACGGTGTTGGACGGTCGTACGGACGAAGAGGCGAAGAAGAGTTGCCTTGGTCAGTATCTCATTTCTCCCCCATGGCTTTCCGAACCGCTTGTCTGGCTCGGGCAAGACATGAAGACATCCTGCGATCACATCTGCGAGTCGATGGCCAGTCTGAAATCGCGGCTACTTACATAGCTCCCAACGGCGCCAGCTGCGGGTCGCGTTTGATGAAGCGCCTCGAAGTATCTGACATTCTCTTCCACAGGGGCATCTGATCGTGTCCAGGAGTCTATAGTTCCATCATCATCGCTCAACCAAATGCAGTTAGTTTCTTGACTCTTCCTTGCTCATAAAGATTGGACGGTGGAAGAGCTCACCTTGGGAGGAACGCTTTGCTTGCCTTTAAAGGCATCGTTTGGACTCGACATGGCTGTATCCTTGCTTTCTGGAGCGAGAGGTCGATTCGATGATGGTCGCGAGAAGCCAAGACTGTCCTCTTCTCATCTTGTCTTTATCACGCAGCGAAGCGTTTCGACCTTGACCGCCTCGTTCAGTTGCAATCCGAACGTGTCAGTCTCATTCATCAATCCCTGCCATGCCACCTGTGCGAAGAGATGGCGCAGCAAGCCAAGATGGACGGCGGCGTGGAGTCAGCAGCCAGCGACGGTGCGTGCGTACTTGCGTGCATTGATTCTGCGGTGGATTTGTGTGAGTAACCAAGCTGAGTCAAGCCCTCGAGCGTGTACACAAATCCCGCAGCACCCAAGCCAGCCACACACAGAATATGAATCATCCTTGCAAAACTTTCACTTGCCTTGCTTGGAGTCGCTCGTCTTTCCTTGTTTCCTCAAGTGATTTTGCGCAAGGGTGTGAAAGAGCGTTTCGGTGCTGGACACCTGTCAAGTGCGGAAGCTGGCCTTGTTAAGACCAGTGGGACTGTAACAGTCTTGGTGCGAAGAAGGGAAACAAGTGGTTGCGACGTGAGACGACTCGAGGGCACGTTATCTCAGATCTTCTGAATCGGGCCCCGATTTTGACTGCCGTGAAGCTTTCTTTTTGTGTCGAGGAGTGCAAGATGCAAAGCTTCACAACAGCTGTCACCCGTATAGGTGTGCCTTGAATTTGCATAGGGTTAAGTGATGTTTTCAAAGCGCATTGTAGCCAGAGCCAGTGACACTTTGTCACGTTCGGCGATGACGGCTGCAACTGGTGTTGGACGCGGCGGCGATAACGTTACCCCAGACCCCGCACCGACTCGAAGCTGTCACGGCTGTGTCGGTTTCGGTGTCGGGGTAGATAGTGGTTAGAGGCACATGTGACTCGGTGCTCGGTGTTATCGGTTGACCCGCCGGCGGGTCATCGATCTGATTGGACTGAACACCAGCACGAGTGCAGTTGTGCGGTTGGTTCGAGGGCCCGGTTATCACCCCGGGTATCTAAGTCTCCTGATGGTTTCAGTCGTGGGGTCGACGAATCAATGCTTTCTTCCTTTCTTGCTGCAGACCTTCAAGTCGAGGGAAAACGCAGGGTCCGGCAGGGGCAGTCAGCAACAAGCATGTCAGGAGCCGAGTTGACCGGGGAAAAAAAAGAAAGCATGACCTCTTTGCTGTAAGGTACAGTACGGCAAGTTGCGATCAAGATGACCGCGGTTCGGACCTCCGCCAAACCCGATGGCTTTCTTCCTCTCATTTTGCATGAATGCTTCGGCTACATAGTTGCGGAAAATCCCATCCGTAAGTAACTCACATTCACTCCAGCCATCCAGCTAGCCTTGATTGCCTCGCTGTGGTCTTTGCACGTAAGCGATTGCGAGTGGAAACTTTGCTATCTACCCCACAAACTCTCGATATGGTCGAAGATTACGCTGAATGCGGAGGCGATGACCTGTCATGTTAGTTACAGTATCATCCAACGATACTATCGAGCGGGTGCCTGACCCTGCCTGCATCCGAACAGGACCGATTCTAGGCGCGAATGAGGTACGGGTTTGTATGCCGGTTGTACCGTTCCGCGAAACGACGACCATGCGGTGTGGCCTCGTGGTGATCGTTGCTTGGCATCTCCTTATCATCTCGCTCTCCAATGCAGGGTGCGATTGGCGGTCTGGACGAGCGAGTCGCGTACAGACAAGCTTGTCGGGATGCAGCAACCGAAGGAGCGAAGAAGGCTGCATTCGTGTGCGTGTGTGCCTGACATGGTCTCGCGTAACAGAGCCCACCGCGGTCGACCGGTCTCTCAGCAGCAACAGCACATGCGATGCGGTTCGATGCGATCCTTGTCGACTCGAGTCGATCGGACGGGTCAGCCGACTTTTTGAGAGGAGCGACGGATGGCTTCGGCTAATGCAGAGTGCAAAAGAGGTTGCATCGGAACAATCACCGCCGGTCTGGCGGAAAAAAAAAAAAAAAAAAAAAAAAAAAAAAAAAATCAATCAGATGCGGCAGCGGCGTTTTGGGCGAGCAAATTGTTTTTGGGCGCCTCAGCAGTCTTTGCAAAGGGATTCCAAGGGCCGGAGTTGGAATTCCTGCCATTCACAGTCTGCAACGACTGCGATTGAAAATTAATTCTCCTGATTTCAACATCCCATTCTCCGCGGATGCCGGTAACCCTCCTTGTCACGCTGCGTTACGCTCATCCCAATGTAGCAGCATTCGACGCTACAGTACCACTGTCGAAACGCCAACTTTGTGCTCTTTGATCTCGGTCTCACCTGGCTGGTTACAGGGTTTTCTGATACCTTACAACGCCGTGAGACGGTGGTTCGAAGGGCAAGGAGCAAAGCATGAAAACTGGAGCGATAAAGTCCGAACGGTCAACTGGCGAAAATTTACCTCATAATCAGACTGCGACTGCTCTTGTGTGCGCGTTGGACACGATCTGCACAGTGCTGGCAACTTGTCTCGAACTGCTGTGGCCTTGCCTGCGGTTCACAAATGCAAGGCGGTAAATTGAATAACATTCCGCGGCAGTGGAATAAATTTGTTCGACCTGACCATTGTCTCCGATTTGCCATTTGCTTACTGCCTTCCATCCAGCATCGTGTGCTCGATTGTCATTCGTCCATCCGCTTTCGGCTTCACCCAACCAGGGACGTCGTCTTGTTTCGTGCTTCTTGATACCGAGAAGTTTTATGTTTCTTGCTCTCGGTTGGTGGAAGTGGTCGCTGCTTATCTAGAACGAAAGAGAGAGAGAAAAGGTGATAGCGAGAAAGGGCGCTCGCAATATGTTTGAAACGCTTGCTGCAAATCATTGATTGCACTTCTGTTTCGGGGTTCATTCCCACCGTACCGCAGTCAAGTCAGATACTGCTTACTTTGACGGCAATCTATCCCACATAGCAGACACTTCTGCAGCCAATCTGTTTCGTGCCCACGTCGAGACGATCATTGCATATCATTTCGGGCTTGTCTGTCCAATATGAGGAAATGGAAGAATCGCTATGAGCGAGAAGGCTCGAAGGAGAGAGAGAGTACGAACAACCCTGGACCCAGAGACAAAAAGAACCCGTCCTCTATGGCTGGCCAGCTTTCGCCAAATAGCGACAGACGAAGAGAACAACAAGAACAACGGCCGACGATTGGCCCGGTTCACGGATTCCCTCTGTGTCTGTCTGTCTGTCTCTCTTTCCAAACGTGTGGCAACCGTGTTCGTCCCTGCTTTTGAGCCTTCTCTGGTGCCTCGCTTAGCGTTTGTACGATATGGTTTGGCCGTGTGGCTTGTCTTTGATTGTGCCTGGCGAAAAAGATACCGTTCACAAAAAAAATGTGTGGTAAAATTTCCAACCCAGCAAGATTGTCATCCCTTCTCCGCAGCTATCCCGCCGGTCCCTCTTCTTTCGTTAGCGCCGGGGCTGGCTCCTCTGAGCTCCTCTGCCGACCGGTCCTCCGGTGAAGGTCAGCTGCCTCTGTCCGCTCGCCAATGGGCAAGCACCTCGAACGACCATCTCCTCCCCGCCGCCCAATCCCCTCTCGCCAACCGAGGTCCGCCGTCTGATTGGACTTTCGCCTCTCCGAACGAGTCATATATAGTCTACCTTCCAACGATCTTACCCTTTCCTTATCTCCTAACCCTTACCTTACCCCGTTTCCCCCTTCCCGTCTTGCCTACCAAAAATGGGTATCAAAGAGATGGTTGAGCGCGCCAAGAGCGTCGAGATCGAGAGGACTCACCACATTTCCAACAAGGAGGAGACTCACCAGACCGACATCCCCGGTCAGGGAGCTCCGGGTCTCAACCCAGTGCCTGCCCTCTACGAGGACCCCTCGCGCCCTGGGATCTCTCTTGAGGAATACATGTTCTACGCCCAAATCCAGCGTGAACAGGAGAAACTCTACGGTGCTGCGGGTATCTCTGTCGAGGCCAGCGCTCCTGAGGGCTCTGGCTTCATTGGCAATGGCAAGGACAGCAGCAAGGAGAAGAGCTCGTCTGAGCATGTCAGCAAGCACGGCACCGCCGTCTCGCACCCTGCCGGCGTCAAGCCAACTGTCAACAACACCGATGCCTCTACTTTTGACCAGCTCGAGGGTCTTAGCGACCTCGAGAAGGATTCCCGCCAGGCTCACCGTGCGCTCAAGACCGCCACTTGGACTGGTATCTTCTACCTTATCACCACTGATATCCTTGGACCTTACGGTGCTCCCTACGCCATGTCCCAGAACGGTTACTTGACTGGTAACTTCATGTACATCGTCATGGGTTTCTGCGCCTGGTGGTGCGGTATCCTCCTCTGGAAGCTCTTCATGCAGCTCGACTCTGCCCGCTACCCCGTCAAGACCTACGGTGATCTTGGAGAGCGTATCGTTGGTGTTCCCATGCGCCACACTTTCAACGCTCTCCAGCTTCTCCAGCTTATCATCAACGTCGGTCTTCTCTGCCTGACCAACGGTCAGGCTCTTAGCCAGGTTATCAGCGGTGTCCCCGGCAACGCCAACCTTTGCTTCTCGGTTTGTGTCGTTCTTTTCGCTCTGATCGGTATGGCTTTTGCCCAGGTCCAGACCTTCCGTGGTCTTGGTTTCGCCGCCACCACCGCCGTCTACCAGAACATCGCGATCGTCGTGATTTCCATGGCCGCAATCATCAAGTACGGCCCTTACATCGCCGGTGCTCAGGCTTCCTACGGCACCGACTACCTACGGCACCGACTACCCTTACAACAACCAGCCCGTCATGACCGCCGCCACCGTCTCTCTCCCCATCACCGCAAAGGTCAATGGTTTGATGAACATGGTCTTCGCTTACGGTGGCGCCATGATCTTCCCCGAGCTGATGGCTGAGATGCGCCGACCTATGGACTTCTGGAAGGGCATGATCAGTGCCCAGGCTCTGATCTGCACTGTCTACCTCGTCTACGCCAACGTTGTCTACGCGTTCCAGGGCCAGTACGTTTTGGGACAGTCGTACAACGGTATTGCCAAGTACTCGTTCCAGACCGTGTGCAACATGCTCGCCATCCTCTCCGGCACCATCGCTGCTGCGCTGTACGGTAACGTGGCGCTTAAGGTCGTGTACGTCAACACGGTGCAGAACAGCTTCAAGGGTCCCGCCCTTAACACCCCCAGGGGTAGGATTATCTGGTCGAGCATTAGTGTCGTCTTCTGGGCGCTCGCGTTCGTTATCGGCTCCGCTATCCCCCAGGTGCAGACCATCTCGGGTTTGATCGCGGCGATTGCGATCATGAACTTCTCCTACTCGTTCCCGTTCATGCTCGCACTCATCTTCTACATCAAGCGCGACGCCATGGAGGGCGACGTACCCTACACGCCTGGTTATGCGGGGCAGAAGCAGGACACTTGGAGACAGGCCTCCCGCTGGAGACGCGGATTGCTCGGGGGCAGGTACGAGAACCTCGGCGTCGCAATCCCCGGTATCCTCGTCAAGCTCGTCCTTCTTATCGTCACCCTCGGCTCGTACACCCTCTCCGGTCTCGGCATGTACGGATCGGGTGAGGCGATCAAGGACCAGTTCGCCTCCGGCGGTGCCGCGACCTCGTTCGGTTGCGCTGCTCCTGTGTAAAAAAAACCAAAAAGGATTGGCCGTCTCTTTTGTATCGATTAGAATACCTCTTACTCCCTCTCTCTCGCGCTGTTCGACTTCCCGTTTGCTTAATCGTCAGTCGGTATACCTTACACATCCTAAATCTGTGGAAACAAGTGTGCGAGTCTCCGCGTTGTTGATGCCGCGTAGCGCACAAAGTGTTGCTCAATCCCTTTCTCTCATCGGAGCGAACGCCGGCGGTGCTGGAGGCGGGGAGGTTCCGAGACACAAGACCCGAGACACGAGACAGGGAGACAGGTGTTCGCCTGCTTTTCCCCTCCCAGGGTTTGCCTTTTTGGGGGGCGATCGAGAACCGTTCGGAGTCCTGACTTGACGCGCACACCAGGTCGCTCCCCTCCCTAAACGGTTCATACGCCCCTTGGCTTCTCAGCAACCGGATGGTGTAATGCCATCGAACGGCTACTGCTACTACTACTAAGACCATGCGATTATGGCAAGGAAGATCATTGCTCCTCCATAGGCGAATACTACTGTATGGCATCTTTGACCACATACCAAACTCGCTCGTCATGGCTACTCAATCCACACACGCACACGCACGGATGCACACCAAAGAGCTTTGGGCTGAACATTGGCAAAGACGAGTTCGTCTTTGCCATCTACGATTCGGCTGTCTCTCTCTCCTTTGCTTTTACATACCGATCATCTTCCTCAACGAGACATACTCCTCCTCGCCGGTGCTCTTGACGAGCTTATTGAACCATCCATCCTCCATCTTTAGCAACTCCACTGGGTTACCCTTTTCCACGACCTTGCCGCGGTTGAGCACGACGACGGTATCAAACCCGATGATCGAGCGCAGCCTGTGCGCGATGGCGAGCACCGTGGTGTTGTGTGCGGCAAAGTGCGAATCGAGGAGTGTCTGGACCTTGGCGTCCGTAGCGTAGTCGATGGATGAGGTGGACTCGTCCAACACAACAATGCTGTTGGCGGTCTCGGGGGAGGAGGAGGAAAGGAGGATGCGCGAGAGCGAGAGGAGCTGTTTCTGGCCGGACGAAAGGTTCGAGCCAGACTCTTCAATGCGCGCTTCCAGCGACGAGAGCGTGCCCGAATTGTCGTCGCCCGCAGTGGTGGCGGGAGAAGAGCGCGAGAGCAGCGTCGAGGATGACGTGCTCCCCGCGTCTCGGCTCATGTTCGAGGCGAGCGGGGTGATTTCGAAAGTGCCATAGCCCGTGGTGGGCGAGCTGGGTCTGTCCTTAAGCAGACCGACGCGGACGAGAACGCGTGTGATCGCTTCGTCGCTGTACTGCTCGAGCGGGTCCACTGCACTCCGCAAGGTGCCCGAAAGGATCAGCGGATCTTGGGGTACAATCTTCATCCTACTCCTCAACGTCTTTAGCCCTACCCTTGCAATATCCACGCCGTCGATCTCGATCTGCCCACTGCGGTACTCGAAGAACCTGAACAGCGCCGAGACCAGCGTCGATTTCCCGCTCCCCGTTGCGCCGACAATGCCCACCCTCTCGCCGGGCTTGATCGAGAGGTCGATCCCGTCGAGCACATCGGGCAGGTTCTCGGCGTAGGCGAGGTGGAGGTCGCGGATCTCGATCCTGCCCTGCGCGGGCCATTGAGGGGAGACCTTGATTTCCTCGCCTGTGGACGCGGGCGGCGCATCGAGCGGTTCGCTTTTTACGTCAAAGTACTCCATCACCCTCTCTACCGCGACGAGCACCTGCTCGACATTCGACATGGACCTGAGTCCGAACTGGAGCATCGACGTCAGACTCTGAACAAACGTCAACGTGAACCCTGCCTTTGCCGCCGACGTCCCCGGCATCATTGTCACAATGAGCACTGTAAATATGACGAACACACTGCTCGCCATACTCAGCAGCAAGCTCTGCCACTGCCTCACCGTAGTCTGCCAGTAGTAGTACATGATGTTCTCATCAAGTCTCTCCATGAGTGTGCCGAAGTACGCCGCGTTCTGGCCGAACGCGCGGATGGTGACGACACCTGTGATGAGGTCCGTGAAGCAGGTGATGCGTTTCGACGCCGCGTTCGAGTCGAGCCTCTTTAGATCGCGTGCGGCGACGGTGAAGGTGGTGACGAGGATGTAGAACGCGGGCGAGATGAAGAAGAGGACGACGAGGATGAGCGGGCCTCCGCCGAGGTAGGTGGCGACGAGCGAGGCGGCTGCCATGAGCAGCGATTTGGCAGCGTTGACGAGTTCGTCGCCGATCTCAGTGTCGATCGCCTGCATGTCCTTTCCGAACCGGTTCAGCAAACGGCCGGATGGCGTCGAGTCGTGGAAACCCAGCGGTGCGCGGAGAACAGTCCGCAGCAGTTGCGCGAAGAGGCGACTGCCGGCGAGGAGCGATGCCGTGCATACCAAAGCGTGGCCGAGCGTAATGGCGATCACTTGGAGCGATTGGATGATCACCCAGCGGTAGAACCACCACTCCGTCGAATGCTCCTCCATTGGGTCCGATGAGGCTTGCGTCCACAGACGCAGCCAGTAGTTGGCACACAGATCCGCCCCGGCGTTGCCGCAGAACGACGCAATGAGGAAAATCCACAGAATCACTCCGCCGCTCGCCATGATGTACCCGCTGTATACCGCGAACGAGACGCGGCCCTGCGCGCGCTTCTCGTCGCTGATCTGCTTATGCACTTCCTCTTCACCCTCTCCAAGACCGGAGATGTGGCTGAATGCCGACACGGATGCGCGTCTCCGAACCACCGTGTTGGTCGAAAACGCCGATGCGTTCTTATCGGCACTCGCTAGGTCGAGCAACCCATTCGCCTCTCTCTCCGTATCCTCGTCCACTTCGTCTTCGTCCGAGTTGTTAGCCGTCGAGCTGTTGGATCCAAAATTTGGCGTCTCTTCCCGCGCCGCCTTCCTCTGCTCTTCCTCGACCTCGTTCTCCAACCCTTGGTAGAAAATACTGTTGGTAAACTGCTCCGAGCTCCCAAAGAACGCCTGCCTCCCCTCCTGGAGCACTAGCACTTTGCTGCACCTCGGCGCCATCAACCTTACATGGTGCGTTACCAGCACCACCGTCCTTCCCTCCAGCAATCCGCCCTTGTCCTTCCCGTCATCGAACAGCTTTTCGCAAATATGCTTGGTCGTGTGGCTGTCCAAAGCGCTCAGACAGTCGTCGATCAGCACAGTCCCAGCGTGCGAGTAGATCGCTCTCGCGAGAGAAATACGCGCCTTCTGGCCGCCAGAAAGGTTGGTGCCGCCCTCGCCGATCTCGGTGCGGTCGCCGTCCTTGAAGATCTTGAGGTCCGGTTTGAGGCCGCATGCGAAGATGACGTCGCGGTAGCGTGAAGCGTTGTACTCGAGCCCGAACAGGATATTATCGCGTACAGTGGCGTTGAATAGGAACGGGCGTTGCGGGGCGTAGGAGGAGAGGGAAAGGTCGATCCACCATCGGCGGGAGGTGGAGGCGTTGGCGGAACGCGCAGCGAAGACAGAGGCGGCAGGGTGCGAGCGAGGACATTCGACGCTGCCGGCGGTGAGCTCGGCTTCGCCGAGGAGCGAGAGGAGGAGCAGGGTCTTGCCCGATCCGATCTTGCCGCAGACGAGGTTGGTCTGGCCGACTTCAAAGGTCGCTTCGGGCACCGAGAGAGAGAACAGGGCGCTCTCACCCGCAGTTGTCGTCGACGACGCAGCTTGAGGAGTCGCAGAAGATGGAGAAACGGGATCGACAGTGGAGGGCCAGGTAATCTCGGCGGCTCTGAGGCTGATTCTGCCGACACCGGCTTTGATGCCCACCACGTCCTTAGCTCCCGCCATCGTCTCGGGCTTGTACGTTCCCTGGAAACTTTCCACCTCATCGGTTTCAAGATAAGCGGCGATACGCTTCATACTGACCCAGCCCTGAATCATATTCAAGAATACTTCGGGCAAGAAGCTGACGGCAAACCGCAACTCGACGAGCGTCGCCACTGCTGGGAACGCAACTGAAGCAGTCAAAGTGTTCCCCTCGACCAGCACGTACCATCCGAACGCAACCACGATGGTGAGCATGGGCACGAGCGCGAAGAACCCGCCGAAGAACGTGAACACGATCCAGCTCTGCGTCTGCGCCTTCAACTCCTTCTTTCGATACCCCATGATCCTACGCCCGATGGCGTCCTCCCATGCTTCGTACTTGATCATGCGGATCGCGCGGATCGCCTCGGACAGCAGCGCGACTCGCTTATCCCTTGCCTTTTGCAGCCTCTCGTCGATCCTCTCTGTAACACGACCGAGGAAGATCGCTACAGGCTGAAGGAGGGCAGCGACGAGCAGACCGATGATCGCACCTTTGCCCATCAGCCAGTAGGCCGAATAGCCTCCGACCAACACTTCGAGCGGACCCATGATGCCGAAACCGTACATGTCGATCCTGCCAAAGATGCGCTGCACATCAGTCGTCACTAAATTGATCACTTGCGACGAAGAGGTGGCGGGTCCACCTTCGAGTTCTGCATCTCGGTGCTTTTCTTCCGTGTGCGAATCGTCCGTGTTGGGAGAGGAAGCTTCCTTCTGTTGCAGCCGCTTCCACGCGAGCAGCGTGGTGAGTTGGGTCTGGACGTGCGACTTCATGTAGACCGAGAGCGGGCGGAAGTAGTAGTAGACAATCCAGCTCTCCCACATGAGCGTGATGTAGAACACTGCCGAGTAGATCAGCGTCGCTCTCGCCCTACTCTCCACACTATCTTTAGCCTCCTTATCGTCGCGGAGAGATCGCTCGTACTGCTCGATTCCGCTGAGGAGCAAGCTCAGCCCGAGCTTGGGGAGGTAGAACGAAAAGGTGGTCACCAGGAGTACCCAGCCTTGGACGGTGAGGTTTCGGGCGTTGCATTTGACGAGAGCGCGAAAGAGCGCGCGGCCCTTATGCGCGAGCGTCCTTCCCTTGTCCACTGGGTGGCGCGCAAGCGAGTCGGCGAGTGCGCGGCGGTATTCTCTGATCATCTCGTCCGCGACCACCGCCGAGCGGTACGTATAGTCGAGTGCGGGGATGTCTTCTTCGTCGATCCGGTTCTTTTTGTACGCCTGCGCGACCACGGGCAGCGCACTAAACCCCCACCCAGTCTGCAGCACCGACCCGCCGCCCTGTTCGTTGCGCACCACTTGTTTCGCGGGGAGGGCAGCGGACGTCTCGACCTCCATCCTTGGGCCCGTGGGCGAGAGGAATGCTAGCCCGAACGCTACCGCGCCGCTTACAAGATTGACGGTGTGCAGAACGACGTTGGCCTCGCCGCCCAGCCCGGGGAGATGGAGGCGGAAGTCGACGAGGACGATGAGCAGCTCGGCGAGCAGCCATGTGAAGGTGAGGTACGAGATCATCGTGAGCCGGCGGCTCTCGGTGATGTTGAGTGGGAGCATTGCCAGCACGACGTCGAGCGTACGCAGCGCGACTGAGGTGAACAGGAACAAGATGGTCGTCGGCACTCTCTCTTGCGAAGAAATAAGGGTTTGTACGACCGCGGTAGCGTCAAGCGCAAGGCCGATGACAGAGAGGACGGCAAGGGTGATGTGGACAAACAGCTTGCTCGCCTCGTACTCGGGATGGTCGATCGGCGTCCCTACCGCCTTGCTGAAGAGATATGCATAGTCGTCCACCTCATGCTTGTCGCCATCATCGTCATCGTGCTCGAGGGATGCGTCCGAATCGGCGGTGCTCACACGAGCATACCCGCTGGGGTGCTTGGGTGCGGATGCAAAGAGGAGGACCATCAGCATGATGAGGAGCGTAGCCCCGTTGACCGCCGCAGCGACCGTGTACTGGTCCATCGCCGGCAATGATACTGGCAACGATGGGATCGAGGTAACTTGGAGCGTCGGCGGCGTTGTCGCCTGGTGCGAGTGTATTAACGGCAGCATCGTGAGCGTGTCTATGGAGTTGGTGTAAACGGAATGATGCGACTGAAGGAGGGTACGTTGGCGGGATTGAGCAAGGCTGAACGGGTGCTTGCGCAATCTTTTGTTTGAGCAGAACGAGCGAAGCCAAATCCAGGAATCAGAGCAATCCTGGTTTTGTGGTGACTATGTTGTTGAGAGAACGGAAAGCGAGCCAAGAAACGCAACCAAGTGATGTATCTGATGATATCCTTTTTGTTTTGAGGAACCGGAAGAGAGTGTGTGTTTACGATATGAGTGTGGGTTATAAGCCTTATCAGTGATGGTGGTAGTAGAAAACGTAGTGAGGGAGCGAGTGACAAGGGGATGAGGGGACAAGGTGTTGGGAAGCCATGCAATATAATGAACTGCAGGAGCACTTTTTGGTTGAGCCGACGGTTGGCCATTACAGTATTGGCCTGTCAAACACAACGGGACGGCAAAAAAAAAAAAAAAAAAAACCTAAAACACACAAAAATGCGAAATCGCGGAAGACGCTCTTCCGACTGACAACTGCAACTCTGCTGCAAAATATGAAATTCCCGTTATCCGGGGGACAGGTCGGTGCCTGACTCGTACAGACTCAGCTCCGCGGGATCTGCACCCTAGCCTTTTTATATTTGGAGTCATCCCGAGTCATCGGTACACACTCACACTTTGCTTGCCCACACTTGACCACCATTATCGTCGTCATACTTGATCGTGACTCGCCCATCACCATCCTCCTCAACCGCTAAATGCGAACCGAAGTGAAGCCGAACCTCGTGTCCATTGCAACTAGAAAAAGAAACAACATGCGTGCGTGTGTGTGTATGTTGGCATCAGAGATACAGTAAGCCTAAGCCAACCCAAGCCGGCGCATATCGTTGAGCAACCTGCGCTCGGACGAGTTCAACCTTGCATCTTCTGTATCCAAGCCTTCTTCATCCTCTAGATCTGCGATCGACGTAGGGTGGTCGAAGCTCTGCGTGCTCCTTGCAGCGCCTAACCGTCTGCCTGCGCCGGGGAACATGATCCAGTCCTCGCCCGTGCCGCTGCTCCTCCCACCACGCGCCGAGCCGAAGATCGAGCGGAAGCGGTGCACAAAGTTAGTCGCCCCATTCCCGCTCTCGGTCGTATCAGCCGTTCCGGAGGCAGCAGCGTTATCGTTGTTTGAAGCCTCCTCGCGTCGAGCAGCGTCGACGAGGCTCTTGCCCCAGCGGTAGATCCTCCAGTAACTGAGCATGCTCGAGAGCAACAGTGTCCAGCCGACAACCATGAGCACGTAGGCGAGCCATTCGGTGCTCTGACTCATCGAATCTGTCAAGTTCTGATCGCCAATGTTGACCGGCTGCCCCTCGGCCTGAGCAGCAAACAAGTCGGCGAGCGTCTGACCCTCGGGCACACCTTGACTTCTCCTTGCTGCCCTCCTCCGATCGGCGGAATCGTCCATCCACCCATCACCCCGATGATCCGGCCCAGGAGCAATGATGATCCCACCTCCACCTCCAGAGAAACCTGTGTCAACAAGTTTGCCCTCCGCCATCTCGCTCGCCCTCTGCCTGAGATAGAAGCCATACTGAATCAACGTGACACCCAACCCTGCCCTGCTACCGCATCTCGCCGCATGTGTGGTGTGCAACAGGTACGTGAGCAGGAAGCCAACAAACTGGAAGGTCATCGAGACGAGCAGATTCCAAGCAAAGCCAAACAGATTGCCCACTGCCAGACCCTCGACGATGAGATCCTCGATGGCGCCGACATGCGCTCCACCTGGCGTCCAACCCAATCCATTTGCTAATGGGTGGACACTTCCACCAAGAATTGTCGTCTCCCAGTATTGCGGCACTGCATCTGCCGCGGCGACCTCGTATGTTGGGGGTTGAATGTCATCCTCGAGATCGTCGTCGTCTCCCCTGTCATCATTTCCAACTCCAGTCTGACCTCTTCTCCTCCTCTCGGGCTTGGCGCTGAGATTGGCAAACACGCCATCCTGACCAATCCCTCCTCCGACCACACGTGGACGATGTACGCCGCCCCTACCGCCGTCCTGCGTGGAAAGTGAAGAGTATCTTGCACCAGGGATGCCCATGCCCACGAACCTTCCGAATCGACCGAGCGCAAATCGCATTCGATCCGAGCGCGACATGTGTTCCGATGCATCCTGACTCGTCGCACCGCCACTAGATGTCGGCACGGAGCTGTATCCGTTACGAGTGACGCTTCCGCTCCCTGTATGTGCATCAGTGTCGCCATGCGCCTCGCTTTCGAAACTCATGTCTATTGTCTGGTGCTGCGCGTTTGCATTGCCCGAATCTGCATTGGCATTGGAGTTGGCATCTGGACGCGGACTGGTGGCATTGGACGACGGTAGTGGACGACGAGTTGCCGTGGGAAAGTATTCTGGCCGCTCGAAGTCGTAAGCTGGTGTGTTGCCACTACGGCTAAACAGTGGTGGCGGTCTGTAGGAGGTGGGTGTGGTAGTTGTTGTAGAGGCGCTGTTGGCTCGATGTGCGCCGAGAGGATCGGTCGTGGAAGCAGGATTAGAGGATGGGTCTGGATCCGGAAGAGCATCTCCAGCATCGAAGAAGACATCGTTGGAAGAGCGTGCCCTTGTTGTGGATGAGCTGGCCTCGGCATACCCTGGAAGAGCTGGATCCGTATCGGAGGGTGCGTTGAACGCCGCAAACAGCTCATTTGATCTGTGAGAATGCGATCTCGCCGCTACGCCTGGACGCGCCATGGCTGGTTATGACTATGTGTGTCCGTGGAGTGATATTATCTGATAGAGACGCTGGTTGTAGATGGTAGTGTTGGTACTGTTGATACTGTCGCGATGATATGTCCGATACTGAGATGCGAGTCTAGAGCTAAATTAATCGATTCGTGCTGAATGTGGTTGTGTTGGGTATATAGATGATGCAGAGGAACAAGGATGATGTGTGAGAGAGAAAGAGAAAGACAGTGAGATGAAGATGCCAAGAAAGGGTGTTGGGATGAGCTGAGCTGTGCTGTGCTGAGCTGTGCTGTTCTGTATGTGGGTGAGGTGCATTTGTGGGTCCAAAGGTCCAAAGGGTTCGAGCACAGTCGAGCACAGTCGAGCACAGCTGAGCACAGTGACGACGGCGTGTCGCTTTGGAATTCAATTTCGTTGAATCCGTCATTTGCAAATTGCGCGCTGAGCTTGAAATGTGAATGTCAGCCTCAGCTCTCCCCTTTGGCTGCCAATTCACTGCAAAATCCGAGCATTTCGGTGCACTTTCTTGGCATTTTCTCACGAAATGTTGACATCCCATCTTAACACTCTAATTCGCGAAAATCCGCCTCCACGTCAAAGAAGGAATCGGTGGTGCTTGAGCCATCTCGTGAAACACCAACACCACCTCCATCAGTCGACATACACACAGCAACGCAAAGTATGTCGGTGCACGACACAGCCGGTGCGGGAGCTGTTGTAGCCGCTACACTGGACCCACACCAGCTTGCAGCGCTCCTCAAACCCCCCACGCACGAACAACAAATCAACTACGTCGTCGAACACTGCAACTACGTCCTCCCTCGACTCGCGGCCGACTCGCTCACCACCTCTTCCTTCCCTCCCACCTTTACCTGTCTCCCCACGTCCGCCGCGCTAGAGTCGTACCTCGCCCAACTCACCGCTTCGCACAAGCTTGCGGCGCATCGCACTGCCCAGCTTGAGTCGCAGTTGCGTCAACAGCTGCTCTCGAGTTTGGCGGGAGTCAAGATTCTCAAACAAGGGCTTTCTACATTGCCAGAAGATATCGCGTCGACAGAGGACAAGCTTTTGGAACTGTGCGAGGATCTCGTCATCGAATCTGCTGCCGCATCAGCATCGAGTGCGCCGGGGACTAGCAAGGATGCTTCGCAGACGCTCATGAATAGGCTCGACCAGCTCCATGAAGCGATCGAACAGCTCACCAAGGCTAAGCATTACTTCTCCATCCTCGCACAGGCTGAGGATCTTCGCCTCTCTATCGTCAAGTGCGATAAAGAGCAGGGGAAGGGGGACGAGTCGCTGCAAAAGCTCGCAGAACTCGATGCGCTCGTGAGCAAGGTCGAGAAGCTCTCGTCCGTCGGAAGCCAGTCAAACATTGGTGCGGCGAGCGAGCCCAAATTAGTCGCATTCCTACGTGCTCAAAGGTCAGCGGCGTTCAAGGCTTTGCGTAAAGCAAGATGCACGCGTTTGTCCGAAGCCATCTCCAATGCAGGCTGGAATGCCGGCGCACAGCCAAACGCCGACAAGGACATCCATCACGACACGGCAGCGAGCGCCGAGAAACTCATCACGAACGAACCCGTCAACCACGCCTGGGCGGACGTTTGCCAGTTGCAAGACACTGCGGAACAACTTGGATTGCTCAAACGCGCCACCGCCAAACCAACCCCATCATCTGAGACTGGACCCAAGATCACTGCCGGGAGCGACGACTACCAGCCTCTCCTCACGACGCAGTGTCTTGTTGAGCCCATGCTCCTTCGCTTCCGCTACCACTTTGACGGCGACCGTTCCACCAACCGACTCGACAAGCCCGAATGGTTCCTTTCCCACATCGCCGCACTCATCAAATCGCAATCCCCGCTCTTCACCCCCGCCTCCCACGCCCGACCTGGCTCCGGCGGAGTCGTCGTGCGTCTCAACCGACATTACGCCAATTCCTCCCTCCCCACCCGCAGACCTTGGCGCCACGTTGATACCTACGCCGAACTCCTCCACAGCCTACTCACGCCGCTCCGTCGCAAACTCGCATCTACCCTCCCCGCCCTGCTCGACCACCCCTCGCTGCTGGCACATACCGTGTTCCAGGCGCTCACGTTCGACGCGGACCTCGCCGACGCATTCCCACCTTCGCTCACTGTGCTTGGCGGCAATGGGACGCGCAAAGTGTCGGACGATATTCTGGGCAATGCAGAATGGTTCAATCGGTGGCTGGACGGCGAGAAGCAATTCGCGCTTAGCCGGTTCGAGGACGTCATGTACTCGCCGGATGCATGGGCGATCGGAGCCAGCGACTCACTCGCAGACGACGACCAGCAGATCTTCCACTCCACCCTCGACTCCACATCAGAATCCCGGGAGAGCGCGAGAACAACAAAGTCCGCGCGCTCAGTGGTGGAAATCCTCGAGTCGGTCTCGGAACGCTACCAACCGCTGCCGTCTTTGTCTCAGAGGATGTCGTTTTTGGTGGTGGTGCAGCTGCCCATTTTGCGCAGCTACGCGCAGCGTCTGACGCGGAGTCTCGATGCGTTCGAGTCTCTGTCATCCGCATTCGCGCGTGCTATGCCGGGGGAGATCGTACCGGGAACAGCGCCCGCATCGCTCGTGTCGATGGGGAGTGACTCGGATATGGTCAAAGGGCTGCGCGGCCTCGGCCGCCTCGTCAAAGCACTCCTCTCCGCTCAATACGTGGTGAAGGAGCTGGAGCGGTGGAGCGAGTCCACCAACTTGATCGAGCTGTCGGAAGCACTGGTGGGGACCGAGGGGAGGGTGTTGGCGGCGAGTTTGAGGGCGGATGAGGGGAAGGAGGAGGATCGAGAGCTGGATGCGGCCAGTTTGGGGATGCTGTTGAGGAGAGGGTTGAAGCGCGGTGCGGCGGTCGCTAGGCCGCTCGCCAGCAGTGCGGGTGCGGGGACAGAGGCAGGAGAGAGGGAGAGAGAGAAGGCGAATGCGATGGAGATGGCAAGTTACGGAGTATGGGACGAGCCTCGACGCAAGTTCAGCGAGATCTCCACACGCGCCCAGACGGCTATTGAACGCTTGGTCACTAGCGAGACACTCGAACTCCTCCGCCCCTACACTTTGCGTCGCTGGGACTCGTCCGCCTCCGATGACGAAGAAGCGATTCCAACGCCGACACTCATCGCGTCACTCAGCGTCTTCTCCACGCACCTCTCGCACCTTTGCTCGATCCTGGACCGCGAGACGCTGCTGCCTTTATACCGCCGCATCTGCTCCACGCTTTCCTCTGCGTTGGTCGAGCGCGTGGTGATGGCCGGCGGGAGTCGAAGGTTCACGCTCGACGGCGGTGTGCGTTTCCAGCGCGATATTGAGCAGGGGTGGTTGGGGGTGGTAAGTGAGCTCACTTCAAGCAGCGGGGGAGCGGGGTTGTTGGGGAGGAAACCACATGCGCCCTGGAAACCCGCACTTGACACTGCACGACTTCTAACCCTCCCCAGCTCGACTTGCGGCGGCAGCAGTGAGGGGGATGCGGGAGTGACGCTGGCGAAAGCTGTCCAAATCGCATTCGACGCGGCAGAGGAGGGCAAGGGGGACGAGTATACACAGTTGATGGACAAGTTAGGTGTGGATGATGGTAAGGTCAACGTGCGCCAAGTCCTGCGCCGGCGGATCGAGGTATGGAAGTAAACAACTTTGATATGCAATTGAAAGAAACTAACGGACATGAGATTAAGAAAGCTTCTCTGTCGACCACGCCGAGTTGGTCGCAAACTCCTTGGGCGCTATGGGATTCGTCTGTCGAAAATTCAAGGTCAGCTATCAGCTCACAACAGAAGGGAAAAGAGGGCAAGGGGGGAGATGGACTTACAGATTGCCCACGTAAGCTGCCGGTGAGCCGTTCGTCGCGCTTCATCATCATGCGTTCCCAGTCGTCTAGCGAGTGTCGAATTGGCTGATCATCGCACGGCACGGAAATGAGCAAAGAGGAAAGAACAATGTGGGTCAGAAAGATGCGAGTTGGGTGAATAAGCGCAAGAGAGCGATACCAAGGGGATAAGCGTGCGTACCTTTCCATCTTCAGCAAGACGACGGACGACGTTGTAGCCGGTTCCGGCAACGCCGAACATGACGACGACCATGCCTGTAGATTGCCAAGGCGCATCATTGCAATTCAAGGGCAAGCAGAGCATCGATAAGAGAAATGGAGTGCGATGCAAGGCGAAAGCATTCCAAAAAGATAGAAGGCAGGATAGTCAGTGGGTCGTGCTCGAACGCGATCGCTATCGTGACCTTATACCGCAAGGCAAGGCCTGTGCGGAGGGAGATGCGTACCCATATGGAGAACAGCTTCGAAAGGGACGGGCATCTTTGATTTGTTTCTCTCCTTTCTATCTGTGAGTGAAAGTTGTTGTTTGGTCGAAAACGGAATCGTGCGCTCCGTATTCGATCCTGGCCTAGCGTGCTGCAGTCTGCGGTGATTAAGAAGCGATGGGTGATGGTGTTGAAGAAAGAAGAAGATGGTGGTGGTGGTGGTGGACTGCGACGGTGCGCTGCGACTCGACACGTGATATCGATCGGATCCGATTCTTGCAAATTCCTCTAATTTGTTCTTCTTTCTGATCTCACATTCTTCAACCTTTTTCGCCGTGCACGGTGTCACTTTCCTGTCTTTTTGGCCCACATTTTTCGCACGCAAATACTGTACTTTTTAATTCTGCTCCACCAAAAATGGACCCTTGACATCTCTCGTCCTACTTTTCCTCTGCACTCGTCACCATCATCATCACCTCGCCTCAAGTTGGAGGAGCCATACTTACGACACAAAGATGGACATTCCACTCAGCAGCGATGCATTGGACCTCTCATTCCACCCTCGCGACAACACTAACTTGCTCGCCGTCGGCCTCATCTCGGGCAAAATCCAGCTCGTCAATTACGACGACTACGCCGCCTCGCCCTCTTCCTCCCGCCCTTCTTCTCCCAAAAAACCCCGCACCCAAGAGAAACGAGACAAGCTGTATCGCAAGCTCTTCATAACCCGACCTTCCAAAAAATCATGTCGCGCACTCGCATTTTCCACTTCTGGAGACCACATCTTCTCGGTCTCTAAAGACAAGAGTCTATTCCAGATCGATACGGAAACGGGCAAAGTGGTGGAGCAGTGGGTGGGTGCGCATGAGGCGGAGCCCAGCCGCGTGCTGCCTGTTAGTGAGACAATGGTTGTTACGGGTGATGATGACGGGGTGGTGAAACTGTGGGATCCGAGGAAAAGGGGCGTGGTGAGGGAGTGGAACCACCACTTTGATTGGATTACAGATATGCTCTACCTCCCCGACCTCCCCGCGCCCAAACCCAAAAGTATTGCCGAGGCGAAGAAGAGTAAGAGTCAGCTGAAGAAGGAGCGAAAGCGCGCGCGCTTAGCGAACGAAGAGAGTGACGAAGAACTCCCTTCCCCATCCACAGGGGGTGGGAGGAGTAGGCTAATCGTCACCTCAGGGGATGGCAGTCTTTCCTCTATCGACCTCCTCTCCTCGGGGCCGACGAGCTTCGAACAAAGTGAAGACCAGGAAGATGAACTGCTCTCCGTAACTCCCCTCCGCTCTTCCTCTTCTACGAAGTTGGTCGTTGGTACGCAATTGGGCATTTTATCGTTATGGACGCCATCGCGGGGGTTATTGGACCATGTCGACCGCGTCCCCGGCCACCCTGCTTCTGTCGATACATTGGTGACGCTGGACGACGAAACCGTGCTCACCGGCTCCTCCGACGGGTTAGTCAGAGTCGTTCAGATTTTACCAAGTAAACTCCTCGGGGTGATTGCGAGCCATGGCGGGCTGCCAGTGGAGAGGATGCGGAGGAAAGAGGGCGTGCTGGCGAGTATTGGGCATAGCAATGCGGTCAAGTTGACCGATCTTACGCCACTTTTGGATAATGATGAAGAGGAAGAGGAGGGGGAGGGGGAGGGGGCGATTGGGATCACCGGGTTGGACGCTGCGGATACCGACGACGAGGAAGAAGAGGAAGAAGAGGAGGAGGTGGAAGGTGTCGATTTCGCAGGGTTGCAGAACGACTCCAACTCCGACGTAGAGGGAAACGAAGAGGACGAGGACGAGGGAGACAGTGAGGAGGAGGGCTCACCCGTCCCTCCACCACCCTCTTCCAAAAAAGCACACACTAAAACGGGCAAGCGCACCACCGCGTTCTTCTCAGACATGTAATCCCACACTCTTGCCCAAATCCTATCAATCACAATTTGCATTACTCTTTCTTCTCACCTACATATCATCCGCCTTTGTCGGCTGCCCACCTGTCAAATTCATCAAAATCGCCGCATCTCTCGCAGTCAGCTGTTCCGGATTCGGCCTAGCCTTTGCCCTCTGCGCCCTCGCCCTGCTCGTCGGACTCGGCGGCCTCGGGGGCGGATTCATCCTCTGTGCCTCCTTCAAACTTATCGTCGCATTATTATAACTACTAATCACCGGGAAACTATGATCCCTCCCGATGGTACTCTTCATTAACGCCTTCATCCATTCTCTCACCAGGATCGGGTCTTCGCTGGAAAAGTAGTGCGGCTTCTCGGTTTCGTGCAGGATCTTAAACCCGTACTTGCCCGGGTTGGTGTTTTCGTCCGCGATGACTTTGTAGCCTTTCATGTTGACGTAGCCCTTGATCTTCTCGGCGCGTGGATCACGCAGGATGACGAGATCCGGGCCTTTGAGGGCGAGGTAGCGTGGTTTCCACGTGTTGTAGCGCTCGCCTTTCTTCTTGATCCACCCTTCCAGGTCGACAGGCTGGATGCGCGCCATGACAGGGCCATTGGCAGCAGCAGCTCCGGCGGCGCCTGCGTCGGTAGGGGCACCCACGGCTCCAGGCCCAGCAGACCCCATCGACGCCGGTCGCCCAACCGTGCCCATTGCGGGCGACTCCATGGCTGGCTGACCGTTGTTCATCGGAGCACCACCAGCCGCACCCACCGTCGACTGGCGTTGCCGCCGTGCCGTGTCGCCGTTCTGGTCGAAGTGCGGGCTCGACGTCGGCAGTGAGATCTGGTCCTTGAACGCCGACTGGTTCGACTGGTTGCTAATGTTGCGCGAGCCCCTCGCAAACCCGAGTCGCGACAGCGTACCCTTGCTGCTCCTGTCATCGTCCTGGCTCGCCGATCCCGTCCCGGGAGTGCCTGGAGGAGGCGGCTTACGGTTGCGCTGGCCAAGACCGAAGAAGCTCGTTCGGTTGTTCTTCTCTCCCCCACCCGAGCCGGTCGACTCGCGCTTGCGCGGGGACGAAGGCAGCGCACCGAGGCGGTCGTCGTAAGCGCCTCCAGTCGGCGCGTAGCGTGGACTGGGCGCGCGGAATTGAGCACTTGCGTTGGGCGAGAGTGGCAGATCGCCCGGCCCGCGCATGTAGCCTTCGCTGGGATTGCGCGAGCCAAGGCCCTGGCCGGCTTGCTGGGCCTGCCAGGCCGCGACCCCCGCAGGTCCACCGAATCCCTGTCCACTGAAGCCAGGAGAGGGAAGCGGGCCGCCTACCGAGTCGCGATCGCGGAAGCTCTCGGGACGGCTCGAGTTGGGCGCGAAGCTCTGGTCGATGCTGTTCTCAGCCATGCGCGCGCTGAGGCTGCGTCCATCGGCG
This sequence comes from Ustilago crameri, assembly GCA_024271935.1. Lineage (NCBI taxonomy): Eukaryota > Fungi > Basidiomycota > Ustilaginomycetes > Ustilaginales > Ustilaginaceae > Ustilago > Ustilago crameri. Next base: position 424,919 of record JANBMJ010000011.1, read on the forward strand.
TTGCTGCCGCTGTGAGATCCGGCGTTGTAGGGCGAGTAGGAAGGGGTGTTGAAAGCACCGGTCGGTCCACCAGGTGCAATCATGGCCGGACTGCCAAGACCGTCGGCTGCTGGCGATTGGCCTGGCAGACCAGGCGTAGCGAGGGCGGCTCCGGGAATCTGGGTGCGAAGCTCCTTGATTGCGTTGGCGACCTGGAATCGCTTACCGAACGCAACAATGTCGATCTCCTTGAGGATGTTGATGTCCATTTCCAGCAAGACGTCTCCGGAAATTTCATGCTCGCGGAACTTGCTGACGACTGCATTCTCATCCCAGCCCTTAGAGCGAGCCCATTCGACGACCTGATCCACGTTCCATTCAGTCGGGTCGCCGGCCACAGCGCCAGATGCTGCCGCAGGAGGCGGAACGGGAGACTTGGAGCCTGCAGCAGAGGGTGCTTCATCTTGGTGTGCAGCAGCAATCGAAGTAGCAGCTGTGCCGGGTCCGGTAGCTGCGGCAGTCACGGTGCCCGCCTCCGTGCCCGTTCTAGTGCTGTCGCCTGCAACGGAGCAGGCACTGCCATCGGTAGCAGGCGCGGCGAGCTCTACAGCGGACGCATTGCGCGAGCGGTCTTGGTTGGAAGCGAGAACAGCGGCAGCAGTGGCGCCGCCGACTGCAATAGCACCAGCGCCGGCTGCCAAAGCAGGTGCAGTGTGGTGGTCCTTGGACTCGGAGGCTGGTGCGAGAGCCGGGGCGACAGGAGCTGCGGTGACAGGAGCGACGATAGCAGGGGCATCCGGCGTGACTGACGAAGTAAAGTCATTTGAGGTCAAAGGAGCAGGAGCTGGGGCAGATGAAGCTGCCAGAGTTTCTGAAGCCTGAGACTGCACTTGTGACTGCATCTTTGCGTCATCCTCAACGATGCCCTGCAGATTCGTGGTGGGCGGTTGGATCTCTCGTGCAGCAACTCCGCCTGTTGGGGTTGGGGTGGCAGCCAAGTTGCTCCACAGGGGGCTGTGGGTTTTGTCCTGGAAGTCGTCGAGAGCACCGACAGAACCTTCGCTATCGCTCTCGTCGCTCATGTCCACGCCAGCAATGGGGGCGACCTTGTTCTTGTCGTCCTCGAGTTGACCTGCGGCGATCTTGGCCTGTCGCTCCTTTTCCTTTTCGAGCAGAAGCTCACGTTGATGAGCCTCTTCCTCCTCAAACTGACGCTGTGCCTCGGCACGCATGCGCTGTTCCTCTTGCTTTTCGCGTTCTGTATCCTGAGCCAGGTTCTTCTGAGCATTGGCAGCGAGCGCAGCACGGGTTGCGATGGATCTGCCGGCATAGTCTCCGGACTCGCCCATGTTGTCGGACTCAGCTTCGGTACGCTCGCTTTGGAAAGACGCACGGGAAGTGTCAGCAGCAGGGTTGGTGCCGAGCCCAGCCGCTGAAGAGGGCTCGCTGGAGCCAGGCGCTTTGCGATCGCTCTGCAGCTCGGTGAGTGCATTGTCAATATCGGCCATTGTAGAGTGCATCACACCCGGCTTTGCACTGGCTCCTGCGGCTTGAGGGGTGCCGAGTGCATCGGGAGTTGCGTTGCCAGACTTGGCGCTGAGAGCGAGGTTGCGGTCAATGGTGGTATAGGTGAATGGGAAGAGACCGGTCTGACCACGCTCGTTGGTGCCTTGCCACCAGCCGTCGCCGTATTCGTCATCCTTCTCGACTACGAGGATGCACTCGCCAGCCTTGAAGGAGACTTCGTCTGGGTTTTCGGCCTCAAAGTCGTGGAGCGCCCACACGCGATCGAGCTTGGCGGAAGCCATCGTGATGGTATTGGGTAAGATGGACGAGTTTCGCTCGGTAAGTGCTCACTCGCCCGTCCGGATGAATGGATGCAAGGGCGGATGCCCGGTCCGAGTTTAAGCCTTGGATGGCAGTCAAGAGAAACGAAGCAAACCGCCGTTAGATTGCCGTAGAAGTATGGCTCGAGTTGCCACTTGGAGAGTGACCCGTGGACCTGGTTGATTTACAGTGGGTGGCGTCTCGCGTTAGATCCGGGGCTGAGCGGATGTGTGTCGTCAAAGTGACTGGTATATGTGGCAAGATGGAGGCGTAGGAAGCAGTGAAGGCGAGCGATTGTTCTGACGGAATAAGCAACTTTGCAGCCCCAAAGCTGTCTCTGATTGCGCCCATTCTCGCTTTGCCCGTCTGGAGACGGGAAAGCCGAATGCACTCGCATGCGCACGGGCACAGTTCTGGCAGAGTGTGCATCGTCTGATGATTGGCTTGAACTTTGATTCTCGTTTGAATTTCTGATTAATTAGAATCCTAACTCAACTACAGAGCAGCTAAAATCAAAGCTCAAAGAGCTAGAAATACTGTTCCTCAGCGAGCTTAACTTGTGCATGTCGCTGCTTCCAGAAACATTTCTATGCAAGCAACCTTAGTCTGACTACCTTGGTCTAGCTTCTCAGCCATTCACACACCTTGACCGCTTTGACATGCAAGCTATTCACGATGTAAGAAAGACGGAGCAGAGGAGAGTCTGAGCTCTGTTTACAACCCCCAACAGTTTGTGATTCGATTCATCTTGGCCATCAACTTTTGAAAGACCATTGCTGCACCGAAAACGAACACCATGTTCATCAGACCGTCGACCTTGACGGTGAAGAGAATAGCATGAGTGGCCGTGATCGTGGCAATTGCGTTGTTGTAAGAGTGTTCAGAAGCTTCCGAAGACTGAGCAGCAGCAATCCTAGGACCACGATTGATTATTGATTATGGCAGCCATCCAGATGTTGGCATGAATGTGCATTCGCGTGAACGACAGAACATGATCGCCGTATGAGATGTATGAGATGAGGATGACTCTGAACCGTTGCCACAAAGATGACAACAGTTTACGACGCAGCTGCAGCCTTCGCCCTGTTGCTGCGCAAGCTCCTGAGCAAAGCCAGATTCGACTTCGCGCCCACTGGCTTCTTCACCGGCGCCATTCCATGCCTCGGCGTCCACGGTCCCAACGACGTATCGCTGTAAAAGTCCATTGGATAATCGCCGTCCAACGGCAAATGTTTATCCTCCTCTGACACGTTCCCCTTTGCTGGGGTTCTGCTCATTCCGAGACCTTCCACACCCTGCTGCCAACCTTTGACCTTCTTGACACTCACTGCAGCCTCGTACGGGCTCAGAAGCGGCTTGTTGAACGCCGAGCCCCAGTCGATAGATAATCTCGGGCAGCTCGTTTGGATGAACGCACTCAGGTGCTCGCCGAACAACCCGAGCTTCTGCGGGGACAGCTCCGAGAGCAGGATGGCGACGTGCGGGATCGGCGGCGAGTGCTGCGCCAGTGACGACGTGAGTGATTCGAGCACGCGCAGGCTACCCTGCCGTCCGAGCGTACCCAACACGACACCCCAGCCCGAAGGAGCGACTTTGCTCTCGACCGCTCCGTCCTGCTTCTGTGCCACGATCGAAGTCTCCGGATCCAGATCCATCCCGCCGACACTACCTTGCGCCTGTTGGACCGCCTCTCCGCGCATCTTGCGCATTTCGGCATGGTCGTACAGCTCTCTGACGAATCGCTTGGTATAGGGGTCGTATCGGAATGCCGGGATGCGCGGGTTGGCGATCATGATCGACTCGAGGTGGAAGCGTCCATCGCCGATGTACACGATTGCATCGATGCTGTCCTTGTCAAGTTTGGGCGATGTGCAGCCCAACACCTCGCCTGGACTGAGCGGCTTGACTTGAGGAACGGTCACCTTGTACTCTCCGGAGCTCCATGATTTCCATTTGGCCGCCTGAGGGATGTGGTCCACGGCGCCATCCGTGGTAGTGCCGGCAGTCAGCATGAGACGGTCAGGGTCTGGTTCACCGGAGACGATAGAGCCGTCAGCGAGGCGGTGCTTCGACTGTTCCAGTGCTTCGCGGAGACCGTGGATGGCGTTGATGAATTGCACTGTGCCCACCAGAGCGAGATGGGTCGGTGCCTTGTCGTCGTGTCCTGTAGAGGTGGACGATGGCTCGTCGCCAATTTGGATGCGAGCACGACCTGCCGACTCGTCCACTTCGGCCCTCTTGCCTGCAGCGTTCTGACTTCCACCGAGAATATTTGCCCTAAACTCTTGCTTGTCGCAAGGGAAGTTGGCTCGCACCGTGGCCGCCAGATGCGCAGGGTCGATCGAGATCTCTACGAACACGTACAGCGTCTTGATCGCCGTCTGGTCGACAGGTACGAGACAGCTATGACCATAGTGCACAAGCATATCGCATCCGAGCGCCATGGCAGTGTAGTCGTCTACACAGCACGCACCGTACGTCACATCGCCCATGATGACCGTGATGGCATCCGTGAACCGCTCCACAATATCAGCGATACCGGTAGCCCATAGAGTGAGGCCTTCGGGCATCTGAAGCGCGACGCAGGATGCACCCGCTTTCCGGATGTGGTGGATCGTCTTGTGGATCTCAAAGTTGTAGTTCGATGGCAGAATCGAGGCGATCGCGGCGTTGAGTTCCGGATCGTCGAGGATGTCTGCCGGGACAGCGTTGGCAACTCGAGGCCGCGAAGGGCCCGCCCCGTTATTGGCGTCGCCAGTGGCGGTGAACCGCTTGCGTGAGTTCTCTGCGTTGGTCTGCATAATACCTGGCAGAGTCCGTTGCGGTTGATACCGATTGCTGGACGATGGTTGTGAGCCGGCCGTGCTGATGATGGACAGGGTCCAAATCCCAAATCTTCCATTCGACCAAAATTTAGGACTCGCTGACAAAGCATGACTTCTACCTTTTTCTCTAGTCTAACAACTTGAGCAAAAAATTCGGCCAATGTCAATGGTCCCCGCAAAGTGACGTAAATAGCACACAGCCTTGGGCCTTACTCCCCTCCCATCAACCTTGTCGTTGGTCGTTGCCGAGCGCCACGATCTCAATTTGTGTCGCCGCGATCAGCTTTGCCGAGGTCGCTCTTTGTGCAATGGGTTCGCTAGGACTATTTGCTCGAACTAGTAGCTGCAACCATAAGACCTAGCCGCGATGCTCTGCAGGCTTTGCAGTATTTCGGCAAGTGACCGCGCGAGCGTTACTATTCGCATTATGACGAGGCGAGGCAGACAAAGCTCGGTTCTGTGTAATGAGAGAGAACATTGTCAAGGTGACTTACACAGTTCAAGATTCAGGCACGGGACGGGGTCCAAGCTGGCTTTAGACAATAGACAGTTGAAAGAGCGAAGCGATGTGTGTTCTCGGCCAAGCTACAGACGCCGGCAGCAGACAATGCTTTGTCGAACTCATGCTGTTCGGCATGTTGGGAACAAAAGGCAAGACGGAACGGAGAGGGCAAAAGGGTTGCATGGCGCCAGGTTGCAGTGATTGTGTTTACCAACCAGCAAGATCCCAAATTCACGCATGGTTTCGTGCAAACACAAGGCTAGATTTGGGTCACGGCGACCCATTTTGGCGCGCGAGAGAATTGCTTCCGCTCACCGCCGAACAACAATCGAAAGCGACGTTCGAATGGATTGCTTTGCGGCGACCAGAGCATGGTTTGTTGCTGCTGCTGAGATTGACAACAACGGATTGCCCCAACGAACCTCGGCAAGCACGGTTGTTGATCAAAGAAGGAAAGAGTACACAGTCTGACTGGTTCCAGGCAGGGTTAGAGGAAACTCGGCAATGCACAACGGGCTGGGCGGGGCTGAGGAGGCGAGAATTAGAGGATCAAAATAGAGTGTTCCTGCGAAAACACTCCTGTCCACCGTCGCTGTCAGTCGGACGACCAACCTCTGAAGACCATACGCCGGAACACCCTTGACTCAAAAATACAGTAGGTCGCACTGGGCCACAATTGAGTGCTTAGTAGGGGTCCTTGCAAAGAAGACGAGGCTGCATTGGGAAGCAACGAAGGAGGAGAGGATTCTCGGAGCGGAGATTTCTGCCAGGGCGGCATCACAGACGCGAGACACCGGCTCCTTCTCCGCAACGACGCCCTGGAATCACTTGAGCTGTGGCGAGCGAAAGCACTCAGTTGGCATGATCCCTTTCCGTTCTTTTCCATCCTTAGGTTCGGCCAGTTCTGTTGCAACGAAGTTTTCGGCAGGGTCACCACGCGAGTGAGAAACGCTGCAACAGCACGGCCACGTTTTTTTCCTCCTGCGTTTCACGATCATCCAAGATATGTACGAAGCCAGCACAGGGTGATACCGGGTTGCCATAATCACCAACTCGGAAGGGGAGTTTCTGCTTATGCGAGACAGCGACGGGCGATACCGTAACGGCACGAATACAAGTCTCAGCCTGGTGTCGCAAGGGAGGAGAAAGTGTCGACAGGGGTGGTGATTCTCGAAGCACGGCCATGGCAGTTTCGAGGGTGATGCTGAGGACACACTGCACGGTACCATATGCTGTAGCACTGGGGACACAGCATTCGGAGCGTAATTAAGGAGCAGTTGGCTAGACATGCTGAGCAGCGAAGTCATTCGATTTCAAATTCGCTTGGGTCGAGCATCTGACCAAGCCCACAAGGCAGCGAGCGAGAAAGTGAGGAAGAACAACGGGAGAGAGTGACGGAGTAGCGGATGAGCGGATGAGCGGTAACCTGGGGTAACGAGCCGCGGTTGGAAATCGAAATGCTTCTCTGCTCTACTGCTGCGATTCGTTCCTCTTCCCTCGACACTGCCCTTCGTGAAGATGGTGTCACAGAACTGCAATTGAACTCAGCTGAAAAGAAAAGAGCAAGAAAACAAAAATGAAAAGAAAATGCAAAGGAAAAGAAAATCCGGGGGAGGCGCAGTTGGATCGGAGGTTGGAATGGCTAAAGATTGGTCGTTGTAAATATGCAGGCACAGCTGCAATCGTTACCGCTTACTGTAGTCTGCATTGCATTGACTAGCCAGGCCTTCAGAGCGGTGGAGTTAGTTCCGGTTAAACCGGATGATTTCACCCATCCATTGCCGCAACCCCTCCCTTTTCTCACTAGGCAACGACAGTTTAGTGCAATTCGAGTCATGCTAATGTACGTAAATTGAACCGGTACCTGTCGCACTAAACCAATCTTCGAAAGCTGGGGAAGAGACCATCATGCAGTGATTGTTTGCCTGCTCCTTCTGCTTCCAAAAAAGTCAGTTGCCAGGTCAATCAACAGAGCACCTCTACCTACCTCAGCTCATTGTATTGCCATCTTTGCAACGAAATACTGTAGCTCTAGCGTTTTCGGCTGTATCCAGCATCTTTACGCCAAATTGTACTTCCTCTCGACGCACCATTGACCGTCATCCTTGCTCCTAAGCCGTGTTTTCCGTCACGCAAGGAACATGCCTACGTCGCAGCTAGTCTAGTACATACACGCGCAAGCAGCTTTTGGCTCGCTTGACGAGAGGAACAATAGGATGAATGGAGAAGTGAGGCGTTGTTGAGGCAGGCCAAGCAAATTAGAGCAGTACAAGCCAAAGCAAGCGAGGGGGGTTGCAGCTACTGTAAGACATGGAAGGGATGGCGAGGTGCATCAGCCTGTTTCGTCGCATTGAGCGCGAGCCAAAACAATCTTGAGCTAGCCGAGCTTGGGCGTACAAACCCATCCACAAAGCCCGCATTCTGATTGGACGGTCAGCCTCTTGCTACACGTGAAGACGCCCACTTGGGAGACGGGCACAACACCAGTGTTCACTCAAGTTACTCTCAGTGAGCGGCTGTTGGCGGAGACTTGTTTCCCATGCAGCCTGCAATCAACATGCGGTGTGTCGCTCTGATCTCCTCGTTGCACCAGAGAATCAAACTAAAAATAAAAATAAAAAACAGTAAACAACTGCAGCGGCCGCCCAATTTGGATCTCTTCAGTGCGGTACAGCCAGGCTCTGTCACCTCTGCGTTTGTGACACTTGCCGCCATGGAGCTGCTTGCCCTTTGCTTTCGGATGCGTCTGTTCTAAGCGAGCTCAAGCACAGTTCAGATGCGATGCGCCCTTTTTGGCAGATGCCATGCCATGTCCTTGCCGTTTGTCCTACCATCCATCGGCACGCATCTTGTCCTACCACTTAACGAAATGTTCATGCATTTGAGATTCTGATGGTTCTTTTGGTCACTCGTAATCATGCCCGTGGTTGCGAAGACGAGGGAGGGAGGAAGTCAGCAAGGGCAGGTACAAACAAGGGACTCAATTTAGGCTGACAGAGCGACGGCGTTTCGTTTTTTTTTTTTTTTTTTTTGTGGCGGCGACGCAAACGGACTTGACTCAGTGTGGGGCGGCTTGGTTCCCATTCCACTCGGCCTGAAACACTTTTCTATTGCCACAAAGAGAAATTCTATCGTAAATCACAGCCGTCTTTCGGTAGCACACCCGAATTCAGAGGCGCAAATCACTTGGTGCCTTAGACGCCCAATCTCGTCGTCATGGTCTCTGTGAATGTTGACATTGTTGTAGCCATGCTGACGTCCGTGTCTGTGGCTGTCATCATGGCTGTGACTGTGACTGCCAGAGAATCGACTACGACAGTGGCGTGGGCGGAGCCCAAATCCTTGGCACTGGCTCCGGACAGGACATTAGCAAGGCCAGTACTTGTGTGACAGTGCGATTGCACTAACTATGGCAGCTTGGGCAATTTGCTCGGTTGCGAGGTTGCGTGGTTGATTGATTTGGGTCGTTTGATTGATTCATTCAATTTGGGCTTTCTCCAGGTTCATGCCGCTCACAAAGTGCTGCTCCTCTAGCTCCGACGGATTGCCTTGCCCAGTGTCCCTCGCCATCTGGCTCGCTTCTCCCCTTTGACCCCGGATTTCGAGTCCCTCTCTCTTTTGTTCCTCTTGCCCAGTGTTCTATCCACATTGTGCTGCCAGGTGGCTATGTACAATGCCCTCTGTCAACCTTGGCTCGCAGTCTCGGTTAAAGCCGTCGACTTTTGCCTCTCCTCTGATGCCGTCCTGCAGCTGTTCCGTTGTGCCGTCTCGCCTCGACTGGTGAGGGCTAGAACTGCGTTCCCATCACGATTCGATACCCAACTGGATACTGTACATTGCCATTGTGCATCGCCGTCTAATTTACCAAAGGGAGAGCTCCATCTGAGAGCGCAATTGTCAGACCATGCTGTGGAAAGCTATGGCGACTCCCGGGCATGTCGGCTGGATGCAAAGCGAATCGAAGCAAACGACCGAAATTGAGACCTAGTTACTGTAGTCGACCAGAAAGCAGCTAAACCATTCTCGACGACTTGCATGGTCCTCAAACCCAGCCAGACGGGTGCCCTCTCCCTGTGTTCCTCGCCTGCAGTTCGCTGCATGACTGCACCCTTTGCCTCCCATCCCTCTGTTCCAGTTGCTGCACCTCTGCCTGAGACAAGCGACCCTTGCTTTGCCTGGGTTGACACACTCTCTCCACATCCTGCCCTGTTCTCGGTTACACACCCAGTCTGTCCGCCTTGTCTCCGGCCTTTCGCCGCCGAACAAGGCTTTCGCTAGCCCCCTTCTCGACTCTGCCCCACACTCCATCTCTCGCTCACTCTCTGGTACCTACTGACCAGCCAGCCGTTGGTTGGCGGCGTTCCAGACTCCCTCCTCTGGATTCTTTATAATCCTTTTGCAGGTTCTTCGCTGCCACCTGAACTCACTCCCCGTCGCCCCCCTCCGTCACAGTACATCATATCCTCTACCAGCTTGTCTTCCCGTATCCTTCTTTGCCACGACTGACAGCAATTAGCTGCTACACAGAACCACCGGCAGAAGCGTACACAAAAACCAACATCAGCCTTGCTTCATCACACCAGAGCTATCGAGTTCGATCCTAATAGCTAGTACCAACAGCTTTCATTCATACTATCGCCACTGATCCCCCTTCTCTACAGCTCTATACCCACTTCTTGATATATTTCCACCCTGGTCAACACTCTAGAGGCCATCACAACTAGATCAAAGTTCTGGTCCTGCCACCACCGTCATCGACGCCACCGTGTTCCTATTCTGTCACCACCCGGCTAGATTCTTTGGTCCTACTTGATTTGACACCATCTTTCAGTGTCCTACATCCCCCTCTCCACTAATCCCTTGCTCCAATATGACATTCACCAGCAGTGCCAGCAGCTCCTCTGCGAGCATCTTCTCTGCGGGGCCATCAAGTTCCACCTCTCGTAGCCCCTCGGTCGAACCCTCCTCATTCAAAAAGCGCCGACTCACCCTCGATGACATCCACATTCCTGCCGGCTTTGAGATCGCCAAGAACCTCGGAGAGCAGGGCACCGAGTATCCTTCGGAGGATAACATCCAGAAGGTTGCCGAAGTGCTCCAGTCGCTTCGTGGCCGCATGCCCGATGGCTCCGATGGTCAGGTCGCCGCTTGTGATTACTGCCGTCGACGCAAGATCCGCTGTGACCGCAACAAGCCTACTTGCGGGAGCTGCATCTCCTCCGGCCGCAAGTGCATTACCGAAGACATGCTGCGCAAGCGCGGGCCACCATCCAAGAAGGAGCGAGCCATCCTTGAAGCTGCGGGGATCATTTTCCGTGGCACACGTCCTCATCGTCGCCGTCGAACCGCCACCACGTCTTTGGGGTCAGGCGTGTCCAAGAAGCAGCAAGAAGTGTTGGTGCGAAAGGTCAAGGAGGCCGCTGGGACGCGCACTCGTGCCAACTCGGACAACTCGGGGGACAACTCTGCCGTTGTGTCAGCGTTCGCAGAGCTCGACGGGACCAGCAAGAGCTCGTGGATGGAGGCGCTCAGCATCGCCACGCACTCGGCAAACCCGTTTGCGGACTCGCCGGCTTCGTCGCCGTCGGACATTTCGGCGCAAGACACTTTCCACATCGACGCAGACGCTTGCGACTACATTCTCCCCGGCGTCGCTCCAGTGCCGGCAAGGACGGCGATGGGCAACCTGCATAACAACATGATGAACCCCAGCAGCGCAGGGTGGGAGAACATGTGGGCTTCGTTCGGTAATGATCTGCGCGACAAGTACACTGGTTCCACCTCAGGGTTCAACTCGGGCATGAACCTGCCCAACCTCACGGCGTTTGCGTGCAATGCCGATATGGATACCAAGGAGGGTCTTTTGCGCTCTTCTCCTTTGGCCTCGTTCGATGCCGGCGCGCTTGACTGGTCGTCGTCCAACTTGTCGCCGTCGCAGTACCAGATGCTCTTCCCCAACTCGAGACAAGAGCCCTCCACCATTCCCGTAGTCCACATGGACCCCAACATCATCAACCCGGCTCATGCCACTTCGTCGCCGCAAGAGCTCCAGCCGCAGTCGCAGCCTCAACCCTCCTTGAGCTCGCAGTCGGGTATGGCGGCTGAAGCAATTGCGTTCCAGGCGGCTATGGGTCACTTCTTCCCCAAGAACCACGCCACCTCGAACTCGTGTGGCTCGTCTGCAGCCAGCGCTGACGTCACGACTCCCACTGAACTGGACCAGTTCATTTCGATGGGCGAGCAACACCAGCAGCAGCAGCACCTCCACCAGCAACAGCAGCAGCAACCGCAGCACGAGCTGCCTTCCTCGCTCGCTTTCTAATTCTCTTGACCTTCCCCATCCCCTCTATTGCTCCATCTTGTTCTCGATAATGCTTCCTTTATTTCCCGCCCAGCAAATAGTCGTGCTTGGGCTTTGTATTCTTTCACTGTCTCTCATGTATGTATACTTTAATTCTTGGTTGTGGCTAGGTTAAACTCAGTTAGGTTTTTATTGCAAAAGATCTCTTTTCTTTCGAGACTGTCCTGGTTGTGCCCTGTGCGATGTGTGTCGAACATGTGTGTATGTGAAGCTAGCACCCGCCGAGGAGGCTGTTCTTGGGCCAGCTGTGGGGAAATCAGAACGGAAGGAGAAAGTCAGGTGAGGTTCGAAGACGACAAACTTGATAAGATGCTGGGGTGTGAGACTTACCCATACTTGTCCTGGGGAAAGACGGTATAGTTCTGGTTTGCGTATACATCTGCATGATCTGCGATATACTTTGCCGTCGGGTGATCCTCTGGATCGCAACTGATCCTATCCTTCTCGCCATCTCTCTGATACACCCTTATATAGTCCAACCGCATCACTGCTGGGAACGTCACCTGATTCCACTTGATCCTCTGGAACGAGTCACTCAGCGCCAGATTCACCACGATACTCAGCGGCTCGGTCGGGATCAACCTCTGCCCTACCTCTGTGAACTTGTTCGGACCCAGCGCAGCCCCATCGAGAGTCCACGTCGGCTTACCGTCTAAAAACCACGTAATACTGCCACTTCCGTCCCCCGCCCAGTCCGGGTCGTACTGCACGCCCATACTCACGGGGACCCCACCAGAGTTTGCATACGCGGTGTCGGGGATGCGAGTGACGCCGCTGACGGCTTCCTGGTACACGCCGCCCGTGTACGTGTTGAAAGACGTATCCGGGTGGTGCAATTTCGCCACCTGGGGCGACTGTGACCAGGAGTAATTCGCATCGAACGGGGCGATTTGGAACGACTGGCTCGTCCCGCCGTGTCCTCCGTTGACTTGGGTCTCGAAGATGTCGATCTCGGGACTGCTCCTCCCGACATCCACACTTGGCCCTGGGTGGTCTTCACCGGGACAGGTACAGGCGCTGGCGCGCTGCCCTTCGAGGAAGCTGATCTTGTTGCCGACCGAGTCCGAGTATAGCCCGTGGGCGTTGAGCGCTGCGGCGGGGGCGGTCTTGTCGGCGTTGGTCTGGTTCGGTAGCGTCCCCACATCGCAGCTGCTATAACTGTACGGCCACATCCCCTGCGTCGTCCCCGCGTATCCTGCCCTCCCCAGGTTGCCCAGCATCCACACTGCCGGCCAGAACCCCTCTTCATCATGTGCACCTGGCAGAATGACCGATGTCTCGATGTACCCGCCCTGGAAGCAAAACTTGTTCCAGCTCTGCAGCATCCCGCTCTGAAAATTGAGATTGTGCGTTTCCTCTTCCGTCAGCCACACGTTCAGGAACCCATCCGACGTATTAACCGCGGCGGGCGAATACCATTCGTAATCGCCGGTCACCCAGTAGTGCAGATCGACGGCTTCCCAAAACGGATCGTCGCCCGGCCAGAACGTGCGACCTTCCGTTTCAAATTCGTCCGAAAAGACAAGGTGGAAGCTGCTCCCGTCGAGGGGGTGTTTCCACTTGTGCGCAGCGTGCGGTGTGTCGGTATCGATGATCGAGCGGAGGCCGGGGAGGAGCGGGATCTGTCCTGTGCCGTTGGTCCCACCAAGCCCCCAGCCCGTCGCTTTGCGGTCCAGCGACGAGGTGAGGAAGTGATTCAAAATTGGATAGCCCGCAAAAAGGAGAAGCAGCGTCGAGGAGAGGAGCAGAAGAGCAGAAACATTGAGACAGCCGCGCGTGCTAATGCGACAACATCCAAAGACGATGCGTGCGATTGACTTTTTGCGCTCCACCCCCGGAACGTGAAGCCAATCATCGTCTTCGGGCCCGCCATCGTAGTCGCACAGCCAAGCAATCGCTTGACTCTGATTGAGATCGCCAGGGTGCTGAGACCTGATTGATGTTGCAGGGTATTGGTACTGCGCGCAATGTGTGAGGCCGGGCGGGAAGGGATGCGGAGCTGCAAGGTGTGAAAGCGGGCGCTGGAGAGGGTTGTTGCTGCTTGCAGAGCTGTCTGTGTCCGAAGGGCTGTTTGGCTGAGGCCTACGTTGAGGTTGAGAAGATGGAGGTGGCGGTCGCTGTTTCTCCATCTTGCAGTTGGGAGCGTGCTAGTTTGCACACGTGGCGATAGGTTGAGTTCTCAACGACAGCTCGAGCGAACAAGAAGTGGACATGATCGTGAGCAAGACATCTTGAGATCAGCAGCTCAGCCTCGTTCAGTGGTCTGGCTCTTATGTGTCGACACAAGACGTGCACCCACCTGGAGGGTTCCACCTCATAAGTAGGAGAGCAAGGCCAGGGTCCACCAACTTGTCATTGTCCCTCAGCCACTGAGTGGGTCACAACCCACGGCTAAGCGGCTGGCAAAATGAAGTTCCCTCTGAGTCTGGTGTGCTGTCGAGTAAACAAGGTGGGTGCTTCAGAGCCGCTTTTTGTAAGTTGAGCTCGCTCGAGGCAAGACACCACTAATGGTGCCTTGTGTCCACATCGGCATGGGCGCTCCGAAACTGCTTCCAGTGAGCGGCGCATTGTTCTGCACTGCACAGCAGCGATAAGACCAAGGGAAGAACGAGAAGGTCGCAGCTTGGAGCGTTCAAAGAGCGGACATGCAGACGCCCCAGAAGGTCCGTGCCGATGGAATGAAACACTAAGCTAGGGTGCGAAAGGGCCGTGCCCTGCTTTCGAGTATCAAGGTATAACCGCATTCAAATGTACGATAGGTCACAGACCCATGCCGATGGGCTGCTGAGCTAGATTTCGGCTGCAATAGCGATAGATGGTACAAATACAAAGAACCATTCGATGATGTTGGATGCTCGAGACATCCGTATGCCTTTTCAATCATTCCGAGCGCGCTTGACATGACTGCCTCGATCGCGTGGATCGACATCGTACCTGTCCCCTGTCTCCAGCAGCTCCCTTTCAACCGACAGCGGTCTCGGTCTTTTTGCAGCTAGTGGTGCTAATGGCGGTGTGAGCTCGCGATATCTCTGCTGTGCATCATATCTTGATGGTGACACTTGTTCCGGGGCGTGAAGTCGGCGCGAAGGGGGCGATTGCGATGGCGCTCCACGGTACGATGGTTGGACGTACATCTCTCTTGACGGCGAAGCTTCTGAGCGCGCATGTCCTTCTGCTCCCTGAGAAGCCACACTCCCTGCAGTCGGAACTTGTGCTTGTCCTGGGGATGCAAACCTCCTCGACGCCATCCCCGCTCCGAATGCGGGATAGCTCATCTCGGCCTCCTCGTACCTCCTCTCACCTCCATATCCTCTGTACTCATCGGCTGCTTCATACCTCGCCCTCGGCTCGTACGCGTCTCTTTCCCTTTCCCTCCTCTCGTCAGCCCTACTCAGAGAGCTTGCGTGTCTCCTCGCAGCTGCAGCAGCGGCCACGGCGGCGGCGGCTTCCCTCTCGAGCTCGGCTGCGCGGTCTCGGTGTGCCTGTTCGATCTGTGCTCGCTGTGCCTGTTTGCTGGCTATGGCATCCAAGAGGAAGTCGAGCTCCTCGCGAAGCTTCTGATGCTTGGCTGCAGCCTTGGTGACATTGGCAACGAGCTCGGTGTGGTCGGTGGACACGCGGTCGTACTTGTCTTTGGATTTGAGGAAGAGCGACTTGTAGTCTGCAGACGGGTTGGCACCACGAGGTTTGCGGGCAGGAGTGGACGTGGATCCCGAAGCGGTCTCAGCCATCGTGGTTGCTGTTACTGTCTTGAAGCGCCGAGGCTGATGTTGTGGTTGATGGTTGAGAGCAGTAAGAAGGAAAGAGGAGGATGAGGAGAAGGATGTTTAGGGTCTGAACAGTGCGTTGTGGAGTTCGGCGGATCCGACGCAGTCTTCCAGTTCGAAAATGCTCAAAATGTTATGCCGACAAAAGGTATCTGAGAATCTAATTCGAAAAAAAAGTTCTTCGAATTCCGCACAAAAATTTCGGTAAAAGTGTCAAATGCGAAGATTCTCGTTGGCAGCCAACTGTCCAACAAACAGACGACCCTTTGCTTGCTTCTGTCAACGTCCAACACAGCACCATTCTCTTGCATCTGTGACCACTAGATGCTGTTCAGAGCCACTCTAGTGTCCAAACATCTCATTCCGTCTCTCACCCGAACTCGACTTTCTGCCAGAACTGCCAAGCCCGTCTCCTCTCCCCTTATCCGGCTTATCATGACGACGTCCGCACCAGGCTCGCCCGAACAGCCTCCAGCGAAACGCATGCGCTCACGCTCACCCGAGCAATCTGCCAACGGCGAAGCTAGCACATCATCATCTACTCCAGCGCAGAACAAGAATGCTCGCAAAGCAGACGCGCGTCGCAGCCGCCAGAAATGCAAGGACTATGCCAAGCAGCTCACCAAGACGGGCCGAGAACCGATCGAGTTCGACATCGAAGACCTG
Organism: Ustilago crameri; assembly: GCA_024271935.1. Taxonomy (NCBI): domain Eukaryota; kingdom Fungi; phylum Basidiomycota; class Ustilaginomycetes; order Ustilaginales; family Ustilaginaceae; genus Ustilago; species Ustilago crameri. The sequence goes on from JANBMJ010000011.1 coordinate 440,846, forward strand.
CTCTCCATCCGCAAAGTCACCGACATTCTCTCAGAAGGGCTCGAGTACCAGAACAAGTTCGAGCGCGGGACCCGACTGACACTCCAAATCGAGCGACTTGACGCACATGGAGACGGGCTCGCGATTGCACCAGAGAAGGATTGGGTGATTGCCGTACCACACACCTTGCCAGGAGAGAAGGTGGTGGCCGAGATCACGAGCAACGAAAGGTTGTACTCGAAAGCGAAGCTGGTGGAGGTGTTGGAAAAGAGCGAAAGGAGGAATGCGGATTTGGTCAAGTGCAAGTATTTTGGCGATTGCGGAGGGTGTCAGTATCAGATGATCAGCTACGAGGAGCAGCTCGAGGTCAAGCGTGGGGTTGTCGAGCGGGCTTTTGCGCGCTTTTCGAGAATAGATCCCTCGCTCGTACCGGCCGTGTTGCCAACGATTCCCTCGCCAAGCCAGTACAACTATCGCACCAAGCTTACGCCTCACTTTGAGCTACCCTACGAGCTCCGACGTGGCCGCCGTACGGGGGTCCGCAACAACGCCAGCTCGACATCCACCGAGAAGCCAACATACGATGTTCCAATCGGCTTCGACTGCATCGGCACCAAGCGAGTTATGGACATTGAAGAGTGTCCCATCGCCACCCGCACCATCAACGCGGCGCTCCCAGCAGCTAAGCAAAAAGTGCGCGATGGCATCGAGTCGTTCAAGAACGGCGCCACCATCCTGCTGCGTGACTCGCTCAAGACCTACGACAGCTATGCCGAGGATCTGCAAGCCACTTCCAACGGCGAGGTTGACAAAGAGCTCGATACAGAAGTCGTCACGGACCACAAAGCCACCGTGAAAGAGCGTGTGTTGATGACCAAGTTCGAATCGCCCGCCGGCACGTTCTTCCAAAACAACCGATCCATCCTCCCTTCTCTCCTCGAGTATGTGCGCGAGGCCATCACTTCTGCCTCCACGTCTCCCTCGTCGACCGCTTCGGACCGCTACTTGGTCGACGCATACTGCGGCTCGGGCCTGTTCTCGCTCTGCCTCGCCTCGCTCTTCCACGAAGTCTCTGGCGTTGAGATCTCGTCCGAGTCCATCAAGTGTGCTACAAAGAACGCCGAGCTCAACGGCATCACCAATGCCAAGTTCCTCGCGGGAAATGCAGAGGACATCTTTGCAAGGATCGAGTACCCCGCCGACAAGACCACCGTGATCATCGACCCGCCAAGGAGGGGATGTGATGAAGAGTTCATCAGGCAGTTGGTCAAGCTGGCGCCTAAGCACATCGTGTATGTTAGCTGCAATGTGCATACACAGGCGAGAGATGTGGGGCAGCTCGTGGAGAGAGACGCGCGGTACAAGATCAAGAGCGTCAGGGGGGCCGACTTGTTCCCGCAGACGCACCACGTTGAGGGCGTGTGTGTGCTCGAGCGCGCCGATGCCTAAGACATTCACATTCTTAGATGGTATCGCTTTGCAATGCATTTGTTATAATCATGACAGTGCTCTGTTAGGATAGATTGTTGTCTTGTGAATTGTTATGAATATGAGAGTGAGAGATAGTCGATGCAAGATTGAGGTTCGAATGAGGGAAGCTAGAGCAATTGTCAAGGTGAGGTTGTGCGGCTCGGAAGTCGGAAGTGGTGGGTCGTGTGGAGCAGCGCTCAAAAATTCTGAGAGAAGAAATCACTGCAAAAAATATGCCGCTGCGGTTTCAGGGTTCAGCATTCTTGTCCAAACCCATCGTCACCACCATCACCGTCGATACTAGCACACAGCTTAGCTGAGATGGCATCAACAATAGGTCGCTCTCTGCGGCGATGGGGTGCTAGCGCTTCTGCTTCAAGCACCCATTCGGCCATCGGTGCCTCTTTTGCTTCCCAACGCACCCTTTCGGCAAGCGCACGACGATGGAATGACAACAAGCCGTCTCATTCCAACGACGAAGGAGACACCTGGAGCCCCAGTCCAAGCGACAGCAAGACGGGCGAGTCTAGCAGCTCCGGCTACCAACCGCCAACCAAGGCCGGCTCATGGCCATTCGACTCACCCAACGAGGCATCTTCATCTTCTTCCGCACCCTCGTCAGCTGACAGTGCGTCATCTTCGGAAGCTTCCGCTTCGAGTGCAAGCAATCCGTACGCAGGGCTCTTTGACGGCTCGGATCCGTTCCCGAAAGCTGCCGTGCCTGACTTGCGCTGCGACGCTCCCACTCCCTCTTCCCCTTCCTGGCTCTCAGACCAGCTCGATGCGCTCTCCACCTCACCGGCTACCCCAACCAAGCCACCTCGGCCGGTGAACCCGAACGTCAAACCGCACACTTCCGACGATGGGCGGCGCAGACACACTGTCCCGCGCTCCGTCCTCTTCGCTGACTCAAACTCGGCGCGGCAATCGGAAGACTTCCGCCCACGCCGTCCCTCCTCCGCTTCACCATCGAGGAAGCGCTTCGACCGGACGCCGCTCACACAGCAGGAAGCCAACGCGTTCGTGTCGCTCCTCAACCAAGCCCTTGCCGGCACCTCAGCACCTCCTACTTCTTCTTCGGGGGGCAAGGAGGGAGAGGAGGAGAAGCCGTTTGGCAGCTACACTTCGCTGATCAGCAACCCTCGTACGCCGACAGGGTCAAAGTATTTGCTGCAGGCGTTTGCCAAGCGCAACCAGCTCGCGAGGTTTGAAGCAGCAAGGGCACAGAGGGCGAAGAGATTTGTCAGGGAGGGGTTGGCAGCGGCAGTGGATCCGGCCGAGCTCGAGGCGGGTGTGGACGAGGCGAGAGAGGAAATGGCAATGTGTGAGAATCTTGCTGAACTCATCGACTGGGCGAAACGGCAAGTCTGGGGCATCTCCCCCTCCCCCTCCCCACCAGTCGAAGGAGAAGTCCAGAAGCCAAAGTTCGGCCGGGACACGCCGTTCTACCCGTCGGTCATCCAACTTCTCTTCCTCGCGATCCGCGATCGGTACCGCTCGCCCCACATTGCGCTCTCCGTCGCACGCGTTACGCGCTCCCTCGGCATCGAATCGTACGTCGTCGGTGTCACCGGTTCTCTCTACAACGAGGTCCTCAAGACGCAGTGGGATTGGCTCGGCGATCTGCAGGGTGTCGTGTCCACCCTCCGGCAAGCGCGCGAAACGGGCATCCTCTCCGCACCACAGAATACCTCCCCCACCGCACCCAAGGCCGGGTTCGCGACGAGCGAGGACGAGACGATCCGCGAAACCGTCGACCGCATCGCCAACGAGGTGCGCAAGCACGTGTTGGATCAGCAGATGGCCAGCGACCCGCTGTTCAAGCGAAACTACTTATATGGGGAAGACGTGCTCAGCCCCACGAAGGACAATGGGAGGGATAGCAGGGTGAAGGGCAGGACGGATTGGAGCCAGGAGTGGCTGCTGGAAAATGCCGAGGAGGCGATCAGTCTCGCAGGGCAGCCGTTCAGGTTGCTGCACAAGCCACGCCGTGCCGATGGAGACAGGAGGGGCGAGGGCGGTGGAGGCGGAGGCAAACCGTTCAAGAAGCGCGACAGTGGGAGATATGCTGGCACATCCCGACCGCCTGCTAGAAAGAGCTACCGATCTTCACTCGAGTTGTAAGCAGAAAGCAACTTTCATTTCCAGCCACAACCACAACAACAAAGATAGAGAGGGGGAAAGAGAGAACGAAGCTAAGGAGAAAACCATATCGGTAATGACGAACACATACTGAACTGAACTGAGCGGAGCTGAGAAGGTGTCCAGCTTCTCAACTACCAACGCTCCTTGTTCCTTTTCTTGAACAAATAGGGATCCGTTTAGTTGACCGAGACCTTGACCTTATCGGCGAGGAGGCTGACGTTAGCGACCTTGGTCTTGAGCGCGTCTGGCTGGCCCTGCACAACGTTACCCAGAGCAACGGCGAGCGTCTTGACCATGGGGACGACGTTGTCCTTGACATCGCTCTCGACGCTGTCGGTGTGGACGGCCTCTGTCATCTTGACGACCTTACCGAGGAGACCCTGGAGGTCGACGTTGAGGGTGGTGAGCGAGTCGTCGAGCAGCGTCGCATCGACGTTGACATCACGCGCGACCTTGGCCTTGGCGAGCGGCGAGCCCTTGGTGAGGAAGTTGACGTCCGCCACGGCGATCGAGCGGCGCAGCGCGGGGAGAAGGGAGGCAACATCGAGAGAGTCAACTGCACCCTCGACCGAACCGGCAGCGGGAAGAGCGGGCAGAAGGCCAGAGCGCTTGATCGCCGTCAAACGGTTGAGGTCAACGAGGGAGAGCGGAGCGGAGGTGACAGAGTCGAGGTCGAGACCGTCGACAATGTCCGAGACGCCGCGCTTGAGGATGTTCTCGACATTGAGTCCAGAAAGCAACGAGTTGGTGGTCTGCGCGATGTTGACGCTCTCCAACCCGGCCGTGTTGGCGAGGTTGAGACCGCTGAGCACATCGCGTGCGCCGAGACCCTCGACGAGCCCGTCGGCGGCCTTGAGAGCGTCCACATCCTGAATATCGTCGTTGATCCCGACAACGCGCTTGAGAATGCTCTCAAGGTTGACGCCCTCAAGGATGCTGTTAGTCGCCTGATCAACGTTCACGTCCTTGAGGTCGGCGACGTTGTCGAGGTTGAGGCCCGAAAGGACATCGCGACCGAGGATGTGCTCGAGGTTCAGCCCCGTGAGCAGGCCGTTGGTCGACTGCACCACGTTGACACCCTCTAGATCAGTGGCGTGGTCGAGGTTGAGTCCGCTCAGCACATCGCGCTTGAGCGCAGCGATCTTCTCGAGGTCGACACCCTGCAGCAAGGCCTGCTCGTTCTGGAGAACGTCGACGTTGCCCAGATTGAGGCCAGAAAGCACGTCGCGCTTGATCGCGGCGATGTGCTCAAGGTCGAGACCAGAGAGGATGCCGTGCTGCGACTGGAGGAGGTCGACGTTGTTCAGGTTCGTGGCGTCAGAGAGGTTGAGGCCAGAGAGGACATCGCGCTTGAGGGCGGTGGTCAGCGAGTCCAGCTCACCGTCATCGAGGGCCGAAAGGTCGGCGATGGCACGCTTCAGCACAGTGAGCTGGGCCACGTCGAGGTCCTTGACAGTAGACTCGACGCCGTCAAGGAGCTCACGCTTGAGAACCTTGGCATCGGCAACGTTGAGGACCTTAGCGTCAGCAACATTGAGACCCTTGACGGTAGCCTCAACGTTGTCGAGGAGAGCACGCTTGAGGACCTTGAGATCGGCGACCTTGCCGAGGTTAAGACCCTTGACAGTCGACTCGATGCCATCGAGGAGCGCACGCTTGAGCACATCGACGTTGGCGACGTGGAGACCCTTGACGGCGGTCTCGACACCATCGAGAAGCTCGCGCTTGAGCACCTTGAGGTCAGCGACGTTGAGGCCCTTGACGGTAGACTCGACGCCCTCGAGGAGATCGCGCTTGGCGTTGGCGTCGACCGAGACGAGCTTGCTGGCGGGCAGAGCGGCAATGTGAGCGATAGCGCGCTTGAGCGACAGCACGCGCTGGAGGTCAAGACCCGAAGTGACACCCTTGACAGTGTCAAGAACGTCGCGCTTGACGGGGGCAATGCTGTGGACGTCGCTAAGGACAGTGTCGAGGGCGCCGAGGTCCTTGACAGCCTGGATCGAGGTGACGAACTTGGTCACGTCGAGGGCGTGCAAGCCGCTGACAAAGGCGGGAACGTCACTGACGTGCTTAAGGCTCTTGAGGATCTTGACCGAGGCCGGAACCTTCTTAACCGTCTCGAGGACGCTGCTGGCGCCGCTGACCGAGGTGAGCTTGGCAAGGCTGCCAGTGCCGAATTTCTTGGCGTACTTGGTCATCTTGGCTCCACCACCGAGCTTGGAGATCGAGTCAACACCGCCGGGGACCGCAGCGACGAACTTGTTCAAGTGCTTGACGTCGACCAGGGCATCGACGAACGTGTCGAGGTGGTCGATGTCCTTGACAGCGCTGATGAGCTGGATCGAGCTGGGCACGGCGAGGACCGACTTGAGGATCTTGTCAGCATCAGCAGTGTCATGGATAGCGGACACGACGTGAGTGTTCTTGAGGATCGACAGAACATCGCGCTGAAGCACACGGTTGAGCTTGACTTCGCTCAAGTACTGAGTAAGCTTCCCGGAGCCCGCCACCTTCCTGTTCGAAATGCGGTGGCTGACGTTCTTGAGGCTGACGAGGTTGAGGAGGCCAGCACGGCGGAGAAGCTCGACCTTGGCGACATCAGTCTTGGCGCTAGCAGAGGTCAGACCGTGAATGTCCGAGATGGTGCTAGCCAGGCTGACACTGATGTGTGAGAGGAGATTGTGCACCGTCTCGGCGGTGAGCTTGTCACCGACAAGCTTGTCGGCGGAGGCCGAGACGCTCTCGAGGTGAGACGAGAGGCCGTGGACCATACTGGCGACGCTCTTGAGGTCGACATCGGCGACATGAGCCTGGGTGTTGCCAAGGGTAGAGACATCGACACCGCGCTTAGCGGCGACCTTGACGAGGTCCTTGAGGTTCTTGACGTCGACCGGGTGGGTGCGAACCTTGGCCGTGTCGAGGGCATTGACACGAGCGCCACCTTTCTTGACGGCAGCAAGGTGGTGCTGAGGGTGGAGAGTCTGCTCGAGGAGAGCAGCCTTGGACACGCTGATCGCGGCCAGGATCAAGAGGAGGGAGGAGGAGAGACGCATCGTGAGTAAAGATTAGACGTGCGAGAGACAAGATTCAAGGGAATGTACTGTAATAGACGTCAGAAGGGGAGAGTACAGATGCAAAGTGATCCGGGTATCCGAGAGGGAAGAGTGCAAGGGAATTGGGGCACAAGGGGAAAGGGGAGGGCTGGAGTGGAGAAAAGTGGACAGATGAGGGAGACTCGGAAGGGAAAGTCAAAGGAGCGAAGTATATGTAGTACTTCGAGGAGGACGTTGATCAGACAAAGACGTTCACGGAGTACCAGCAACCTTGGCATCTGTGGCGACTTTGTGCTCGACTTTGCAACAGCAGAAGGCTTGTCTAAGAGTCATTGCAGCGGCGGTTTTGGCCATACAAAGACACTCTGTCACACCGAGCCCGAACGAAAACGTGAGCAACTTGGCTCGAGAAGGTCAGTGTGTACCTCCTGACGAGATAAGAGCCACCCTAGTCTCTTGCTTGTCAAAGTGCGCATGCTCTGCTCACTAGCGCACGCCACCACCTCGAGTGGATCACATCACGCAGTGTATCACACGCTAGCCGAAGTCACCGAAACAGTGGTTCTTCTAGCGACAGCTCGGACAAAGGAAAGGATCTGCGCAATTAGCCGAATTGGATTTCTGCTCGAAAGGCTCGAGTTCGGCGAGCGGAAACACTAGCATGAGACTTGAGGGGAGGTTGTGTGAGCTTTGCGGTTTAAGCGTTAAGACGTATGCATGCTAGCCACTCACAGACCTGCCCGTCTTTAAAGGCAGCATGAAACTTATGCGTGACGACATGCACAAAGGGTGTTGGTGCATGAATGCGTTGAACTTCCCTTCCGAATTTTTCACAGCTCGTGCTCGGAAGCCGAAGCAAGCTTAGCAACGATACATAGGGGTCCTGCTCAGATTTATTCTAGCGTTGTTGGATGTGAGCTCGGACCGCGTGGCATAGGGTGTTTGACGGCCAATGCGGGGATCTAACTAAATTTAGCCGCGTTTGACAGATCTGACACTGCAGTGCGTACAGGGCCTGCGCATGAGCTCGATTGCGTGTTGGCGAGCTCTGATCACATCGGGGGGATCCTTCTGGGTGGGCTTGGCAAGATAAGAGGTAGAAGACAACACCATTTGACCAGTTCCGAAGGGGAGGATGATGTCACAAAGGAATCGTTTTCAGACAAAAGTCGGAGAATTCTTTCATTAATGTGATGCCATTTCGAAACAAAGGATTGCTTCTTTCATGCGCTGAGGCAAACACCGCCGAGACGACTCCGACGAAGAGACAACATATCCTGCTCCCACGCTAGGCCCAAGCTTCGCTCATTCTCGGAATTAGGGATCTCCGATTAAGCCTGTCATTATCGACTTTCAGACTCCGTCCTTCAGAAGACCATCAGCAATTTCTAGCCGCAAATCATGAAAGTGAGAGCTCGTTAGAATGGCGAGCATCAAAGTGGCAGGCTGCACTGTTTGCGCATCCCTGAGTAGGCTCGCACTCACAGAGCCTGTTCAAAAGTTCGTTGACTGTTTGCTTATCTCCCGAGTCACTGGATCAGCCTCACAGAGGTGCTTCCATCGCAATGAATCACCATTCCGTAGCCGCTTTAGGCAGGGTGAATGAAAACGATTACTTGAATTGCATAAGGTCTGTCAGAGAGAATCCATGCTAGAGGATCGTGAAAGAGTGCCAGCATCGGAAAGAATAAAGCCGAGATGTCCTTCCTCCCACCTGCTTCCGCTGCGTGCATAGAAACTTGAAGAAGCTCCAGCAGTGGCAACGCAATGCAGAGTCCGCCGATCCGCCGATTACATTGGTGAACATGAGCAAAAACAAAAACTGAGCGCGGAAAAAGGGCGACAGATGGGTAAGAACAAAAGAGGAGTGATGAGTGACGTCAGCTGCAACGCACAGAATCACATAGCCGCGGACGAGGCACGGGCGCCGTGGCTGAGGCCAGCTTGCCACGCCATAATGTCAGGCATGGTGAAACCAAGCTTGGTCTTGGTCTTGGTTGATCGAGATGTCTTGCTTGAGCCGCCCGAGTGACGAGGCTTGCGTTCAGACCGATCATTCCTTTTTGCCCGCTCTCCCCGAACCGACACGGAACCGGCGTTACTAGGGCCCGCATCTTCGCTCCCGAATCGATCATGGCCGCCGTAACTCGCTCGAAGAGCCTTCTGACGAAGTAACAGAAGGTCTTCGAGCTGCGTGTCGTATCGGCTCTTCTCTTTACCGTGGCGACTCGATCGACGTTCCGCTCTGGGAGACTTCATTGCAGGTGCTGCCCTGCGCTGTTCTAGTCGAGCACTCTGCCTGCGCTGCGACAATACACGAACATTTTCGCGATCTGCACTATCTATGTCCCTCGCGACTGCCGCATCAACATCTTCTGGGTCAACGCGTCTTTGATCAATCAGGCTCGGAGATACTGCCTCTCCAGTAGGATAGTCTTCTGATAATCCCGATGGATCGCCTGGCTGAACCTGATTCATGTCTCGCTCAGCCAAGACCTGTTCCTCGTCCTGAACGTCCGAGGGCGCCGTCATGTAGCTGCCTCTGTTCGTCATCGTCTCGCTCCGCTCTCCATCGCCACGACCAGCAGGCGCTGTCACAGCAATATCAGGAACTTTAGTCCTTCGGTCAGAATCATCTGCGTTTTGAGCATGGGTCGATCCACGTATCCCTGCGAGGTCTTCCCATGCCCTCTGGTGAGCCGATGGAGTCATGGCAAGGGCCATTTTGCGCTCCGCTCCGGCCCTCGAAGATCTTCCGACAAGGGTAGGTTCAAAATCGGAGCCAGACATTTCAACATCGGCCAGTGATGCGCTAGATGCCTCCGCCATCCCTGTGATGTTGGCTTGGCGTCTTCGCCTTGCGAGATCAGCCCGACGACTGGAGAGACTCCTACCGGAAGAGAGATCATCAGAAGAGTAGAGCAGATCGCCGGCACGAGGATACGGCGCAGCACGTCGCCTTCGACGTGGTCCGCTCACCGCCAACGCTTCCTCCTCATCCAATTGGGACTCGGCGGACGAGAGCAGTCGCGAGTCCTTGAGAAACTCGGCAACAGATTGGTCTGGCTCGCCAAACATTCTCAGGCGTGCCAAAATGGTTCTCACGCTCTGTCCTGGGGATTCGAGGGCACGTAAGGCTGCCAGACTCGCTTGAACGCCTGTATCAGCAAATGGAGCTCGCTCGACATGATCGGCAGCGTCTGATTGCACGGGACGTGCGGAGACCCCGTCTGGGCTCAGAATCCTGCTGCCTGCTCTGTATTCCTCAAGTCGCGTCAGCTCAGCATCGTCCTCGAGATCGGTGCGAGCAGTCGACGGAATAGGATGTTGCTCTTCTCGCGCATGTCCGCCCCTGTCTTCCCGAGCAAACACGCTTCGAAGCACGTCACGCTCGGTGATCCTCCTCTCGGGGCGTGCGAGGCCTCGAACACGTCCAAACGTCGACTTCGGAGTCACTATGTCGGCGGACCATGGCCCGTCCGCTGGGGTCCAGCTTGTCCTGAGCCCCGATGTCTGTCTCAGAGTCGGAGGCAGTGATTGAGGATGGTGACGCTGATGTTTGTGCTCGTACAAAGCTGGTGAAGGAAGGAGACAACCTTCGTCTGTGCCAGCCAAAAAGGGGAACGAACGTCGCTGAGAAAGGTCCATGAACAAGGTACTATCAATGCTTGGTAGGGGAATCGACGGCAGCGGTCGGCTGATGATAGGGGAAGTGAGCGGCGTCGTCGCGGCGGCATGCTCATTACCCGCCATCGTCCCTTCGATTGGCGAGCTAGCAGCAGCGACCATGCCTACTAACATGAGTGGCGAGAGCTGTGTATCGTGCATCGGTAGGCCGTCGATCCTGGGAGAAAGGGTCTGGTCCATGCTCGCGTAGCGACTGTGGGGGTCTGCCGTGACGAAGGAGCCGGATCCATACGACTGGCTTCGACGGTGAGCGTCCAGTTCCTCCGAGTAGAAGCTTGAGCGATTCCGATGATCGCGTAAGCGGCTGAGAGCGTTTCTACTGCCGCTGCTGTAGGAAAGAGCAGAGCATGAGGAGCGACTGCCTTCTGTGAAGCCGCTGTCGCGGATATGCGGACTCAGGAGGCGGGCCGCGCTGCCGGCACCATGCAATGGAGCACCTGGAGCCGACATTCGACCAGCCCCCTCTTCGATCGGTGGGGACAGGGCAGAAGCTGTCTCTGAAGTAGCGCTCCTCTCATAGCAAGGAGAGGCAGAGGAGGCGGGCACGAAGCTCTGCCGATGTAGATTCTGTGCCTCGGTCGGATCCCAGAATTGCCTTTCTGAGCCGGGGTTGAGGAAAGCTGGAGGTTCATGGTCCGAGAGCAGGTTCTCCTGAGTACCTGCATCCGAGATATCCGACCTTACCCGCGAAGTTGGCGGCACAGATGGCCCACTATACCTGGCAAGGATGCTAGAAAGATTATATGCAGCATCTTGTCTCTTGGAGTGATCTGATTGCACCGAAGTTGCTCGACTATGGCTGGTAGCCACAGCGGGACTTGTCGCCATGCCTTCCGACGTTGCAGCTGTACTCGGCATGGTGAAGCCAGTGCCGGAAGCCGTCATGGTATCGCTCTTTACACCATCGCTTTCGTTTGAATAAGAATGCTGATGTTGGCTCCGCTGTTTGCTTGAACTTGACGGTGCTTCAACAGAGCGGTGCAAAACATCTGAGCTTGCTGCATTGGATCCCAGGTCTGATTCCGTTGCCTTTGTCGCAGAGATTCTTCGTTGTGGGCGCAGAGGCGGCAAGGGGGCTAGCGGAGGAGGTTGTGCTAGCGACGTGAATGAGTTTGCAGACGAGCTGCGAGCATCAAGTCCGAGAAAGCCAGGATATGATACGGCGGCTGATGTATTGATGGGCAAGCCATCAGCCGGCGTTGATGGTTGAACTGCGAGTTGCTGTTCAGCTTCCCCCTCCCTCGAGTCTGAAGCAAGTCCATGCTCGTGAGACTCGGGTTGACTGGATTGGGTCTGGTCCTTGTCAGAGGCAAAACCACGGACGCGTGCGCTGGCAAGCTTGCGTGGCCAGATCCAAAAGCCGCCAGTATGCTTGTTCGATGTTGGTGTGGTTGGGGTCACTGCAGGGTTTTGAACCGTTGTTAAGAGGTCGTCTTGGTGATCCATATCAACCCAGTCATTGTCCTCGTTAGGATCCGCACCTCTAGCAGAACCTCGGCGACCGAGTTTCGCGGCTTGTGCCTCTGCAGCAATGCCTTCGGATCCCTTGTGCTTCAGGTGATTCTGATGCCACCACAACGGTGCGCTGAGCCCACCGGCGGGCTTGGATCTGTACTCGGAGACGCCGCCAGCAGACCTTTGAGCCGTCCTGAAGCGTGTACGCAGACTGCTGCCAGAGCTGGTGAAACTTCTGGATGATCTCAGAGAGCGTTGTATGCGGCTGCGTGTGCCACGGGAGAGATAGACGACTTGGCGAGTCGCATCAGCTTGATCTTGTTCTGCGGTGGTCGCGTCGCTCTGGAATCGCGTTCTTGTGCCGTTAGCAGAAGAGCCCTGCTCGAACTGAGTCGAACGTGGTTCTGCGCTGCCGGTGGAGTGGAACGGCCCAGCTTTGCTGTTGCCGGTCGCCGTGGGCTGAACGTGAGGCTGAGACTGCGACCGCACGTTTGCAACCAAAGGTCGTGCAGAATCCGCGCCGGATACAGACCCAGCCGGAGCATGCGATGAAAGAGCCCTTAGACGGGTTCTCAGGGTAGTCTGAGCGTACGGAGCGGATGCCTGAACCTCGGCATTTGCCATATTGCTTGCAGGGGTAAGGGGCTCGCTTCTCCGGCCAGTCATACTACGCAGCTTGCCTATCAAGCTTAAAGCCTTGGGCCGTTTAGTTCTATGCAAACCCTTGCCTTCGAAGATCCCATCGATGGAGTCCTCATGCACGTTTAGCTCAGGGCCTTGTCGAAGTTTCTCCACCTCCTTTGTTGCTGAAGATGTTCGACCAGATTGTGCAGCGTCAGAGTAGACAGACTGGAGCATGCTCGATCTTCGACTTTCCGCCGCTGTGTTGGGCGCGGGCTCGTCACACCGGTCAAAGGCGCGTTGGACGAATGTGTTGTCATTTGCCTTGATCGAGTTAGGATGCAATTGAGGAGAAGTCATACGCGTGGCAGAAGGATCCTCCCGCCTATTGTCTGATCTGCTTGGGCCAGCACGAGATGCGACAAGACTGTCATCCGATCCCAAGGAGAGTCGAGCTTTCGGTGAAGCTTTGTTCGTGTCGGGCGGAGCATCTCTCAGAACAGTAGGGAATGAATGCCGAGGCGAGTCTCGGCTGTCTGAGGCGTGATGAGAAGCACATTGTGGATCGAATGGAGAGTTCGGAGAAGACGAGCCGCGCCGATCGGTCTCAGACAAGCTTTGAGTACCACTGTTGCTCTGCCCTCTCGGGCTCTGCGCGCTACTGCTAGTTGTCGGTTGGTTGCTGCTCGGCGAAGAGAATCGACAGAGAGGAACATGGCCTTGGGCGGCGAAGGCCGGCATAAGGGGACCTTCGTAGCTTGGAAGATGGCGCAGATCTTCCCAATCCGATTGCCAGCCTTCTCCGCAAGGTATTGTACTCCAGCGTCGTGCGGTCTCTTCGCTCTGTGCTGAAGGATGGGACTCGTCGGCGAATTCAATCATTCCTGTAGCAATATTTGGATCTTCACGCCCGTGAGCTACGATTTGCCCGTCGTCGCTTCTTGCAAACGAGCCAGATCCAAGACCTGCCTTGAGTGCAAGAGCAAGACTGGGAGAGATGGGGACTGGCTCGTGACCGTGATCGGAAGGCGAGGGCGTAGTGGCAGGGATATCGTTTATGCCATCGTGACTGTGATGCGATCGAACCGATTCTGGCTCCTCTGGTAAAGGAGGGTAGCTCGGAGGAGCACAGACGCGGTGACCGATCTTCCGCCGCGATCTGGCATCCGAGCCATCGCCCAAGGACTTCCAAGCGGTTGGAAAGGTATTGTTGCCTGCATCGTTAGGTGGTTGGAGTGTCACAGCTGGCTCGGTAGACTGAGAAGCACCAGAGTCCAGTGGAGATAGAAAAGCTGCAGCAGATGAGGCAGACACGTATTCTGAGGGCTCCGGACGGGTGCGGATGGGACCTGCAGAGCGTTTTCGTTGTGCTCTGGGTATGAACTGTCGCTTAGGAATGGTGTCGGAGAAAGAGAGAGGATCTTGCTGCTTGCCAAGAAAGCGCGATCTTGGTGACTTGAACCAAATAGAGGAACGAGGGCGGGAGTGTCTCTCGTCATGTTCAGGGTGCTCCGCAACGATACTGGGATTCGTTGGAGAACCCGCCGAGGACGGGTGGTATTTGGACAGTTTCGATTGAGAGTGCCCCATCCCGCAGGAATCTGCGCTGAAGGCAGCTTCGCGATGCACAAGACCCGATCCGACACTTTCCGCACCGTTCTAGTCACTGTATGTACAAGTAAGACATTGGAAAGAACCGAGCGTTAGAGATCGATGCGGGCTTGAGGGGGAACAGCCGAGCCGGGTGTGTCCTTGATGTTCAATGAAGGTAAGATCGATGAAAGGGGGCCAATAAAGAAGTGTATATATGGATAGTTAGAAGAGTCTGGATCCAGCCCGAACGGTGAAAGCCAAGAGAAGGGTGTGTTCAATGGTTGACAGAGAAAGAATGATGAATGACGCAAGATCAAACCGTATCAGCGAGTCAAATTCCTGGTCAACGGTTGTTCCGAAGAGATAGTTACGATCCCGGTTGCGATATAGAGAAGAGGCGAAGAATCCGGGAGAAGGTACGAGATGAAAAGGAAAGAAAGTGAAGGATAGGTCAACGTAAGAAGGAAAGGATCCGAAGAGGTCACGAGGGATCAGATATGGCGGATGAGAGTTGACTCGTGATCTCTCAAGGGATGCAAAGCGGATGGAGACAATGAAGAGATATGCAGATTGCTGTAGGCTAACCAGGCAGGTCACGGAAACTGACGACGAAGCAGAGCTCCAAGAGGCTGCGGAGAAGCCGAACGTGCAGTCAGGAACGCAGTGGCTTCCCTGTTTTAGCGGAATAGGAATACCGAAACCCCTACCATGCAAGACCGCAAAAGCAGCCAAGATTGTGACCCGAACAGGCAAAGAGTGACACACGCCCGAAGATGTACAAGATCTAGCGAAGCATTGACATTCGAAGCGCTACAGTGCGATGGTCAAGTCGATTCACCTCCTGAGGTTAGGTCGGTCGGTCGTAGTTTACGGCAGACCCGTGAAGCCGACTCACGGGATTCCAAGCGGAAGAGCAGACGGAGCCACAAAAGGCAAGAGTGAGATTGGGATAATTCATGCAGATCATCCTGCATCCATCCATCTTAGCCTCCACCGCTCTCGCTGTCGTGCTTGGGTCCATCTTTGGCGCTGACACATTTGAAGCTATCTTCGGGCTGTGCTCACATAACGTTGTTATGAGGACAAGTCATTGAGCATGTCCTGTGAAGAGATGCTTCCGTTGAAGGGATAACACCCTCGCAAAGCCTCACCTGCAAAGGACGCTGATGCTGTGATCTACATAAACTGCAGATGAGATGCAGAACAATATGTTCCACACTGGCCTTTTGACAGGCAGGCTGCTTGGCGCTTGCTCCTGGGCTGCCGATTTGCGAAAGCGCGAAAGGAATTAAGGTCGGAACCTCAATACGTAAGGTGACGAGGCGGGTGACCCGCTCTGACTCTCACGATGAAGGCTTTGCCGAAACATCCGGCTAAAAAGATTGCTTTAGCAAACCATTCTGCACACGCTTCTGCATGGGACGGATGTGACCTTGTGTCAAGCTGCATTCAACCATCGACAGATTTGCGGCAGCAACTTTCTCGCGGTGATGTGCAGATAAAGCAAGTTCGGGAAGTGAATGCACCGGGACGAGATGGAACTGAGTTTGACTCAAGCATGAACTTGCTAAAGGTCGGTCTCCGATCTCCTCTCAGATGAGCAAGCCCATGCGGGTACCAGAACAGTAGCTGCACGTTGAACCTTAGAGCTCTAGCGTGTATGCATTAGCTCAAGCTCGTCGTGAGTTTGCTTTCTCTCGCTTGCTATATTTGCTGCTGCGCACTGCATCGGCTCAGTGAATCCTGGGAAGAGGTCGGATGAGCCGGTTCATGCCAACATCTACCCGCTTTTCCCTCGCTCACCCGCCTCATATTGTCTTGGCCTTCCTCGAAAGGGGGAGGCATCCGACCACGCAGCAACAGTCCTCATACGCTAGATCAAGCACATGATGCGTATTTGGACGTTCACGTTCAGGTGTATGTCTCATTTCTGAGACATGTGTTGGCTGAGCACATTGCCAAACAAAAGCGCGACTCCCAGGAAAAACATTATGCAGACCGCGTCGATTGACCCGCTTTCCGCTCGGTGGTGGCTTAACTTGGCTGCGAACAAATCGGAGTCTGGTCTACGGCAAGGCGGAATCTGTTTTCAGTCCAAGCTTGCTCCGGTGCGTGCTTCAGCTGGACCGAATCTCCGAAAGCTGGAATCGGACGGAACGACCAAAAGAGATGGCTTATGATAGTAACTAACGAAGAAACAGACGAACATGGCATCCTGAAGATATGAGCTCCTGACATTGCACGCACTTGCGGGGCATGGGGCTATGACAGGCTGGGCTTGAAGGCGTCAACGCCAACACATACGCCCAAAAGCTGTCAAGGGTCATCCAAACTTAATGGTAGATGATGGGTCAACATACGAACGAAGAGCAGCAATCCCGATGAGAAGCAAGATGCAAAGCCGATCTCATTTCAATTTCCGATGTCAAGGTCATGAACACTCTCAGGCTCGTGACGGGAAAATCCCGACATTTCTGACATGTCACTTTGGACGGGTCAGGGTCCAACTTTTTTGCTTTTGACTTGCTGTTTCGATTATTCCTGCACCATGCGCGCTCAACTAGTCAAGTATCCGGCTTAGCCAAACGCCCATCCTCGCTTCTTGCTCATCATCTCCTTCGACGGATCTTGTCGTCAGCAAGGCTCAATGATCGAGCTACGCTTGCTGCTCCTTTTGACGGGTAAGCAGAAGGAGGGAAGGCACCAATGTTGGCAGGCATAACAAGTCGCCGATCGCGTTGTCGAGTTAAGCTTTGAATAAGGGGTCAGGACGCCTTGTCAAAACGCGTGCCTTGCATATGGCAGCCGGCCATCAAAAGCCACTCGCCAAGGCAACGACGGTATGTCGAACAGAACTTTCCGCTTCTCTCTGGAACCTTCTGATCGATTCCTCCTCGGCGTGGTTCCCGAAAAAGGCTCCGGTAGTGTAGAATGTGCCTTCTGGCCCCATCACTCAAATCTCATCCGTGCACAGCAGAACGAGAGCATTGACCCTCGCTGCCTTATGAAGCCAGTCTTGGCATCAACTCGAGAACAACAGAGGCTGTTGAACGCAGGTAACATTCATAAGCAAATGTGGAGCATGCAGGAGGTGCGCTGATCTGCCTCGATTCTGCCATGACACCATTGTTTACTGTCCCTCAACAGCGCTTACTGTGGCGCAGACTGCAGAGCGTTGCGTGGGGCCGCCATTTTTTTGGTCTTTCGCCCTGCCAGTTC
This sequence comes from Ustilago crameri, assembly GCA_024271935.1. Classification (NCBI taxonomy): domain Eukaryota; kingdom Fungi; phylum Basidiomycota; class Ustilaginomycetes; order Ustilaginales; family Ustilaginaceae; genus Ustilago; species Ustilago crameri. Next base: position 458,068 of record JANBMJ010000011.1, read on the forward strand.
CTCCTCGTGCAAGTGGGTCCGTGTCGCTATCTGCTGCACGCCTCGTTTTGGTCTGCCACTCTCTGAACCGGCCGTGCGGGTGATCCTGCTTACACCTTCAACCCACCTTGAGCAAATCCTTTTTTGTCCCCGTCTTCCATCACTATCGTGCTTGCTTTGCAACTCTGATCTCATCTCGTAGAGAAGATCGTGCGGATAGGACACATCGACCATGGCTTCCATGGGCATTCGCAGACCGCCAATGCGGATGACGGATTCCCAATCACCACAGGACGAGAACGCAACGCCTACAGCTTCCTGCTCTGCTTCGCCTACTAGGCTGACTACAGCTGGCCATGTGCGCACCCCTTCCAAGATGCCAACTCTCAGTGACATTGCTGCTCGCCTCAATCGCGATAGGGAGGCGGGCACTCCGACAAGCTCGCCGGCCAAGCAAATGGCAAGTCCAAGGCAACGACTCGAACTGACAGGCAGGATCTCGGGATCGCCTCAGCAGCCTCAAGTAGAGCGCAAGAGTCCTTTGATGCCTGGCTCTCCGCTGAAGGAAGACCCAATCACGAGCTCGTCTCCCAAAGCAGCTTCCTCGGGTACATGCTCCCCAACAAAGCGTATGCTAGCCAAAGGCCTCCCAAGCTTGGAGGAAATCCGCGATCGGATGTCCCGAAAGGGTCTCTGCTCCAAAGAAGGGGAGACCAAGGAAGCAGCAGAGGACGTGGTCACCAAGCCTGAAATCACACCGCCTTCGCCTAAGAAGCTCGAGTCGGACCTCCCGGTCAAGGCATCTGACTCAAAGCAGCAGCCTCAGCTCTCGCCTTCGGCACTCCCTTCCATCATCGAGAACGGCAAGACGACCGTCAAAGAGTCTAACCCGGCGGTCCCTAAGCCGGCCCTTAAGGTCGCAACCAGCTCCACAACCATCCCCAAGCTCACTCACCCGCTGCCAGCCCCACCCAAACCCGCCGCTTCGTACCCGCTCCAACACGAATGGACGCTCTACTTCGACTCGCGCTCTGCCGACGCCCCTCCTACCCCCTCCCTCACCCCCTCGCAGCCTCCAACACCGACGCTTTCGACCTCATCATGGGAAGCCAACCTGCGCACCATCGGCAGCTACTGCGCTGTCGAAACCTTCCTCCCCTGCTTTGCCAAGCTTCGCCGCCCCTCACAACTCGAACGACATTCGAGCTACCACGTGTTCAAAGACGGCATCAAGCCGATGTGGGAAGACGCGCGCAACGCACGCGGGGGCAAGTGGGTGATCACCTTCCGCAACCGTAACCCGGCGCTGGTCGATCGAAGCTGGCTGTGGCTCGTGCTGGGGTTGATCGGGGAGGAGATGGATGAGCGCGACGAAGTGTGCGGTGGCGTGTGCAGTGTCAAGCCGAGGGGAGATCGGATTGCGCTGTGGGTGAGGGATAGGAGTGATGTTGAGAGCGTGAACCGTATTGGGAGGAAGCTCATCTCGCTGCTAGAATTGGAGAGTGAACCAGGGGTGGTGCTCGAGTTCAGCGCGCATGAGAGCAAGGGTGATGCCAACAAGCTCGAGGGACTGTATAGCCTCAACAACCCGCAGGGGATGGCGAGGACTCCGACAATCAGTACGTTCAGCGCGGATGTGACTGGCGCGAAGCTCACGCCTACAGCGCCGGCGGGTGGGTCGCCATCGATGCTCATGGCAAGCCCGACTTCTCCGAATGGGAAACGCCAGAACACAGCTCCTCGCTCGCCGGTGTCGATCGAGGGCGGCGCGGGGGAATCACCGTTTGGACGATTGAACGGTCAGCCGAGTCCAATGATGGGTCGCTCCCCGGAATCACTCGGTCAGTCGCTTGGTTTGGGTCTAGGATTGGGCATTGGCATCGGCACCAGCACTCCCCCGGCTCCGTCACTGAGCAGCTCACCCGGCGCACGGAACCCCTTCCAGCAAGCTTCGCGGAACGGCAACGGCAACGGCAGCTGGAGGAGGAACACCAGCTCCAGCCCACAACGTCGTCCCATCCCTTTCAATAAGAATACCAACGGCGGCTCGAGACCGGCATCTCCGACCAAGGCCGACTAGACATCCCCTTCCCTTCGCTCGTCCTTGTTACGTACACACATACAACCTTGGTTTCGATCCACACGCATTGCACATAATCTCTCTCCAGTGATCTCTTTCGCAAAAAAGTTACTTTTTCAATTGCGTTGCCAGCACGGCTCAGATCTTGACGACCAGCTTGCCCGTGGTCTGCCTCGACTTAATATCAGCAAACGCCTGTCTGAGGCCGTCTGTGTCGAAGCTGTACTCCTTGTGCACATTGATCTTGACCTTACCTTGTTCGATGAGATCAAACAGCTCCTTGGAGTACGTCTCCCTCTCCTCTCTGGTTGCTACGTAGTTGAACAGGGTGGGGCGGCAGACTTTGAGGTTCTTAGCTGCGAGTTTGAGTGGCGCAAATGCGGGGACGGGGCCACTGGCGTTGCCGAAAGTTGCAATAGTGCCTTTGCGCGCCGCAATTTCAAAGTTAGCTTCCCATGTGTCGGCGCCGACGCCGTCGAGGATGCCGTCTACGCCGTGGTTGTTGGTGATCTTCATGATTTCGGCGACGTATTCGGCGGGGTTTTCCTTATTATAAAGGAGAGCGTGGGAGGCGCCGTGCGCGAGGGCGAGGTCGCATTTCGCTTTGGTGCTGGTGACCGCGATGACTTTGGCGCCAAACGCAGCGCCCATTTGGCAGAGGAGGAGACCGACACCGCCTGCGGCCGCGGTGACGAGGAGCCAATCGCCCTTCTTCACCGGGTGGGCTTCCTTGAGCAAGGTGAGAGCGGTCAGTCCTTGGAGATAGGCAGCGGCGGCAGTTTTGGTATCGATCGAGTCGGGTAGTTTGACAGCACGCTCGGCAGGGAGCAGCTGCTTTGCGGTGTAGCTTCCACCACCGTATTGGACGACACGATCACCAGGCTTGACAAAGGTGACGTCGGGGTCGACGGATTCCACGACGCCAGCCGACTCCTGCCCAATGATGATGGGGCACTTGAGCGGGTACAGACCGCCAAAGTGGTAGGTGTCGATCATGTTGACACCGGCATACTCGTTCTTGATGATGACGTGTTTGCTGCCAGGGAGAGTGGGCGTGGCGACAGGGACGACTTGGACGACCTCGGGCCCACCCTGCTTTTCAATTTGAAGGGCTTGGACGGTAGACATGCTGCGAATGTTCGAAAAGGCAGTGTTCAGACGATTGACGGGAGAGGATGGGAGATGTCCAGTAAGAGAAGCCAGGCGGCGGGACATTACGTTGATGGAAGGGACGCGGAAGTGAGGGAAGGTGGAAGAGCGTGGGGTTCTCTCATCTTATAGGTAGAGCTCAGCAGGCAAATAGCCGGCGCTGCACAGACGGCTACTCGGCAGGCGGCGGCAAAAAGAAACTCCCACATCCCTCCACCGTGCAATGTCCATGGTCAAACCACAATACCCCCGCGGGCATGAATCTCACTGTTGATTCTCTCTATCTCCATTCACATCGCTCTTCGGATGACTATGTTCTCCGACGGGTACACTGCGTTCCGAAGCCTCCTTTTCGAGACATGAACATTAATAACACAAAAGGTCAATCAGATTGTGGGTCACTGCAGACTGCTGAGAAAAAGCTTAATTCCGGTACAGTCAAACCTCTCATAATGACACATTATTTATCTTAAAATTTTCAAAAATCTGAAACAACTAAAAAAGCATGCTCAGAAATATATCTCAGCAACCACTGCAGCTTTAGAGGTGCGGAAAAAAAAAGTTTTCACACCTGAATGTCTTTTCAAGTCTTTCCATTGGTAATGCGGCTACAACAAGACTCTATATAGCCTTCAGAACTGGTAGGCTGAGAAGTCCATACTCTGCCAAGATTCCCTGTGCTGCTCTAAGGGTCTTGAGCTGCTCTTCTGCTGTTGTAATTGCCTCCTCTGACGTCTCCAAGCATGCAGGAGGAGTTTCTGGTGGAGTGTTTCCCCTCCAGCTCTTCTTCCTCTGTCTCTGGCATGACCTCTTCTTCTCCAAGTGGTTCCACCACATCCTGAAGCCCAACATCAGTCAGCTTCCTGATTGTCTCCAGAACCTCCCTGTCCAGAGCAGCATCCCCATCCTCATTCTGAGCATCTCCATCCCAATCAACAAGTCCTGTGTGTTTCCAGCAGTTCCTGATAGTGATACTGCTAAACTCCTCCCAGATTTGCTTGCAGATCCTGATGGCACTGAGTATGTCCATCTTGTAGATGTCTGTGCTGCCTAGCTCCGCTTCCAAATGCCTCCCAGGAGTCTGACCAATGTAGGAGTCAAATGATATAAGCCAAGAGCTGAAAACTTGGTTTGTCATCCAAGCTTTCACTTCCTGCCTCTCGATGAGCCAAATGCTGCCTGAATGAGTGCCTATGGCAGAACTTATCCAGCCAGCCATTAGAGAACTTGAGCCCAACCTGTTTGTCCATTGGAAGGCTCCTGTTGAGCCTCTGTTGGATGATCTGACCTTGCTGCCTGATGAGATGACCATTGACCATGACTTTCCTCTCCTGCTGCCTAACAACCCCTTCTGCAAGTTCCCTGTCCAATTCCTCTGACCTGGATGACATCCTTTTTCTTGCTGGATGATGGAGAATCATCAGGGAGGAAGCTCTGGTGCAGAATCCTGTGGAGGGTGGACCTGCTGGGGGGGGTGTAACTGAGGCTGAAGGTGTCTCTGATCCAGTTGGCAAGGTCTTTTTGGTGATAGGAGGGATTGAGGCTTCTCTGTGCATTGTAGTGGGCTAGAACTTGCTGCTTTTGCACATTGGTGAGGTTCTGGTTGGAAGAAGATGGTGCCCTTGGTGACTTGGCCATGGTGAAAAGAGCTTTGGAGGGATGATGTGGGTAAGAAGGCAAGAGAGTAGCCCAAACAGATAGAGAAGAAAAAAAAAAAAAAAAAAAAAAAAAAGAGGATCAAAATGGTGTATAGAACATATGCTTTTGAAGCCTTATGTAAGCTGGTATGCTATGGCGTTGATTTAAGCAGCCTCAATTTAATTTCCATTTTTCGCAATTTTTTAAAGAAAGTCGCGTGTGTCATTATGAGAGGTTCGACTGTAATCCACGCATCATTCCCGTTGCCCCGTGCGCGTTCGGTTAAGCACAAACTCTCTCCACTTCGTAGCGGTATCGGTACACTCACACGCATCCGACGACATCACACAGTCAAGTCTACTTTTTCTGTCGATCAATTACAGTCGGAGCATCAAGGGATATACATACATAGAACGCTCCTGTGGACATCACTGAAAAGGACCTTTTTACTTCTTGTCGAAAGCAATGGTCTTCTCCTTGATGTGGTCGATGACGCTTGGGTCGGCCAAGCTCGACAGATCGCCGAGGTTCTCGGTGTCTTGACTGGCGCACTTCCTCAACAACCTCCTCATGATCTTGCCGGACCTGGTCTTGGGCAAGTCGCTAACGATGATGATCTTCTTGGGTGCCGCGAAGGGACCGATGTTCCTTCGGACCTGGATGACGAGCTCCTTAGTAAGAGCCTCCTCGGAGTCGTAAGAGAACTCGGGCTTGAGCGTGACGTAGGCAGCAATGGTCTGGCCGGTGACCTCGTCGGGAATACCGACAACGGCAGTCTCGGCGACACCAGGGTGCTGGATGAGGGCGGACTCGATCTCGGCAGTGGAAAGACGGTGACCGGAAACGTTGATAACGTCGTCGACACGACCCTTGATCCAGATGTAGCCATCCTTGTCACGGGCAGCACCGTCACCGGTGAAGAAGTAGCCCTTGTAGGCACGCATGTAGGTGTCGAGGAATCGCTGGTGATCACCGTAGACAGTACGAGCAACCGAGGGCCAGGGCTGGCCGATGGCAAGGACACCCTCGACGTTGTTGCCTTCAAGCACGTTGCCCGAAGTGGGGTCGAGCAGAACGGGCTTGATACCCCAGAAGGGGAAGGTAGCCGAACCAGGCTTAGTCTTGGTCGCACCGGGAAGAGGAGTGATCATGATGGAGCCGGACTCGGTCATCCAGTAAGTGTCAACGATGGCACACTGTTGGCGGCCAACATTGTCGTTGTACCAGTGCCAGGCCTCGGGGTTGATGGGCTCTCCGACGGAACCGATGACACGGAGCGACGAGAGATCGTGCTTCTTGACGTGCTCGTCACCAAGTCGTCGCAACAGACGAATGGAAGTGGGAGCGGTGTAGAACTGGGTGAGCTTGTGGGTGTCTACGATTTCCCAGTATCGCGAGGGCGAGGGGTAGACAGGAGTCGACTCGAAGACGAGGGTAGTGACACCGTTCATCAAGGGACCGTACACAATGTACGAGTGACCAGTGATCCAACCGACGTCGGCCATGCACGCGAAGCGGTCGCCCTTGTCCGGGTGCACATCAAAGACGTGTCGGAGGGTCAAGGCGGTACCGAGAAGGTAACCGGCAGTGGCGTGGACGACACCCTTGGGCTTACCCGTAGAACCGGAAGTGTAGAGGATGAAGAGGGGGTCCTCGGAGTTCATAGACTCGGGAGGGCAGTAAGCACGCTCACGCGAGCAAGCCTCATGCCACCAGATGTCGCGCTTCTCGTCGATGCTGACCTGGCCACCGGTGCGCTTGACGACAACAACGTGCTCGACCTTCTGGCACTCCTTGAGGGCGGCATCGACGATGCTCTTGGTAGCAATGGTACGGCCACCACGCTTGCCCTCGTCAGTAGTGATGACAACGCGGGCACCGCAGTCGTTGGTACGGTCGCGGAGCGAGTCGGCGGAGAAACCAGCGAAGACGACCGAGTGAATGGCACCGATACGGGCACAGGCGAGAAGAGCCACGGCCGCCTCGGGAATCATGGGAAGGTAGACGATCACAGTGTCACCTTTCTTGACGCCGAGCGACTTGAGCATGTTGGCGGCCTGGGAGACCTGGACGAGGAGCTGCGAGTAGGTGATCTCCTGGTGCTGGCCGGGCTCGTCGGCCTCGTAGATGATGGCGACGCGGTCAGGGTACTTGTAGGCCCATCGGTCGACACAGTTGTAGGTGGCGTTGAGACGGCCCTCGTTGAACCAGGCAACGTCGCCATTCTCGAATCCACCGGAGCGGACGGTCTTGAAGGGGACATCCCAGTCGATCATCTCCTTGGCGAGCTGTTTGTAATGAAGTGAAAAAGTTGTGGCGTTAGCCGGATGTTCCGTCTCATTTCAGACCGGCTCTCCGGTCTCGCTTCAGGACGTGAATCCGGCGGTCTCGGATGCTTCCGAGGCATGAGACGAGTGCGCATCTCAGCAGACGAGCATCGCCTCTTCTGGTGCCATCCTCCGTGCTCCGGTCGAAGGAAGCGGATCAGCCGCAGCAAAACGTGACCTTCGGAGCCAGCCGAAAATTTTGCTTTGTTACTCACCTTGCCAAAGAACTCGTCAGTGTTGTTGATGGACTGTGGGTAGTCGGCGGCATACTTCTCAGCGTTGACATGAGGAGCAGGGCGGCCGTCCTTGCCCAGCAGACGGGAAGCGACCTCGTAGGTTGGGACCTCGGGAACTTCGGCTTCAGCCATGTTGAGCTATATCGGAGTTGAATGCGCTCTAAGGGTATAGTGTTGGGTGAGAACGATCTTGTCTGTCTACAAGATGTGAGGAGTGGATGGAACACACTTGAACCGTTTGGGGATGGAACGAAGTCAAGGTGATGTGGGTGGAACAGAGATCAGGCAAAGGGTGACTGCTGCATTCAATGCAGGTCTTTATACGTTCGGGCGTTAGGGCCGCGTGACTTTACTGGATGGCACAGACAAAAGCAAGGTGGCTGGTTGGCTGACGGGCAAGTCGGACGGCGAACAGCGGCAGCGGCAGAGACAAGCGGAGACGATCGAGGCTTGGGCTGCCTCTCTCCACATTGAGAAGAGAGCGGCAGTCCAACAGGGTGTGGGAATGTGGCTCAGGCCAAGTCTTAGAGAGAAGAGCGGTAGAGGTGCGATGCGGAAATAATGCCAAGGCTTGCAGGTCAGCCGCGAGAATCTGGCAGTCGACGGTGACGCTCACTCAACGCCATGCAGCCTGGTGCACACAATCTCGGCCCATCGGTCAGACCCTCCGAGCTTTCTCTCTTCTCTTGTCCTCTGTCCCATCACCGCTGCCCCTCACTCTTCTCAACTGTGGCTTGATCTTTGCTCGACGAGGTTGAACATTGAAAGCCCATGCTTGCAGATCATCTTTGAATTCGCGTATCCATCGTTGCCTTCTCCTTTTCCTGCCTCCACTGCTTCTCTGGGTTTTTTGATGTTATCCGTGTCGCGGCTTGGCCATGGTTTCGGTGATTCAATGTGGAGCAGTCAAGCAAAAATCGATGGCTCGAGCGGGGAAAATGTCCTTAGAGCCGAAAACAGAAACAAAGTCAATCACTGCGTGATTATGCCTGGTGAACCCTCTCTTGCAGTGTCGCCGGCCGTACCTCTCGAATGAATGACTTCCATGCTGGTCAGCCCAGACCATCCACCCAGCCATCCATGATTGACGTGCCTAAAATTTGATTCCCCGGGAGTGCCCCGCTGTGGTGCCGAGGTGCTGCTGCTGCCTGTCTCTCCCAACATTCTTCTCTGGCACCACAGTAAGTCATGACTTTGGCTACAGCAGTGAGAACCCGAATCTCCGCTTCTCCGTTCGCCCTTTCAAATGGTACGGGCTCCGGTGCTGCTACGGTCAGACTACCGCTGTTTGGTTCTGCCGTGGCTTCAGACAGGCGAATGTTTGCCTTATGCTTCCCCATACCCCACAGACTGGTTGACCGTCTTCATCGGGTGACAGCGGCCCAAAGCGGCGTTGACTGCATCTAAGACGTGTTGCTGGTTACCCCTCCCTAGAACACCTGCCTGCCATCCTTCGACCTCTGAGACAGCTTTGGATAGGAACTCGAGCGGAACTTTCCGAGACATAGTCAGCGCCATCCCCGTCTACTAGAGTGTCGGGAAGGTTATAGCATCGCTCTATTGCGTCACATCTTGGAGTCTTGGCTACGGATCTACTGAAATCACTCGCTTGCCTCGTTCATACTATTTCCTCCTAGTCTCGGCGCACGTCACTCCTCGCCTCTTTCTCCAAGTTCTCTGCCTCAACTCATCTCGGCAAAATCGGGATATTGTCTTGTGGAGTGACGCACAGGCCAATTGAGCTTTGCGTTCATTAGTGGTACCCACGTCGATATCGGCGAATGCTCTAACTTACCATGCAGAGCCATGTCTCCCTGCTCAAGACCATCACAGCATCTGCGAAAGTCTAGTACCGAGCTGGGATCTACAGAGGTGCTTGCAGCAGATCTTTTGAACCAAGCGAACTGTATCGGGCAATGTTCTTTTGCATTCCCGTGCTTTACTGTCTTCTGAATCTCCGATCAAATTCGCAATCCTGGGACCCATCATCTGGGGATCTTGTCAGGCCCTTGATTTTGGTGTCACGTCCTTCAGCGTTGCAATGTGGTTTAAGCACAGAGGGTGGGTGTGTGATCCGGTTAAAATTGCACGCCTTCTGCGCATGAGAGTCATGCATGAATAGGACCCGCACAAGGCGTGCTTTGCTGCACGATTTTTTCTTCAACCGACCCAATCAATTCGCCGATTCGTTCTTCTCACATCTTCGCGACAAAGTGTGACCGGGATAGGCCAAGTCAGCTACGTCCTAAGCCCCAAAATTCGTCGGAGATAGATCCGATCTTGCAAGTTGGGTGCCATCTTCATGCGCAGCACCTACCTTACCGGTCGGTACAGGCACGTGTTAGACATTGAGCACAACGTCTCCTTGTCGTATTGGTGACAGCGAACAGACTCAGCAGCCTTCAACACTGTGAAGTCGGGCTAGCATGTGTCGCAGCTTCTATCAGCGCTACCACAATCATCCAATGCACCACATTTCGGGAAGAGTCGGTCGATAGCGGACTGCACCCACAAAGCTGTCTGCGGGAGCTGCCGAAAGAGTTCTCCCACAATGATAAAATTAAAATCGCCGATCGGATTCCAGCAAAAAGTGCGGAAGTCGGGTAGAATTCTTCACAAACAACGCGTTTCCCGCAGGGTCCACTCAAACACTTCCTCTCCTCACCCTCTCACCCTTCCGATCATCTGCATCATCTTATCCCGAAGCAGCCATGGACAGTCAAGCAGAGGGCTCGAATCAATACCGGCGGGTCTTCCTACCTCCGCGGTCCGAGTATCGCTTCGAGCTCGAACCACACGAGAAGCTCTCCATTCGTCTCGTCCAAGGCCGCACACAGGCTGGCGAAGAACCTGATGCCGAAATCTTTGGGGCTGAGCTCGTCGGCGGAACGCAAGAGCGATGGTATCCTTTCGGTGATGAAGCAAAGGTTGCTGTATCGTCGTGGCGAGGAGCCGAGCTCGAGATCGCCGGATCGGCATCCACCGAGTACCTAGCCGACGAACCAAGTCCAGTCTACACAGCGTATTCAAATCTGCATCTGTATTTGGAAAGAAAGAGGATCATGGCGAGGCAGGAGTTGAGAGCGGATGCAAAGCTGCTCTCCATCCTAGCGGGCTCAGTCTTGGAACCAGGATATATCGCCCCAAGGACGACCGATCAAAGCAGCAAAACGGAATCAGATCCCAGTGGAACCGCTGCCGCGACAGTGTACAGACCAGAAGGGCAGGGGCCACGAGTCATGGTGCTTGGACCCGAAAGTGCGGGAAAGACAAGTCTCGTCAAGTTCCTGACCAACTATGCACTCCGTTCTCCCGCAGTGGCGAGTCTCGGCAAAGGTGAGGCTGGCAAAGTCGCCGAAAGTCTGCGCACAGGTGGAGACGGCATCATCTACCCAAACATGGAAGCCAACCTCTCGGAAGAAGCCAAGAAAGCGAAGCGCGAAGAAGAGAAGCGCAGCGACATCACCGGCTGGTGGCCCGTCGTCGTCAATCTTGATCCCAGTGACGGAGCTCCACCACTACCCTGCTGTCTCTCGGCGCTGCCGCTCTCTCCACTTCCACTTGCATCTCTACCTTCACCTTCCCCCGCATTCCCTTTCGGCACCAACACTTCCACGACAGGTGCGATTCCGCCCGGCACCTCGACCGCCCATCCCGTTGCGCCGCTCTCGCTCTGGCTCGGCCGCGAGAATCCACGCGATAACGAACGTCACTTCCGCCGTGTTGTCGATTGGCTCGCCGAGGGCGTCGAGCGTCGTCTCGCGCGCGATTTCCGCTCGCGCATGTCCGGCCTCCTCATTGACACTCCCGGCGTGATCACTTCAGACGCGAGGAACAAGTATGCTTTTATTCAGCACTGCGTCAAGGCATTCAAGATCGACACGATCGTCGTGCTCGGGCACGAGAAGCTCAACTTGGAAATGACAAAGATGTTCGGAGCAGCAGGAGAGACGGCCGAGATTCCTGGTTCGGGAGGGAGCAAGTTGCCGAGGGTGAATGTGATCAAGCTGCCCAAGAGCGGCGGGGTGGTGGAGTTGGACGAAACGTACAGAGCGAGATTGAAGGCATTGCAGGTCAAGACGTACTTCTACGGCGGATCGACGGCCGGGGCGGGTGGCGAGGGCGGTGTCCCCAAAGCAGTGCTCCCAGGCCACAGTGATCCTTTGGGAGGCGTACCTTCACTTAGTCCGTACAGTACGACGATCCCGTTCGACCTGTTGGAGATCTACAAGGTCGGGCAGGAATCGCTCGCGCCTTCGTCAGCTCTGCCCATCGGCGCCTCGCGAACAGTGACCGAGACGCAGCTCGTTAAACTCGATCCGACAAATTCGGCGGCGGACCAGACAAGTCTCCTGCACAGCGTGCTTGCTCTCATCCAGCCACCCCGGGGAGGCGGTGGAGCAGGTCAGCCAGATTCATCGACGAATCCCACGGATGACGAGATCATCGGCGCGCCCATTTTGGGTTTTGTCCATGTGGCGGACATCGACACCGTGCGGAAAAAGATCACGGTGCTCTCGCCAAGTGCCGGAAGATTACCGTCGAAGACCGCGATTCTAGGCTCGCTCGATTGGCAAGACGTTTGATTAGGTAGCACATTCTTCATTGCTTGCAATTCATTCTTATGCACAAACTTGTTAAACATCCGCTTTGTACATGAGATGACACCTTGCACGATTATCACTCCTGCTCGCATCGAGTGACTCTGTGTTCCTACGTCACCCTTTGACCGGCTGCCTACAAGGCTCGCACTGAGCACTTGAGCGTTCTTGAGTCTAATTCCTCCTCTTGGCACACACTTTTTCCCGGCAGCCAGACTTGTTGTCGTTCATCCCTGCTGGCTACAAAAGAGAATTGACGCCTCCCAACCCCTCAAAACACGATGCTATCCGGCCTGAGCTGCTCTTTGCCCAACGTGAAAAAGAAATTTCTGGCGCGAAAAAAAGTCGCAAAAAATCTACACTGGAGGGGAGTCGAACCCCTGTCTCCTGCTATCCCTTTAGATCACCTCATTTGGTGGAAGGCAGGAATAATCAAACCGTTATACGACCAGTGTGCGACTAAAGACTTGCAAATAGGCATATATGACTCCGCAAGTCGCGATTCTGTCAAAGCTCTAGGTGAATGATGAGCACCGATTGATAACGAAAGTGGCACATTCGAAACACTTTTGCAGCTCTATTGAGGCACATTGGATGTATTTGCCGCTTCGCTCGTGCCCAACGGATTTCAAAGCTATTGCCGCATGCTTGACAGGGTCTTTATGGCACTGAGCGACGCTCGTTCATCAAAGTATCTTCCAAGAGCCACTTCCTCCTCATAAGACCGTGCGAAGGTGTCAAAGTGGCTCGAAAGAAGCTCAATACAAGCTCAATACAAGCTCAAAAGACGCACAAAATAAGCGATTCTATCATTCAGCTACACAAGTTCGAAACGACCAGTGGTAAATGATCGATTGTGATTGCTAATCATATAAGAATACATCGCTTCTGAAAAGACGCCGCTTTTAATCCTCGTACACGCCCGCCACCAAGCATAAGTTCCTGGGAGTGAAATGGACGTCCAAGACGGGCGTTCTCTTTGTGTGAAAAGTGGCGACGCAGTCTGCACTACTGTTAACGAGATCAGCTCCACTCGTCTGACTGGCTGCGGTGGCGCCTGCCAAACCGCCGCTTGCGAGCTGGGCGGCGCTTGGAGCGGCGACGGTGGCGGTAGTTGCGGCGGCAGCTGCCTGTTGCTGCGCCTCGAGCGACCCTTTCGCAGGCGTCTTCCGGACTCCACCGACGGAACGGACGTCCCAGCAACGAACCGAACAGTCCTCGCTGCCCGTGACGAGCAGGCTGCCATCGGCGGAGAAATCCATCGAGTAGACCCGCTCGGAATGGCCCCACATCTTCTTAATCCTCCGTCCCGACGCGAGGTCCCAGAGCGAGATCGAGACGTCGTTCATATGGTTTTCCTGCGAGGTCGGGTCGATCCCGTCGACGCCTGCGAACTGCGAAGCAGTGCCATTGCCCGCGGCGGCGGAGGCGAGGTAGCGCCCATCGGGACTGATCTTGAGGCAGGAGATCGGGCTTTGGTGCCCAACGAATAAGCGGACGCACGCGCCGCGTTGGACGTCCCACAATCGACAGCTTCGATCGGACGAGCCAGTGGCAAGGTAAAGACTGTTCGGGTGGAAGGTGAGACAGTCGACGTCCGAAAGGTGGCCGGCATACATGCGCAGCGGGTTGACGCGTTCAGTGCTCCACAGTCGGGCGGTCTTGTCGGCACTCGCGGTGGCAAAGTATGTCCCGAGCGGTGACCACTTCACGTCCCACACAGGATGCTGATGCCCTCGATACGCTACAAGCGCACTATACGTGTCCAGGCTCCACAACCTCGCCGTCGCGTCTGCCGAACAACTGAGCAAGTGCCGCGGGGCGCTGGCACTCCCGCCGACCGGGTCGAAATCCACACCATACACCGGGCCAGAGTGGCCGATGAGGCGTCGCGTCGAGTACGATTCCGCCTCGCGCTGCCTGGCCAGCGTCTTGCTGTCCCGAATGGACGAGAGGTTGGGATTACCACGGACAGCGCGCAGCTTCTCGCCTTTGAGCGACCAGACTTGGACAAACGACTCTTCAAAGCCCGCCGCCATGAGCGTGATGTCGGACGAGAAAGTGGAGCAAGTGATTCCGTCATCGGCATCGTGGAACGTGTATGCGCAGACCGAGGGAAGAGCGGCGACTCGCGCGGCATTGGCGCCTTGCTCACCTAATGCATTGACGGAAGGGTCACGCACGCCTGAAGTGAATGCAGACGAGGTCGAAGAGGGAGAGTGGAGGAGAGAGGGATCGAGACGGATGCGTTTGCGGGCATCGCGGATGCGTTGCACTTCGCGTTTGACGTCGACAGTGCGGAAGGTGGGTGCTTGTGGCGGGAGGTCGGTGATGTTGGCTGCGAGGAGACCTGCGGAGAAGTCGGGACCAGTCGAAGCAGTGGAAGACGCGCCAGGTGTGGGAGTCGCAGCTGTTGTGCCAGCCGGTGGTTCGGAAGGTCGCACGGAGGCAGTCCTTGCTCTCGCCCCACCTTCCGCATCGTCAGCAGCCGTGGTCGCATCTTGCATGGTCGTGTCGCCATCCTGCTGTTGGCTCGACCCTTCACCTCCTTCCTGCGTTGCAGCAGCACCGGCAGGCGTAAATGAAGCATCCCCATCCTTGCTCTTGGCCTCGTCAGCCTGGACTGCAGCCACAGTCTCCTTTTCGCGTCGCTCTACTTCTTGCAATTCCTTCTGCACCTCATTCTCCAGCCTTTCCGTCAATGGTACTGATGGATGCAGCTTGAGCTGTGGGCCAGCAGCCTTTGCATTGAACTCGGCCAAAGCATCGCCGTCCGACACGGCATTTTTGGATAAAGAAGCGTGGATGCGACTTCTCCCTGCAGCACCTGCGGTGACGCTAGAATACGTGGGGCCGGCGCCCGTCAAGCCTGTGCCCTCCTCTAGCACGGCTGCATCGATCTGGTACGGCTGAGCAGCGAGAACCTGAATCCTGCATCTCTCGTTGATGATCTTGAGCATGGCTTCACGACCACGCCTCGCTGGAGCTTCGGCCTCTTCAAGGACAGCATTGGCGCCAGAGACGGAACTGCCTCCATCGGTGAGCCAGCCGAGGAGAAGGCTGAAGACGGTGTTGGACATTTTGACGACGTAGCGTTCGGTGCGGAAGCGTTGTGCGAGCGGGTCGGACTGAATGTGGGATGGCAGAGCCAGCGATCGGATCTGCGAGAGGAGAGCGGTATGTGTCGGAAGGAACGACGCAGCATGTGCAGTATAGAGTGCGGATGCGGCGGGTCCATGACCCATGAGCACGAGATCGAGGAAGGAGTGGACGAAGAGTGGAAGCAAGATGGGAAGCAGCTCGGGCTGATAGATATCGAGACTACCCTGACACCACGACTTGAGCATGGCGAAACCTCGTGCGCGGTCTGTTGGGTCCAGGAGCAGAGCCTGCGTTGCTGCTGCCGAGACATCGCCGTCCTCTGCAAAGATGAGATCTGCGTCCGCAGCTGCAGCTCCTGTTGTGGGCTTGTCCTTGCTGGCAGCGTCTCCATCTTTTTCCTTGTCACCGTCCTTGTCGTTCAACGTCCTGGGCGCATTCTTGGCGGCAAGGTCCTCGAGACTGACAGTGGGGGGACGACCGAGCGCATCCGCCGCTGCAGCCGCCTGCTCAGCAGTGGCTCCGGATGCGAGAGCTTCCAGTTCGGCCTTGAAAGCGGCCTCTACTCGATCGAAACCACGCTTGTGGAGGTATGCAAGGACGGCAGAAGTCATGTCGGGGTTGCTAAAGATGTTGCCTGCAGAAGCATCGTTTGCTTGGGCATGTGTGCTAGATGTACCGGACACGGATGGGAGGGGTGTAGTGGCATCCTTTGGGGTGGGGGCAGTCGAATCCGTTTTGCCTGCAGTCTGATCGTTGGATGTCGCCTTGTCATCCGCAGCAGCAGCTGCTGCAGCTGGGGTCGCCGCCGGCATCTTTGAGAATGACTCCTTCCGAACG
This sequence comes from Ustilago crameri, assembly GCA_024271935.1. Lineage (NCBI taxonomy): Eukaryota > Fungi > Basidiomycota > Ustilaginomycetes > Ustilaginales > Ustilaginaceae > Ustilago > Ustilago crameri. Next base: position 474,017 of record JANBMJ010000011.1, read on the forward strand.
GAGTGGATTGATGGACGAGGACGAGGACGAGCACTAATCAAGCGGCGTGGAGGAAGCAGGAAGAAGAAGGTCTCGAGCAAAGTCAATGCGGAATCAACGCGCTCCAACAAAACGCGCGGAACTCGGCTTTGGATGGATGGTTTTTCCCAAAATGTGCAATCTCGTGCAAATTAACAACTGCACAAAAATGCCTCCACTTTCAAGATGTTCCGGCCAAAGTGCCCGGAAGTTTCGGGTTTCGGATGGCTGTCAAACGGCACATTTGCGGGAAATGACGTCGGAGCACTGTTTCGCCTGTCAGGGTTGTCATGCTCCATGTGCAATGTCGAGTTTGCCCGTTCGCTTTGCCTTGATCTGCTTTCCTCTCAAACTGTTTCATTCCGACTTGCCCTTGGTCCCACTCTCATCTATCCTCCCTACCGGCGAGACCTGTACCGACTTGACTCCGGTTCTTGGGCTCCATTTCCCTTTACACATCCCAGCTTCGCTTGCTTCACAACACATATATTTCGAGACTAGGGTTAGGGTTAGGGTTATATTCTAGACATACATACATCTTGCCAATCGCCAAGATGGCTTCCTATGCAGAAGCCGCAAAGGAGGCACCCGAGACAACATCTTCGCCAGCTGCCAAGGTCAGGGGCAACGGCAATGGTACACACGAGGCCAGCAACGGCAACAACAAGTCGGTCAAGTTCAGTGGCGCTAATGGCAGCCCCAGCATCCAATCCAGCTCGCGCTTCGCTCGTCTGAACGGAATGAGCAGCACAAACGGCCATGCCGACTCTTCCCTTGCCAGCAAGACCTTCTTCCCGCTGCTACCCGGCATCTCTTCAGCACTAGATGAAAGCCCTTGGACGTCCGGCTATAACACACCAACAATTGGTGGCGCCATCCACAATGTTGCAGAACGAACGGAATCAGCTCTGCAGAAGCTCGCCGAAGAGCGGAAAGGAGGCATCCTTGAGCGAGTTGCTCGTACCACTATCAACTTCACGGAGCAAATCGAGCGTCTGGTTCAATGGGAGATTTACAGTCGAGTCAACGCCATTGGAGGCCTCGACAACATGTGGCTCTTGATGGACAACATCAGTTCCTTCAACCCTGTCTGCACCGCCACATACACCTTCAAGGAGCCAGTCAAGCTTAAGGACATGCAGGAGTCCATGACACGTCAGATTGGACACTTCCCCAAATATACCCAGAAACTCGCTGACACCGGCAGGTTCTTCCATGGAAGCGTCTTCATCAACGACGATGACTTTGACATCGACCACCACATGAGCTCGTACACGCTCCCTGGTAAGGCAGGTAAAGAGGAGCTTGAGGCATTCGCCTCCGAGTTCATCGCTCGTGGCTGGGACTACAGCCGACCGCTTTGGGAGGCGGTAGCTCTCGAGAACTACGTGGATGAGGAAAGTGGAGCCAAGGGTGCTTGCGTGATTCGTGGGCACCACACGCTCGCTGATGGTCAAGGTTTCATCATGAGCCAGCTGTTCGTCACTTCGCTTGGACCCAAGCTCGAAAGCATGATGGCCGATGGAGCTCAGCTGCTCAGCGATGCCAAGCAGGGCAAGGCTCTACCTTCGCGTATGAACAAGAAGCTCGCCAGTCTCGACCGATTCCACGGCACCGTCATGCTGCAGATTCTCATGCTGGCGCTTTACTGGGTCTCTTGGACCATCGGCCTGATCAAGGACATCGCAGGTTGTTTTACTCTGGCCTGGAACACGTCGTTCTTCTTCCTCGCTACGTGCTGGCGTCAGCGCTATGTCACTGCTAGCTACTCTGGCCCGCGCAAGCACGAGAAGGAGTTTTCAGTGTCGAGGTCCTTCCCGCTCTCGGACGTCAAGCTCGTCTCCAAGGCCTTCTCCGGTGTCCAGCCAGGCACGATTGTTGACAAGTTGCAAGGTGGCAAGCGAGTCTCGCGTCCTCTGATCGGGATGCATCTCACGGTCAACGATATCATCTGCACGGTGATTGCCGATATTAACAACGATGAACTCGACCGCCAGGCCGACCAGCCAGGGGTACTCAACCGCATCCGCCGTGTTTCGCACAAGATCCTTCCATCGCCTATTGGAATTATGATCCCGATCTCGATCCGCGAGCCGGGCGATTGGTCGATGCGCAACCTGTCAACAGGCGCCATTGCCTACTTACCCACCACCAAGGGCCTCCCTACGGACCCACGCCTGCTGCACAAACGACTCCACACTACGCACAAGCGGCTCAACATCCTCAAGAACTCGCTGCTCCCCAAGATCTTCTTCTACCTCATCCAGATCACCGGCCAGATCCCCGTGCTCTTCCCCGTTCCCTTTGGACTGCTGCCCAAGGTGAGCCGGAATGTGGTCAGGTGGCCGACGGTGTGGGTGACCGAGAGGATCCTGACGTGTTTTACGGCGGTGGTGACGAATGTGCCGTGCCCGTCCAAGCAGCGCATCCAGTTGGCTGGATCCGAGGTCGTCAGATGGACGGCATTGCCACCGCAGGCGGGCAAGGGCACGCTCGGCATCGGCATCTGCTCGTACGGCGGCGATTTTTCTATTTCCATCTCGGCGGATAAGGTCGAGGGTAGCCAAGGCATCGCAGCGAGGTTGACCGCAAAGTTCGAACAGAGGTGGACGGAGTATGTTGATGCAAGTCGCCAGTTGATCGAAAAGACGGGTTCGCAGGGGGAGAAGAGGAAGAGGAGGCGATCGAGCGGGTCCACCTCGTCGAGGTCCAGTGCATCGAGCTCGTCTGGAGATAGGAGGAGGAAAGAGGAGTAGATTGTCGAGATTAGATTACTTTTTGGATCGGTAGAGTTACATTGTTATGGTATGCAGAATTAGTGTCACAACAAGATGATGCGAGTGTGCGGACGTTATGCTTGGAATTGGGCTGCGGCAAGGATGAGGCGCGCAACGACTTCTGTGATTGGGGTATAGGCTGACCATACGGATGCTTGTTTCCCTTTTCGGCTGTGCTCGTTGGAGGGGTCCGATGATGAGGGGGAGAGTGCACGGTTGGTTTGTAAAAGAATGTCGGTCGAGAGCGATCGGAACATAGGGAATGCACTTGGAGTCGTTGATGTCTACGCCGTCAAGAACCAGGAAAGGAGTAACTCGTCAGCCGCTCATGCTGCGTTTGCTACAAGGAAGAGAGAAAGATAGGTGTGTGGCACTTACAATTGCTTCGGTAAACCCACCAACGGTGAGGCCGGCGAGCTCAACGCTGATGAGATCTGCCGCCTCTTGCGCATTCTCGGCGGCAGCTTCATATGTCGGCGTTGCATCGATGAACGCCTTGATCACCGGCGACACTTGCAGCTCTAGACTAAACCCAGTTTCCGAGAACGCCGCCACGCGCGCCTTAATCTGCCTCAACCCCACCCCTTGCGGCGTCAACCCAGCCTTGGCCGCCGCCTTGAGGTAACTGTGCAGCCCTGCGAGATACATTTGCACATCTTGCGCCGACCTTGGCGGTGGGACCTCTTGTTGCGCTTGCGTCAGTTCCACGTTGGGTGGGTTTTGCGATGCCAAGAACGCCGTCATCTTCACCTCTTGCCCTTCATCCGCGGCGACGGCGGTGGTGGTGGGGTCGGATCGGACCGGCATGGGTGGCCCCCAATTATTAGCTTCGAGCAGCTTCTCCTGCTCTACAAAGAGTCGTCGTCTCTTTTTGCGAACGCGTAGGATGCGCGCCTTTTCATCTCGCTCGTTCATCAAGCGTTCCGCCAATTCCAACGCCGAGCCCACGCTGGCCGTGTCTTGGACTCGACTCGAGAGCTCGCCCGCGACGCGAAACGCGTGTTCCACATTACCTCGATAGCGCTGCATGCTTTCGGCCCCATTCTCGGCAGGAAGGAGCGGGAGAAGTAGTGAGGGGAGGAGATGCATCAGTCCTCCGGGGCGATAGTCGAGGAGAGGGATGAGCTGCTGGATCTGCGAAAGCGCAATCATAAGTTCAGTGCTGTTCGGCGTGGCCGCTTTTGAGCCGCTCGCAGCTGCGTCCATGGTGCTGAAAAGTCGGTAAGGAGGAAGAAGTAGAGTGGAATAGGATGGAGGATAACGTGGGTTGAGGAGAGTAAACTGCACTTGAATGTGTTGCACGAAAGCGTTAACGTTGAGCCAAAGCGGGAAAGTGTGGAGTTCCGAAGTCCGAAATTTCAATACGCGGACAGCATTGTTCGACAGCCAACTGCACTTCTTTCTTTTTTGGCATGCTTTGACCTCATCACTCTGCTCTTTCTCTCTCTCGGCATTGCTCCTGTCATTCACTTGAACCACTCAATCATCGGAACAGCACAAGCAATCTCTCCGGAAATATTTATGAGTCAATTCTATTACAATGTATGGATCATTCCACTACAGCGGATCCAAATCAAGCCTGGGTGCTGTTGGCCGTCGAGTTGTTGGCCCAGACCTGCGCAGCGTAGAGCGGGTAGATATCTTGGGTAGTGTACTGGTTGTACGGCAGCACATCGCTCTTGGAGTAATTCTTTTCGGTCTGAAGTCCGTTGAGCAGCCTGATTACGTTGCTTGCGATAAAGTCGATGATGATCACATCGACCTTGTCGTCAGGCTGCACGTTGTCTGCCGTGACGGGACTCTGGACGTAGTCTGGCATCGAAGCGTAGGGGATGGGAGTGTGAATAGTATCATCACCATCACCGGGGCATTGGTCCTTGGTGACGTAGCCGAGAGTGCGGTTGGCATCAGCCTCAGCAGCCCTGGCATCGAGCGCAGCAAGATCACGAGCAGCAGGCGAAATGCTGGAAGCGCGGGCGTGCTGCTCCTGCATCCAGCGGTTGTAGATGTGCGAGACGTGTCCCTGAGCATATTTCTCCTTCTCGGCCTCCTCCTCAGCAGCAGGGTCGATGAAGGATCGCCTCCTGCTGCTGGCCTCAGCCTGCTGGTCGTTGTTGAGCTTGTGAATGATCTGGCTGGCGTATTTGTAGGGCACGTCCTGGATGTACTGTAAACCGTCGGTGAAGGGCGAAACAATGTATTCGTCGTTCTTGGTGAAAGGACCGGCGTAGAGATCAAAGCGCTGAGAGCCAGTGTTGGCAATGACAAAGTTCGGCACACCCTTGCGAGCAGGGTTCGAGGTCGAAATGACGGTAGGAAGAACCTTGTTGGCCATGAAGTTGATGAGAGAGGAAGAATTGTTGATGGGCACGCGCTGGAGGTAGTAGTCCTGAGGAGCGACCCCGTAGACGTGAGAGAGGTTCCAGGACTGCGCAACGTCGCTCATGCCCTGGGTAATCTTCTTTCCCTTCTTGGTGTCGAACTTCTCTGGCTTGGAAGCAAGGCCGGCGTGGAAGGCGTAATTACGTCTGTTGGCATCAATGTAAGTACGGCTGAATGAGGTAGTGCCGTTCTTGGTGAAGTTCATCGACATCCAGCCGATGGTCTCGAGGTAACGACCGGATTCGAGACCCATCGAGTTCTTGTCGTACTGAGTGCAGTCACGGATGTGGGTGTGACCGCCGAGCACCATCATGGGAGTATTGGGGTGGACCTTGCGAATGGCATCAACCACAACAGGCCACTGGTCATTGCGGACAGGCATGTGCCCGGCAAGTACGAAGACATCAGGCTCATCCTTGATAGCCTTGGAAAACCAGGGCTCGAGAACCATCTTGGCAGGGTCCTGAACAGTAATACCGCCATCGGACCCTGTGAAGTTGAAGAGGACACCGAGCGAGGTGACTTTCTTGCCGCTGGCGGTCTTGTACTTGTCGTAGAGCTTTCCAAAGTTGTACGTGACGTTGGCACCGCCGTTAGGGCCAGCATGGCTGATCTTGACATTGGATCCGATGTAGCGACCATGGGTCTTGGGAACGAACTCGGTGAGTGTGTTCCATCCAACCTCGTACTTGTAGAGCTCGTGGTTGCCAACAGTGAGGAGGTCGAAGTCGACCATAGCGTGGAACTGGTTCGAGACCTGACCATCGACCTGGCCGGCAGGGAAACCATCGCTGAGACCATTACCGTCGTGGAGGTCTCCTGAGTCGATGAGAAGCAGATCGACGCCCTTCCTCTTGGCAAGCTGACGCATGTGATACACGAACGAAGCGAAATCACCCCAGTCGCCGCTGTAGTTCGGCTCGGGCTCTGATTTCTTTTGGTGACCGGTGTACCAACCGTGGATATCCGTAGTGTGAAGGATATTTAGTTCGCCCCAGGTGAGCTCACGAAGCAGGGAAGTAGCAGCATTAGCTCGCCTGGTGTGATTCGGATCACGAGGAGCAAGACCCTGAGAATGATCGATACCGGGGCAAGCAGCAGCAAAGCCACTCAGGCCAGTCAGTGCAAGCGCGACAGGAGCAAGGTTCTTGTACAGCATCTTGCTCTTGCACTCCTTCTCGATCGAGTGAAGTATAGGTGAAGGTGTCTCTTGGAAAGAAGATGATGTCGTATGCCGCTCTTTTTGACAGGTCCCTTTATACGATCTTCTGACTGGATTTGCCGAACCTTCATTAGAGTGGCGGGAGTCCGCATTCGTCAAGGTGGGCTTTTCTACGTTATCTTGCGGGGTTTCATCAAGAAATAAATAAAAATGTGGAACATGGTCTTCCGATGCTGGCGGCTAAGCGAAGTTGATTGTGCTGCATAGAACGTGTTATCTATTCACCTCAAAAAACCTTCAACTCGGCAGCCCACTTTGTTCCAGGCGACCTGACAACGCCGCGCGGCCCTGAGCACAGCATCGCGGATGTTCGGAAACGCTATCATGCGCGCTTGCAATCATCCATGCAAGGTAACTTGGCGATAGCGTATGCCTTAGCAACGATAAAGAGTGATGGGTGGAGCAATGGAAGCTTGCAAGGATGAAAGAGACGGCAGTGTGTGGGGCACCCGGCGGCTCAGAATGTGGACTCGAATCGCAGGGTCGGAGAAAAAACCCTGAGGCAGACAGGTGAACGTGCCTGCCGCCTTTTGCAGCAAAATTGCAAAGGAGGTTGCGGCAGACGACATCATGATGCCGAAGATGCACGAGACGCACTCAGGGTTGCTGATTGGTTTGGCTGCCTATGCACCTGCATCTTGATCAGCGGTCAACAATGGGGGAGCACGTTGACGGCAGCGTTCCTGTTCCTTGATTAAGAGAATAAGCTTCGGTCCGCGTATGCCGATTTGAGCATATGGCGATTCGCAGCTGGTCACTTGGCTTTGGAGAAGCATTGGCGAAACGCAACCAGAGGTGTAGCCAATTGAACGAAGAATGCGTTCTGGTGGTCGCAGCTTTAACCCAAAACCTTCGTTTTGACTTTCTGTAGTCGAGTTCAGCACGGATGAAAGGGTCCTCTTGGAGGAATTTCGCCGACAGATCGCAAGACCCTTGATCTGGATTTTCAACAATGGAAAGCTCTCGTCTAAATTGGCGACTTTCGATACCAAAACGCTGACTGCAAACACCACCGTATTGAACTCGACACAAGTCCGCAAGGTCATATGCGTTGATAGTATCCCTTTATAACATCTGCGGTCATAGAACCTTGAAAGCACCGCATCCCGTCCGATCTGCGAAGTTAAGCAAGGTATCGCCTAGTCAGTACTGCGGTGGGGGACCACGCGGGAATCCTAGGTGCTGCAGTTTTCCCTTTTTTTTTTTTTTTTTTTTTTTTTTTTTTTTTTTTTTTTTTTTTTTGGCTGTTTTTTTGCAATGCACGGTCCCCGCATTGAATGGTCGTGAGCATAGTGCATTGACGCTTCATTCAGCACTACACCATCTTCGCGAGAGACTTCTCGGCCAGCGTGATCCATTATGGTCGGCGGTCACCACCCTGACTCTCTGCGTATATATGTACTCTGGCTCCTCCGACGATCCGAGATACCCTACGCATGTGACCTTCTATACGACGCATACCACTGTCCCAGCAATCCTACGAAAGACGAGTTGGCCGCTCTATTGGAATCCGATTCCAGAGCCGGCTTTCCCGGCGGCAGGCGCCCTTCGTTCGACGACCAGATATTTGCGCTCATCAGAGAGAAGCTTAACAAGTATGATTCAGGAGGTCATACATTTGTAGGTGTCTACCAGCTGCCTGGAAATGCTTTCGAGAGTCGAGAGGGACAGGCCCAGGACTCGTCAGATTTGCCAGAAGGAAGCTGGCTAGCTGGATGGTCCATCTGGCAAAAGATTACTCCAGCTTCGGACCAAGAGGCTGAGGAACAAGCAGAACAGGCATCGCAAGAGCCGACCCTGAGGAATCGATTGCTTGACCAATTCTGGAAGACCAGACATAAGAAAATGGCTGGGAAGGAATACTGGTTGCTCAAGCTACTCTGTGTTTCGTCCCCGCATCAGCGAAAGGGTTTGGGGACCATGTTGGTCAGGTGGGGTGTGGAGAGAGCCAACAAGGAGGGTCTCGACGCATGGACGGAGGCGTCTCCATTGGAAGAGGGTGCCTGTCTTGATGCAGGATTCAGGGTTTTGGGTGTGGACAGGCTGGAAGAACCAATAGCGAAGAAAGGCTACGTCGAGTGGCCCTATTTAATCTACGAGCGCAATCCCGCTCCATAGAGTAATACGTGTGCCCATAGAAATGGAGGGAAGCATCACCTTATCACAAAGCCACCGTAGTCTCAGGTCAGCATTCGGATGATCCGAACAATAAGTTACAACACTCCAGCAATCTCTGACCGGGTCCAGCCAAAACGGCCATTCCTTGGGCGCATGCTGCAACGCATCACCTTACAAGGCTTTCGGCTGGGCCGAACTGATCGGCAAGCATCCGATGAAAGCAGCCGAGACACCAAGCCAGGAGTCTTTCCCTCCAACGCGCGATATAGACACTGTGTCATCCAAGCTGATATTCCATGACCCGAGCTCTTCTGCAGATGGGAATAGCAATGTCTTAGATTATTGCCAAGAATCTAGTGTGTGGATGTGTGGGCATGTCGAGAGCAATCCATCGTGCTTTGCTTTGGTAGTCATGTCAAGAGAGCGACGGCGGTTTTGTTTACTTGTTGTCCTGCTCGACCTTGAGCAAGAACTTTTCCAAATCGAAAGCTGGCGACTCGGGGTCGGTGACAACTGTTGGTCCATAAAGTGAAGAAGGAAGGCAAGCAAGTAAGTCAGTGATAGTCCATCAAGTGAGCACGGATCGTGCGCAAATTCGATCCAGCAATAGCATCAGTGAGTCAGTAGTGGAAGAGGACTGGCATGCGAAAAGGTGGCCGGTCGTCGCCTCCGAGAGGTGATTCTGGCTACGACAGCCTGATGTTAAGATGCAGCCAGGTTGGTCGGAGGTCTCGTTGCCCATTGGTCCAAAGTATCTGCAAACAACCAGCAGCCAAGTGCGAATCAGGATGGATGGCCGCTTGCCTCCAGATAAATTTGGAAGGCATCCCTCCGACTATATGATGGGCGACTCTTCGTTTGCGACCTTCAATTGCTTTGAATGAGGGTAGCCTGTCCTTTCCATGCCACAAGCCAACTTGATGCCTGACGAATGGAATCCCGAACGGCGTCAGGTGCCGTCGTTGAAGCATTCTGGTAACGGATTCGTTCTGCGCTCGAGCTGCCTGATCCGTTGCCAATCCACCAGGCAAACTTTCTGCACGCCATTGCTGACTAGATCCATGCATCATCCCAGTTCGATTCGACCCATGTCTTCCTATGCTAATATCGCGATGCTACGCTGAAAAGGTGCTGTCTTGTGATACCTACCTCCAGAGTCGTTCTTGGCCACGAGACGCTTCTTGTAAGCCTCCTTGGCCTTGGCGATGAGCTCCTCCTTGTGCTTGTACTCTGCGTGAGCCGCCTTGATGTTCTCCTTTGCTTGCAATGTCCTGCGGTGAACGATGCCGTATCCGATACCACCGACGAGGGCCGAGTAGCGGACAACCTGCAAGTTGTCAAAATGCGTATACGTGTGCGTGTGGGTATGAGTTCGAATCGGTGCAATTGAGCGTGTGTCGTCGGATAGTCCGATTTGAGTCCATCAGAGGGTCGATCGAGTTTACGTTGTAGATGTATGAGAGAGTGGAAAGGAAATCTGAAGTCAGTATACTGTTTGCTAGTGCTGTCCTCATCTGCAACACCATCAACCCTGCTGCTAAGTGTCGTGGCGATGACCTTAGCAACCCTGCCCGATGCTGTGGCCTGATGCAATGTGGTTCTGGCCATACCGTCCGTGAGCGAAGATGATGACCTGCCCTTTCTTCCTTCCTCTGACGAGGGCAAATGATACCTACGTTCAAGACTGGAGAGCTCGACATTTTGTATATATGTGTGTTGAACGGCAAACGACCGAACGGGCTGTAACGACCAAAACGGGAGATGGGAGAAGAGGTGACCTGGAAACGAATGCCTGGCACGGATGGATGTGCCTTTTGGACGCCGACGAGGAGGATGATCCTAGATGTCGATAGGGTCGAAACGATGGTGAATCGAAGAGGTGGTGTGGGGAAGATCGAGACGGGTCAAGATTTGAGATTTGGTATCGTCCACAGAATGTCGGCACATGGAACTGCTGCTTTTGCTGCTGTGCGATTTCCAAACGCTCCATCTTCTACAGCCTCGAGCTGACCAAAACCAAAACCAGCAGAACCCTCAAAAGGTCCGCTTCCGGTTCAAGCCTTGGAGTCGATTTCTTCTCGCTCGCTTCAATTCAAAATTGAGCCTGGCCTGTTGCTTCCGGTAATCTCGGAATTGACCGTATTGCTTTGGTGAATTGAAATCGAATTGTATTTGCCTGTCTGCCTGCAGAGAGCTTTGGCCAAATTCTAGCAAATTTCGTCGAAGGTGACAATGTGAGATCCTGATTTTGCTACAAGAATCCATCTTGCAATCGGGTTGCATCGGTTTCTGGAGCTAAAGATTTGGGATGTTAGACTCATCCTAAGACATGCGCCAACCCGTCCATGAAGCTGCGGCGTCCTCTCCACAGCTGCCATCGGTCGTATGTAAACTGTACTCAGTTGCTATGAAGCTGCCGCCTTCATCAGGTCACCTCGCGTGACTCGTTGAGTGAACCACTCTGCCTTTGTTCTCACACACCGTCATCTGCTACAACTTTTATGGTAGAAAGCTGACTTGATTTGCAGAGAAGAGCTCAAAGGCCTGTAGTGAGCTTTTTCGTAGCTAGCCTGTCTGTGCCAAGGGTGTGTGTCTGTCTCCTTCCTTCTTTGAGCGTCCAAAGAAGCGAGTGAAGCCAATTTCTTCTTGCACTCTGATCACCGTGAAATTCAGCGTCAAAAATGCAAAGTGGAAAAGTGCGCAGGTCAGGTGGGGCGAGTCCAAGGAAAAAAAAGCTGTGAGACGGCCGAAAGAGAGGGAATATGCAGAGCAAGCTGGGGAACAGCAGCAGGCGCACCGACCGCAAAGCGCAAGACAAGACCAACCTTCTCAAGCTCAAGTCTCAGCCAACCAGCGCCCGCACGAAGAAGCCGTCTGAATTGGCCAACGCCGGCAGCGTTGATTGGTATCTGCAGTCGTTGTCGTTGTCGTTGTCACTGTTGTACTCAACCTCCTCTTCTCCATCACACATATTCTGCTTATCTTCGTCCGGCTTCGTTTCGCCTTCCGTTCCTTCTCCTCACTTTCATTCAAAATGGTTCTCAACCAGGAAAAGCTCGCCAAGCTGCAGGCTGCCAGCCGTACCGGTACGTTTCACATCGACTCGTTGGACCGCACTCCACAGATGTTATTTCGGAAACAGGACTTCTGCGACCTCTCGCAGCTGAGCAGGGCAACAGGAGCACATAGAGATGATCATGATGGAGTGGCAGCCGCTTCGATTCTCCGGAACATGACTGACTAATTTGTTCTTCTCGTTCTCTGTTATACTTTTGGCATCCGGATCATCGCATGCTTCCGACACACCATTGCTCTTCGCTTTCGACCGTCTCTGTCATACTGGAACACATCGCTTCTGCTGTGCAAACCCAACGATGCATCTCCTTCCAACCCTGCGCCAATCCTGCAACATGTCGGCATCTGAACATCGATCTTGTATACCCAAACCTGCAACTCTAAACGCATTCGTGTCAACACAGGTGGTAAGGGTACCCCCCGTCGTAAGATCGCTCCTAAGCCCAGAGGCCCCGGTGGCGAGGACCCCAAGCTCCAGGCTGCTCTCAAGAAGCTCCAGGTCGAGCCCGTTTCCGGTATTGAGGAGGTCAACATGTTCAAGGAGGACGGCAATGTTCTCCACTTCGCTGCTCCTAAGGGTAAGTTATCCGCAATCGACACTGCAGCAGCATTTCGTCTCGAGTCCACCTGTTCGACAACCACGGCTCTCGTCGGCACACGCAACCTATTTGGCACGTCCTTCGGTTGCATAAGCACTGGCAACCCCATTTTGCAGAATGGCAGACGCAAACTGAGCGGAACGGCAAATCCGTGACCAGGATCATCGCAATGGACTAAGGCAGCAGACTCAAGCCCTTCCCGGACCTAGGGCTAGAGACAGGAGAGTCACAGTGCACATGCGGGAAACAGATCCGATGAAGAGCAGACGGAACATCCGAGTCGGCGGGCGGAGAGCAGGACCCATGTGACCATGCAGACCATCAACCTCGACAATCACCGGCAGAGCCGATCTGCTCAATGACTCCGTCGCTCACGCCGAAGCCAAATTGGAAACTCGAGACCATGTGCTGCTGCTGTCTTGCTTTTCCCTGGCATTGCACATATCGACTGACCCTCGTTGCCATTATTCTGATCACTCACAGTCCACGGTCTTCCCTCGAGCAACACTTTCGCTGTCTACGGCAACGGTGTCGACAAGGAGCTCACCGAGCTCGTGCCCGGTATCCTCAACCAGCTCGGCCCTGACTCGCTCGCCTCGCTCCGCAAGCTCGCTGAATCCTACCAGGCCATGAACGCCCAGCACGCTGCTTCGCAAGCCGCCGCCGCCGCCGGCTCCAAAGACGACGATGACGTCCCCGACGTTGTTGAGAACTTTGACGAGGCCGACAAGAAGGAGACCGAGGTTGACAAGCTCGACTAAATGCATACACCGCTTGCACAGCATCACAAGCAGCAGCCAGCAGCATTCAAATCATTGGTTGACGTCTTGGTGGAACTAGCCAGAAGCATGCACTGTATGTTTTGGTAGGATGTACAAGGCTTTGTTATCCATCTTTGATCCTTCCACACACCCCAAAAATCTTACAAAGTTGTTGTATCAGAACGTTTATATTTCGGGCCTTGGTATTCGGTTCGTCCGGCTTGTGCCAGGAAGGAGGCGAAAAGTGAGGATCAAGCTGAGGGTCTATCACTTTGGAGGGCAAATTGAGCAGCGGGAAAGCCTTCAGTCAAGGATGGCAAACTTATGCGTGCCTCCCTTTTGCAACACTCTTTGGTAGCTGGGCAGCTTTGCCAAACCCTTGAGCCATTCTAGCGTCTTTGGCCAATCCTCTCTCTTCTTGCCCTGGCTGGTGATGGCCACGTCCATGCCGAACGTGTATTCTGTCGACATGGCGCACATGATGTCGGCCGCCGTGAGCCTTGCACCCACAAGATAACCTTTTGCGCCTGGTTTGCTGAGTTCGCGTTCGAGGTGGTTGAGATTATTATGGACATTGGCGGCCAGTTTCTCCTCGATCGCCGCGGCGGCGGCCTCGTCGACGAACCATTGGGGGTAAACTGCGGCGAGGGAGTGGACCATCATGCCCTCGCTGAACGAGATCCAGGCGTCCACGTCCGCTCGTTCTTGCCAGTTGTCTGCAGCGCCGAGGAGGTCGGTCCGTCCACGCTGAGGGCCGTAGCGCTCGATGAGGTAGCGGACTTGAGCGGTGGACTCGCCGAGCGCAACATCGCCATCGACGAGGTAGGGTGATTTGCCGAGCGGGTTGCCAGAGTCAGCTTTGAGGGCGGGATCAGCTCTCTTGCCTTCGATGCGGCGGTACACTTTGAGCTCGTACGGAAGGCCGAGCTCCTCGAGGGCCCAGGCGGTGCGGAACGCGCGAGAGTTCTCGAGGAAGTACAGCACGCGCTGATGGGTCGACATATCTGCGGGACGGCGTTGTTGGTGGTCAACAAGATAGTTGGATCTGGAAAACTCTTCCGCCTCTACCGCTTCAATCTAAAGCTGGTGCGAGAAGCGACGGCGAAGCGCTGGACCGGCTTGACGGAGTAACTTAAACTGTGATCCGGTCACCGTCAAGCATCGGTGAATGGCAAAGTGGAGTTACACGACGCCGAGACACGAAGCAGCTCAAATCCGGGGGAAGCGCGTCTTATTTACGCCCCTGCTCAGGAACATCTTCTGGCATCTACTCTCAACGTTGTCGATTCTTCTCTCATACGAGCCGCACATACATTCTTTAGCTGCTAAAGCAAGATGGCAACAGCCTTCACCATAGCGCTCCGGAGACCTTGCAAAATGGTCCGCTAGCATCGCGGAAGAGCAGTGAGCACGCTCCCTTCGTCAGCTGCGATATGTGGGCTCAAGTAGCCTTTCCTCCTCTATCTTTCCTTACAGACAAGCTCTTGCGAGCTTTAACCCGGCAACATAATAGAGGGGGTCGACAAAACCGGGGCACAATGGTAAAAGAGGACATAGCAGAACCGATTTTCCATTTCTGTACAAATCTTGGATGCAATACGGGTGAGATATCAGGCGAGCTTGCCCTCTGCCCATCGGTTGGTCTTGAGGGCCATCCTGTAGAACGATCGTAGAGAAGAAGAGATCAGCAAGGTCAGCAATACTGCAGAACGAACAGCCAAGCCAAAGCTGCGACGCAGGCAGACGAAATGATACGTACTCAACAGCAGCCGAGCCCCAATCCAAACCGTGGTTGTGACCCTTGTTGGCGCCTCTTCCGACACCACTCCTCTCCAGCGCCTGGTCCTCTGTCAACGCGGTGAGTACGCCGAGAATGACTGGCACACCGGTGTCGAGGCCAATCCTCATCAAACCGCTGCAGCAGCTCTCGGAGATGTATTCGAAGTGCATAGTGGAGCCCTTGATCAGCACCCCGATACCGATAACTGCATCGAGAGCGGCCTTGCTGGGCTTAGCCGAGGAAGAGGCTCCAGCGACGGGTGTCGAGGGCTTGGAGTTGTCATCGAGCAACGAAGTAGCGCCCATAAGATCAGAAACATTGGAAGAGGCCTGGACCTGGGAGGCCGAGATAAGACGCGAGACACCGAAGGGAAGCTCCCACGAGCCGGGCACAGATTCGATGACGATGTTCTCGGGCTTGACACCAGCCTTGGTGATGTTCTCGACGCAACCCTTGACGAGCGGAGTGATGCATTCCTCGTTCCAACGAGCGTGAACGATGCCGATGCGGAGCTTGTCGGCACCAGGGAACGAGGTGGGAGCAGGAGCGGGGCCCTTGATGCTAGCCATTTTGAAGCGAAAGGTTCTGTTGAGGATTCAGCAGTTTTAGGTCGAAACGAGGTGAGTATAGTGATGGACCAAAGAGGGAACCAATGAGGACAGGACCAGCGTTGTTGGATATCCGGAAGAAGGCCAACTTATATGTCCGTGCATTTGGCATAGCCACGCGCCAACTACTGGCAGCTTTCAGATTTAGGTTTTGGCTGTCACTTGGCTCGCTGTGGTCCGATGTGTTGGTCAGCCCGCGGATTCAGAGCAAAGAATTGGCAGCAAAGGTGATCGAAGTCGACCCCACCAGATCAGCTCCCGATTCGATTGCAATGGCCTGAAACTAGACTATATCGGGTGCAAGAAAATTGCACAGGCGGGCCAACTATCTCACTCGGTCCAATCCTTCGGAGCTGACGGCCATGCCATCACCATTCTGGTCATCCGGTTTGTGACCAGGACTGGACGAGCTCATATAAGTAGCATCACGAAGAGGATCACGACTGCTGTTTGATCCCACAAAGCATTACAATCATCGCCAACCAGGATCAACAAAGTCTGGTTCAAGCTTGACTACGAAGGTCGAACTGTCGTAGCACCCTCCGTCACTCCCAACCTAACAAGGCTCGAACGAGCGCAAATCCGGGATTCGCACAAGAGCAAAGCCGATCTTGACACCGGTTTCTTCGCAACTTTTGCCGTGCTGAACTCGCTTTGCCATACCTCATTCACACATCTGTCCTCCCTCCACAATTATCACCCTCCGTCTCGCCCTTTCCCCGAACATCTTTCCCGGCTCTGTCCATCATATCGTATCCCCGAAATGAGGACGACCACACTCCTGCGCACCTCCTCCTCCCTTTTGCGCTCCCAGACTTGCCTCAACTCCACACGAATCGGCCCCTCCCTCTCCCGAACCACCGTCCTGCTCGCAAGCAACATGTCGAACAAGCGCACTGCCATCGCCAACAGCAGACTCAACCAGGTCTCTCGCCAATTCTCCCACCCACCCGCCATGTCTGCTTCGCCCTCCAACGGTTCTTCCTCCTCTTCTCCCGCCAAGGCAGCTGTGGATGAGAACAAGCTCGTCAAGCTCCTCTCCGAAGGCGGCCTGCGCACTATCCTGCTCAATCGCGAAAAGGCTCTCAATGCACTCAACCAAGAGATGGTCAATCTCATCGAGACTGCCCTCGATGAATGTGTCCGCTCCAACTCCTGCAACGTAATCCTTCTCCGTGGTGTGGGGCGCGCCCTTTGCTCCGGTGGAGATGTGCTGGCTGTGGTCAAGGCTGCCGATTCTTCTGACCCCAAGGTTCGCAACACCGCCCTCGACTTCTTCAGAACCGAGTTCCAACTGGACTACAAGATCGCTCGTCTTGGCGAGGCGGCCAACGCCCACTCGGCTGGACGTGGCGCCGAGGATGCTAGAACGCTTGCCAAGAGCAAAGGCGGCGAGATCAAGAACCCCAAGACGTTTGTCTCGGTCATGGACGGCATTACCATGGGTGGAGGTGTCGGTCTCTCGGTCCACGCTCCTTTCCGCATTGCTACCGAGCGTACGCTCTTCGCCATGCCCGAAACTGGAATCGGCTATTTCCCCGATGTCGGCGTCACCCGTGTTCTCGCTCGGCTTGATGGCAAGATCGGACAGTACCTCGGCATGACCGGTGCGCGCATCTCCGGTGAAGAAGCCTACCTCATCGGTCTAGCTACCCACTATGTGCCCAGCTCGAGCATCGATGCCATCGCCCACCGTCTGTCAACGCTTCCCTCAGAGTCGGCGCGAGACCCTAGCATTGTGTCTGCGGCATTGCACGAGTTCAGTTCGGACCCGCTCGCAGCCAAGGACACTCTCGCCAAGTCGGCGTTCTTCGGCGACCGCAGGATTGCTCTCGACTACGTCTTCGGCCAACTCTCCTGCGAGGCCATCTTTGGCGCCCTGGAGGAGCTCGCTTCCGGTGCTTCCGACTCTCAAGCGGCTGCGGAGCTTGCGACGCTCGGCGTTGCTTCGATCACCCAAGAGGTGCAGGAGTGGGCGGGGCAGACGCTCAAGGATCTCAAGAACAAGTCCCCACGTGCGCTCAAGGTGACGCATCAGGCGATCCTCGAGGCGAGGAGGTTCGATGTCGAGGAAGCTTTCCGCTTCGACATGCGTCTGGCGACCGCGTTCTGCGATCTGTCGATTGGACGCGACTTCTACACTGGCGTGACGCACGTGCTGGAGCGCGACCCTGCCACCGGTAAGCGCAGGACCGGTGTTGCCGCCTGGGATCCTCCGTCGCTCGACAAGGTTTCCGATACCAAGATGCGTGCGCTGTTCTTCTCGGATGCCGAGACGGCCAAGACTGCCGGATTGACTATGGAGGTGCCGACGTTGAGCGAGATCCCCGAGCCGTTGGAGAACAAGGAGGCAAGGCAGGCTAGGGACAGCGCGCTGAGGGGTAAGGGTCCATTGAGGTGGGAGCAAAGCCATAATGTTTTTGCGCTCCCCTCCGAGGCAGAGTGCGCAGCATTGCTCGAGGGAAGCCACCCAGCGGCTGCAGCGGTCAAGCCAGAGGCGGAGGAGCTCGTCGACATGCTCAAGAGACACAAGGGCGAACTCAAGGGATTGGAGTTCAAGGTCCGCGACTGGATCAGCAGGCAGCAGAAGAGGCGAGTCTGAGTGAAAAATGTGCATCAAATCAACCGGTTTGCATAAACCTTTTGCAATGAAGAAGAGTAAAAATGACATTCATGGGTCGACATCACCTCGAGCTTGGAGTGTTGCTCGTCGTCGAACATCTGCCGGACACGGAGCTGTTATCCAGGCGAGAGACAACATGTACATCATGTACATCATGGCTTCCGATCAGAGGTAAGAGCGTAGACCACGCCGTGCCTCCTTACGTGGTATGATGTCCGACAACGGTGAGAAGGTATTGGACGCAAGAATTGAACGCCTTGATCAGCAGATCAATCAGCGGTGCACAGAGTATATGATCTGTTTGCGGCTGTCACGTGGAGCAACTCACACTGGTCGTATAACGGTTTGATTATTCCTGCCTTCCACCAATAACGGTGATCTAAGGGATAGCAGGAGACAGGGGTTCGACTCCCCTCCAGTGTATTTTTTTCCTTTTCCATCTATGTCTTCACCTGGCCGATATTTGCGCACCAGCCTTGATGCATTCATAGAGGCTTGAGTCCTGAGTTTTACATTCCAGCAGCATCTGATCATGTCTTTGGTGGACAGCTTATCGAGACTTAGCTGGCTTTGGCTAGCTCATGGTCTCGCTTTTGCACTATCGGAAGGTGTTGAAGTAACTAATTGAGTGCTCCGTGCTGCGAGACTGCGACACGGCGACGCGCTAGACCAACTGGGGTGACAGGGCGACAGGGACAAGAAGAAGCTCGGGCCTCCTTTTTGTTCCAACGAGACACGCGCCTGGCTCTCGACTTGCATTGATCTGCTTTCTTCCTCTTGACTGCAGGAGGGGGGAATGGACAGAACACGCGTGCCAACTTGGATGCGTGCTTCAATCACTGATCATGAGAAAAACACACTCCAACCAAAGATTCGAAATTGATCAAGTCTCAAAAATCCAACACAGAGTGCAAAGCCAAAGCCCGAATTTCGTGAGCGTGAATACAAAAAATCTGCAAAGATGTTTGTGGACGAAAATTCAATCTGCTCATCTTTGAAATGATCACAAAAGAACCCGGTCCACCCGACTACAAACTGGAATTCTTTGAATTTGAATTCGTATTCTTCGTCTGTGCCGACTAGAAATGTTCGTGGACCACAAATGCCAGCTTTGAGGGCGTGAGTGACAGACGAACAGTCGAAGTCAGTCGCGCCCGCCCCTTTCGCCCTTTGTCAAGATTTTGCCTCGGCTGGAATGCCCTTTTGCTGTGCACTACTGGCTGCTGGTTGGCACACGCTCGAAATGCCCCTTGGGAAAGGTGACTGTGGCTCGAGCAAAGCTGAAGACGCTTAACAGATCCTCCTGCTGCTGCTGCTGCTGCTGAGACTGCCACGCCTTGGCCTACTCAGCCACGAACCCGCTGAGCAACGCTACTCGCCATCGCCAATCCGAGTGTATCGCTGATCTATCTAGTCCAAGTCAGCTTCTCCACACCATCATCCTTTCTCGACCCGGCTGCATTGCTTTCTCGACCCTGCTTGCGCTCAGCTGTGGCCTTCTCCATCGCACCGTTCCACCAAAGCGCGCTCTTCTGGTCTCGTTCCGATCTCGTCACCATCGCTCGGTCACGCGGCTTCGTTTCGGCTCCAACTACCTTTTACGATCTCTTGTTGAGCTCCTCATCCCCTCTTCGCAGCACGCATACATCGTAACGGCCCGTTCTAACCAGCCTCAATTTGTGATTCGTTTCCAAAGTCGCGCGTATTCATTGGACGAGACTGATTGGACCGCATCACCAACCAGCATCTTGCGATACAAGAATCATTCTTCGAAGCTCGGTGGTTCTCTAGCACATTCTTTGCTTGCCACATCGTTGGCACTTTGCAGAGCAACCCGATCGTCTCCATCGTTGACATCGGCTTTGGATTTCATACCGCTGGTCCGTCCTTGGCGAATCTCTAGCACTAGGCTTCTGTCTTTGTCCGTAAGTATTTTTTCCAGTCGATCGAGATCCACAGACGTCAGCAACCATCATACACAGCATTCATCGAAACCATCGCCATCGCATTGGTACGGACAACTCAGCAGTCAGAAGCAGTCAGGATCGCCATTGATCAGAAGCGCGAGGTAGCAAGGAAGCTAGTCGGACCGTCCGACGGTATCGGCTTCGGAGCGCTTTGGCTCTGCAACGTCGAGTGTCGATATTGACGCGGTGGCGCATCTACGGCTTCGGACCACCGTGCCCTCCAAGGATCGCTGTTGAAAGGTACTCAGCGTTCTTCGGCACAGCCGACGCAGTGATAGCAAGACATCCGATGTGAATGATATGTTCGCTGCAATCTTTGCTCCTTGCCTCAAACATTCCAGTTTATGTTAACGAGCTCCTCATACTGACTGATCCTTTCTTTTCCTGCTCCCGCATCACACGATCTTCACCGCACTGCATATGCCTTGTTCGCACTACGACTATCCGACCATTTCTATTCGTCACTTGCAAAACTCCATCCACAAATCGCAGGCCGCTTCACATATAGCACAATGGCTGACAACACTACCCCCGAGGTAGATCTCGACAATGTCATTGACCGTCTCCTGGAGGTGCGCGGCTCGCGACCCGGCAAGCCAGTGCACCTCGAAGAGTACGAGATCAAGTACCTCTGCTTGAAAGCAAGGGACATCTTTATCAACCAGCCCATCCTGCTCGAGCTCGAGGCGCCCATCAAGATCTGTGGTGATATCCACGGTCAATACTACGACTTGTTACGTTTGTTCGAATACGGCGGTTTCCCTCCCGAGGCCAACTACCTTTTCCTCGGAGACTACGTCGACCGTGGCAAGCAGTCGCTCGAGACCATCTGCCTTCTCCTTGCGTACAAGATCAAGTATCCCGAAAACTTCTTCATCCTCCGTGGCAACCACGAGTGCGCTTCGATCAACCGAATTTACGGCTTCTACGACGAGTGCAAGCGTCGCTTCAACATCAAGCTTTGGAAGACATTCACCGACTGCTTCAACTGCCTGCCCATTGCTGCCATCATCGACGAAAAGATCTTCACCATGCACGGCGGCCTTTCGCCCGACCTGCAGAGCATGGAGCAGATCCGCCGCGTGATGCGACCCACCGACGTGCCAGACACTGGTCTCCTTTGCGACTTGCTCTGGTCGGATCCGGACAAGGATATCTCGGGATGGTCAGAAAACGATCGCGGTGTCTCGTTCACCTTTGGTCCAGATGTGGTTTCTCGGTTCTTGCAAAAACACGACATGGACCTCATTTGCCGAGCGCATCAAGTCGTCGAGGATGGATACGAATTCTTCGCCAAGCGTCAACTCGTTACATTGTTCTCGGCACCCAACTACTGTGGCGAGTTCGACAATGCAGGTGCCATGATGAGCGTCGACGAGACGCTGTTGTGCTCCTTCCAGATTTTGAAGCCAGCGGAAAAGAAGCAAAAGTATGCATACGGCGGGATCAACATGGGCAGGCCAGTGACGCCTCCCAGGAAGCAGAAGAAGAAGTCGGATGGCAAGTAAGCGGGCCTTTGCTTCGGCAGGGACGCGAGAGCGCGGAGTGGGCCTACTCTGAGAGCACTCGACAGTGGACGAACAAGACACACGGGCAAGCAGCATCGTTTTCGGTTCCTGGATCAAGCACTATCAAGCATCGCATTCCAACTTGGCATCAAGGCTGGGGTGTGTTTCTCTCCGTCGCTGCGACCGGGGCATTCGCAGTGACGCGCATTCATCTGATCTTCCTGGAACTGCACGTACCTCCGATGTAGTGCGACGACATGCTTCCGTGCTGATCTGATCTTTCCTTGCTCGAGGTCGGATTCAGTGCTGGAGTGTGATTGTTTCGAGTGACAAACTTGATTGCTCTCAGCACACACACTGCGAACGCATCACACTCTTAGAGAGTCGGGACCTGCTGTTCGCATGCGGTCGCCAACTCTTTACAGCCTGCCATGTCTTGTTTCCCTCCCCTCCTTCCCCCCAGCTTCATTGTTGAACCACTGTCGCCGCTCGCGCACGCTTACCTGCCATTCCCCACCCATCCCCCAATCTGCTTCGGCTCAAAGCATCCTCCCCCACACACTCTCTCTTGCTTCTTGACCTCCACGCTCTTCAACTCTTTTTTTCTTCTTTCTTTCTTACGGTCTGTCCACACTTACATTTTTTCTCTCTCGCGATACGATGTTGTGCAAATGTGAATTTGAATCCTCTTCTCTCTTTCATTATGTGAACTGTGATTGTCTGCATTGTGAAAATGTTCATGTTCATGTGTGTGTGCGTAGCATTGAGTCTAGCTTTGGGATGTGTTTGACTTTTACTTTCCGATTTTGCCCCAACCGGGGGCGTTAGATTCGACGTTTTGCTGCCATTTCGAGATGAGCGATGAGACGCCTTTGAACCTTTCTTCCTCGGTCGCCTCGGTCGCCTCTGGCGCCTCGTTCGGAGATTCGTTGGAGTGGAGGCGTTTGGTTGACGCGGAGGGGAGGGCGGAGTTGCGAGTGATGGGGGCGGAGGAGGCGGCGGCCGAGAGAGCCGCTTCGCGTTCCCATGGTTTCATGCCGTCGACAGCTTTGACGGCGCGTACGGGCGTCGGGCGTTGTGGTTGAGGTTGGATGATCTTGGGTTCAGGGTGGAAGTGCGAGGTGCGTTGGGCGATCAAGCTCGACGGCCGAAGCGGCGCAGGTTTGTTAGGTGCAGAGGAAGGAGGGGAAGAGGATGAGAGGGTGAGGGTGGAGAGTTTGTCCGCTGTCGTGGAAGAGGCAGGGGGGTCGGGAGAGGTGGCGACGTCGACGAGCTGTTTTGAGCTCGCCGGCGCGTTCCATCGTCGCTTGACAGATGCAGACGCATTCGATGCCACTTGACCGCGTGGCGAAGCCTTCTGCCCAAAACCACCAGCAGCAGTGCTGCTGCTTTTTTCGCTCAACGGCTTCGGCAATGCGCGCATCTCAGCTTGGTCCGCCACATGATCGTCATCCCACGCTGGCGCCTTCACTGCCACCCTCTGCGTCGGACTTGGCGACTCCTTCCTCTTCTCCTCTTCCTTCTTGAGTGGCTCTTGTTCGGCGGCAGGTCCACGGAGTAACGCCTCGAGCTGGTCTTGCGCCTTGCGTGCCGCCTCGTCCAGCTGCTCCGCCTGGTTCGCGTCGGTGATGGGCGAAACTATCACTTGGCCCGCCGCGCCATTCTTGCCTGCAGTGTCGCCGTTTGAAGGCGAGAGCAGTTTCTCCGCTGCTGTGGGCAAGTCGACCGCATCCACCAGCCAGGATGGCGCTTTGAGTCGGCCGGGCGTGATCTGGGGCCTCTCGGCTTTGCTGCTTCCATTCACGCCGCTGTCCTTATTGTCACTCTGCCGAGCAGGCGCGGAAGCGGTGAAGGAGGAGGAGGGGGGAGGGAGACGAGATGCAGACAGTCTTGGCGGCAGAGCCGGTCTTTGCGCTGTAGGCTTCTCCATCGCCGCCTCGTCGTCCGAGGAATCGGGTTCGTCGAGTTCAATCTCTTTCCCTTCCTCGCCCGCAGCAGCAAATGGCTTGCTCTCCAACTCCTCCTTCGCCTTGACAGGCTTATCATCCTCCGACACGTCTCCCGTGAGCCAATCCCTGGACGACGCGACTACACTCTTCCGCAGTGGCGCGGGGAGCTGGTCCTGCTCCTTACCGAATTTCTCATAAGCGATGACGGACGGCTGCCAGCGCTTGGACACACTCCCCGTGCGGGGCTTGGGAAAGTCGCTGGACGGGAGCGACGAGATGGTGGCCGACTTGTGCAGACCCACTTTGCGTTGCGGTTCGAAAGGGCGCTCGAAGCGGCCGGCCATCGCGCCGACGCTCGCTCTGTTGGCCAAGCCGGGGACATTGACGCCGCCCCCCGTAGTCGCGGCTGGCGCTGACGAACCAGTGGAACTTGCGATGGGCGCGGACGAGGGCGTGCCGTACTTGGCATCGAGGTCTTCCAAGCTCGGGAAGCGGTCGGCGAGCTCGTCGCGCGGCGAGGCGTCCTTGGCGGGCAGCTGGGGGGAAGCGGCAGGGCTGGGTGCGGCAGAGAAGCCGGGTAAGGCGGGACTGTGGCGGAGCGGCGAGAGCGCCGGTGATGGCGCGTCGGACTCGGAGGCACGCAAGAGGTTCTTGTCGACCGCACGCTCTGCGGGAGCTGGCGAGGCGGTGGAGCCGGCAGTCTCGTCGGGCGATACCGTCGGTGGGGTGGGCAGACTGGGCAGACTGGGCCGTGACTCGGTGCTGCTGGGCGTGAACGAGTCGCCAAACCCTTCGATGAGAGGACCTGTCTTGACTGCCGACGACGGTTTCGCGGCGTCGAGAACGCTCCACAACGGTGCTGGTTTCGGTGTTGATTCTGCCGTGGAAGGTGCTGGAGAGCTGGTGGACTTGACGAAATCATCCTCGAGCTTTTTGGTTGGACTTTCGCTCAAAGTGGATGGCTTGGTAGGTCGGCCACGACGCATGGGGGTGATGCTCTGCTTTTGCAGCTCCATCTCGTGCGCTTCCGCCTGCTCGCGCTCCTCCTTGGACGGACCGATGGAGATGAGGTTCGCATCGATGCCACCGCTGGGTTTTGGTCGTTCGTTCGGAATGGGCACACGTCTGCCACTGACGAGTGTGGGCAGAGGAGCGGCAATCTTGCCGCTGGCAGCGGCTTGTGCGTAATGCAATGCAGCCGGAGGCGGCCGAGTGCCGAGGATCTGGTGAACATTGATGATGACCTGATCGATGGTGGGGCGGTCGGTGCTCTGCTCTTTGAGCAACGAATGGATGAGCTGCTTCAACTTTTCCGAGTAGACTGGCTGTGGTGGGATGCGGTATTGCACGTTGAGGATGGCTAAAGGTCCACCGCCGTTCTCCTCGAACGGGGTTGTGTAGTAACAGAGCTTGTAGAGAAGAACGCCAAGCGCCCAGATGTCTGCCTTCTCGTCGATGACGCGGCGCTGGTAGACGTCGACCATCTCTGGCGCTCGGTATTGGAGAGTTGTATGCTTGTTGAGGTCAGCTTCGACTCGCTTGACCTCGTCGATGCTCTTTGCGGGTTTGCGGGAGAGGACGGGTGCGGCGGAGCCAAAGTCGCAGAGCTTAAAGGTGGCTTTGAGATTGGAGGATGTGGAGCGCGAGCTTGGAATGGTGCCGGGATGGGTGGAGGGAGCCATGAGGATGTTTTCGACTTTGAGATCGCGATGCATGAGTGGCGGGTCGAGATGATGCATGACAGCGACACCTGCGCAGACGTCGCCAAAGATCTTGAGCACTTCCTCTTCTCTCAACCGATCGCGCAGACGAGCGTTCATCAAGCTAATAATGCCGCCACCAGAACAATACTCCATGAGGATAAAGATCTCGTATCCGCCGCTTTGAAGTGCTGTTGCTGACGCCTCGATGAAATGGACAATGTTGGGCTGATTGCGAAGCAGCTTGTGGACCTCGACTTCCCTCCTAACGTCTGCGAGAGCTGCCTTATCGGGGACAGCCATGCGCTTGAGTACATGCACGGTCTCACCTCGCTCGGCTGCTGTATGGTTGGCCATGGATGCACCGACAGCGCCGGTAACGGAGGAAGGCATGGGGATGGGTTGAGAGGTGGTGACGAGATAAACGTGGGCGAACCCTCCCTCGGAGAGATAGCGTTTGACTGTGACGGTGATATTGCCGACCTTGACTCTAGTGCCTGGAGCGAGGGTGCCCTTGTATGGCTGCTGATAGGCGCCTGCAGCCATGGGAGGCATGGATTGTTGCTGCATCTGGGGCGGCGCATATCCGGCTTGAGGTGGAGCCGCTCGTTGGGCCGACTGGTTGTACATTGGGGCGGCATAAGCCTGATGGCCATACTGCGACATGGTTTGAGCAGCCAAGGCTCAAGCGCCGCAGCAACAAGCAGCGCGCAAGAGCAAAGTAGCTGTCGTGCCAGAAGAAGGACTGGAGTGAGCCGATGCTATCGCGAGCGAGCGATCAAGTGTCCTAGTTGGTGCGGTGCGTTATAGGGTTGATGACAGGATTGCAAGTCGTCATTCGTCCACTGTGTGCTTCTTCGCTTGGCATCTGCAACCGACAACCGACAGCCGAATGGAAAGCAGAGCGAAAGCAAAGAGGGGCTCTTGACTGTGTCACTCTGAACCGATGTTGTGGTCCGTGTGCCTCTCTTGTGCCTGACACTGCCCCCCACAACCGAATCAGCACTTTAACAGACACAATACAGGGGCTCCATATGTCTTGACCATCAGCTGCTATTCTGTATCGAAATTGCGAAGAATCAGTCACGTGAGCATTGATAGTGTAAGGGTATCATGAGTCGTTGCCACACTCATCTTCTTTGCCAAGAAGTGACTACCGATTCGACTCGACCGGGGTTCGAGTCCCCGTCAATGCATTTCTTTTTTCTTGCTCATTTTTGATGCAGCCTAACATGGCCATTTTTGTGCCTAAGGCCACCGTCTGCGCGGATCCGAACTTGCATTCATTGGATTGGAAGGATAGCCGACCGAGGAGGGTTTCGGCAAAGAGTACCTTAGCTGTCATTCAATGCTTGTTCCTCCATGACCTTGACAGTCACAGTCAACACTTTTGTCTATTGTACATACATAGAGATACACCAACAAACATCATGTCGGAAGGTATGTCGCGTTCGACTAATCTTGTGTCCAGCTGACCTTGCATCTCACAGTTACTGACTGACTGATCAATCATCCTTAATCTGCGGACCCTTCCGACGCATCACAGTCGACCGAAACGAGGAAGCGTCGCACTACGCGGACAACTTTGACCGCGACGCTATGCAGCAGGATCGAGCCCGCTCTAGATCTCCAGTAGCTGGTGGTGGTCCCTCTTCCGACCGCAAGGATACACGAGGTGACCGAGACCGTGGAGACCGAGGAGACCGTCCACCGCGCAGCTTTCACGATCGCAACATGGCCTCGCAACACGCCGCACACGAAGCCTCAAGAAGGAGTCAGAAGAACTGCAGAGTCTATGTCGGAAACCTCAGCTACGGCGTAAAGTGGAACACTCTCAAGGACTTTATGAGGGAGGGTGGGTAGTCATGATACTTTGCGACAAACGTTGATCTTTTTCAAGAAAGGCATCGAGGACAAATACACCTGGATGGGACGGATTGCTGATTGGGAAACGACGTTGTGCTTTTATACTCTTGGTTGGCTTGTGGGATCATTTCTTATACGCGACTCGATCCGTCAACAATCTGCATCGACGCATCCGACTTGACAACTCTACAGCCGGCAACGTCGTCTTTTCCGAAGTTCTCACTCTTCCCAATGGAAGCTCCAAGGGTTGCGGGTAAGTATCATGCCAGGGCTACTCCATTCGTCCTCTCACCAGCATAACGCTGACTTTGTTCCGAACTTTGCTTGGCTTTGTACCGATGCCACAACAGTATCGTCGAGTACAGCTCGCCAGAGGAAGCTCAAAAGGCCATTAGCCAGCTCACCAACAAGGAGCTCGAAGGCCGCCAGGTCTTTGTCCGAGAGGTACGCTCCATACAATTTACAACACGCATTTCCTCGCTGTGAGCAGTATTCAACTTACAGTTTGCTACATTTGTGTTTCAACAGGATCGCGAGGATGAGCCGCGCTATGGCACTGGTCCCGGCGCTGTTCCTCGAGGTGGAGCACGCGCGGGATTTGCTGCTGGTGGACGCGGCGGTTTCGGTCCTCCCCCTGGCCGTGGCGGCTTCTTCGGAGGCCCTCCCGGCTACGGTGGTGGATTCGGTGCTGGCGCCCCGACTCAGCTGTTCGTCTCTAACCTCCCCTACGATGTCAGCTGGCAAGACCTCAAGGATCTCTTTAGGTCCGCCGGTGCTGTCACGCGCGCTGACGTCAACATGGGCCCTGACGGTCGCTCCAAGGGCACTGGTATCGTTGCCTTTGCCAACTCCAACGACGCTTCCAACGCTATTGCCATGTACCACAGCTACGATTTCCGCGGTCGCATGCTCGAGGTGAGGCTCGACAAGTTCGCAGGCGCTCCTCCCATGGATCCCTACGCTCGAGGTGCGTATGGACCGCCTCCTCGTGGTGGCTTTGCTGGTCGCGGCGGCTTCGGTGGCCGTGGTGGATTCGCCGGCCGAGGTGGTTACGCTGGTGGATACGGCGGTGGATATGGTGACCCTTACGGTGGTTACGGCGACCCCTACGCAGGCAGTTACGGTGGCGGATACGGCGATCGTTACGCCGCCGCCTCTGGCCGCCCCACCGGCCCCGCCAGCGCTCGCCCCGCTGCCCCACCAGCCTCCCCATCCCAGCAGATCTTCGTCCGAAACCTGCCCTGGTCCACATCGAACGAGGACTTGGTGGAGCTCTTCCAGACAACAGGCAAGGTGGACGAGGCCGAGATCGTGTTCGAAGGCGGCAGGAGCAAGGGCGTGGGTATTGTCCAGTTCGCCACTGTTGAAGATGCTGAGACGGCCATTGCCAAGTTCAACAATTATGTCTACGGTGGCAGGCCGCTCGAGATCGAGTTCAACCGCCGTTGGAACAATTTCCGCCGCGGAGGAGGTGGCGGGGGAGGCGGAAGCGTCAATGGTGGTGGTGACGGCGATGCGCACATTGCCGACGCGGTCGAGGGGGTTGAGGGTGAGAACGGGGATGCTTCGGTCCCTATGCAGGCCTAAATGGTGCCTAACTTACTCACGACCGTTGCGATCCTTGTCCAACACTGTCTCGTATGCTTGAGTAAACACACCTTGTAATCATATGCCCCTGGTTTGCTCATTCTAGTCCGATGCTGTGCGCAGGCACTTGACAGCCTGTGAGAACGACGAGTCCTCAGCAACGTTTGGTACAGTCCGAGCTGTTGAAGCGAATCGGTATTTGATCGACGCATCACCCCGATCCGATTCGTTAGATGCGACTGTTCTTGGCAAGAAAGCCGAACGAGAAGACAAGATCTGAATCGGACTCGCCCTAAAAAGAATCGAGTTGAGCGAGAAAATCCAGCTGTCTGCAGCCGCTGTTGGCCATGCAACATGACGTGTTGGGCAGGTGTATACGTTTGGCTGCGTCAAGTTTGGTTCGAAACCCTGACGTTTCGCTTCGCTTGGGAAAAAACACACACTCTGAACTGAACCGCTCAAGAAGGATCAAAAGAGGCCACGTTGCGGGCTTGTGCCTCTCGCCAAGACGGATGGTCCGACAGCTGTTGGCTGGCTTCGCTGTACCAGAGGTCAAGTGCCGAAAGGATGCAAGGGTTTGAGGATGCGAATCCGCCCGACCGAAAGCCGCTGAGCTGCCAAAATATGCCGATGGATCGTCAGCATGCGTGCGGCCAGCATGAAAGGGTTCTTCTTTTCTCCTGTCTCTGTGGATGTGTGTATCGGTGCGACTTATCGATCGATCCGCAGCACGTAAGCGCTCACACTTTTTGCTTTTGGATACTCTTGACACCCACGTTCGTATGTGACTGCAGTCCTCTGCGGCTCAGGAGTAGCAACATTGCATGTTGTAGCAGACACAAACGAGGTTAGAGTCTTGAGCAAGAACGAGATGAAGTTTGATGGGATTTCTGACAGTCTGGTCAGCGATAGATGGACTGAATTGAATGTATGCGCAATGGTTGTTTTGCATCAATGCGGTGTTGAGAATATTTTATGTGTGACAATTTCACGCTCTCCGCTGTGTGTTGCTGCAGTGCGATTTCTAGGGTACACTGATTGACTGACTAACTGCCTAACTGCACGCACGCACGCTCCACTCGGACCGATCGACACGCCCACACTCCCACACCGCACTGAGCTCCTTCTGCATCCGTCCAGTGTCGAGGATTTGGCTCGAAGCATTCTTCTTGGTATATATACGTTGTCACAAACTTCGGAAGCTTCCGTCACCACCACCGCTTTGCCTCTCCGTAGAGTCACACCCGATAGCCAACATGTCGCACCTCAAGTACGCCGATGCCAAATACGTCTTCCTTACCGACTTTGACGGTACCATCACCCTCCTCGTAAGTTGACTCTCCCTCTGCTATCTCATCGACGCTGTTGATCCAAGCCACAGGAGCTGACCTTTTCGTTGTGATGGTCTGAAAATAGGACTCGAACGACCACATGGTCGACACGGTCGGTATGGGTTACACCGAGCGTCGTAAGCTCAATGTCGAGATTGTCGAGGAGCGCCTCTCTTACCGCGAGGGATTCAAGAAGATGATCGAATCCGTCCACCAACCCTTCTCCGAGATGGAGGAGCTCGTCCGCCGCGACGTAACCCTCGACCCCGGTTTCAAAGAGTTCTATGCCTTTGCCAAGGCCAACAACATCCCCGTCATCATTGTTTCGTCCGGTATGACACCCATCATCCGCTCGATCCTCTCGAACCTGATCGGCGAGAAGGACGCCAACGAGATCGACGTCATCTCGAACGAAGTCAAGTTCACCGACCCTGAACAAAAGGGAGAGACTTGGGAGCTGGTGTACCGTCATCCCGATAACCACTTTGGCCACGACAAGTCGCTCTCGATCGCCCCCTACCGCGAGCTTAAGAACCGCCCCACGCTCTTCTTCGCCGGTGACGGCATCTCGGACATGTCCGCCGCGCGCCACGCCGACGTGCTCTTCGTCAAGGACAAGCAAGATAACGATCTGGCCACGTACTGCCGCACCAACAACATCCCCCACCACATGTTCAAGGACTGGACCATCCCCAAGAAGATGCTCGAACAGATCATCAGCGGCGAGCTCAAACTCGACGACGTCGTTGGAAAGAGCTCCAACAACGGCGACTGGAAGGCATGATCTCTCCCTCTTCTTCCTCACATACACTCCTACGCATTCTCTATCCGCTGTAAAAATCACATCGTAAAGAAAAATAGACTCGCTAAGATTTCATGTCACAAACGCATTGTATTGCACCAGCTGAACGGGGTCGGATGTGCCGACTCGGCCGTTGCCTCTCTCAGCCCTTGTTCTTGTCGTTCTCGGTGATGATGAGCGCCGAGAGTACGAGCAGGATGGTTGTGGGCGCCGCGAGGAACGTGTATGCCGTGAAAATCGTCCTGCTGATCAGCCTCTCGAAAGCCGGATTGCCATTTGCACTCTGGCTGGTAATCTGAGCCAGTGTCAGTGCGGGCGGGCTGCCGATGATCAAACACGCACATGCAACAAACACGGGATCGTCCATCACATTGCTCGCCGTCGCCATGGCATACCATGCCACAAACGGCAGTAACACCAACGGTGTCAGCACCATCCGCGACGAGATGGCCACGGCGATCGTCCTCCTCTCCATGCTCTCGGCGGAAGTTTGTTTGGCGATAGCGTTCTGGAATCGTCCGGCCGAGTTGCGGGAGTTGAGATCAGCGTTGACTTGCGCTTGATCCCGCGGCTGCGGGCTAGGGAGGGGGGAGTTGGCGTACGAGCTGGGCTCATCGGTGAATCTCGCATCTTCCAGGTCCGATCCGGCTTGAGACGATGAAGACGCATTCGAGTTCCATGGATTCTTGCCCATCCACGAACCTAACCCTGCGCGCTTGCTGCCTTTGCCCTGCACGAGCGTCGCATGGTTCGACTCGACCGACGCCCTCCGCCACGGATCCTCATCCTGATCCGGCGCCGTTGGCTGAGGCCCCGTAGCCGACGTACTGCCATCCCCAGCCGGAGCCGAGGGCGGGACAACTTTCGGGATCGACCCGCTTGCTTTTCTCACCGCCTCGGCATCCGCGACAAAGTACGCACCGAGTACCACCATGGTCAGCGGGATACTGCATGCGCCCGCGGTCTCCAACGCGCCCACCACGGGCTCGAGCGAATCGACAAACTTCTGCAGCGGCGGGATCACGGCTACGATCAACGAGATCAGCGCTGCGTACAGCGGTGCCGTCATAAACCCCTGAATCGCATCGACGGGGCGGAGGATGAAGTTGTGCCACAACTTGCGCGCGTTGGACGAGATGATTTTCCAGCAGGAGCGGTTCTCGCGAGAGTTGGTCGCGCCGGGAAGCGTGATTTGCCCTTCGTCTTGGTACGGCTCCAAGGGTTCGTCCTCGACATCGGAATCTTGGCCGTCGTCGCCTCGTGCAGCGCCAAAGTTGGTGGTGCTGGCGTCGGGAGAGTTGGGGAAGCTTCGAGCCCAAGCGGGAGGGCCGGAGCGCGAGCGGGTTGGGCGACGCTCGCCCGTTGGTCGACGAAGGGTGATTGACGGACGACTGCGACCGCCATCAGCTTGGGCATCGGCAGGGATAGAGGTGGGAGAGGGATGGGAATCCTGGTTGTCTGGATCGATTTCGGGGGATTCCTCGACAGTGCTGAGGAGTTTGGCACCGACACTCCAGCGGAGAAACATGCCGAGGGTGCTGAAGAGGACGAGGTAGGTGAGCGCTCGACCGAGCATGCCGTCGGCCGTGTCTTCGGGCTCGCCTTCTTCATCCCAGTGGAGCTGAGGAACCGTGACGACGAGCGACTGCATGAGCGCAACGGGCAGCGAGTTGGAGTTGGGCGAAATGGCACACGCAATGGCAAAGTTGCGATGTGCTGTTGAGAGCCCAGCTGCCCATGAAAGCACGAGCGCACCGAGCGTCGACACAACCGTGACGATGACGAACCCGAGCGGTACAATGATAAGCTCGGCAAGTCGTGCCGGGTTGAGTGTGAAGGCGACTTTGGAGAAGAGCAGTGCCGGGGTGAAGAACAAGACGTTGAGCTTGTTGATCTTGGTCTGGGTGCGTTTATCGATGATGCCTCTTCGTGCGAGGATGTAGCCGACGGAAGAGAGGATGACGACTTCGAGGATGGAAGAGGCAGTGACCTTGATGAGGCTCAAGATGGGTGCGCCCGACTGACCATGGTCGAGATACGAGGCGGTGGGGAGGAGTAAGGCATGCCTCATCTTGAAGAGGATGCACTGCCACCGTCCAGGGCAGGTTCGAACGCTTACTGCCGCTTTGGATTGGAGGTGGATTCTAGCTCGATGTATGCAGGATAGTCCGTACAGGGATGGAGCAATGGCTTGCGACTTGGTGTTGGGAGTGGTCGCACCCTAGCAGTGGATGGTGGATGGCGATAAGATGGGCTGAGCAGAGGCAGCTGCTGGTCGGACAAGTGGGGCAATTATTGCGCACGATCAGGCACAGCCGGCGAATATATTTGTGTGCCGAGCTGTGCAATTGTTCGCTATCATTCCATATTTGGGGCTCCGCTCAGGCTCAGCCAGAAGAATTCAACACAGTCCTACTCTCACCGCTGCAGGATACTGTACTTTGCCTCACGCATTCCATCCCGACTTCTATCAGTCTGACATACTTGCTTACACCTCATGCGACGTCGTCAAGAAATGCCAAGGCAAAGCTAAAGGGAACAAGGCGTATCTTTTGGGTTCCCTGTGACGTGGGCGATATCCGATGCTGAATGAACGATTCTCGGCCCCTTTTTTTCTCGGGTAAGATTGCAAGAGAGAGTGGAGGAAGGCACAGACACAGCATTTTCGATGTTATTGGCGCACGTCCCTGCCATCATCAGCTGCTCAATTCTTGATCTTTCGGCCAAAAAAGAAGCCAGGAAATTGCGGTTACAAAAAGGCGGAAAAAAAGAGAATGCATTGACGGGGACTCGAACCCCGGTCGAGTCGAATCGGTAGTCACTTCCAGAGAAAGAAGATGAGTGTGGCAACGACTCATGATACCCCTACACTATCAATGCTTGTATGAAAACCAAGTCCTTTATTGCATTTGTGTGCTGATTTCCCTCAATGTATTGTACCTTTCATATATCCGAATCCATAAGCGAGCACGGGCCAATGCTTAAAAGATGGCGTAACTTTCAACCGTCAAATTGCAACTGATCGAACGCAGAAGGCGCCAGAATTTCGCTTTTTCTGTTATAGCCCAAGTTGCCCGCCAACCCCCCGCCTTCTCCACACGCAACGCTCAGTCCAGTCCAGAAATTGGCTCGTTCACTGCTTCCAAGTATATAAGACCACTTCAGCCGCGATATCCTCCACTCCTTTTTTTCACATACTATATCGTATCCATCAAACACATACACAACTCTGCCAAAATGTCCGAGCACACTCTCCCCCAGCTTCCTTACGCCTACAATGCCCTCGAGCCCGCCATCTCCGAGGAAATCATGATCATCCACCACACCAAGCACCACCAGCTTTACGTTACCAACCTCAACAACGCCATCAAGGCCTACAACTCTGCCATCTCGAGCAACGACGTTCGCAAGCAGATCGAGCTCCAGTCTGCCATCAAGTTCAACGGTGGTGGTCACATCAACCACTCGCTCTTCTGGAAGAACCTTGCCCCTTCCAACGAGGGCGGTGGACAGCTCCAGGACGGTCCCCTCAAGCAGGCCATCGAGCGTGACTTTGGCTCGCTCGACAACCTCAAGTCCACCTTCAACGCTACCATCGCTACCATCCAGGGTTCCGGTTGGGGATGGCTCGGATTCAACCCCAAGAACTCCAAGCTCGAGGTGGTTACTACCAAGGACCAGGATCCTTTGATCTCGCACCACCCCATCATTGGTGTCGACGCCTGGGAGCACGCCTTCTACCTCCAGTACAAGAACGTCAAGGCCGACTACTTTAAGAACATCTGGTCAGTCATCAACTTCAAGGAGGCCGAGGAGCGCTTCAAGGCTGCCCAGATCGACGCCAAGGCTCGTGTCTAAGTCCAGTCAACCAAATCAAAGCTTGTAATCAAACATCACGCGAAGCGATCTTCGTGAATGTAATCCTCTGATTGCCTTGACCTTGTCGAAACGACACATTGCGACTGCGGCTGCGATTCGAATGTTCTTTTTGGGTGAATGAATCTCTCTATACGACAGGTGCGGGTTCGATATCTCGCACTTTGCGGCAAACGAAGAATTCCGGGTGATAGTGGTATTGCAGCATGCCATCCAGCATGCCGGTGTATGGCGTCGGCGACAATTGTCGGCGCTCCTGTAACGGCACAGTAAAAGAGAAGAAGAATCAGGATCAGCATCAGGATCTTATCCTTTGGCGATGGAACAGCTTTCTCGCACTTACTTCGAGTTGAAAGCCAAGTTTTGGCAATAGTTGGATCAACTCGTCCAGGGTGAGCTCGATACTGAGACTGTCTCCACCGCTGCCTCTCGAATTGCCCGAGTTCTCAAAGTGCCACAGCAACGGGCCTGCATTGATCCAGTGTCCACCAATAGGCAACAAATGATTGAGCGTTTCTAGATATCGGATGATGTTCTTGGCCGTGTCGATGAAGAAGCAGGTCGCCACCACATGCCATGCTTTCTGCTCCTCTGGTTTCGAATAGACTTGGCAAAACTCGCCTGCAACCATGCTGAAGTCGCTCGTCTGCGGAAGAGAGCTGGGAAGCACGTCCGGAATGCGGATGGGCCGAAGCATATCGCTGGCTTTTCTCCAGTTACTTGACGAGTGGACAAAAGGGTATATTGTATGTTGGCCGATGCGGCCGGATTTGTTGAGGATGTAGTGAGATGCAAGCAGCATGTAGAAGCTAAACTCGTTGCCTTGACAGCTGTACCCTTGAGCGGCAAATTCCCAGGCAAGACGACCAAGGCCCGCACCAGGTACGAGGATGCGCACATGCCCGCGATCTTGGAATGCGATCTTGCCGTATCGGTCTGCAACAGCCTCCATGAGCGGCCCATAGACGGCGGCACGTTCTGATTCGCCTTCAAGACTCCAATCACGCACAAACTGCTTGAGCGTGCTTTGGATCTTGTCGATTTCATGTCCCGAGATTTTTCTTCTTTTGCGACCACCTTTGGCGGTTGTGTGCTTGGCGTTGGGCGTGCTGCTACTGCTGCTCCCGCTTGCTTCGGATTGTTGCGGCTCCTCTGCAGCTTCCTCGTCTTGGAGCGGGCCGAGAAAGCCGCGCGACTCATCAGCGATCATGGTGAGCAAATCGGTATTGCGGCGGATCCGGTCATCGATCTCGTCCAACCTTGACTTGAACCCGCATGACTGTGATGTCTGAGCTTCGCATCCGTCCTCGAGATCTGGAAGCGGCAGTAGCTGCCCAAGGTCGGCGAGGAGGGATTGATGGGCTCGTGGGAGCGAATAGTAGGATCGACGCCGTGCATCGTTGGCGGAAAGGCAGTAGGGCAGGTAGTCATCAAACGCCTTGAGGACGTTGGCAAAGTGAAGACGCTCTTGCCGCTGCTCTTCTTCGTCCTGATCCATCATCGGTACCGCTCGCCGTCCAGCACGGGTGATTGAAGAGCGGAATAGAAGGGTAGTGGTGTGCTCGAGCAGCTCCTTATCTATGTTTGCAGGGTCTGAGAAAGCGTTAATCATTTCTTTTCAACTTGCTGAAGATAACGAGAAATACAAAAAATACACCGAATTCCGGTCAATTTTCGACGGATCGAGCGGAAGTGTGTGTGAGCCTCCACAAATGCACAAATCCATGGGTTTTTCCCCACGTCGGTGCATCCGTGGAATGGGGAGAAAAAAAGGGTCCAACTCAGTTCAATCGCTTTTTGACACTCTTCCACATCATTCTCCTTTCATCTTTCATCTCCTCCATCATCTACACAGTCTCATGTTACTACACGCATGAGGGAAGATCAACTAGACGACACGCAGCCGCTGGCTTCTGAGTCGATAGGCGCCAACCACAATCACGCCTCGTCGTCCAGTGGTTCCAGCAATGGGGACATTCATCACCGGGCTTGCCAAGAAACTCTGAGGCGAGAATCGGTTCCAATCGAACCCTTGGACCTTCCAAAATCGCACAAGCTAGCACCAATACAGATCGTATCTCAAACAGGACCCTCTTCTCACAACGCGAACGGTAATGCGGCACGCATCGCGGTCGAGCAAGACGAGGCTTCCGGGTCGCGCTCTCAGAGCAACTCTCCAGTACCAAGCACTCGCTCTCGCAGAACAAGAGAATCATCTGTAGACGACGATGAGGACGTTTGGGAAGACGAGGAGGATAGCATCCTCATGGATGAACATGGCAACGTCATCTACGAGGGTCCAAACTACGAAGATTCGGCATCAGACTTTTCAGATGACGGTGACCACGAGGAATCCAGCCAACACCGTCGCGCGTATCGAGAAGCAACACAGCAGTACCGCAAAAGCCGGCGTGCTCTCCTTTTATCAGGCATGTCCTCCTTCGCATCCTCTCCCTCATCGGACGACTTGAGCCCAACCCCAACGATGCGACAACAAACATCGGCAAGTCCATCCAGCTCCATATTCGACCCAGGCTCTCCCCCGCCAGAACACGAGTCCTACTACCAACCTCACTCTGCCGAAGCAGTCGACACCGCAGATACAAGCGGGCGGGTGAACGGCATAGAGTATGATTTTGATTCGGCAAATGAAACGAAAGCAGAACTCGATTCTCCCAATGGGCGGCACCTGAGTCCCATCACAGTGAAACTCGAAGAGCAAGACGATCACAAGTTCTCATACGACAATCAGAGTCCACAGACACCCAAGGCCTTAAACTTTGCTTCGACTTCGTTAGAGAGCAAGATGGGCAAGAGCCCGAGATTGACGGTTAGCGGTCCGGATGATGAGGGTTTTGCTCGGCCGCCACATGCATCCAGGGGCCCGTCGTTCCTGACCGAAGCGGTCCCATCCACGCCTATTCGTGCGACTGGACCGGGAGAACCAAGATCCGCGGCGTCCGGAGATGGTCACTCGCAGCAAAGCCTGGCGCCTTCACCCATGATCTTTGATGGCGAGCACGAGCTGACCGAGGCGTACATGACGCCACGGCTAAGCATCTCGATGCTGCACGACGAGCAAAAACTCAACCCACCACCTTTCAACCTGCCGGAGCCCATCGCAGAGGCCGGTAGCAAGCAGGAAAGGGATCACAAAGCAAATGGAGCCGCTGTGACAATACGCTCTGACAAGGCTCCCTTCAGTCTCTGGGATTATCTCAAAGAGGAAGTGCTGGCGACCGACTTTGACGCGACGCAAGAGATGAAATGGGAGCGCGTCACCAACTTTATCTCGATTCCATTCTGGATGGAGAAGATCATCATGTTTGGGTTCGTGGTCTGTCTCGACTCGTTCCTCTACACGTTCACCATCCTTCCGCTGCGGTTCTTCGTGGCCGTGTGGACCTGGATTGGCAACACAGCAAGATGGATCCTTGGAGGACAGAGGAGGTACTTGCATGCTTCGCACAAATGTGACATCCTCAAGATGCTGCTCATCGTTCTCAGCTGCTGGATCCTATCACGCATTACCGATGCCAGTAAGATGTACCACTCGGTGCGCGGGCAGGATGTAGTCAAGCTCTCGGTCATCTTCAATGTGCTCGAAATCGCCGATCGACTCTGTTGCAGTTTCGGCCAGGATTTGCTCGACTCCCTCTTCTCCCGCAGCACGCTGGCGAGACGCAAGAATGGAAGACAGCCGTACCTGCGGCCGGTTGGATTCTTCTGTCTCAGCCTTGCATATGTGCTTGCGCACACGCTCGTGCTGTTCTACCAGCTGGTTACGCTCAACGTCGCCATCAATTCGTACGACAACGCGCTGCTGACGCTTCTGCTCTCGAACCAGTTTGTCGAGATCAAGTCGAGCGTGTTCAAGAAGTTCGAAAAGGAAAACGTCTTCCAGATGACGTGCGCCGATATCGTCGAGCGCTTCCAGCTGACGCTGATGCTCTCGGCCATCGGTCTGCGCAACCTGATCGAACTTTCAGGCGGGTCGCTCGAGCCATCGAGTAGTCCGCTCCCGGCGAGCTTTACCGTGTTCCCAAGTCTAAGTTTGCTCGAGACGGTGTTGACGCCAGTGTGCATCGTGCTGGCGAGCGAGTGCATTGTCGATTGGCTCAAGCATGCTTTTATTACAAAATTCAACCATATCCGACCGGCGGTTTATGGGAGGTTCATGGACGTTCTTTGCCGAGACCTCGTGGTGGGCGCACCGGGGATCAAAGAGAATTCCCGGAAGCATACATTCGTCGATCAAAGCCCCATCATCAGCCGCCGACTTGGATTCGCCGCACTGCCACTAGCCTGTCTTCTGGTGAGACTGATCCTGCAGATCATCGGGATGATTGGCGATACGAGCCATATCGACGAATGCATCGCGCCCATCAGTCCGCGCATTAGCGAGTCGAGCTGGATCGGCACGGTCGCGCGCAAACTTGGCGCGGTGGATATTGATAATGAATGGGTGAGGGCGTTGGATCTATTCGTGCGCGGCTCGGCGTGGGCGTTGCTCGCAGTCATCGCGTGGGGGTTCCTCGTCGCGATCAAGCTGCTGCTGGGCACAAACCTGGTGAGCTTTGCAAGCCACAGGTACGCGACGATGCACGAGCGCGAGAATGAGGAGAATCTCAATGCGAGAGATAGGGCACCGATCGGGACGAATAAGGATGAAAGGAGCTACGATAAGTCACTGGGCAAGTTTATCGATAGACCGGACGACGATGCGGTGCAGATCAAGCTCGACGGCACCCATATTTTGCCAGTGGGAAAGGAGAAGAAGGAGAAAGGGGATGCGGGAGGGGGAGGGGGAGGGAAGGCGAAGAAGGAAACGTCGCTCATGGAGGTCAGTCGGTACAACATGGTTCGATCGCGCATTTGGTAGATCGTCGA
This sequence comes from Ustilago crameri, assembly GCA_024271935.1. Classification (NCBI taxonomy): domain Eukaryota; kingdom Fungi; phylum Basidiomycota; class Ustilaginomycetes; order Ustilaginales; family Ustilaginaceae; genus Ustilago; species Ustilago crameri. The sequence goes on from JANBMJ010000011.1 coordinate 513,456, forward strand.
CCGCCATGCTCAGTCAATTCATTCAATCGATTCAGAACCTGGTGCTTTTTTGCTTCGTCATTGCTGTTCATTCGATGTTGTCTATAAGAGTGCGATGGATAAGGCTGAGAAGAATGAGAATTGTTTATTTGTGCTTCTTTGAGGACGACTTACGACTCTTGGTGCTGCCGTTCGAGGCGACAGACTTTTCTTTGACCGCCGCAACCGGCTTGCTCTGTGCCGAGAGCCTCGTTGTCGTTTGCGCAAGCAGAATCGCTCCCAGCAGTAGGCTGCAGAATGTGCGCGTGTCTCTCCCGTCGAGCCTGTCCAGACCGAACGAGCTCACCATTCCGCCGATCAACGGGATGTCGATGGTTGAGCTGGACATAGCGAGGTAAACGACGCCCACAAACCCGCCGCTGATCAAATCGCTTGTGCCGGCGAACGGGTCTTTGACCCACGCCGGTGTTCGGATCCCCCACTCTCCCGTTGGCGAGTCGAGCTTACATAGATCGATTAGCAGTGGGACACCTCCGCCGATGAGGGCGGCGTTGAAGATCGCTGCGAACAGAGAGGTGGTGATCGGTCGCGAGGCGTGTCGGACCACGGGCTCGATGCCGAGGTCGATAATCGCCTCGGCTCTCAGCAGCCCGTCGAGGAGAGAGAAGAAGAGGTCCATGGCCATCCCGATGACCTCATTCTCCTGGACATTGAGCAGCATCGTCCCCACGGGAGTTACATCCAAAAGAACATGCATACCGCCGTACAGCACCACTACCGGCCAACCCGTGAACAACGGCGAAGGAATGCCCAGCAGCATCCCAGAGATAACCACACCTCCGAACATCAAGATCTGGTTCAACAAGAATCCTTGCCAGACGTTGAGCCGGTACCGATGGCTCCCGGCGACTTGTCGAGTCGCATGACTGACCCTCAACGCGTGGATGAGAGCGAGCACTGCAAAGGGTAGCAACGTCGGGTGAACGGGTGAACGAGACCAGAACTCGAATTCGTCGCCGAATCGAGCAAGCGAAATGCTGCGCTGCTTCATGGTGACGAAGCGCGACCGCACAAGATGTGGAATGCGATGGAATGCGATGGAATGGTGGTCGGTGCGGAACGTGGGGTAAAGCGGACGAGCAAGAGATAAAGTAATACACAGCCGACGGCAAGTTGGGCTCGCGTGGATCAATGCACGATTTTGTGTGCAATTCAGGAAAGAAGAACATCACGGCAAATTACACGGCAATCTATTGCTACGTCCAAACGAGCGTGTCGCGCGCTTGCCGATCCGGATAGCATTGTGGGGTATGTTTGTCAGTCTGGAAAGAACTCTAAGTGTACAATAAGTACAAGCGTTTTCACCGATGATGATCCCTCCGCCTATCATCTCGGTCTCGATCGTACTTGTGATCGCGGTCTGATCTAGACGAGCCGTGCGAACGCCTCTCACTATCCCTGTCGTCCCTGCGCCTGTCTCTGTGTCTATCTCTATCTTCGTCTCGGCTTCGTTTTGGGCTTCGAGAGCGCTCGCGGTGATAGGAGCGCGACGACTGATGCCGTGAGCCATCGCGTGAGCTACTGTGTCGCTCCTCGCGCTCCCTTCTGTGGCTGTCACGTGAGGAAGCATACTCTTGAGTCTGGTCGTCTCCGGGTCGTTTCTCAGAAGAGTGTGAGCGGCCGTTCGAGGTGGATGGACTATTTCCTTTCAATACTGGAACGTACTTGTAATCTCGCCTGTCAGAACGAGGACCTCGCGACGTGGATGATGATGAGGGCAATCCTGAAGAGCCAGCAGGTCTCTCTTTTGCGCCGAGTCCGAGCAGTGCAGCACGTTTTTTGGGTTCAGGCGCTTGCGGAGGCCCTCTGCCGCCCTTGCCTGCACCCATACCTTCTTTCCAGCCCATGCCACGGAGAAGAGCCATGCCGAACTGGTCGATCGGAGTCGCTGCATAATCATCGAGTGTGGGTGCCTCTGGTCTTGAGTCAATGTCGTGCTGAAGCATTTCGGAATCGAGCTCTTGAGGAATGATGAGCGGTGCTCCTGAGCCCGCGCTGCCATCCATACCTTCGCCTGCAAGGAGAGCCTTGAGAGCCTCTTGGTCCGTTCCGGCTTCTTCTTCCGCTGCTTCAGGCGCTTGTTTAGATTCCGAGGAGCTCGCCTGGGCATCAAGCGCGGCGCTATTGTCGGTTGGCTCCGAGCGAACTTTTGAAGTGCGCAACTCGAGGCCGCTCTTTTGCGCTTCTGTGTTGATAGCGTCTGTGTTGTTGGTATCCTTCCTGTCCGATCCTTTGGAGGCACCCGGTACAGCCGAGGAATCGGCACGTCGCATCGATACGAGAGGTCCTAAGGATTGAAGGTTGGAGGCGATGCCTAGACGCTGTTTGCGGTCTTGGCGCCAGTCAAGATTGGAAGCGACCGGAATGACACGTGGCGCGGCTGGAGGCGGAGACTTTCTGCGTCTCTGAGCGCCATCTGGACCAAAGGAGACGATTTCGTCACGTCGACTGGAAGAGTGAGAATGCGAGGCGCGAGAGTCGTCTTCGTCATCTGACTCGTTGAAAGCATGGTGCTGGGTGGCCTTGGTGGAGGGTTTGATCCTGCCATTGCCGGACATCGTGCTTGAATATTTGAGCGCCAGCGTAATGCTACGTTGCGCTCGACGGACCGTTGAGAAGGTGGTGGACAAAAAGGTGGAGTGGTTCAAACACGGAAGATCCTATGGCCATCCGTGCTGCAGGGTCTAAAAATGTGGAGCTGAGCTTTCTTGATTATGTGTTGCTGAGTAATTTGCATCATCACTTGAACAAAACTGAGGTACCACACATGGCTTGCCATGCATACCGTTGAAGCTTGGAAGAGAAGCGTCGGTCAACCCGAAGGATCCACAAGGCGCATGGCTTGCCAAGCTTTGTTCACGGCTTGTTCGGATAACCCGGGGCTCATCTGCGCTTCTGGACCAATCGCAAAGGGACGGTCCGACCACCCTGGCAGCAACAGACCTGGCCAGAGTGGAAGTCTGTGCCTTGCAGCATGCCCTTTTCCCTAGCTCCCAGAATAGGTTGTCTGACTACCGTTGAGATTGCAAGCTCTGCGGACAAACAGTCGGACGGTGATCCGAAGTCGTGGCTTCTTTCGGTTTCATGGTTTGAATTTCGCAGCGGCGAATTTCGCGAAAGAAAAATTTGGGAATGAACCCGCGGCAGATCTTCTCATTCGCCACAGCTCGACGTCGCAGTCTTCAATCTGTCATGCTTGGCACTTGGCGATTTGCAACTCTTCTCTGAGTTCCAACCTGCGGCTACACACGGCAAGCACCAAACGAACCTCGACCCGAAACCGGAAATTTTTCTTTTGGACAGCTCAAATCAAAACGTCCAATCACGCCGGTGGATTAAACGGCTCTTGTCACAAATGTGACTCGGCTCATGCGAATCAGTCATTTGACCTTCGTTTAGGCCATACATCATCACACATTGTACTCCAATGCAATATGCTTCAACTAGGTTCAGATGCTTTCGGTCGTCGCTCTGATCCCGCCGTTCATTCGGTCGAACCGATTGCTTATCTATCGCAATTTCAATATCGTAGGTCCAATGAGCTTGCAAAGGAAGCGGTTGATCGACTCACACGACCAAGTCTCGACTCTGTCAACCTATAGTGGCAACAGTCTCCCAAACGAGTCTCGAGACATCCCGATTCCTGGTGCTACATTCGCTTTGAGCCGACATTGGAATCGTCTAAGCCCTTCGCCATTTGTCTGCCGCATTCACCCTTGTCCCTAGTCCTGCTCTCCTCAGCTGCGTCGCCCCCACCCTGTGACCACGCTCCCTGACTCACCCCAGAGGTGACTTCGAACTTTGTGCTCCCATACTGATAGCGCACATAAGGTTAGGTTTGCGCACGTCTGCTCATTGGTCGAGCTACGCTGCTCGACAGATGAGCTTTTGGCGCCACTTTCATTCTACTTTACTAAAATTGAGGCGGCAAACCGCGCAATTTTTTTTTTCCTCCTCGCGAACGATTGGTCCAATCCATTTCTTCCACTTCGGTCTTTTCCCGAACTTTACATATACCCCTCCTCCCTCCTCCTCTCCTTCCTTCCCCAATCACACAACATTAACCTCCTCCCCCGCATCATGGCTTCCAACGAAGGCATCGCTGCCGTGCCTGCTCTCCCCGCCGACACGGAGAAGAGCTCGTACCCCTCATCCGAAAAGGGTTCCCACGATGATGCTGCCGCTCTCCAGCGTCTCGGCATGGCCGACAACCCTGACGGTCATGTCAAGCGTAACCTCAAGCAGAGGCATGTGGCTATGATCGCCCTCGGTGGAACCATCGGTACAGGTCTGTTTGTCGGTCTCGGCTCATCGCTCGCCAGCGCGGGCCCCGTCAGCACGCTGATTGCCTACATGATCATGGGTATTGTCCTCTACTCGATGATGGTTGCCCTCGGTGAGGTCAGCACTCTTCTGGCAGTTCCCGGTGGTTTCACTCACCACGCCACTCGTTTCCTCGATCCAAGTCTCGGTTTCGCTCTTGGTTGGACTTACTGGTACTCTTACGGCATCACCATCCCCACCGAGATCTCGGCTTCCGCCATCATCATTCAGTACTGGAGCGGTGCCAGGGATATCAACCCAGCCGTCTGGATCTCCATCCTTCTCGTCCTCGTCGTCGGTGTTAACGCTCTTGGTGTCAAGTACTACGGTGAGACCGAGTTCTGGTTCTGTCTCATCAAGGTCGTTGCCATCATCGTCCTCATCATCACCTCGCTTGTCATCGACCTCGGTGGCGGCCCCAGCGGCGACCGTCTTGGCTTCCGCTACTGGAAGGACCCTGGCCCGATGGCCCAGCTCTTCTGGACCCCTGACCCTGTATCCGGCAAGCCCACGGGCGGCATCTCCGGCTCCTTGGGACGCTTCCTCGCCTTCTTCAACATCTTCGTGCAGTCAGCGTTTTCATTTGCGGGTACTGAGATCATCGGGGTGGCTGTGGGGGAGGTAGAGAACCCTCGAAAGAACGTTCCTAAGGCCATCAAGCGGGTCTTCTGGCGAATCCTGCTCTTTTATGTGCTTGCTATCTTCATGGTCGGTCTTGTCGTCCCATACAACGACCCACAGCTGCTCAACGGAGGCAGCGATGCAAGCGCTTCTCCCTTCGTCCTGGCTGTGCAGAACGCAGGTATCAAGGCCATGCCAAGCATCGTTAACGCAGTTCTGCTCGTAACGACATGGTCTGCCGCCAACTCGGACCTGTACGCTTCTTCGAGGACGATCTATGCCCTTGCTCTCGAGCACAAGGCTCCAGGCTTCCTCCGCAAGTGCTCCAAGGACGGTCTCCCTTACTGGGCGCTTGCCGTCACTGCCCTCTTCGGCCCTCTTGCCTACCTCTCCTGCGGCAACGGCGGTGCTCAGCAGGCTTTCGACTACCTGTACGCCATTTCGGCCATTTCGATCATCATTGCATGGATTATCATCCTCTGCACGTACGCCCGCTTCTACCACGGTCTCAAGTACCACGGTATTGCACGAAGCACTCTTCCCTATGTCGCTCCCTTCCAGCCATATCTCACTTACTTTGGTATTGGCTTCCTCTGTGTCGTGCTTCTCTTTGCTGGATTTACCGTCTTCCTCAACGGCCAGTGGAGCACGAGCTCCTTCGTTACCACCTACATTTGCATTCCTCTCTTCATTGCCCTCTGGCTCGGCTGGAAGTTCTACCACAAGACCAAGTTTGTCAGCCTCTCGCAGATGGACTTCGACACTGGCCGCAGGGTCATCGAAGAGATGGAGGAGGATGCATTGATCAAGCAGGAGCAAACGCCCAGGTCCACCCTCCAGCGTATGTGGGACTGGCTGATGTGAATGGCCCTGTTGCTTTCGTCTTTCAACATACCCCTCTCACCAGCCATTTTATGGCCAAAACCTCCATTGCTTTACTCCAGAGCGATGCAAAAGTAGGGACGGTCTTGGTGCCGTCGTGACCTACAACCTTCAGCTTCATTTCGTTGTATTACTAGTAGGGATTCTTTCATTTCGAATGCTAGCCATTGTCTCATCTATGTCAAAACGCGAGTGGTTACAGTAGACTACATGGCACATCCCACTGAAACCGTACCGGTATGAAGGATGAGAAAACTTATTTTCGTGAACAGGCCGCCAGGAGAAAATGGCCGGCGCCAAGGTGTGCTCCAACTGCATATTAATTATGCAGATCGAAAAATGCGAGAGTGTCGAAGAATCACCATCTTGACACCGACTCGGAACATTTGATGACGATCAGGCGGCACCGGAAAGGGTCCAGTCGGCAATGACCCTGCCACTTGTTCAGCACAGGAGCAAACGACTACCGTCCTAGTCGATCAGAGCTCAAAAAGAGCAGATCCGCTCCTGCATTGCTTTACGCTACCTTCGTTCATCATTGCCGAAAGGGGAACGATGACCGTCAGGCCACTGCTTTCGATACGCAACGGGCTCTCTCCAGCACGCTTTGTGCGAGAATTCCAGTTGCTCCGACGACCAGGTCAGTTCAAGGGTCTGTTAACAACTCAGCCATCTCCCGACAGGGTCGTGTGGCCAGCCCTGAAGTCCTGGAGCTCACTAGACCCTGATGGTCGTGAAATGCTGGAAGGACTCAAGCGACCCGAGACGGTGGACTTACTCGTTCCGGTAGAGATATCGCAGCGCAATGTCGGCTACAACGCGAAGGGGAGTAAGTGGGATCACATCGAGCTGCCATTTGGTAAGTCTGCCTTGAGAGTAGCCGGGTTGGGGCGATGGTTTCTGACTTCATACGTGCTGCTGCTTGCTCATTCTCCGTCACAGGGCTGTTCATTGATGCATTTGTTCAACAAAAGATTCCGTGGAAGACAGGCGAAGAAGAGCAGCCGGTCGGCTACCTCGCCCAATTCGATCTTCTCTCAAGGGTGCCCAGCTTGGCATCTGAAGCACCGGGTCTACCGCACACCAAAGCAGGACCCAAAGGAACTCAGGAGCAGTGGCGCAGCAATGTCTGGATTGGACCAGCAGGAACCTATACTCCCCTGCACAGGGATCCCTACGAAAACATGTTCGCCCAAGTCGTTGGTCACAAGCGCATCCACCTCTTTGCGACAGAACTCGCCCAGTACCTGTACATCAATAAAAGTGGACCTCAGCAGAACACCTCGACCATAGCATCAGAAGAAGAACTTCTGCATCCGGGCAAGGAAAGACCACTGCTGGCCAAAGCATTGGGCTCGGAAGACGTCTTCGTCACCGAGCTTGGCCCCGGAGATGTCCTGTACATTCCGCAAGGATGGTATCACTGTGTGCAAAGCCTCAGCACCAGTGCCAGCGTCAACTTTTGGTACCTCTAATCTCACATAACTTCTCCTGTGTTCAGCTTCAGGCCGATTTGTGCTTTCTGTGAACGAAGCTTGAGATAAGATGGACATCCTAAGGGGCCCTTGACTCTATACAAGACTTGCACTATAGTTGCGGCCGATTTCGGATGTCCCAGTCAGCTCATCACGAACGTCGTGTTCAGAATTGGGTTTGATGGAGTAGATTACAAGCCAGGCATGCTCTTCGCACAAATTGTGAGACACAGACTGCACGATGAGAGTTTACGTGCGTTGACCAACGGTGCTTCCGCCGTCGCTCAAGACAATCTGTGCATTCACGTTCTTGTCCTTCAAAAGGGCAAGGTAGGTCTGGGCGACGTCCTCCGGCTTGCCGATTGTTCCGGTCATGAGCTTGCTTCCGACATCGTTGAGGAACGCTGTCCTCTGTTGCTCGGGAATGCCGTTCCACAGCTCAGTCTCGACGGGGCCTGGAGAGACGCAGTTGACCCTGATGCCCTTGTCCATCAAGTCGAAAGCCAAGCCTCGTGTGAGACCGTACAGGCCTGCGGCATAGCCACCAACGACGTTCCAATCCTTGATAGGCTTCTCGGCAACAGTTCCTGTGGTGAGGATGATGGAGCTGCCTGCATTCTGGCGGAGGAGGTTCGGGTCAGAAGTGGCGACCTTGACCGCGAGGACGGCAGAGATGAATCGGACAGAGCCAGCTTCGACAATGTCTTCGTAGGTGCGCTCGCTCAGCGGCTTGGTGGCGAGACTGTCGCCTGCAGTGTAGACAAGATGGTCAAAAGGCCCAACCTTGCTGAAGAATTGCTTCAGTGATTCTTCTGCCTTGGCACCCTTGAGGTTGACGGCGTGGCCCGAGACGCGAGAGGGATCGGCATTGTACTGAGTCTTTGGGTCGCTAAGCTTCTCGATAGCGGACTGCACTCGAGACTCGGATGAGGAGCCAAGAATAACGTGGGCGCCTTCTTCAATGAGTGCGGAAGCGGTAGCAAAACCGAGTCCAGAAGAGCCGCCGATAACGACGACCTTCTTGCCCTTCAGGGCAGCGGAAGTCTTGGGAGTAGCCATCTTGAAGTTTTCTTGAGTGCTTGTTCTGTGCTTATGAAAAAGATTCGTGCTCGGAAGACGTAGGAGGATCTGACTCGTTAGAGGGTGAAGAACTTTGTACGGATGAGATGGACACCAAGAGACAACTCAGACGAGGGAACTTATATAGACATTGATGGCCAAACCGACTCTCGGTTTCCGTTGACGGCGCCCTCCGAGGTGAGATTAGCTAGAAGCTTGCTATCGAATAGCTTTTGGAACCATGCGCTGTTGTCGGTAACCTCCACACCATGTGGAGAAGAGAAGAAGATTAGTGCTTGTGCGCCTCCACCGGAAATAAGTTCGGTCTTGTGCAGAACCCCGATGCATAACCGGAGTCGTAATTGCATCATCCACAACCACTTCGCGTAGGCTTTAGGGTATCGCTGCCGTTCCAACGGTCTTTCTAGTCTGCCACTTTGAAATTGATTCCACGGACCGCCGGGAAGGTTTTCCAGTGCAAAACGTTCGTTGGTCCTGCTGTCCATATCGTCCGCGGATATCGTCTTCCACTCGCTCGCTATTCCTCCACCCCTCGAATTGGTTCATTCATGTATGTCGACACTGAAGACCGTGGAGTCCATGGACATTATGAGGTCTGTTCTCGCCCGTCGCTACTGATCACCAACACGGAACAGAAGCTTGTCGATGTCAATCGAGGGAGCAGAGTGGAGGAGACTAATTGTATTTTGACTCTCAGACGATTGCACGACCCCTCCACACCATACGGATGCATTTCAATGAGTCTTGTGAACAGACTGTAGCCATGTGCTCTCGACATGTGCCGAGCCACTGCTCCAACTCCATGGCACATCAAGGGACAGAACTGCATCACGGCCTTCTAACGGAATGTGCCGACCACAAGGCATGAATGAGAGTGCTTTCCTCGAGCTTGCCAGAATTCAACAAGTGAACAAACGGTCGGACATCTCGTGCGGAACAACATATGGTCATTCAGTCCTGTATGGTTCACACTGCCTTGTGGATCCGCCCTCTGTCCCATAAATTTAGTTTGTAACGATGAGCAAGGATCATGAATTGCTGGTGAATTCGTTCGAAAGAACTAGTTTTTTGACTAACAAGCATGCTCTTCCCTTGTCAATGGCATTACAATCTGGGCAAACACTAATCCAAAGCGGTAGATCATGATTTCATGGAGGGAATTTGTCTGCCTTCGGATTTTTTCATTCATTCATGTTTTTTTTTTTTTTTTTTTTTTTTTTGAGGCAAGAGGTTGAACTGAAACGAGAGACCATCGCGGATGGGAAATTTGAGAGGACGATAAGACGAGTCTGTTGTTTTTGACAAACTAAGTGTGCAAGGTTTGAGTCTGATGGCATTTTTATGCTCAACAGGATCTGCTAAAGCGCCAGCCTTGTCACAAATTGTTTTAGTGAATGTGACTGAAGTATCTCAGCTCTAACCTATGCGCTGTGACTGATCGTGATTTTTCTTTTCTGAAGCCTCGAGAGAAATTTGTTATCCTGCATAGTATTCTCCATCACAGATATTTGAACTTATTCACATAGCACAAGCTCAGACACATTCAGAACCACATAACTTAGAGATTCTGACCCAGTCACAACGAAGGGTGGATAGATTGTAAGATGATTCCCGGAGTTGATTATGACAGTATGGGTCGGAAACTCATCCGGATTCACAACTTACCACGGCTGAGGGACAACTTTCATGAATTGAAAATGCGACAAACAGGACAAACAAAGACCTTGATCGGCTTAAGGGTCAATAGTATCGTGTTTGGAAAAAAAAAAATTGGACGCATGTTGTCATGTTTCCTAAATTGTCCCTGACTCGAGTCTGACCTCAGATCCATGAATCAATTTTTAAAAATATTCTCAGATCAAAAATGTCAGTATAACATTACATGATAATGACCTTGCACAAAATCCAGCCTATCTGCCTCGTGTAAAATTACGATATGCTTAATCTACTGCAGTACTTTAGTCATGAATAGGACTTGAGCATGCTGCAAAACAGAGTCATATTTACACTAAAATCACGACCAGAAGCACCTTTTTCTTTCCGTCCCAAACATATTTCGAAAAAAAAGGTGATGAAGACATCATGACTGAAGATGCACGAATTTACGACCGAGCACGACCGAATCACAAATTAGGGACGCCAAATTAGCGGAACCTAAGTAGACCTTTTGCACAACGTGCTCATTCCCTCATGAAACACCGCATTCCAAAAATCAATCAAAAAGACAAAATGAAGCTCAGCACTCAAGCTGATTCGTGAGTCGCTGAACCCGTGCAACTGCCCATCTTTGCTCACTCGATAAGAACGTCCGCTCGACACCGAGCACGAAGCCCGATGGGTGTAGTCACGAGTTCGTGCAGTGGTAAGATCTGACAACTCATATCGAGCTCAAGTGCAGCAAATTCATGTGTGCTATGCTCTTCAACATACTTGTGCAGTCACTGTTCTCGTTCGCAGGGACGGAAATTGTTGGCAGCCGCGTCCGAAGAGTATGGTGTTCCGACACCCGTGATACACAGCAACTTTGTCCGATCTTATAAACGTAGCTTCGGCTCGCATGAACGCACTGCGCTGACCGCGAAGCCAACAATTCCAGTCCCTGCTAACCAACACACTGACTGCACGACACTGTTGCACAGGCCGACCCACCGAAGTCTAGTGGGTCCACGCAGGTGTCTTCACGCTGAAGCACCGGTGGTTCTTTCAACTCACGTCCTACTGTTACGCTCGAGAAAAGAGCAGAGACGGTGTCGCCGAGGGGTCATCTGGGTCAACCATCTTCTCCAGGCTCAGGGGCGACAACGCAGCCAGCCACCGCAGCTAGAGAGGGCGAAACTGCCTATTATGCCCTTGAGGTACAGTTGACGCAGCACCAAGAATCTTCCATGCTGCTTGCATCCATCGTCACACAAACTTCAAGCTCTACAGGCAGTCTTAAACAGTATCTGGAATCAACGAAGCTTGAATCCCAATCAAAGTGTCTATCTACACGTGTCATTGAGAGTGGTGACTATCTACAATCGAGACGGGAGCATAGCCCGCGCCGTCGCCATGTGTGTGCTGCTTCGCCCAACCTGTCGGGCTGCAGACTCTGTACACGACAGGGACGGGCGTGGGAACCATGGAGAGGGTGCTGTTGCGGAACGAAACGGTGTGCGACATGGAGATCGGCTCCCAGTGAGTCGGGTTGCTGTTGTCCGCTGCAGTGTGGTTGTCGTTTGCCGTGTGGCTGTGTGCGCTCTCACTCATGGTTGTCGAGTCAGGCGGCGAGATGGGTCTGTCATTGAGCAAGAATTTCGGCGGTGGCGGTAGAGGCGCAGAACGAATGGGCTGCTCTTCACTGCGCACCTCCCGAGAGAGACGCTTCTCTGTGCTACTAGAATCACGATAGTCGGCCGGGGAACCAAATGGCGATAGGAGAGCCATGTCGCAGCGCGAGCCGGACGTATCGCAACTGTTGCCCAAATCTGCTGCCATGATACTGTCGAGCAACTTTTGCAACTCTTCCGAATCTTCGAAGCTTGAATTTGCTTCGGTCGAGACCAGGCTCGCTCCACTGGTGAGACGCCCTCTTATATGGCTCAGATGAGTTGGTGAGTGCCGAGACATGCTGAGCTCGTCTGTTTCCATAATGCCATACAATCCACCTCGGGGACTAGTAGCATGCTCTGGCGTGTCACGCTTCTTGTAAGGCGAAGCGTTCAGACTCAGAGATCCAGAGCTGCCGGTGAAGGCCTTGACGAGGTTGGAGAGGGTGTGAGTTGCTTCTGTCATCTCGAGAAAACCCGGGCGACTTCTGGGCGGCAGCAGGTCTTCCAGCTGACTTCTCAATGCCTTGATGTCGTGCACTGCTTCAGTGGATCCAATGTCACCTCCATCATCGAGCCATTCTTCCTCTTCATCGATCTTGTCCGAGTCATCCGTGAAGGCTGAAGACGGCTTTCGTTGCAAGGACGGGTATCGACCTCTGCGGTGTGGCGAGTACTTGGGCAGAAGAATATTTGTTGGCGGACTGCGCACTCGGATTGCACTTGGCGAGCGCGTGGTATAGAACGGCGACATGAGCTTGCGCAGGCCTGGCGATCCAGGTGGTGACTCTGTGAAGAGGATCGAAGTACCTACAGACCTTATACTGGCTGCATCTTCCTTGTTGCTGGGGGAGCGTAATCGCTGTCCGTAGGAACGACGAGAGACGATGACCTTGCCCGATGGAGACGAGGTGGTCGAGCTTTGTGAACTGATCGTACTGGCTCGGCTACGGCCACATCGAGGCGGAATGGGTAGAGACTGGCCTAGCAGAGAAGCCGGGGGCCTTCTCGGAAATTGCTCCTTTACCTCAACTTCGGTGGTCTGAGCTGCAGGCTGGGTCAATGTAATGCTAGCCGCTGTGAAAGACAAAGTTGGGATGGATCCGGCTGATGATGGCTCTTCGACATCCATACTTGGCCAAGCCTTGCGCTCGATGGCATTCCCAGCAGAGGGAAACCCGCTGTCGATCCGGCTCGAAGAGACATTAGGGAGCTGCAGCTGTCTCATCCAGGGGTGACGAAGGTCTGAGATGCGTGGCTGAGTGTGGGACTGGCCAGTGGATGGCTTGGTTACCTGGTTCACCTCAGTTCGGGATGATGTGATGGACTGGGGTAGGCCCGCGACGGACTGAGGAGGGACGATCGGCTTGATGAACGCATCTGGTAGCATAGGGCGCTTCTTGTACGGGACACCATTTATAGGTCGGATAGGTACGACTTTGGATGATTGAAAAGAAAGTCGATCTGCTCACAAACAAGTGACAACGGTATGATGTGATCAGCGAAATATTCCAGAAGGCGTAGCCATGCATATGAGTACTCACCAAGCTCAACACTACGGCTTTTATATGCCATCGTAGACGAGTCGCAAAGTCTTGGAGAAGCTTTAGAGAGAAGGTCTTCGCTTCTTCTTGGTGGCGAGGTCATTTCGGGTAATCTTGTCTGCTCTGGACGAGGAGGTGCAGCAGTATCAGTACGCGGTGGTACGCCTCTTGAGTTGCGTGACGACCACCAAGAGACATCCATTTCGCGCATCTTCTTGCCGAACGCGTGGAAAGGACGTCTAGCTAGAAGCTGCAGAGTCTTGAGCTTGGAAGTCGCCGCCGGAGGTGCTTCCAGTGACGGTGGACTGTCCGTCTGTGGTGGGGTGGGAATATCACCAGCGTAGTCGCTTCGTCGGCTGTCGTCTCCAAGCCCTTTGAGCTGCGAATTGACAATGTGCTCGTCACTCTTCGGCACTTCCGAAAAGTCACCAACACCGCGTGACTTGTTTAGGCCAACAGCTGTGACATGTTGGAGAGGTTGCTCGAAGAATTCTGGTGATAGAGGTGAAGACCGGCGCGGTTTGGTCCTTTTGCTGTCGGATCGCCCAATAGAAGCCCGAGGCTTTGATTGTGTAGCGAGCGGTACACGTAAAAAAGAGTCGCAGTGAGAGGGACCAATGCTTCCCTCCGTAGCTCCCTGCTGCGACGGATAAATACCCTCACGACTACATCGCCCGTCAGCATCTTCCCAGCCTGTCTCGTCACTCCCTCTCGTTACGACAGGGAGGTGCTCAATTGCCACATCATCTACCGTGATCAGCGCTTTTGAGCGAGAGCCCACAAGACCGGTTGTTGATACCTTGCGAGTGCGTCTCGAGGGGGTGATGAATCGTCGGATCGAGGCGATGCTTGCCGCGCTGCGTAGTGAACCCTTGCTTTTTTCCGGTGTCACCAGCCTATCGTTGACACTGAGATGCATATTCGTGGTCGCCTGGCTCTCATCCGAGGCTTTCCTAGGCAAAGCGCTTCTATGCAACTTCCGTGCTGCCATGCCCAAGCTATACGACCAGTTGCCGAGGGTTGAACGAGAGCCTTCGTGGCTCAGGAGTCCCTCTGTAGGTCTGTTGGACGAAGAACGGTCTTCAGAGACACGAGCTTTGGATCGTTTGGATTGCTGTACCGGCGACATGCTGAATTTGCTTCGAAGCTGATCGGTTGACTTTTGGCGACGACTGGGAGTCTTGAGCTGATACTCGGTCTGACTATTCAGACATCGCGGCATCGTCGAAGCACGTGTTTCCGCACTTGGGACAGTCAGACCACCACGATCTTCATTACTTGCCTCGTCGACCATGTCTAGGAAAGGTGATTTGTTCTCAAAGCTCAGCTGTTCGGCGGCGGGCTGGACGCCGGTGCTACTGTTGAGGAACATTGGGCTCGAGATGCGTCGGCCTTTGAGGGTCGCCAGCGTATCGAGCGAGGCTCGTGGTACGACGGGAGTGGCCGCATCCGAACGGAGGAGGTCGAGTGATTTGGAACGTGGCGTACATTGCGGAGTGGTTTCATCTATTTGGCGGGTTTGACGGCTTTGACATGGGCTCACATCGCGCACATCCAAGCTGAATGGCAGGTCGAGTGGTAGAGACATGTTCGAGCCCGGCAGACCTCGGATACGCCGTACGGAGAAGGCTTACAAGTTCGACGGAGAAGGAGTAAAAGAAGATCGAGGGGATGATCGACGAGATAGGACCCTTTGTGTTTGGCTGATCTGCTGCTCTCGGCAACTTGTCTGTTGCAACCGTAAGGCTCATTGGATGGCAACCCGAGTCGAACTGTCGAAGGTTGCAGGCTTGGCCTGCACGAGCCGTGCGCCCTTAATGTGATGTCTTTGAAAGTGTGTCCACATTTCGCTCTTTTGGTGAGCACCAAGAAGGCGGCGGGAAGTGTGAGAAAAAAGTCGGACAGCTTCATATGATCTCAAGAAGAAGAGTATACAGTTGACTATCACATGAATCTGAAAATAGTAGCACGGGTTTGTAAGTTACGCTCCGGTCGTGCATTGCATTGCAGGTTGCGTATAGCAGCTGACGCTAGCTCACAGGAGAAAAGGGTGGGAGAGGGTTGGATTCATTCTGGAATTGTTCCTGTCACGACCCTAGACGAAGGCGGGCGGTGGTGGGTATCGATCTTTCGGTGCTAGGATATGGTGCTGCTGCGTTGCAGCATCTCGATCATGTGCACAGCTCGATCGTAATCATCCTGACGCGAATCATTGTGATTGCCCGCTGGAGCGGTCTTGGCGGTGGATGAATGGGAATGTGTGGCGACAAAGATCTGAGTTCGCATCGGAAATCGTCTTCGATCCGTTAAATACTGTATCATTTCCCTAACCTACCTCGCTCGATGTTTCCCGTGGCGATGTCGACAGCCAATAGACGGCGGCATCAACTGCCATTCGGCAGTCGCGAAATTCCTACTCTGCTCCTCGTCATTGTCTTGCCGGATGTGAGATGAGTAGGTTCCGATGGAGTGGATCCCTCGGTGCAAGCTCGGCGAGATATACCACCCCACCCGCATCCCACAACGTCGTCGTTTGAACTGACACTGCCTTGCGCACCGGCATCTGACAGTAGTGGGAGGCTGCAACACTCGGCCCCGTAGCACCATTCCGATGCCGCAGTTCAAGCCCGAACAACGATCCCAGCCTGAACAATGGTCCCGACGCATGGGTGCACGGATAAAATGCTCCGGTGCCCTCCAAAGTTGTATAACTGTCCCTCTCTCAAGCACTTCCTCCCACCATACAACGAAAAGGTCAATGGCGACAGACACTTACACACGCGAACACACACAATGTCAACTATCTCTGGGTTAAAAGATGATTTTGTTTTGTGGGCTTGGGTCCCAAATCAACGATAGTGTTCTAAGTACAGCCAAAGCTAGCTAGCTAGCTCGCTTTTTAGGCACAGTTTAGGCCTGAGCGGCCTGGACCTTGTCGTTGTTGGTTGGGTGGTTAGCCTCAAAGATGTCGTACGAGGGGACGACGAGGTCGGACTGGTCGCAGACCTTCTTGGGCTCCTGTGCGAGGGCGCCCTTCTCGAGCTGGTCCAGCTCGTCCTGCGAGAGGTCGATAAGCTTGAGGTTGTTCTCGATACGCGCCGGGGTGACCGACTTGGGGAGAGGGTTGCAGCCCCTAGCGACCTGCCACGAGATGAGGACGTTGGCGCCCTGAACGCCGTGCTTCTTGGCGATCTTGTCGACCACCTCGAGCGAAGCCTGGCTGGCACCCGTCGATCCCAAAGGCGAGTAAGCCTGGGAGAGAATGTCCTGGCTCTTGAGCCACTTGACCAGCTCGGGCTGGGGGTAGGTGAAGGAAAGCTCGACCTGGTTGACCACGGGCTTAATGCGGCAGCTCTTGAGCAGCTCCTTGGTGCGACGGATCGAGAAGTTGGAGATACCAATGTTCTTGACGAGACCCTCATCGACGAGCTTCTCCATCTCCTTCCAGACGCCGCAGAAGTTCTCGGTAGTCTCGAGGTCGAGGAGGTGCTTGCCGGTGGCGGGGTCCTTCTTGGAAGCGCGCGGGAGCTGACCGGCGGGGACATCCTCGGGGACGAAAGCAATGTTCCAGTGCATCAGGTAGAGGTCGAGGTACTTGACGCCGAGCTTGTCGAGCGTGTCCTGAACCGCCTGGCGAACGTGGTTGTGGTGGAACTCGAACAGCTTCGAGGTGATCCAGATCTCCTCACGGGGGACACCGGAGAGCTTGATACCCTCACCGACCTCGTCCTCGTTCTGGTATCCCCAGGCGCAGTCGATGTGGCGGTAGCCGGACTTGAGGGCGTGGCAAACAGCATCACGAACCTCACCCTTGGGCGACTGCCAGGTTCCGAGACCGACAGAGGGGATCGAGGCGCCAGAGTTGAGCTTGAAGTGAGAAGTAGGCCTGTACACAATACAGCAAGATGGAAAGGGGACGTGGTATGTAGGGGAAACCCATCCAGCCAACCGAAAACGGCAAACAGGAGGAGGAGAGGGGAAAAGAGGGAGAAGAAGCGAGATTTCGGGCAAATGAGAGGGGAAAGCAGCCAGCAAAGTGGATCACCAGCCAGGTAGAGGGAGCGAGAGCATGTGTAGAAGGTCGAGAGAAGAGCAGAATTGTCAGCAGACTGTTGAGAGCGAAAATTGCACGCGAAGCCGGAGCAAGCCAGAACCATGATGTCGAACGAATCATGATTGCGAATTGCCGGCTTCTGTCGCAAAGCATCAAAGCTTGTTGGCAGCGGATTGCACTTACATATTGACGGAGTGTATGAATATCAAGGAATGATGATGATGGAAGAAGAAGGAGCGATGGAAGAGATTTCCGAAGGAGGAACAGGTTTATATAGGAGAAGCAGATGCGGGACTGATGTCGACGGCTCGGATTCTCGGAAAGAGACAGACAGGTGGCTGGCTGACTTGAACGGCGACGTGCGGCGGATTGAGAGGGACGACAAGCGAGAGAAAAGCGGGGGCGAAGAAGAGGGGGAAACTGACAGAGAGGAGGGACGGTTATCAGTGGAGACAGAGAGAGGGACCACCGCCATGGTTGGTTGAACGAGAAGACCAGTCAGTCAACACAGTCTGTGCGTCACTATGTAATTCCACGGCGGTCAGCTAAAGCAGACAGGCAGGTAGAATGCCGAAACGGAGGGATTTTCCAGCTGTGCTTCTTCAGAAAGAGAGATTGCCGGGCCGGCGTCGTGTTTCTTTTCTGCACGCCTGTGCCTGATCCACCGGATTGCCATTGCCCCTCTCTTTCAGGCATCACTTACTGTATCCTCCCGTCCCTCCAACTGATCTCGTGGGTCGGTTCTTCGGTTTCGAGTTGTGCCTGTGCTTTCCGAACAGATATCCGGAAGTTTGCAGTTTGAGCACACAGTGTGGCAGTCGGGTGATCTCACACTAAGAGTACTTTTCTTGTTGTTGTTCGTGCCTCCACATGGGCACAAGGGCTATTCAACTTGCTCTCAACATCGCCGGTGTACCTCACACTGTCACGTTGCTTTCCAACGCCACTGCCACCAAGACAGAAGCAATCCGGCCGATCCGACATTGCAGATATGCCAAGCAGAGGGCGGGGAAGGCCAAGTGGAAGGGTGTGGCTCCGGGCGGTTGTCGGGGCAGACAAATGACCGAGCGTGCATGTTTCAACCCTCCAGCGTGGAAGGCGGGGGAAGCAAACACCAAATCCAGCGCGACTCAGACTCGAAACAAAACCGGCGACTTCTCCGCACACTACAACATTGCCGGCCAGACAACATCGGCAATCTCATTTTTTGGCTTGAAATTTCTTGCCGTGCCTCGCTGCCAACGTCACACATGCATGCAGCTCTCGAGTCGGAAAATGGAAATGGAAATTCAACGCGGCGCACGCACGCACCCACAAAGATTAATTCTTCTCGCGCCGAAAGCTCACTCACACTGCAGCCTCCTCCAGCAGTGATGTTTGTGCAAAGTGTGTGCGTGTCTCTCTCTCTCTCGCAAATCTCGCCAGACCGCCTCTAGTATAAGACGGCAATGTCTCGATCAGCATTACTGTAGCATCCCTTGAACAGTCGCCGCCAATCAGATCCATCTTGACTCATTCTTCTCCGCTGCCATGATCACCAACGATATCAATAACAAGCGTTTAAGACCATCTGCATACCCACTACCGCATCAACGACTCCACAAACGACTCCAACTAACAACACCAACTTCATCACACGCAATGCCTTGACAATCTGGCCCGATTGATTACACTTTCTTCTTTGCAGCGAGCAAGAGCAACAGACATTACTTTTTTGTTTTTGCTAACCTTTTGTTTGAGCAAGCGGCATGCACATCTTACACGTGGGCATACTTGCCCTCCTCCTTACGAGCCTTGGTCATGGCTGCAATGATGGCCGATCCCACACCCGATCCGTCTTCGGCCTGGTAGGTGCGGATGTTCCTACCCTTGTCACCGAAAATGTCCTCGAGTGCCTGGTGCAGTCGGTCCGCGAATCCGGGGTACTTGGAGTACAGCGAACCATCGCATCCCACACCGCATCCCTTCTCCGTGTAGCCCATCTTGGTCGCCAGTGCAGCGATACCGCACGAGCTCAGACGTGCCGAGCGCGTACCAATCAGCTTGGCCAGCTTGCGGAAGAATTGGCGCTCCTCGATGGTCGTGTCGATACCGAAGAAGTGCGTAAACAGGCCCGTCACCGTCAACAGCTCGTCCGTGGGGTCCGCCTCGATCAGCGAAAGGAACGCAGTGTCGAACGCATACGCCTTCTCGAGCTTGTACGTGTTCTGACCCAGGAACAGCACACCTTCGTCGATCAGGTCGCAAATGCTGAGACGGAACAATTCACCCAGGTAGAGACCGGCAATCATCTTCTCGTAGGTCTGCTCGTGTGGCTTGTTCGAGTGCAGGTCAATGTGCTCGTCGTACTTGGTTCGGATCTCGGCCATGTGTTCGTGCTTGAACGAGTCAAACGCACCATACTCGCAATTAATCGCCATCTCTTCGTCATCGGGCAAGCCAAGGTGCTTGATCTTGGGGATGTCCTTCATGTGCTCCATGTACGCGGCGTTACAACCGGTACCGAAGATGCATGCAATCCTCGTCTCGTGGTTGACGTAGTTGGAGGCGATCAAAGTACCAGTGGTGTCGTTGATGATCGACACCAGCTTGACGGGCAGCTCGTACTTTTCAAGCGACTTGCGGAGCATGGCAGCGCAGTCCTTGCCTTCGGTGTTGGGGTTGCCGAAACCCTTGGTCCATCGCACCAGCCTGCCGTGGTCGATCTTTTCCTGCTCCATGGGGTAGCTAAAGGTGAAGCCAAGCGCAAGCTCCTCCTCGAGAATGACGTCGCCGTTCTGGTCGCCAAAGTGGTCTTGAATGAAAGTGGCCAATGAGTCGGCGCAGAAGTCAAAGAGCTCTTGACCTTCGGTCTGCTTCTGCTCCTCGGTGAGACGGAACTTGGATTGAGTGATTTCGAACTTGCCGGCGCCTTTGAGCACGACGTGGCAAACACGCAGATTGGTTCCACCAAGGTCGAGAGTGAGGTACGATCCAACCTCGTCACCGCTGGGCCAGCCAAAGACGTAGGCGGGAAGCATGGGCACGGTCTGCTTGTCCTTCTGAAGACCCTCCTCGAGAACACCGACGAAACGGTCGGTGATCATGCGGAGACGCTGGGGAGTGATGGTGAAGAGCTTTTCGAAGCGCTCGTAGATCTGCTTGAGCTGCTCCTCTTTGGCATGTGGGATGTCCTCGTGCTTGTGAGTACTGGTGTGCCATGAGGCAATCTGTTTGGTGATGGATGATAAGCGCTCGGGGTAAAAAGTCAGTAAGGCGCGTCCCATGTACGAGATGCTGCAATCCACCAAGTGCGACATGACGAAGTCCGTTCGCAGCAGCAAGTCTGCTGAGTCGGCCATATCCTATCTCGAGTATCTTTCTCTGTCGCTCTTCGTTTGTCTCCGTATATAATGGAGTCGATGATGTTCGACTGAAGTCCGAGGCTGTGGTGCCTAAGCCGAGATAGTTGCGGACGAGCTATGCAAGCACAAGTTTGAGAGGCAATGGAAGGTATTGATGGCCGAACTTTCGAGAAGCTTTTGTCCCTCTGAGGGTATAGAAACCCTTCCTTTGTCGTAGAGCGATGGCAAGAGCGAGTGGAAGTGTACACCGTATGAAGAGAGAGAGAGAGAGACAGAGCATCGAGCGGAGGAGAGCCAGATCCAACGACTGCCGTGCCGGGTTTATCTAGTGCAGCTGGGCCAACAGAGTGGCGAGGGAATACTCACATGGGTCTCAAGCTTTTCGGTACCAGAGCCGCGACGCTTGCTGGTGAGCGAGATGGAGCCGCGACGGCTGCCTTTCTCAGAGGAGAAGGACATTTCGGCTACACTTGACGATTTGCGAGATGATTTGTGTTGGAAGGAGGGGTTTGAGCGCCGGGAAGAGAGCCAGCGAGGGTTGAATAGGAGAGAAGAGAAGACAAGTCAAAATAGGAGTGAGCGTCAGTCAGTTGCTGCATATGAGAAAGCCATCATCAGCCACACTCTCATGATGAGAGAGCAACAGAGAGAGGCGACGCTTTGGAGAGGAGAATACCTACGAGACTGGATCGGATCAAGACACTCGGATTGTGCCTATTCAGCCGCGGAAAGGGATGTCGAAGATTGAACAAGGAGCAGAGAGAAAGAGAGGAAACAAAGCAGAGAGGAAGGCGAGTTTGGTAGATTGAAGGATGGAAGCCTTGTTGATCAGAAGAGTGAATGATGACTGGCGAGTCGGAGGCGGCGAAAATCCGCAGGGCAACTGCAGTAGATCCGCGTTCTGGAGGTACCGAAATACTCACTCATTTTTGGAGTTGGCTTTTTCTTTCGGATGGCTGCTAGGAGGTGTGGCGTGCGTCTGTGCGCCGTGTGCCTCGATAGGGTCTGCGCATTGGCCCCGATAATCTCTCACTCAGTCTCTCTTTCAATCACCCTCCCAAATTCACACAAAGCTCAGACTATCATCACTATCAACCCAATGCTGATGAGACAGAACACATTGTATGCACCATGTTTTTGGTACAGTAGTTGCATTCTGTCGACGTCCTTCACTGCGAATTCGGTGTGCGTATGATGGTTGGGAGGTGCGATTGCCAAGGCCAAGGGTTGGCATTCGGTAGAATCTCGGTATAGTTGGACGGAGCTGGAAATGGCGAAAAAGGAAGAAAACCAATTCACGATTTTGCTACCGCTCTGGCAGCAAATTCTGCCGAAATACTTCCCGCCTCGTCTTTGTCTTGCTTCATACCGCACACTTGGCCATGTCTTGTGTTGCTTGGACCAGTGACATCTTTCTCCAAATGCTCTCTCTCAAGATGGATCTACAAAGACAGATCCCATACACACAACCAAAAATGCTCTTGGTGTCAAAAGGTTCCTTCTAAATGACATTCTGTAACGTGACGCGAGATATACAAAGCGCTTGTTCTGGAAATGCAGCAGAAATCCAAGCGAAAGAGAGGCGGACACGGTATGCTGCAAGCCTACTATAGTAGCTTGAGCTAAGCGTGTCCTGCAACTAACTGTGCTCTGGTAAGAAAAAGCTTAGTTCTTGGTGAGACGCAGCTCGTGGTTGCGACGGCCGTTGACCCAGTCGGGGTTGAGCAGCGTGATCTCGGGAGTGCCGAGAAGAGCGCGGTTGACCGCCTCCCAGCCGAGAGCCGAAGAGTGGTCCTGGTTGCCCACCTCGTACTTCCACGAACCGAATCGACCACGCGAGTAGATGTCGTGCTTCTCGAGAGCAGGGAGAAGAGTGTTAAGAGCGGCATCACGGCCGAGCGAGGGAGTGGGGTAACCGGGAGTGAACTTGCGGTGGTAAAGCGAAACAATCTCGTCGTCGGCGCTCATCAACTGAGTGTTGACACAGCCCTGGATGGTCTCGGCAAGGATGGTCTGCATGTTGACAGGCTTGAGGTGCGACTCGGAAACCTCCATCATGAGCGACCAGTAAGGACCCTCCTTAGCCTCCTTGGACGGGGTACCCTTGGAGGGGTCAGCGTACTGAAGAGTGGGGAGCTTGGCATCGGCCTGGGGGCAGTTGTAGGGCGAGTAGTTGGAGAAGATGGTGGCACGGTAGAAGGGGCAGTCATCCTCGGGGAAGTAGAGCCAGCACTTGTCACCAATGCGAGGGGGGAGCTTGCCACGGATACCAATTCCAATGACGTGGGTGTTGGACGAGATCAAGCCCTCCTTGACGGCAGTCTTGAGCTGGGCGTGGTTGTCCTCGGCGGGAAGCTTGACGTTGTCGATCAAGTAGTCGAGCTGCATAGTGGAGATGAGGTGCTTGTACTTGATGCTCGAGCCGTCGGTTAGCTGAACGGTGTGGCCAACGGCGTCAACCGAGGCGACACGCTTGTTGAAAAGCAGCTTCTCCTGGGGAAGAGTGCGGGCAACAGCCTTCCAGATCCCTCCGGTACCGTCACGGGCGGGGAACTTGAAAGTGGCGTTAGGACCCCAGTTACCGGCGACCTTCTTGTTGAGCGTGTTGGAAACAACCAGCTTGAGTGAGGGAGCGGCGACACGCTCACCGAGCCACTTGCACTGCATCATGGTGGTAGGGACGGCCCACACCTTGAAGTTGTAAGGACGCATGAAGAGATCGGCAAGACCCTGGCCCATCATGCGCATAATCCACTCGTCGAAAGTGGTAGGGGCGTCTTTGGCACGAGCACGCTCTTCGGCAGCATCGATCATGCCCTCGATGCACTTGACCTGCTCCTCGACGGGGAGAACGGTAATGTTGTTCTGGTAGGGGTAAGGGACCCAGACGTTCTTGGAGCGAACGTAGGAAACACGCTGGTGCTCGTACCAGTCGTCCTTC
This sequence comes from Ustilago crameri, assembly GCA_024271935.1. Taxonomy (NCBI): domain Eukaryota; kingdom Fungi; phylum Basidiomycota; class Ustilaginomycetes; order Ustilaginales; family Ustilaginaceae; genus Ustilago; species Ustilago crameri. The sequence goes on from JANBMJ010000011.1 coordinate 537,067, forward strand.
TCGGGAAGAGCCTCGTGGATCATGTCGTCAAAGTACTGGTAGTGGGAGAAAATGACGTGTCCTCCGACATCGAAAAGGAAGCCCTCCTCGGTGACATCGGTGGAAGCGAGACCACCAGCCTCCTTGTTGGCGTCAATCAAGAGCCATGGGCCGTGGTTCTGGTGCATAAAAGCAACGAAAAAACAGCATTTTGGTCAGTGTCAGTGTCAGCGTCAGCGTTCAAAATTGGCTGTCATCAGTCACTGCTTGAAGTGATTAGGCAGGTGTCGAAGAGAAAAGAGACTTACGAGCTGGTTGAGGCGCTTGGCAGCACCAAGACCGGTAGGGCCGGCACCAATAACGAGGGTCTCAACTTCGGTAGTAGACATTTTGGTATAGGGTGAGGGATGTGGTGAGAAGAGAAGAGGTTGGAACGATGATGGCGACGACTTGGGGGTTGATAAGGGAATCCCGAGCTGCGTTACGCAAGAAGACTTGGTTGGTTCGATGGATAGTTGGTTGTCTGGTTGGTCGGACGGGAAGGCGATGCCAGCAACAGCAGCAGCTGCAGAAGCAAAGGCAGCACAAGCAGCAGCAGGAGCGGCGGCGGCGGCGGCGAAAGCATTTTGGAAGAAGCGAACCAACACGTTTGTGTCGGAGGCACAAACGCCGTGTGTATTAAAAAATCAGAAAAAGAGCTGCAGGTCGAGTCCCGTTTGTGTGCTTGAATGCGTGTGCTTTTGCGTGTGTGCATTCGGTACGCGACCAAGGAAATTCTTTTTACCCACTTGGCCGCGCGCGTCGCCAATTTGACAAATTTGACAATCTGCGACATTTTTTCTTCCGTTGCGCTCAGTCAAAGTGCAGTGCCGTGTTGAGAAAAAGCAGGTCGCAAATCCCAGTCTTCTCTCGAATTGTGCGGCGTCCACTCCGACGTGCAGAAAAGTGTTGGTTGTCGATCGTTTTGGCGCTGCAGAATCACAGCATGTTATCAACTCGAGCAACTACATTATTGTCAATCATGAAATGCTTGGCTCTGCACGGCACTCTTGCGGATAAATGAGCAAACAGAGTGCCGTCGTACATAGTCGCTGATAAGAGACTGTAGCTTAGAGTGTTTGAACCGGGCAGCAACGTGCAAGCGGCGTTGAAAGTGCCGGATTGATTGATTGTTGGTTTCGGCCAAATGTAGCTCGGGGACTATGGGCTCGGACGTGGCCTAAGGCGACTGACAGAGGTGCAGCGCGCGCCCGAGAGCATTGTTGCGGCCACTCGGCTTCTATTCTACACAACAGAACAGCCAACCGCTTTCGATCGTGTTTTTCCCGAGTGCTCGGGCAATGCCGAACGCTTGCAAACCGTGCTTTCATCAACGGTGTTCTGCCCTCAAGCAACGATATCGGCTACAATCAGAGTGTCAGCTGCCACGTTGACTGAGTTCACACCTTAGTTCTCACAGCTTCGCTTTGCTTTCCCACGCAGACCCGAAAACTCGCACCGTCCGGCGGCGCTGTTCCTCGTTCGCGCATTCAGATATCGATCCCGATGTGAAATGCTCTCTGCCCTGATTTTGATCTGTCGGGTTCCCCGCAAGCTGGTCGCGTAAATGAGCCGAGTCGCGCGCCGCTACCAGAAAGTTCCAAGGGGCCAACACTTGGAAAATCACCCTCTGTGACATATGCATGCGCAAGTCACAAGTCACTTGCCCTTCTGTCACTTTTGTGGCGTTCATTTGCAAAGGCTGAGTTCATTTCTTCACTCCAAGTCACACTCACAGCCACACTCTCTCATCCACCATCGCAGCACGCTTGATCGGCTTCATCCCGTCTGTTTCGTCTGGGGAGCGCTCTCGAATATGAGTGCCAGCATCACCTAAACCATCATGGCCAGTCTCGCCATTGCCGATGTCCCCTGGATCTCGAAACGCATCAAGGCTTGCTGTCGTCGCGCCAAACTCTTCAGCACCGAAGAGATCCTCCTCGCTCCTCCTCAGCAGCTTCAGCAAGCGCTTCGCATATCATCTGCAGAGCTCGAGCTGCTCGTCTTGCAAGTGGCAACTGCAGCAGCCCCTCCTTCGGTCTCTGTGCTCGATGCCCTCAATGGCAAGCCACCTTCACCCTTCGATGACAATCTCTTTGGCGCCAAACGCGATCAAGACGGCTCTGATGCCGATTCTGACTCCGACAACAGTCAAGAAGCAGACGGTCATCGAGACGGCTTGACCGTCATCCCCCCTACGCAAGGCTATGACGGCAACTATCCTGGCGTAGAAAGATACATTTACGATTCTGATTCCGACTCTGACAGCCATGCAGATGCTCGCTCGGACCATGAGGATATGCACGACGATGTCGAGGTCTCATCCACCTTCCGTGCTCGACTTGCAGACATCGTAGCAGGGAGACGGGGCGACGAGGACGACGATGATCAATATGAGGATGCATTCGATGGCAGCCACGGCATGGAACAACACAACGATGCAATTGCTGCCCAAACCATTGTCAGCGATGTCCTTTCACTCGGTCGCGAGAGACACGTCCTCACTACAGGCTCTCAAGAGCTGGACCAACTCCTCGGCGGAGGTTTTCGCTCTTCTATACTCACCGAGCTTGTCGGCGAAAGCAGCTCGGGAAAGACACAGATTGCGATTCAGACTGCCACTTTCGCTACTCTCGGTCTTGCACCGCTTTCTTCGTCGCATCAAACACCACCTCGGCAGCCATGGAATCGAGAGACATCAGACCAGGACTCTCTGCGGGACATCCTGCAAGGATGCGGCATGGCGCCATGGACTGATTCCACCGCTGCGCAATCTGGCGTGGGTGTTTGCTACATCACCTCTGCCGGCGAGAGAGGTGCACACTCGATCGTTAAACGAGCCCTCGAACTCGCCGAGTATGCCATCCGCGAGCGCTTCGACTGCATATATGCAACACCACAAAACCAGTCAGACCAAGGAGAAGGAGAGGAAGATTCATCACAAAGTGCACTCGATCGCCACATCTTGCTCGCAACTGCATTGGATCTCGGCCGCGAGCAGCTTCTGCGAAACCTTCACGTGGCGTGCGTAGCCGACATCGAGGCGCTAGAGCATGCACTCAAGTACAGTCTCCCGGGCTTGATCAGTCAGGTTTGTGGACGAAAGGGGAAAGGATCAGGGCAAATCGGTATGGTGGTTGTAGACGATCTACCGTCGCTATTTCAGGAGGACCCAACTGCGGGCGATATCGATTCGCTCGTGCAGCGCTCTCGCATGCTGAGCGAGATCGCTGACGCCCTAAAGCGTCTCGCTGCACCGCATCATCTGCGGAGGGTAGGACGGGAGAACGAAAACGGCAGAGACCGTGATACGGCTGGGCGCGTGGTGCTGGTCGTCAACCACGTCAGCGATGCCTTTGGCATGGACAAAGACATTGCGCGCCGCTTCGTGCTCAATCCTTGCCGCACACCGCGTCTGAACGAAGGTGCATATCCCGACACGCCTGTAGCGCTGCACTTTTCGTCTCAATCCGCCTTTGTCACTGGCCTACTTGCTGGCGATCGCCACCACCCACGCACTGCACAACTCGGGCATACTTGGACCAACCTGATCAATGTGCGCGTCTTCCTCTCGCGCACTCGCGCCAAGGTGGCAATGCCCGAAGAAACGGAGTCAGTGGAGTTAGGTAAAGTCGGACGCATGGCGAGTGTGCGCAAGGTGGGCGTCGTGATGAATCCGTTCGGCAAGACCATGTCCGATTGTTGGCCGGAAGAGGCGATGCTCAGATTCATCATCACTCCGCACAGGGCCGTGCAGGCGCTCGCCTCGATGCCGACACAGTCCCCCGGGGAGGAAGGGCAAGCAGAGATGCCCGTCGAATAAGTTCGTAATCCTCTCACTCATGAATCGGCATGGTTGTAGCCGTCACACAGCATATCCTACACATCTTGGTACTCGCATTGACACTCGCATTCGCAATCGCAGCTCAAACTACGCACTTGAATTTTGACTGTCACTGAGATCTTGATTCACTTGGCTCAACCACCTCTGTCTACTTGCATCCTATGCTATCTAGAGTTGAGCGACAACATGTTCCCACTTCTGCCTGACCTCTTGCTGGACTGCACTCCAGACCTGTGCCCATGCCTGTTCTCCTAGCTGAGATCTAAGCCCGTTAAGAGCTGCCGCGAACCAAACATGCGCCTCCTTCCCTTCCGTCTTCTTCAGCGTTGGGTCGGGGCGCGCGGTTTCGCTGGCGATCAACCTTGAGAAGCTGGATTGGAAGCTCAAGTTCGCCGCTGCGTCTTCGTCCGCGAACAATAGCTCGCTTGCGTCCTGGCCGGCGGTGGCTGAAGAGGGGGTGAGCAGGAGTTGCAGCTGGCTCGTGAGGAGGGTGGGGAGGGTTTGTAGGTTGCTTGGCTCTCTCATCTTTTGCGATTCCAGCAGGAGGGAGCCGAACCCGACAGCGACGACCTTCTTCTGTCTCTCCTGCACCTTCGGCAACTCCCCTGCAATAACCCCCACTGCGATCTGCGCCCACAACCCACCTTGGACGCTTTCGAACAGGTCCACCACATAATCCCCTCCCTTCTCCGTGAGCGAAATCGCAGAGATGAACTCGATCATCCTCCGGACGAGCCTCTCCGTCTTCGACGCCTGCAACCGTGTGAGCAACATGGTCATCACCGGCCGCTTGTACTGCTCCATCGCTTCGGCAGGCACTGCTGAGAAAACGGTCTCCAGCAGTTGGAGGGCGTAGCCTTCGTTGATGCGGGTAGAGATGAGCTTTTGGTAGATCCCCAGCATCGCCCCCAACTGCCCCTGAGCGACGATGCGCGCGGCGTCCTTAGCCAGGTACGCGCGGACGAGGCGGACGAGAGCGGGGACGTTGCCGCGGTTCTCCCAGCACGCCGGCGTCAAAATGGGCGTGAGCAGCGACGAGTATACTTGGGGCAGGCCGGCGCCGGGGGCGTGCAGTTCGAGCATTTGCGAGAGGATCTGGAAGACGTACGGCTGGAACTCTGCCACATCGCCGCCGAGGATCATGGTGAAGGGCGGCATGAGCGCCGACTCGAACGCACCGAGCGTCTCGGGCTGCGCGGCGACGGTGAACCTAACCAGCGCCGCGATCGATTCAAATAGGTACTGGCTGAACCTGGGATTGCTCGGGTTCTTGGAAATCTCGGACAAAATGTTAGCAAGATGCGCCAAAATCGCGGCGTGCGCCGGGGCGATGGCCTCGCGCACGGTCGCGAGCATGCGCATCATGCACTTGATCAAGTAATCATTCTCGGCGAGCTTCTCAGGCGTCGTCCCCCTCTCGATATTGCGGAAGAGCGCCATGAGGATACTCTCCGCAAACGGCTGCACGTCGGCCGGGGTGAACAGAAGCTTGCCGTCGCGCTGAAGCGCGAGCACCCTTTCGATGGTGATGCTGGCGTACGAGCACGTGACGTACTGCGACGACTCGAGGTGCTGCACTAGCAGTGGCAGGACTGAGAGCAGCTGCTCTTTGGTAAGTTGGTTGCGGAATGTGTGCAGGTACTTGATGGCGTCCACTTGGAGGATGGGCGAAGGGGAATCGTCCGAGCTCTGCTGCAGATCCGCAAACACGTTGTCCGAGAAGAACTGCACCACGTCTACCAACTCGTTGGTCGACGTCACACCGTGCTGCGCTGTGGCACTCTTGGACGCAATGCTAGTGAGCAGGTAGATGGCGATATCCTTCTGCTTCCAGTTCTCCGCCGGATTCGCCCTGTACTGCTCCAAATACTGCGCAATGTACCTCGACACGATCGCGGTGACTTGACTCGCAAAGAACTCCATCAAGCTCCTGCAGAACTCGCTCGCCGCCTTCCTCCTCGTATCCGCCTCGACGCTCGTCTCGAGATCCCTGCGAATGTACTCTATAGGATTGTCTTCAAACAGCTCCTCGTCCGCCTCGCGGATTGCAATGTTGGGCAGGATAATCGCACTGCACAGCTGCTCCAGCGTCTCTTGCGCCTTGAACATCTCCCGAGAGCTTCCGATGCGGACAACAGTGGAGAGGAAGCCGACGGCTTTGGACACGAGTGTGTCGTATTTGTGCGAGAGCGTGCATCCGCCGAGCATCTCCCAGATCGCCTGGACGAAGGTAGGCAGCTGCGCGAATGCGTCGAGGTAGCGCTTGGCGTAGAGCTCGGCGATCTCGCAGATCGAGCTGCGGATCTCTTGGAGTGCGCACGGCTCGTCCGGGTCGGAATCGAGTTCGGCGCGCGTGTGCGAGATCCAGCGCGCAAGGATATCGGTGATGGGCGCCATGTTGTCTTCGATCTGCGGCGGGAGGTCTTGACTCGACAAATCGTAGAACACTTGCAGCGCCATGTTGAGGATGCTCCCGAGTACAGGGACTGTCGCAGCGGGAGTGGCGGGGTCGAGCAGCCTCTCGTCGGTGCGCTTGAGGAGATCGAGATGCGGGAGCGCAAACTTGCTAAGCACGTAGTTGATTTCGGAATACAGCGCATCTGAACGGAACGCGGATCGCCATCTGTAAAAAATGGTATGCGCTGTCCTGAGAATGCCGAGCACCAACTGGTCATCCTGATCCGCAAGCTTGGGCACTAGCTCGTCCAAAAGATTTGGCCAGTCGTGCGGGAAGTCCTTGTCGGCTACCAACGCGATCGCCTCCTCGAGCTGGCTCCTGACATTGGTGGGTGCTGGTGGTCTTCCGTCGGTGGTAGTGCTGATAGCGACGAGGAGCGGGATGATGTTTTGCTTGAGAGCGAGTTTATCTTGCGGAGCTACGGGTGTTTCTACGGCCGACTCTTCTGCGGATTCCTGGTCCCATGCGGTCTTGCAGATGTTTTTGAGCTTGATAGCCGCAGCAAGACGAACTGCATCGTTAGACTGGATGGGTACGTTTTGGATGACGGCGATGAGGATCTGAAGGAAGCCCGGTTGGGATTGGGCTTGAACCAGTTGTGCTTCTGCGTTTTTGCGGTTGACGGGATCGAGGATTTGGGCGAGAAGAGAGCAGACGAGCTGAATGTGCTCTATCGAGGGTGCGGCAGACGCCATAGTTGTGATAGTAGAGAAGGAAAGCTCAAGAGGAGGGAATGAGCGATGAGAAGAAGCAAGAAGGGAAGAAGAAAGGCGTGGGAATTCGAGAGTGTTGGTTTGAGAGCCAGAAGCAAAAGAGTAACAATTTGTTGAATTTCCACGCACTGACTCTTTTGCAATTTGCTCCACACGGCAGAGAACAACACACACACACACACATACCGTACAGCGCAACTGCACTCGATCACACGCGTTTTGCCAGAAACACTCCGAAAAAGGCGGAATTGCCGCTCGCCAGCTTTGGTCAGCAGTCGGAAGATCCGTATTGAATTAATTCAGCATTGACTGGCGCTTTCCTTCATTCATTCACACATTCACCCATCCTTATCACATTGTCACTCACGACCTCTTTCGGAAAGATGAGCTTTCTGCAAAAAGCGGCACGACTGCTGCGAATTGGCAAATCGCGCTACATTGTCGGCACCGATCTTGCCGGCAATAGCTATCTCGAGCTCCCCTCGCTTTCGGAATCCACCGATCCGCGCCATACTCGGCGTTCGATCCAATGGAAGGAGAAGAAGGAGTGGGGCGATTACGATCAGAAATCCATCCCCGTTCAGTGGGTCATGTGGCTGCGGCATACACGGAGGGATCCGCCATCGATTGAAGAGCTGGTAAGGGATAGGGAGAGGATCTTGACGACACAGGCGAATGCGGCCAAGCTGACGTTGGAGGATCAACAGCGTAAAGAGCGCGAGGCCCAGGCGAGGATTGAGGAACAGCAAGAGGCGCAGGAGAGAGCACAGAAGTTGATACAGACGAGCAGTAAGGATGGCATCCCCACATCGACCGTGGTGGACGAGCAGGTGGAAGCGCAGGCGGGCGAGAGAATCCAGCAGCAGGATGTGGGTGGAGACGGAGTGTTGCAACAGGAGCGTCAACCCGATCAAGATGTGTGGGCAGCGAGTCGGGCGAGGCTCGCAGCGAAAGGACAGGCAGATGAACTTGCCATGTCTCCCGAACTGCAACAGGCGATGCAGAGGAGAGCAGCGAGAAGAGCGGGAAGGAACGATCAAGACGCCGAACTCGAAAGGGCGAGAAGGGAAATGTCCAAAAGCCCCTTGGATGCGTTTGTCCCCATGCCCAAGGCGAGGAAGTGAGCTCCACACACATCCTCATCCTTTCTCCAGTATCCTCATCGCTATTCTGGCTAGCTACTCTTGCATCTCAATCTAATTTGTATTTGTACTCCTATCGTTGCTCAGCATTTCGAGTGCAGTCCCAGCAAATATGGTGGAGGTTGAGCTGGAGAGCACTTTTCGGAACTCGGAACTCGGCAGGGTGAAAGCGTCAAAAAGAGAGAGAATTTTTAGGTTTTCCTCCACTTTGGCAGACACTTCTTCCAACCCTCCTTCCACTCCATTCCATTCCATTCACTCCATCTTATTCCCCTCCCTCTTCGCAAACATGGCGGTCATTGAGCCGCTCCCGGAGGACTCCTCGTCCGCCTCCACCTCCACCTCCACCTCCAAACCCTCTCTCCCTAAACCGCCACCTCGCTCTGGCGACTTTACCTACCTGCAACCTTCTGATGCGCCGCGCGATCTCGACTCTACCTTGAAATCGTGGGACTCGGTGCCGCTGTTTATGAAAGATCTCCCCTCCGACCCTTCCTCCACGGACGACTCTACGCAGACCGCACTCGACGCGCTGCAATCCCTCGCGTTTGACGGGACGCCAGATGAGGTTGCGCAGAACTTCAAAACCCAAGCCAACGATTATTTCAAGGCGAAACGCTTCCGCGAAGCACTCGGGTTCTACACCCAAGCCATCGACGCACATCCCGAAGATAAAGCGTTGCTGGAGAGTTTGTATGCGAATCGGGCAGCGGCGAACTTAGAGCTGCAGAATTATGGAGCTACGTTGCGCGATACGAGTAAGGTGTTGGAGTTGAACGCGAGGAATGAAAAGGCGTACTACCGCGCGGCCAAGGCGCTGCTCGCGCTCGATCGGGCCAAGGATGCCAGGGACTGCGCCGAGCACGGGCTTTCCGTCAACTCTGACAACGCAGCGATGCGTCTCTTAAAGAGTAAGGCGGAGGAGAGACTCGGCGCGATCCAGCGCGCCGAGGCAGAAAAAACCGAGCGCTCACGACGCGACAAACTCCTCTCCTCCGCACTGCAGCAAGCGCTCGTCGTCCGCGGACTCTGGCTCGAATCCACGCCCCGACCACCTGATAACCCGCAACCTGCGCACTTTGACGAAGAATCTCTCCCTCCCTCTTCGAAATCCACCCTCCCGCTGTTAGGATCGCAAACATGGACGCCGCCAGACGTGATCCGCACGCCGCTCGTCATCCCGGTGTTCTTCATGTACCCGCAGTACGCGCAGTCGGATTTCATCGCCGACTTCCACGAAGACACCCCCGTCGGCGAGTACGTCACTACCATCTTCCCCCCTTCCTCCCGTGGCTCCCTCCCTTGGGACAAAGACGGAGAGTATTATGACGAAAATTTGCAGGTCTACGCGAGCACGAGAAAAATGCGATTGTTGAAGGTGGGCAAGAAGTTATCGCTGCGCCAAGTTATGGACCAGGGGTTCAAAGAGGCCGATGCGGCCAAGGGAGAGGATAAGGTGAGGGATCGAGACGGGTTGGTCATGCGCGATGGGATTCTCAGTTTGATCGTCGTGCCAAAGGGGAAAGCGGAGAAGGAGTGGGTGGACAAGTTCAAGGCGGACCGCGAAAAACAGCAGCAGAAGAAGTAGATGGTTTGCAATGAAATCGATAAAGAGTGTGTGTTCTATGGCTGTGTATGTGGCTCAAACCCCTCCTCCCTACTTCCATTCCCGCTACTGTTGGTGGTGTCAGTGTTGCCCAGCATCGCGCCGGACTGCGTAAACGCTGGCGCGAGATCTGAACTATGCATACTCTCGTTCCACCCTCCTTCTCCGCCAATGTCTAAATTCGCACTCGGCGCGGCGCTAAAATCCCCCACCCCCATCCCCATTCCCGCCTCAACGGTGGTGGTGGAGGGGAAGAGCTGGAACTGATCCTCGACGTCTTGGCGTGAATCGTTGAGTGCGTTGGCGGAGGAAAGCTGTGCGGCTTCCAGTTGGTCCGCCATCTCAGCCGCACTTCTCGCTGCGGGAGGGGGCCGGTTCGAAGCGTTAGCGTTTGCGCGACGACTGCGTCTCCCCCTCCCCGCGTCTTGCTCAAGGATAGCGTCATCGCCAGCCTCAGCAGCTTCCCGGGCTAACGCGGCGAGCTCGTCAAGCTCGTCCACTGGTGTAGGCTCCCTCTCTCCCCCTTCGCGGGCGGGGGCGAAGGGGCCCAATCCATCGCCTACTTGAGGAGTGGTTGCGGGTTCGACGCCGAGCTCTGCGGCAAGTTTCCGCCTCTTCTCTTCGTTGACTCGAGCACGCTCGATGCGGTTCCTCTCCCTCTCCTCCTCGGCGGCCACATGCGCCTCCCACAGCGCCGCCATCCTCCTCACCTCTCCTCCCTCCGTTATCTCCTTTTGGCGCAGTAAGAACGCATTTTGCGCTTCTACCTCCCTCACTCTCCGCTTCCATCTCGCCACCGCATCGTCCAGCGCCCTCCGATGCAGAGCCAGCCCCTGAGTGAGCTGGGTCTGGAGCAGCGCAGCCTCTTGCTCGGCGGATTTTGCGGCGGCTTGCAAGGAAGACGACGAGGCAGAGGCACGGTCGTACAGCATCCGCACAAAGTCGTGCTGCGCCACCGCCTCATCTCGTTCTTTAGTCAGAGTGGTATTGAGAGTGGTGAGGATTTCGATTTGCGCCGCGGAATCTTCTAACCGCTTTTGAAGAGTAATGATTTGGGCTTGGGCGGTGTCCAAGTCTCCACTATCACCAGCTGCCGAGTCGGCGTTGGGGTTGGGGTTGCGAGCGCCCCAGGAAAGCCCGTTAGCGTCGAAAAGGATCGAGTAGCGGCGATCGGCGCGCAAAATCGCCGCGAGAGGTTCGTCGAGCGTGTGCACGTCGAATGTGACTTCCTGCGTGTCGAGAAGCAATATAACGGCAATCGCGCCTGAGGAGGAGTCCGACTGCGATTGCGTCAGCCTCTGCACTGCTTCACTCCCCCCTGTTTCCTCCTGGGAAGGGAGGCGGAGTAAATCCATACACCACAATTTCTTGGTTCGGAGGAAGCCATCTTCTTGCGTCTCGGAATCGTCGTGCGAGCGCGATTGACTTTGAGAGTGCGAGTGAAAATTAGAGCGGCGGCGCGGGGAGCCTCTTCGAGAAGAGCCGCTGTTGGAGGCGGTTTTGGAGGAGGTGCGAGTGGCGCGCGTGATGAAGCGCTCAATTTCGTCTTTGAGAAATGCAGGGATGTGCGACGAGCGGTGCACAAGTTCGATCACTTCCGGTTTCGGGAGGGTGGACCAGCCGAGAGAAGAGGACGTCGTAGTGGTGGTGGATGATACTTGCGGTTGCGTGGTGGTGGGAGGGGGAAGTGCGGGTGTGGAGGAGAATGCGAGTTCGGGCGATGGTTGCGACGCGATCATCCCCGGTGGTGGGAGGTTTGGCTCTTCCACCACAGCGGCGATTGCGGGGGTGGACTCGATCGGCGTCCCCCCCTCTCTCCTCCTCTGCACTCTCGGTGAAGGTTGCGACACCCCCAACCCCCCATCCTCCCCCTCTTCTTCCCCCTCCTCTATGGCGAAGGGAATCTGACTCCTGACCTCCTGACTACTATAATCCGGTGGGTTTGGATTACTATTCTCCACCGTCAACCTTGGCAACACCCACGCCCCTACCCTCGGCACATCTTCCGGCCTCATCACTTCTCGTTCCGGACTGAAACTCTCCACGGGCGAACTCTCCGCTCCCCTTTCTCTCTCCTCTAATCTCTTCTCCGCCGTCTCTAAATCCAGTCCAGTAGTGTCGTCGAGGAACGGCGCGAACGCATGCACTGGGATGCTCGGCAGCGGCCGCATCTCGGACGACTGCTGCTGGGTAGAGGGCACGTACTCGGAGTGGGTTTGCGTCTCGTCGAACATGGATGCGGGCGGCGGCGACGCTTGGGAGTGTACAGGTGCGAAAGCGGCGAGAGCGGAAGAGGACGGTTCGGGGATGTCGACGTAGACGCCTCGTGCGTCTTGCGACGACGGGATCGATGGAGTGTGCGGATGTGGGCGAGAAGGATCGGGCGATGTAGAGGAGGGGGAGCGTTTGCGCTTCCGCGCTTCCGCCTCGCCTATGGAGGAGGATGGTGCGGCTGGAGGTGGTGAGGAGGCCATGTTGTTCCAAGTGTGGTGTATGCGTGGATGGATATCAGGGTCCAACGTTTTCGCTCCGGGTGTTGTGTTGTTTGATGGTGTTGAGAGAGAGCTGTCCAAAAAAGCGGCGCCACTTTTTCCCGTCTTCCGAAAAATCTATTGCAACCTTCTCGCCATCACCTACCTATTCACGATGCTGCCAACACCGCGGCTACTGGCTTGGAAACCGTTTCGGCTGCTCATGTACACGGGCACCGACTGCTCTCTGTGCACCGTTATGGCGGCCGAGATCCACAAAGCCGCACAGCAGGTACCGATTGTGCTCGAGACGTTCAACATCCGCGACGACTCGCTCCCGGACGTCCACACGTGGCGGCGCAAATACCAGTATGATATTCCCGTCCTGCACCTCGATCATAAAGGTGAGTTGCAAAAGCACGAGGGAAAAGGAGGGAAAGAGGCTGACGAGAGAAAACCTTTGTGTATGTAAAGAGATCTTCCGACACCGCGTGACGGCGGACGAGCTGGTCAAGAGGTTGAGGCAAGAGCCGGATGCGAATGCCAAGATTGATAAGTAGCAGCGACGAGCGAGGCAGAAAGTGTATGTGCGTGCATGTGTGTGAGAGAGTGCAAGAGAGAAAGAGATTGCATTGCAGACAGCGCAAGAGCTCAGGAGACAGGAAAAAGGGTATATGAAACCGCCGGCACCAACCGACACCATCGAGTTGAGTTTTGATGCGGCTTAGGATTGTTGAGCCACCGCATTCGGATCCTGTTTTGCAGCAGGCGTTGAGAGATTGTCAGTACATTCGCACCTCTTGCTCTGCTGACATTCCCTGTTCGGGGCAGTTTGGCACTTACCTGCAACACCACCAGCAAGTACTTATCATTCGGCGTGATGATAATCTCGTACTTCTTCGTCCTGACCCTCAGCAACCCTAGCTCATCGCCCTCATCGATCTGTTGAATATCCCTTGCTAGTCCTTCCACGCTTCCTTTGACTAGCCTGGTGACGCTCTTGAGCATTTCCGCGCGCTGTTTCGCGCCTGGCCCGCTTGGATCAAACATGCTCCCACCGGATCGGATTACAAGCCCATCATGGCGCGAGAGGACGAGACAGCCAAGCACGCCCGGTTTCGACGAGAGCCGCGTTAGGGTCGCTTCGATCTCCCCCGGCGGAACGAGGGTAGAGGAGGAGCAGGGGGGCATGGGCGACTTGCGCGCCGGTGAGAGCGGGGACGTCGATAAAGGCCGAGTCGAGTTGGTTGTGGAAGTGGAAGAGGTGGTGGCTGGGGTGGAGATCGAGATATGTCCCGCCCCTGCTGAAGGTGAGGGGGTTTGCGTGTCGGTCTGTCCCGAGCAAAGTGAGAGAGAGCGTGAGTATTCGCACAGACGCAGTGATTCGCATGCATTGACAAAGGAGAGAGAGCTTACCATATTGACTTTACTGCGCCACGAAAGTTGAGTTCGCTGTCGTCGGGAGTGGACCGATGATGAGTGTGAACGTAGATGGAAGTCGAAAGGGAACGACGCAGCAGCGATAGCGGCAGTACCGACAATTCGTGATTGGGTTGGTGGGTGGGGCACTTTTTACGTATGACGGAAGACTCTCATCATATCTTCTTTGCACGTTATCGCTCCACATCCGAAACCGACGTTTATCAACACGATGCGCGTCATCACATTCCCACTTTTTCCCAACCCATCCTTCCCTCTCTAGTGTTGTATATATTTGCAAAAGGGGGATTGGACCGGGCAAAAAGTGGGAGAGGCTTAGTGGTTTGGCGTGAGATTGCAACGTATCTTCCTTTGAAAGAGCGGCGCCTTTCTGAGAATATCTTGAGGTCGTGGGTTCGATTCCCACCTTCCACTTCTTTTTTGCCCCAGGAGTCGGGGTAGAATGAAGTGGAGGCGTGAAGAACAACACCAACACTTCATCGTCGATCTTTGTGTTCCTTTTTGGTTCAGGACTACCATCATACCCTTACAACGCACACGATGCCGATGATCGAAGTGCTCGCAAACGACCGGTTGGGTCGCAAAGGTACGTCTCTCCGCCTCTCCTATTCCTGCTTTTACTTTGTGATTCGAGCGCTCACTCACACTCACACTCTCACCCCCATTCTTTCTTTCTACTCTCTTCTCTCTTTTCATTACAGTGCGGGTCAAGTGCTCGCCCGACGACACGATCGGTGACTTGAAGAAGCTTATTGCGGCACAAACTGGGACGCCGCCGCAAAAAGTAAGCCCTTCCCTCACCCCTTCAAGCTTTCCAAACAGAGTCGCTAACCTCGATGGAATGCAAACAGATTATTCTCAAGAAATGGTACACCGTCTACAAAGACCACATCACCCTAGCCGATTATGAGATCGTCGACGTAAGTCCCAAAGCCCCCTTTCCCTTCCTCCAAGAAGACCAAGGACACTGACACCCTTTCTTATGCGCCGCATCACAGGGATTCTCGTTCGAAATGCACTAAGCAATACCCTCCGCTTCCCATGCCATCCAAAAGAGTGAAATGAACGCAATCTCATGATACCAAAAAAAAAAAAGCAAACAAAAAAGGCTGGGAATAAAGAATTGCATTGACGGGGACTCGAACCCCGGTCGAGTCGAATCGGTAGTCACTTCCAGAGAAAGAAGATGAGTGTGGCAACGACTCATGATACCCCTACACTATCAATGCGCGCTGTACGAACTAGCCCAACTATAGCATATATGAATCATCTTACTTTACTACCATCTTCCGAGATTAGACGATGAGAAGCACACAAACCACACACAACTAAACACCAACCAACTCTATCATTCCTCTACTAAAACCTCAACGACTGACGATACTGGATAAATCCAGCCAAGTTCTCCAACGCCTCCTCTGCACTCGCCCTCAAACTGATCTGCTTGCGCTTATCGATCGTCCTCGCCAACGCTTTGCACCTGAACACCGTCAGCCGAATCCGCGCCAGCAGATTCTGCTTCCTGAACGCCTTCTCATCCCACCCCGCCGTCTCGTCGGCGTACACATCAATGACGCCGTTGATCACCGCCACCATCGCCTCCGCCGTCGTCTTCCCCGGAACTGAAGCGGTAGGATGGTCAGGGATCAGCTCGAGTTGCGTGACGAAAAAGTCGCCAATCAAGGCGTTAACCGAAATAGGCAGGGTGGAAGAGCGTGCCAGGGTGGAGAGGAGGAGAATGCATTTGTCCCGCATCGAGTCAGTAGCGGCGGAAGTGTAGCCAGCAGTGAGCGCGTGGATGATCTCAAACGATGGCGAATGCGGGTCCGCATCAGCACCAGGGGTGGAACCAGTAGTGGCCGAGGGGGAGAGAGGAACGTTGCCCTCGAATACACGCGCGATGCTCCACATGATGCCAATGCACGTCTCGACGATGCTCAGCCCATCCGCGCCCTCGCCGTCCCCACTTGTAGCACCGTTGCTGCTGAGAATCCCCGCAGATCCCACCACCTCCTCTGCATCCGTTCCGTTCTTAACGGAAGGTGTGGCAGAGGCGACGGCCGGGACGCTGGCGCAGCCCTTGGCGATCTCGAACAACGATGTGAACACCTGCTGCAGATTGGCGTGCTGCGGCGGTTGCGATGTCCACGTGCGGAATGCGGCAATGCGGCGTTGGTCCTTGGGATCTGTGGCTGGCTGCGATGGAGGTGGAGGGGAGAAGTAGGCGAGTCGCAGCAGCAAGTTGTTGAGCACCGAGAGCGAGCGCAGGTGCAGACCTCTCAGCAGACCAGATATGGGTTTGTCGGAGGAAGACGAGGTGAGCGAGGGGAACGATGCTTCGAAAGGTCGGGCAAGGGCGAGCAGCGAGGGAATGAGGGGAGAGTCGGATCCAAACACGCGGCACAGGACAGGAGCATAGCCTTCGAATGGCATCGAGCCAGAGCGCTTGACTGCATCGGCAAAAGTGTCGGTCGGACGCGAAGCGACGCCCATGTTGTCGTCATCCTTCGTGGAGAGCAGCGCGTTCATATCGTCCTCGTCCTCTGCACCGTCTTCGGAAGCCATGTCCATATCCTCATCATCGCCCTCATCTGCATCGAGGTCTTCCAACCATTCATCCTCGTCGTCTTCCCCTGCTTCTGTACCAGCGCGGGAGTCGAGGCCAGCCACCATCTCGGCGAGCACCTCAAGCGCAAGCATCAGAGTCTGCGCCTTCTCCTCCGCCTTACCCTGCATCTTTGCCCGCAACGCAGCCTCGTCCTGACCCTCCTTCTCTGCCCCGAGCGAAACAGCCTCACTGACGTCGCCGCGTCCATCCAAATCGTGTGCCAGCTTGGTCATCTGCACGCCCGCCAGCAACCTCGTCAGTGTGGGCAAGATGACGCCCTCTTCGTACTTCTTCAACGACACGCCTTCACCGTCGTCGGTCTTGACAAAGATGTTGCTAGAAGTGACCGCATTGGCATTGCCGTGCTTTCGAGACTTGGACGAGCGTCCGCCTGAGGCTGCTTTTGAGTCGACAGCGGCGGCGATGTTGCGGAATACGCCGGCACAGAGGACGCCGAGCATGGTGGTTTGCGAGAGAATGTAGCGCTTGAGCTTGTCGATGTTAGACTGGTCGGTTTGCACACAGGCTTCGAGCAGAGTGAGTGCAGTCTGAATGCCCGACAGGCGGCGTGTGGCGGGTACGGGTTGCTCGAGCAGCGACTGAGGTGGGGGAACAGAGTTGGAAGACGAAAGGTCGGCTTTGGCGCCCTTCTTCTTGCTTGATTTGGATGGGGCAGAAATAGTCTTGCGTGAGAGGAGACCGTCGACGAAATCGGCCTCACCGCCGTCGGTGAGTGCACAGAGAGCATTACCGGATGCGAGAGCAAGGTCGAGCAATAGAGAGAGCTCTTCGTTGGAGAGCGCTGAGAGAGTGTCCGTGCCGTCCTGGCTAAGCGAAGAAGACGCACGCGAGCCATCAGCACCTGCGGTTGAGAGCACCGATGCAGCTCTTGAGCCCAGAGCAATGGCAGAGGAAAGCCAGGAAGCTAGCCCCTCACCGCTCAACTCTTGTTCGGCACCAGCACCGACAATGTCGGTATCGAGCCACTTCCAACCAACAAGCTTAGCGAAAGCCTTGTCGCCAGACTCGCAGAGACACCAAACGACGGTCACAAGGTTGTCGGCCATTTCGATTAATCCTTTTCTTGTATTTGAGTCGAGACTGAGGAAAGGCTCGCCTCTACGAGATGTGGTCACAGAAGTGTCCATGGCATCGTTTGCGTCGGAGCCGGTGTGTGCAACCAGCTTCTGCTCATCCTCGGCAGACAGGCCTTGACCAGCTATTTGCTCGAGCGTCTTGCCGAGAGCGGTAGCAAGTTTGGTGGCATGTCTCTTTTCCTTCTTGTTCATCTTGTCGAGAGGTTTTGCAAGGAGCGTACGTTTGGTCTCGAGGTCCTGTTCTGCAGTTGGTGCGTCGTCGACAAAGGAAATGGATGGGTTGGCTGCAGAGGGGGAGGCAGCAGAGTCGAAGCCGAGAGCATTGCTAGCCCACCGCATCGCCGAGAGAATAGCAGCCACTCCACCCTTGTTGACGACTTGATTGCGAACGTCAATCCCTGAGTCGACGCAGAGGTTGCGGAGTGCGCCACTTGCTTCGCGTCTCACATCCACCTCAGCATGGGACTGGAGAGCGAGGATGAGTCGGCCGACGAGGTTATGCGACAAAAGAATCTTGCGATGCGACTTGACTTGGGCTGCTGTCTGAGTTGGGCTGACACTAAGGAGAAGCGAGACCGAGGCGAGAGCCCACACCTTGTCAGCGAGATTGATGTCGGCGGATGCCGAAGCGGGAGTATCCGGAGTCGGGAGGTTGGCCAGCAGGGGGACGATGTCGTTAGAAGCGCTCGCGCTCGATTTGGCAGAGGCTGGAATGCCACCTTTTGTGAGTTTTGCTGCTTGTTGCAGTGCATCGAGACTGGCCGATGATACAACCGAGGAAGGAGAGCCTTGGACGCTGGAAGCAGCCGACTTGGAGAGCGGATTGTGGCGGTGCAGTTTGCGCTGATGGCGCTGCGGATCGAAACCCGACTTGGGCATTGTGACGATATAAGTGCCAGTGGCTCGAAAGGCGATGTGATGGGAGAAGGGAAGGGCTGAGTTGTGACAAGCCAACAGCAACAAGGCTCACAAAGGTCATTCAACAAGGATGTTCCGACAGTCGGGAAATCTGCCTCGCTTCAACCAACCTTTTTTTTTAAGAGAGAGAGAGAGAGAGCGAGCTGCAGCCACGATTTTGCAAGAAGAAAAATTGCGTTGGAAGAATCAAAATTTCAGCAATGCCTTCGTTGTTGTGGAGCAACGCAATTTTTCGAAAAGAGTGTGAGATTGTCGGAATTGACAAAATTCAAAAGAGCGCTCGGCGTCGACGTTGCCATCGTCGTTCTGTGGCGAATGTGTGCCATACGACTGACGATACGCCAAAGACCGCCAGCTTTCAACGAGATACCACCGGCAGCAAAGCAAATCACAAAACGGATTGAACGGGAGCATCAATCTATTGCATTGAGAGGAAAGATTGGCCAGTTGGCTAGAAGAGAGAATAGCAAAGCGAGGAGATGTGAGTCGAGCTTAGGAGCTCTCTCGTTTGAAAGCGCTCATCAAATGGCCTGGCCAGGATATGTGTTCGACGCTGCTACATTACTGCTTGTCAGCAACGCCCTCGTACGAGCAAATCGCCTGCACCTTGGCGGCGCTTGCACTGGAAGTGTCAAACTTGTAGCTGAGCCATTCCTTTGCGAGCTTCCTAGCGAGCTCGAGACCAATCACACGCTGACCCATGCAGAGCACCTGGGCGTCATTACTAAGAATGGCGCGCTCGACCGAGTACGAGTCGTGTGCAGTGACGGCACGCACGCCGTTGACCTTGTTGGCAGCGATGGCGACACCGAGACCCGTGCCACAGATGAGAAGAGCGCGGTCGACTTCACCCGAAGCCACCTTGCGAGCCGCAGTGACGGCAACGTGAGGGTAAGCGGTCTTGTCGGCGTTGGAGGGGACCCCGACGTCAACGACGGATTCGACACGAGCGTCGGATTGGAAGTCCTTGATCAGGGCGTTTTTGTAGTCGACACCGGCTTCGTCACAGCCGAATGCGATCTTCCACTTTTGCTGAGTTGCAGCCATTTTGTTAGATTATGAATGTGAAGGTGTGGTTGAAGTGAATGGAGATGGTGGGATGTGGTGGTCGTGGTGTCAAGTTAAGATAGTGGAAGGGATGGGACAGCATGTATTGACGAAGATCACGGCTGAACCGAGCGCTGCGTTACATTGATCTGCGCCACCGAAGAATGCGAGTCTTCTCGTTTGGGCTGAACTTGTGTCTCAGTTTCAACTACACTCCACTCTATCCACTCACATACACTGTCGTCAGAAGATGGGGCCACACTCGCAATTCTACACTCTCGACTTTCCCGAGTTTCAGTATCGGCGTTTTGCTCGCAAGTGGAGAAAGCTGCCGCACTGACGCTGTGGGAGGCAGCTCAAATTGTGGGAGAGAGTGCGGAAAACTGGGGAATGCGCATGCCAACACAACTCATTCAATTCGCCGGTAATCAGTTGGTAGTCAACAAATACAAAAGTTTGTATTCGTGCAGCCTTGGACTCCACTTTTCTCTTTGGTTGCCGCTCTGTCTCCCACTCGTTGCAATTCACAATTCACTGAATTGACTGGCTTGAGAACATCAGCACCGGCGACTTTCTGGTGTGACCTCACAGACACGCTTTTTTGGCTCGCCACACACACACACACATCCACACACTGTAGGCAAGTTCCGAAAGCCAACTTATCGGCGTTTTGAGAAAATCTCTCATGCGTTCGGGAGGGGTGCGATGTGAGGATGTCGAAGATCAGCCACAGTCTGGCAGTGAGACGAGCAGTGCAGAGCCAATCGAGTGAAGTGCTCTCTGTTGTGCTATGACCGGTTCTTCCGACAAATAGTGATTTGGCCTTCTCCACACTGCAGAGAGCAACGACCGACCGCGTTTGAAAGCGACATTCAACCAAATCCTACGACCAATTCGACGTCCACCCATCACATCTTATCTCCTCATCACACGCTACAAACACATTCACCCAACCGCTGACATCGAGGCACAAGGCACAAGGCACACACATAAAATACAACCATGTCTGCAAGCACAAGCACCCCCGCTTCGGGCCGACGTCCGCTCGTCGGAGTCTCGTTCAAAATGTACTTTGACATCCCCAAAACCAAATCCTACCTCTCCGAATCCATCACCCTCCTTGCCTCTGCCCTCCCTACGCTCAACCCTGCCGACATTTTCGTCATCCCGGACTTTGTCACACTCCCGCTCGTCGCCTCCCAGATCTCCTCTGCCTCCTCCCCGCTCCTCCTCGGGGCGCAAGATGTGCATTCGGAAGACTCCGGTGCGTTCACTGGCGAAGTCTCTCCCCTCGTGCTTTCTCAAGTGGGGGTGAAGATCGTCGAGATCGGCCACGCTGAGCGCAGGCGCTACTTCGGCGAGACCGACCAGGACGTTGCGAACAAAGCCGCTGCCATCGCCAAGAACAGAATGATCCCGTTGATTTGCATCGGCGAGGTTTCGAGGCCTAAAAACATCAATGCGCTCTCCATCGACGACGTGGACATGGTCGTAGAGGAGTGCTGGCGCCAGATCAAACCCGCACTCGAAGTCATCGCGAAGGATGCGGAAGTAGTGCTAGCATACGAGCCGGTTTGGGCGATCGGGAAGAGCGAACCCGCCAGCCCGGAGTATGTCGTCAAGATCACAAAGGCGCTCAGGAGGAGGTACAACAGGGAGTATGTAGATTCGGGCAAGGGCAGGACGGATGCGTCAATGCGGACCTTGTACGGTGGCAGTGCAGGGCCAGGGTTGTTCGACAAGATCAAGGAGGGTGTAGATGGGTTGTTCTTGGGCAGGTTCGCTCATAAGCCTCAGGCATTCATCGAGACGGTCAAGGAGATCGCTGGGACAAAGTAGTCTGCTCCATCTAGCTGTTGCATGTTGTCAAATCCCAAATACCCCTGCGTATCACACTCTCTGTCCATGAATGCATGCTGACTGCGGCTGTCTTGTCGGATCACACTTGCTCGATCAATCTGCCAAGAAAGTACCGGAAGTAATTGGTTCGAGTGTATTGCCAGATTCGAAGGCTCGTTTATCTTGTTCTTGAATTCTGTTGATCAAGGCTCCTTGACGGACAGCTCGCCCTCTTTGAATTGTCTTGCCCACTGCTCCATTCGTAAAAGCACATCAATCAACTCGTCAGTCACCTTTGCCCATCCCGCCTCTCTCTTTGATCTCCTGTACTTACGTTCATTGAAGGGATCGGCTTGGTGGGAGCGTTGTGTCTCCACTGTATTCCCCATCGTCAAATCACTCAATCATCAGTAATCCTTCTCCGTTTCTGCAGAGTGCGGGTTGGGGTGACATACCTCACGGTCAGCGCTGTAGTTCCAAACGCCGTACGTAGCGAGAGCTATGCCGACGGCGCAAATCGCCGTGTTCGAAACCCAGTTGTTCGGGCGTGTCCACCAACCGCCCGCTGGCGACCACACTTCTTTCGGGTACGGGTATCGAGGTCCAGCTCCCTGTTTAGCCAAAGTCAAAGTAAAAGGGCGTCAGTATGCAATGAGAGAAAGGATTGGAGAGGTGGGTGAGGTGCGCACCATGTTGGATCAGATGCGAATCGATGTTGAAGAGCGATGCTGTAAGGGAGCAGGAGAAGGTTGATATCGAATGGCACGATGAGCAGCAGCAAAGGCGGCGGGCGGGTTTGGCAATTCGCGCCTCCCAATCCCCTGTCGGAGCCGAGTTCAAGCCCAAATCGGGCACCTCATCGGCTTCGTTTTTTGTTTTTTGTTTTTTTGTTTTTTTTTTTTTTTTCCTTCCGAATTGCGATCTAACAAATTCCAAAAATTCCCCAACACGCGTTTCTTCGCAGCGCTCAGATCAACCGTTTTCCACTTCAACAGCTGTCACTTTGCTCATCCTCCTCATCCCCTTCTCCACCATACTCTTTCAGCCATGCTCGGAAAGAACTTTGACGTTTTGGGCGACCCGTCTTCGGACCCGAAAGCTGCGGTCCAGTGGCTTGCTGAGCAACGAAGGTAAGCTCCTCCCCTCCTTCCACCCACAATCTCTTTTACCTCTCACTAACCGCTTTCTTGCTTCGTGTTAGACGACCGATCCGCGCGCCGCACAAAATCGTCGAGTATGGCGAACTCGTCATCACCTCCCCCCTCCTCAAAGCTCTCGCGGACGACGAATTGTATGCGCTGCTCGAGCAAGTTGCGATCGCGGCGGTGGAAGTTGCGCATTTCGACTTGGCGGAATCGTGCATAGCGCGGTTAGCGTCGCGCTTCCCCAACTCGCACAGGGTGATTGCGTTGCAAGGGATGCTGCTCGAAGGATGCGGCAACCCGAGCGGCGCATTGCAACTTTATGACGCAGCTCTAGAAAAGGATTCGACCGCGCTGACGATTTCCCGCCGCCGCATCGCGTGCCTCAAAACCCTCCATCCCGAGAAGGTAGTAGAAGCGCTGAACAAGCACGTCGATACGTTCTATAACGACCCCGAGGCGTGGGCGGAGCTCGCAGAGGTCTACGCCAACCAGGGATGCTACGCACAGTCGGCATTCGCACTGGAAGAAGTACTCCTACAACAGCCGCAGAATAGCTTCTTCCACCTCAAGTACGCCGAAACCCTCTACACCAGCGGAGACGTGGCAAAAGCGTACAAGGCGTATCTAAGGGTGTTGGAAATGTGCCAAAGCGACGCCGCCGCAGTGAGCGAACAAGGAGGGCCTTGGCTAAGGGCATTGTGGGGGACAAAGATGGTAAGTAACCAGCTATTCCTTCTTTTCTGGGGATCAATACTAACAGGGATGAGTTTGATGGAACAGACAACCGCGGCACTCATCGCCAACCCAACCCTAATCAAGATGGGGAGAGACGCCCCAGCGGAAGATGCGATCGATGCAGGCAAGGTGAAAAAGATCGACGAGTTGGTGACCAGTCTGCTGCTAAACAAGGTGTATACCCCGCGAACCGTGGAGGGCAAGCATTTGAGAGACACGGCGAGGGCAGTGCTCGCGGCGTAGAACTCAAGGTCGAAAGTTGCAATCCAATGTCATTGTCCTGAAAGTGAGTGAGCGCTCTGCGGGAGTGTCGAGGGTGGTGAGCAGCAATGAGAACCCACGGAGAACGGAAGAAGGCGAGCCGGCGATTCAGATTTTCATGCACTCCACTCCACTCCGCTTTCCCACGGAAACCTGTCAAAAGCGTACAAAGTATATCAAGGTTGTTCGACACTTCAACGTCTTGCTAGCCCTCCCTTCCTGTCCCTTTCCATCGTCACAAGGGATACGGAGTACGCTTTCTACCATGAACACAGCTGTGAAAGGTGTGTCGCCAACAAGCGCCCTTCTTCTTCCGCCAAGATCTCGACACTCACGGTTGTCGTGGAACGTCCGACTGTTTCTCGCAACCCTCGGCTTGTTGGCTTGGTACCGCTTCGGCGGCTTGTATCGCCTCCGCAGGATCATCCAGCACGGCCCTCCTCCCTCCCCCACATGGGGTTCCTTCCCCAGACTGGGCGATCCGTTTCACTTTCTTCCCTGCACTAATCGCACCCTCCCGCCGAGTCTCGACCACCCCGACCCGCGAGCCGCCTGGAGCGCACTATACGATGCCAACCCCGACCATTGGACGGGAGGCGAGCGAGGCGAGCGCGGCGACTCGCTCTACCTCTGCGGCTGGCTCGACGTACCGCTCGACTACACCAACCTTTCCGACCCCCGTATGGTGAGGCTGGCGGTGACGTGCTTCCAGCACTCGCCTGCGGCGTCGGCACGCACCTTCGTCATCAACCCCGGCGGGCCCGGCGGGTCCGGCACAGCCTGGGCAGCCATGGACGCCGAGCGAATATCGCAAGGGTACTCGGACTCGACCTTCGATGTGCTGGGTTGGGATCCAAGGGGAGTCAACGCATCGCAGCCAAGTATCTCGTGCTTCCCTTACAATGCGGACCGCGATCGCTGGCGGCTCCTCACCTCACGCTTCTCTCGCGACGTAAGCGATCTCCGCACCGCCATGGCCACCGCAGACGCAATGAATCGGGCCGTCTTCAAAGTGAATCGGGCCGTCTTCAAAGCTTGTCACCAAAAGTATAGGGATGTTGCGCAAATGATGACGACGACGTTCGTCGCGCGCGATCTCGAGGAGATTCGAAAAGCGTTGGGCGAGGAGCAGTTGACCGGGTACTTTATCAGTTATGGTACTGCGATAGGTCAGATCTACATCAACCTCTTCCCAGAGCGTATAGGGCGGTTGATGCTGGATGGAGTAGAGTATCTGCGTGACGAGCGGAGTCTAGGCGGGTTTGGGTGGGGGTCGATGGGTAATATCACAGATGCGTTCAGCGATGGGTTCTTGGGCGAGTGTGTCGATGCAGGTCCCGAGCACTGTGCTCTGGCTCGACCTCGCAACAAAAGAGATCCTATGCCGACAGTGGAAGATCTGAAGGAGACGATCGACAAGCTCTTTATTCGCCTTAGCCATAGACCCATGCCAGGATACAGCGGTGCATCAGGACCGATGATGATCACGTACTCGCAAGTGGTCTCGCTCATCTATGCCAACCTGTACAGTCCTCTCGGCTGGGACACTCTCGCGCTCGCCCTATTCGAGCTTCTGCAAAACAACACCACTATGATCTCGAACATGAACGACGGGCTGTGGGAATCCGACCCTTCGTTCCCGCCATCACCCGCCTCCACGTTCGAGCTTGGCCAACTCGTCATCTGTTCCGACGCATCCTCCTCCCCGCTCCCTTCCTCTTATGACCCTTCTACCAAGGGCGAGCAGTGGTACCTCGACACGTGGTCGGCTATGGTCGCCAAATCCGAGATCGGGGGAGACCGCTGTTTCCTCAACATCCTCCCCTGCCGCCACTGGAACTCGACGTTTGGCCCGCCCAACGAGGTGTATCAAGGCGACTTTGACGCAGAACTCAGCAACCAAGTGCTGCTCATCGCAGGGACGTACGATCCAGCAACGCCGCTAAGGGGAGGCAAAGGGTTGGCGAGGGAGATGGGGGAAAATGCGAGGTTAGTGATGCATCATGGGTATGGTCACACATCAGAGGAGGATAGAAGCGAGTGCACGAAGAGGGTTATGAGCGAATATATGAGGGATGGGAAAGTGCCAGAGGAGAGGGAAACGCATTGTAGCGCAGATGGAAGGCCGTACAGGTATCAGGGCGATAAGGGAGGTCTTGCGAGGAGACGGACTGTCAGATAGAGACCTCGCTGTTGCAATCGATGGCGTAGTCCACCACAACTCAAGTTTGGCAATGACAAAGCACAAACTCAGCGATCAAGTCAGAATCGATACCAACATGTGACAACAAACACTGCAAGATACGTTTACTTGGAGATCCACCTCTGAGCACGCAGACACGGGACATCCAACATTGCCAGATCATCCTGAGGATCACACCGTCTGTGCGCAATTGCGACTCTCAGACAGGTACCACTGTGACTTCATCTGGTTCAACGTGGGTCGTCACAGCACGGGCACCATATCATCACCCACGTCTCCGAGCTCCGATTCATAAAATCACTTTGCTGGCTGTTTCGTCCGTTGGCGTTGCAATTGGACCGAAGCCAAGCCAATGAAGCACTGGGCGGTCTGTACCGTCACACTATCTTGCCTGCTCATTGTAGAACTGACCCACTGGCCATCCTCAATCTGATGGCAGAGAGATCAGGAGTGCACAAGGGCAAGAGGACGAGATTGGGTGGGCTGATTGAGGTGTGAGGATTGCATCGACATCCGTAGCAACCTTACATCCCACTCTCTCACCCATCGTCTCACCTCAGCTGATCCCATCTCATATCATCTCATCGTCGTCCCCACCGTCGCTATCCATTCAGTACAATTGGTCGTCATCGTCCCACCGACGCTTTTGCTTGGACTTCATCTCGTTACCTTTCTTTCTCTCACGCATCCCCCGTCAACTCCCACGCATCCGCCGCTGTCTTGCTGAAAGTCGATGCGTTGTCGCACTCATCCCTTGTTGGTGGGGAATAAGGCTCGCCCTCGGATGCTTTCGTCCAGAGGCTGCGTGTTTCACGAGGCGCCACCAACCAACCGAGGGAGGAGTCGAACAGATAAATTCCCTCCCCCCTCACCCCCCCTTCCCGCTTTCCTCTCCTCGGAGCCTCACCTCTCTTCTTTCTCAACCAAACAAGTAATGGTGAAACTCAAACAGTGTTTCATCTTCCTCGCCCTCGGGCTCGCCTCTGCGACCCTCATCGACGCTGCCGCCATCGGTAAGTTATTTCTTCCTCCTTCGCACCGGCGAAGTAGAAACATCGATGCTGACGATTGCTTGTGTCATATCCTTTCATTTGTGCTTCTTTCGATAGGTGGTACCGCCGGCGGCAAAGGCATCGACGATGACCCTAACCCCGACGCTCGCAAACAGCCTCATCCTCAAGGCGCAATCTACGTTCGCAACAAACAGGGGCTCCGCCCCGTGGTCGAGGAGATGGTCGACGTCCAAATGGACGTTCTCTTCAGCCTCCAGGGCTATTGCAAAG
This sequence comes from Ustilago crameri, assembly GCA_024271935.1. Taxonomy (NCBI): domain Eukaryota; kingdom Fungi; phylum Basidiomycota; class Ustilaginomycetes; order Ustilaginales; family Ustilaginaceae; genus Ustilago; species Ustilago crameri. Next base: position 563,895 of record JANBMJ010000011.1, read on the forward strand.
GCCACCACTGCAAGGAACGTGCTTGTGACCTTGGAACACCCGGCTGTCACCGTTACAGCAAGCACGATCAGAGAGAGCTCAAAAAGCAAATGGAGGAGTTGATGTTCAAGATGAGCTCCACCGGCCGATGCCACCGAACTCAGAGGAACGAGCAGTGGTGCAACGAGTACAACTACTGCGACGTCTTCGAGCGCGATGGCAAAGGCGGTTGCCGCATGCTCGAAAAGGATGAGCTCCAGGAGCTCCTCCCTTTGCTTCACGCTCAGGAAGATGGCTCGTTTGACTTCCGCGTCTCCGACAGCTCGCCCTACACGATCCAGCTTGACGCGATCGCAAGCAGCAAGTACTCCCACTCTTCGGGCGCTGATGAGCACCGAGGCACCACTGCCTCGATGTCCAAGCGCTCTCTTGGTATGGTCGAATCTCTTTTCACTCGTGACGGCCTTAGTGACCACGGCGTTGGCAGAGGTCACGACGGCGCTCACTCTCGTCTCAACATGAACCGCAACCGCAACCTCTCTGATGGCAAGGTAGCGCAGGACGGCTCGGTCTACGTCGCAACCAAGAGCGAACTGCGTCCTCTCGTGCACGACTTTTCTGAGAAAGGACTGCAAGTCTATTTCTCTCGTTTTGGTCGCTGCCACTCGGACAAGCACAAGACGTGCAAGCACTTCACCTGCCATCTCGGCACTCCGGGCTGCGTTGCATTCACGTCGAACGAGAAGACTGAGATCCTGCAGCAGTACGAGCAGCTCATGTTCAAGATCTTCTCCACGGGCACGTGCAAGCGTACTCACAAGAACCACAAGTGGTGCAACAAGTTGGGCTTCTGCGACAGCTTTGAACGCGAGAAGTACGGCGATTGCCAGGAACTGCAACCTGAAAGGTACTCGGCCGTTGTTCCTGTGCTCCACCCTCAACCGGATGGCACCTATGACTTCCACAAGCGCGAGTTCAAGTCTCCCTACAAAATCCAGCTCGAACAACTGTACACTGACCGAAGGGCCAGCTGGGTGGCTGGTGAAAAGGAGGAGCGACGTGCGGCTGCGTTGACCAAGCGCTCCCTCGGTTCGATCGCATCCCTTCTCCCTCGCGACGAACTCGCCAGGATTCAGATTGGCGGCGATGAGCCTCAATCTGGTCTTGATCAGCAGGATTCCCCTCTCATCGACCTTGCCATTCGTTTTCATGCCAAGGCCACTCGCATCAGGAAGGCTGCCGAAGCCGAAGCTCCCTATGTCGGCTTGGGGCTCGAGACCGCCACTCTTACTGAGCCAAAGTATCTCGTCGAGACGGATAGATTCAAGTCGGAACTGATTGCTTCTGCCAAGGAGTACGTCGGCCACTGCGACCAGGATTCGCGTACTTGCACGCTCAACTATTGCTATCTTGGTCCCAAAGACTGCAGCCCTCTCACCAACACCCAGGTGAGCGAGCTGTCGAGCGATCTGACAGCTTTGAACGCTGAGGCCAACATCATCGGCAAGTGCACCGAATCGGCCGAAGTTCCTTGCGACCACCGTGGCTACTGCTTCCATAAGGGCGATCCTAACGATGACCGTGGTTGCCGTGAGCTCAGCAAAAGGGAGGCGGCTCACTTTTTGCATCTCGTCAAGAGCAGGACTCCCTCTGGCTGGTTCGCTGTTGAGGGCATCGACTTTGATTCAATGAGGTTCACTCACGGCGAAGATAACGATGCTTCATCCCTCGGTGGCTCGGCTGGTGCCAAGCAGAAGCGCGATGCGCTCTACTTTCCGCTCGATCGAATCCAGAAGCTGGACACGAAGGACAGCGACCCTAACAGCTTCCTCAAGTTTCATCCCTTGTCATTCTACCGCAAGGACATCCGAGCACTAGCCGAGGAAGTTGCCGAGCAGGCACTGAAGGAGACTAAGTCCATTGAGGGCACATGCGAAGAATCCTCCAAGACCTGTAACCACGACGACGTCTGCCAATTGGGCACCAAAGACTGCCGACCTTTCAACGCTCAAGAACTGTCGTATATCAAGAAACAGTGGACGATTGTCGTCGCTAAGGGTCTGATCATGGGCAAGTGCAACAAAATCGCCGACGAAAGTGAAAATGCCAACTGCGATACGCAAGGCTACTGCTATCTGCTGCTCAACGGCAACAGTGGTGCGCACAATCCCGTTTGCAGGTACTTGACCAATGAAGAGAAGGACAAGCTGTTCAATGAGCTCGGGGACAAGCGCCAGAGACAGCTGAAGGAGTACGATGACTTTCATCCTTCGGAGTCAGCTTCGAGCGGCGCTGGCACCAAGGCTAAGCGTAGCATCGCTTCGACTCTTGGAAGCTTCTCTGCTGCCATGCAGAAACGCGACGCTCCTGAGTACCCCCTTGACCTGATGCAGATGGAGTACGGGGAGAACATTAACGACCACAACACCTGCCTCAAGCTCGAGGACCCTGACTGGTACCCGGGATGGGCACATAAGAAGGGCCAAGAGATGTCGCAGGCAGTCTTGGAGGAGATCGTGAAGTCCGGTTACTGCAAGGAAGGGTCCAAGCTCTGTCACGGACATTCTTGTGTTCTTGGATCCCCCGATTGCGTAAAGCTCACCGAGCAGGACAAAGAGGATTTGAAGGCTATGTTCGAGATCGTCTTCCGCAAGATGCTGATGATGGGTGTGTGTACCGATCCTCACGCTCCCGGTGCAAAGTGCTACGACGACAACTATTGCTACAAGTACAAGAACGGAAACGGTGACGAGCGCGATCCCAACTGCAGAGATTTGGAAGCAGAAGAGATGAAGAAGCTGTACATCACTCTCGAGAAGCTGCGCGCGAAGCAGATGGACGAAGCCGAAGCTGCTGCTAAGGCTAAAGCTTCAAACTCCGGATGGGCTGCTCCCAAGGCCAAGCGCAGCCTCAGCTTCAACGGCGCTATTGCTCCGGCCATGACCACCCTCGAAGGCGCCCTTCAGAAACGTGCTGTCTCCTCGGACAGCGCCAACGGAGGCGGAAGCAACGACGATGACTTCTTGGACCTTGGAGAGATTTCCCTGTACCAAAAGTGGGCCCAAAAGCAGGCAGCCGAGGGAACCGAGATCTACATGTCGGAAAACATTCGCGGCTACGGCTGGTGCGACGGTTGCGATAAACCATGCAAGGCGGGCACTGCCGGCTGCCACGACTTGGGCGCTGACGAGCTGGCATACATGCAAAGCTACTACACGCTTCTGACAGCCAGGATGATCATCATGGGTAAATGCAAGCCTGGCGCTGCCGAGAAGGGCACCAAGTGCTTCGATCAGAACTCGTGCTTCTTGTTCATTAACAAGTACAGCGTTCAGCGCGACTACGAGTGCGAGTTTATGGACCCGGAAGAGTCGGCCAATCTCATGTATCACATCGACCAGAGATTGCAGGCCTTCAAACCCCCACAGGCCTTCAAACCCCAAGCCTCAAGCCCTGGTCGCAAATCTGGCCCCAAGGAGAAGCGAGACGTCCCTGCTTCTTCTGCTGGAGAAAGCGGCACAGATTTCATGGAGCTCCAGGACCCCGGCAAGTATCCCGAGAGCATCATCGACAAGGCGACCAAATATTCTGAAGGCTTGATCAGTCAGTTTGCTGCCACCGTAGGCACTTGCCAAGGCGAATCCGAGCATTGTAGCAAGGGTGCTTGCAAGGTCGGAGATGCTGGCTGCCAACCCATGACGCGCTTCGAAGTTTGGAACGTAGCACGATTGGTGGCTCTTGCCGTTGCCGAGGGGGTTGTGGTAGGCAAGTGCAAGCCTGGGACCCAGTGCGACGAGAGCGGCTACTGCTTCCTGAAGTCGGACAAGTACGGATTCAAGGGCGAACGCGATCCGAACTGCAGAGAGCTCACTGACGGAGAGTATAGTGAATACATCCTGAAACTCTTGAGCTGGCGAAGTCCCGAATCCTCTGGCTTTGGCGTTGGTGCTGGCTCTTTGGGCAGTCTTGCTGGAGCCAAGCAGAAGCGACACACTTCGGAAGAAAGCGACAACAACGAGCTCTACAACTTGCCTCCCTTGAAGCGCTATCCTAAATGGATCCGTCGCATGGTGGAACCGGCCGCAAAGAATATTCTAGATGCGCTCTATGAAACACATGGCGTATGCGATGATTGCGGTAATGATGGTTTCTGCACTTGGGGCAGCACCCCAGCTTGCCGACGCATGTTTCCCGACGAAGAAGAAGGGTTCCTCGAGAGTCAACGACGTTTGTTCGCAAAAGCCGCAATCATGGGCAAGTGCGATCCGGAGGCTCAGAATGCCAAGTGCATGTATGGCTACTGCTATTTGCTCAGTCACAAGTACAGCGGTGAACCCAACGAGTACTGCCGGCCCATGATGCCGAAGGAGCACTGGCAACTTGTGGACACGCTTGCCGATTACGCAGATAAACACCCTCCCGCTGACATGGACTTTTCCTCTGACGCCAAGGTGAAGCGTGATGTCTCGGATGATGATAATGCGCGCTTCAATTCCGATTCGTTGCACCCGCGGACTACCACGTACCACCCCTATGACGAGCCCGAGGCTGACTTGAAGCCGACCGAGGAGGAGCTCAAGGAGTTCAAGGAGCTGTGTTCTCACCTTGCCGAGGATTCCGAGTCGCTCCAGGCGGTCGCCGAGGCTGTGGGTATGGAGGACGAGGAGCAGATTTCCGAGCTGCGCGAGCGCTTCCGTTCACTGGCTCAGGACGACTACCTGGCCACGCTCGCTCTCGAGCACGCCAAGGAGGCACAGATGCTCGCCGAGTCCAAGTACGGCCCCTTGACTGATCCGCAGAACATGGGTGGTTTCGCTGGCGACAAGGACGCTGCTTCTCCTGACGCCGAGACCGAGGCGCCCTCCAAGCCTAGTTTCGCCGAAGACTTGACGGACAAGAAGAGGCTCCCTTACGGCAACGATATGCTCATGGCGCAGTCGAAGCAGCAGCTTCACAATGACCCTCAGTCCAAGGAGAACGTCGGTGGTGGCAAGAACGACGAGAACCTGCCCACCGATCCCAAGTCCAAGGAAAAGGCTCCTAAGGACAAGGACAACGACGAGGATCTCCCGAACGGCAAGGATTGATCCAAGTCGGACTCTGAGTCCGGCTCCGGCAAGGACGACGCCAAGCCCTAAGAGTTGCCTCTTCTCGCTCCGTTTCTTTCCCCATCTCTTTTCCCTCAAATTCCCCCCTTTCCCCTGTCTCTTTCTGTCTCCACTGACTAGCGATGCGCTCCGACGTCTAGTCTTGCTTGATGCAAGCCCTGCGTCGCGGTGTTTCGTTTTCCCCTCTCTTATCAGATTCATGTTGTGTGTTAGTTGCACTGCGCAGCGAAATTTCACTTTCATTTTTCCCTTCCTCGCTTGTCGATGTGTGACTATGAGTATGTAACCTCGGAATTGGGTTTCATCGTGCATTCATTGGTGAGGGTTGACGAGGTTGAACGCGTTGCGGCGGGTCGAGATACGCATTTGCTTGCAATGCGATAAGTCGAGCAGCTCTAAGAAAGGGTTTGATGCGATGGTCTTTGCCACAATAGCCTCTGTGTAGGTAACAAAGCAGAATTTTCCATCAGTAATGCTCTATCTAGGAAGGAGGGGAGGAGGAATGCGTACCTGGGACGGCAGTATTGCTTAAATTCAGCGTATGAAGCGTTTGAATCTTGGGTAGGAACTGCCACGCTGTATCGGACAGTTTCGCATCTGGCAGTTTCAAATGCTTCACCCTTACCTCCTCCGACACGACCATATCGGGGACGGATCGGAAGAAACTCGTCTGGCTCTGGCTTGACTTCAAACTCTCTATGGTCAACCTTTCCAAGATCGCCAGGAGGGTGGGGAAAAGCTCGGCGAACTCATCCCCGACGTCGAGAATGCCAAGATGGAGACGCTTCCACTCTCGCCCCCGCCACTCTCCCGTTACTTTCGAAAGGAGTTGGATGAGCCCATCGTGGGTGGTGCGGCTGGGCATTTGTCGAAGAAGTAAGGAATCAATGTTGGGTGAACGGTCGATGAGTTTGACGAGAGAGGAGTAGTCGAGGTTGGTGTCGAGCAAGTTGAGCTTCCTCAACGCCAACACATTTTCCCCACCGGAAGGAGGTAGGCCGAGCGGGAAGAAGCTCATGACCAAAATACTCAAGTCGGGACTATGCACATTGCTTCCCCCCACCCCCGTGCCGGATATATCCAACACTTCGAGGCTTTGATGGCAGTACTTAAGGAACCCTGCCACGCCCGCATCCCCTACCTGTGCGCACTGTCTCAGCCTGAGATTCCTTAGCCCTGCAAACGGGATCGGCCCTTCCTTTGGCGCCTGTAGAGCGCTTTGGAGGCTTTTATCCGTCAAGTTTTCATTATACCCCAACTTCAACGTATGCAGGTGAGGGAGATGGGTCATAATGTGATACACCGAATCGGCGGTGACGTCGGTAAAATCAAGGTTGAGGTACCGCAGCGTCGCGCCCGTCGATCGGCAGAGCGCGCTAACCGTACGGTCGCCCACTGCGATACACCCTTTTAGCGAGATCGTTTCGAGCTTCAGCAACGCATCTTGCCCCCCGGCGGCGGCTTCGAAGAACCGCGCAAGCGTGCTGTCCGTTAACCGCGTCAACCCGTGCAACTGCAGCGAGCGGAGCGCGAATGAAGGAGATTGCGACATCGCAAACCGCGACGGCAGTGCGGCGAGAGGCATCTGTTCCACCACCCTGTGTAAGAGATTGGAGAGGTGGCGGTCACGGACTGAGGTGAGCGCGTGGGTGAGGTGAGCGACGAGGAACGCCGCTGCAGACTTATCGTGCGACAGCAATGGCGTCGATGCGGGTAGCCAGACGTGCGATCGTGCTGCATACGAGGCTGACGATGAGAAGATGGGCGGGAGGAAGTAGTTGGCGACGACGGATTTGGTGAGGTGCTGAGGCGCGTGCTCGACGAGGGATTTGAAGAGCAGGAACGAGGTGGCCGGCGAAAGCATCTCGAGCTGCTCCGACGTCTTGCGCGTCAGGTAGTGCAGTTCAGACGTAGTCCATCCTGCAAGCAGTTGGCTCGACGAGGGGACAGAGGTGGTAGCAGTCGTCCTGTTCCTTGCTGAGCGAGATGTTCTGGTAGTGGATGCGGGCTCGTCATCGCTGGGGACATAGTCCTGCTGGTCGTCGTCCGAGTCTGGCGCTGCACCGAAGGCTCTCGCGCGTGATCTCTTACGGGACTTCGAGTTGCTCTTGGCAGTGTGAGAGTTTCGGATGGGCTTTCGGGTCGGAGCAGTGCTAGGACCGGCAGCGGCTTCGAACTGGTCGCGGGAGGGGAGGAGGGCATCGAAGCACGAAGCAATGACGGAACAGCACATGTCTGCCAGAGTCGGCAGCTTGAAAGCATCCCCATCCCGCCGCGCTTGTTGCGTCAATGTCAATGGACGGTACGACACATTCTGTCTTTGCGTTCTTGGATCTGGTGCGAAAAGGTTCTGAACTCTCGTCTCTTCGATATCGTCGTGTTGAATATGCAAGATGCGTGCGCTGACCTTTGGTTGAGTTGTTCTTTTTGGTCGTTTTCCATTGCTTGTGCTGTTGGAATTTCCACGTGGTTTCGAGGCTGCTGCGACGGAACGATACCTCTGGCTGGCACGATTGGAGGAGGCAGGGGTACTACGACGGTAGGACGAGGAGGAGGACGAGGCGCGGTTCAGATCTGGATCGTCGCTGCGTACTCTGCTTTCTGCGCGGATGCGCGAGATGGACAGCTTCTTTGGAGGCATCGTCGTCGACGCTCCATCGCACAGAGACTGGTTAGGACAATGTCGAGGATCGTCGTAGTCATGGCATGACCAGCTCCGGCATTTTTCCAACGAGAGGAAGAAAGGAACCCTGAACAAGTGGAGGCAGCAGAACCGAGTTCCGAGTTTGCCTTTTTCGCGAAGATGGAGGATGTTACGCCTTCGAATTTGTTTTTGGACGTCCGCGAAAAATAATTTATAGAGAAAAGTGCCAGTCGGGCTTGCGTGAAAGCTCGGCAGTGAAAGACGTCAAGCTTGGAAAAGAGACTGGCGCGGGGGAGTCGCTCCAGCTCGAGACCCTTCTTTGTCCACTTTTTTTGGGGGAGCAAAGAGCTGTGGAACGTTCGCGATGTCGCTGATCTACGCCTTGTTCCTCAGCTGCACGGTGGACCCTGGCCTAGCAAGCTAGCTCTGACTGGAGACAACCAACCACAGCCTCATTTTGACCCAAGTTGGCGTGATCGTCATGCTCCACCAACCCAGTCTTGGCACCAACCTTGGTCAAAATGGACGTCTTGCCATCGCTACCGTATTCATCGAGGATACGGAGATGGGCTGATGAGAGTGTGTGTTTGTGTGTCTGTCGCAAAAGAGATGAGCTGAGCTGCAAGACAAGACTGAAGATGCATGTAAGAATCGTGGGCGTGCGAAGCTGAGTGAGCCCGAATGAACTCGATGGTGGGGAACGTCGGACGCTCTGAATTCGACACGGCCAAAGACGTGATGTGATGCACGCACGCACCTTACGGGACATTCCGACAGGTCGTGCTATAGAAGTCCGCCAAAAAAAAGTGTTGGACTTGAGAAGAAAATTAGGAAAATGCAACCTCGTGAATCTGTCTATCTGTGCCTAGATGCATGAGGATAAGCATGAAAGATGTGGTGGCTCGAGTTGCTCGAGCGTATTGCTCAGAGCGGTGGGGCCATGCACGAGCTAAACGATGCATCTGCACCTGCGCAGATCCACGGTGCTGAATTCTTCGGACTTGCCGTTGCCGGTCAAGTTCTTTTGGACCTTCTCGAAGCTTGTCACATCCTCAGCTGTCTGCCGCCAGCCCACTTTGAGCTGTGTCGTTCATTCCATCACATCATTCGCAACCTCCTACCATCTTGCTTTCTTTCTCACCATCTTCGGTCCCTCCCGTATCTGCACAGCCGATCAAGGCGTAGTCCAACTCGTTCACTTTCCACACACTCGCTTCGTCAGCTGAACTGCTTTTCGGCTTCGGAACTACGCCGCCTTTCATATCGGCCATCCCGACTGCTTTATCGTTGTCGGCGTCGTCCGAACCTGCCAAGACAACTGTATCAGAGGTCTCATCATCTTGAACACATCACTCGCACTCGCTTTCGCTTATACACTGACACGAATTCTCCGCCACAATGCCGATTCTCGACACCACCCTCGATCTCAACGCGCTCTTCACTAAGCAGGTCAAGGCAACTCCCGATGCTCTGGCGTTAGTGGATCCCTCTGCCAGCTACACATATGCTCAGCTCGATGCCAAGGTCGAGAGCCTCGCCCTCTACTTTCGTCGCCATCATGCTGTCGGTCGCGACTCCCTCGTCGGTATCCTCATGGGGAGAGGTGCCGACTACGTGATCGCTTGTCTCGCTGCTCTCCGTGCTGGCGGTGCTTTCCTCGTCTTGGAGCTTGCCTATCCGCTCGGCCTCTTGCACGAGGTCATCAAGGATGCCAACCCTGCTGTCGTCGTCACTCAATCCGAGCATGCCAAGCTCGTCCCAAAGACGGTCCCCACCGTCTTTATCGACAACCCAGACCAAGCTGCTGATCTCTTTCAGCAAGCTCAAGGCGCATCTACATCCTCATCTTCTCTTCCACCTCTTCCTCAGGACACCGATCTCGAGCGTCTTGCCTTTGTCTCCTACTCGTCTGGAACTACTGGCAAGCCAAAAGGTATCGCCAATCCACACCGTGCTCCCGTCAAGTCATACGATCTTCGTTTCGCTGTCAACGATCTTCAGCCCGGAGACCGAGTAGCTTGCAACGTCTACTTTGTCTGGGAAATGCTGCGTCCCCTCCTCCGTGGCGCTACTACTTACGCTATTCCAGATGCAATCAGCTACGACCCCGTCAAGCTCGTCGAGCTGCTCGCCTCCGAAAAGATCACAGAAACGCTCATGACTCCAACACTGCTTGCTGCCGTGCTTGCTCGTCATCATGACCTTGGCACCAAGCTTCCACATTTGCGGTCTCTCTGGCTCAACGGTGAAGTCGTCACCACTGACCTTGCACGAAGAGCCATCAAGGCGTTGCCCAACACTCGTCTTCTCAACTGCTACAGTGCCAGTGAGACCCACGAGGTTGCTTGCGGCGATCTTCGTGAGATGCTCGCCACTTTGCCTGCAGATGCACCTTACTGCCCTGTTGGACCTCCTATGAACCTTGCGCACACCTATATTCTTGACGAGGACGAGAAACCTGTCCAGTCAGGCGAGCCTGGGGAACTCTACGTCGGAGGCGAGCTTCTCGCTCGAGGCTATCTCAATCTTGTCGAAACCACTGCCAAAGCCTTCACCCCTGACGCTTCTTCTTCTAAGCCGAATGCACGAAAGTACAGGACCGGTGATCTGGCTCGCATCGTCCCCGAGACTGGTCTCCTCGAGATCACAGGCCGTGTCGGTGGTATGATCAAGATTCGCGGATACTCAATCGTTCCTGGTACTGTCGAGAAGGCCATTGTCGATAATTTCGACGTTAGCAATTGCGCTGTTGTTGCACACGGCGAAGGTCTCGAGCGTCAACTGGTCGCTTATGTTGTGCCCGATGAGGGTGGTGACCACGGCAACCGCACCGTTCTGACCATCGATGATAACGGCCACAGTCCCGGCGCTCGTCACATCCTCGTTCAGCACCTTGCTCACTACATGATTCCTACCCTCTGGGTTGTGCTGCACTCGCTGCCAACACACGAAGTCTCCGGCAAGGTCGATCTCAAGAACCTCCCCAACCCCAAGGCTGCGATTGCTGCCGCCAGCGGCACCAACTCTCGAGCACGAAGTCCCGCACCCGATGAGACAGTCAACCTCAAATCGATTGCCCAGTTGTGGGCGCTGTCGCTCAACGTCAATCCCAACACCATCCTCGAGGCTGGCAAGACGGTCAGCTTCTTCGACCTCGGTGGTCACTCGCTCTTGCTTGCTGATCTGGCCACTCGTATCTCCAAGACCATGGGCGGTTTCACAGTTCCTCTTGCCGAACTGGCTGGTCATCCTACTCTTCAGGACCACGTTCGTGTCACTCTCAACGCTCGCGATGGCTACAATGCCGCGGTTCAGGCTGATCTTCCCACCGTCCTGCGAGCCGACATTGAGCTCGCTCCCGAGTTCAAGCTTGCTTCGGAAGACAAGGTTAGAGCTTGCCCGCTCAGCGAGGCCAAGACCATCTTGCTCACAGGTGCCACCGGTTTTCTCGGAGGTTTCTTGTTGCATGACCTTTTCCAAAACACCTCTGCTCGCATCGTCTGCCTGATCCGCTTCAACGCTCCATACCGAACCGACCGCTCGGCTGCTATGGCTCGTCTCCGACGCAACATGCTCGATCTCGGCTTCTGGGACCACTCGATGCTCGACCGTATCGAAGTGCTGCCCGCTAACCTGTCGCGTAACCGCCTTGGTCTCGTTCCCGAGGTGTACGAGCAGCTCGTCAACCAGGTCGATGTGATTGTCCACTGTGCTGCTCAGGTCAACCTCGTCTACCCTTACGCTGCTTTGCGGGATGCCAACGTCGAAGGTACGCGCGAGGTTCTCCGTCTCGCCTTCCTCAGCCATGCCACGGTTCAGTACGTTTCCACCAACGGTGTTCTGCCCCCTTCGCAGACGGGTTGGCCCGAGTCGGCCATCATGCCCCTCGAGGACGTGCCCGAGAAGCTGTTGGATGGATACTGTCAGACCAAGTGGGTTGCCGAGCAGCTCGTCTTGGAGTCCGCTAAGCGTGGTCTACCAGCCAATGTCATCCGTATTGGCACATTGAGTGGTCACTCGGAAACCGGTTCGACCAACACGTACGATCTCATCACTGCGCTCATTGTCGAGTCGGTCCATCTCGGCGTCGCACCCGAGATCCCCAACTGGCACATTGAGATGACTGCAGTCGACTACGTCTCACGCGGCATCATCGCGATTGGCAACCACATTGACGAGAATCAGAGGATTTACCATCTCGGCGACAGCGAGCCTATCGACTGCCGACTTCTCTTCCAGCATCTCGAGGCGATTGGATACCCTACACAGAAGATGGACTGGAAGTCGTGGGTCAACTTGTGGCAAGAGAAGCGTGGCTCCGCCAAGGGTGGTGACCACGGCTTGACCGTCGACATCCTGAGGTCCGGTATGCCTTCCGAGGAGTTTTTGCTGGGCATCATTGCGCTCAAGGACGACGCGACTCGGCCTGCATTGGGCGACCTGAAGCGACCAAAGGTGGACGCCAAGTTGCTCGAGACGTATGCCCGTCACTGGTACGCACGTGGTTGGATGCACCGTCAGCCAAGCACTGTCGTCAGCACCCCTGTGGGCAACGGCGTCAATGGCCTCGCTGCTGCCGGCGCCTTCGACGCAGATCACCCGCTCCGAGGCAAGGTCGCCGTCATCACCGGCGCATCCTCGGGCATCGGCGCTGCCGTCGCCAAGGCGCTCATCGATGAAGGGGCTTCCGTTGCTCTCGCCGCCCGCCGAATTGACGCTCTCGAGGACCTCAAGAAAGACCTTGTCAAGATCTCACGCAACGCCAAAGTGCACATCCACAAAACCGACGTCACCGACCGATCGCAGGTCGAGTCACTCATGCAGACCACCACGGACACCCTCGGTCCGATCGACATTATCGTCTCATGCGCTGGTGTCATGTACTACACTCTTATGGAGAACATTAAGGTCGATGAATGGGACCAGACTGTCGACGTCAACTGCAAGGGTTTGCTGAACGTCCTCTCCACCAGTCTTCCCCGACTATTACCCCGAAAGACGGGCCACGTCGTCGCTATCTCGTCGGATGCAGGCCGCAAGGTGTTCCCCGGGCTGGGCGTCTATTCGGCTTCCAAGTTCTTTGTTGAGGCGACACTGCAGTCGCTGCGACTCGAGACGGCCAACTCAGGCCTGCGCGTGACAGGCGTGCAGCCAGGCAACACGGCCACCGACCTGCTGGGCATGAGTAGCGACCAGGAGGCTATCAAGAAGTACGGCGAGCCTACGGGCGCCAGGATCCTCGACCCGTCCGACGTCGCCAACGCCATCGTGTACGCGCTGCGACAGCCAGAACACGTTGCAGTCAACGAGGTGCTGATCGAGCCTCGCGAGGAGCCGATCTAAGTCTCATCTACTCTCGCCTTCTCTTTTCCTAGATTTTTCATCCGGGCATGTGTAAATAGAGCTGATGATCTAGATTGATTCATTGGGGCAATGATTTTGACGAAGAGTGAAGGGTGAACGATGAAGCTATTAGGGGGCGATGGGAGATGCGAAGGATCTCGGATCAGTGAGTCCCGCAGTGGACCGAGCCATCGGCGTGGGTGTGGCAGTCGGCGGGCTGGGGGACGGCGGATGCCGTTGGCTGTGTCACGTTTGAACTCGTACTTGACGCCTGCGATTCCTTTGACATTGCCTCCCCCACACATCCCCACTTTGTAAACTTTCTCGAATATACATCCAACGCGAAGTACTGCAATGAATGCTGATTCTGCACCGCCTGTGTCGCATTATTCTTGGCCAGCTCTAAGCAATCCTCGTAACTATCCGCATGATGATGCACCTTACCATGGACGAAGTTGGGGACGTGGAAGGCTCTGTGCATTAGATCTGCTGCGAAGTACGTATTTGGATTATCCCTCGCCAAGCTAAACCCAAACGTGCAGAGCTGTTCCAGCGGTCTTCTGTTTGTGTATGATCGATCGCAGATGACCGTTTCCTGAGTGGCGTTGTTGCCCCTCCAATGGCCGTTCCAGTCGTCAAACGCACAGTTGCCGTCGGGGTTATCGCACCGCAGCACCGCCTCTCCCTTATCTCCCCACAACAGTTAAGAGAAATAGCCGATGACCGGTGCGGGATCGCCCTCCGCGCCGAAGTAGAGGGTGAAAAATTCGTCGAGAGGGTTGTTGACGAGGTGAGTGAGGGAAGAAGATGCGAGAAGCTGCATGTCCGCTACGGCACGAGAAAGCTGGGCCCGTGAAGTGCCGTTACACGACGGGTGAATGTTCCACACCGCATCTTGGGGTGACAAGGAGGTGAGGGATGAAACAGCCGCCCTGGATTCAAGGAATGAGGTAAACGGCGCTGCAGAGACGGAACAACCCGCAACGGTGACGAGCAGGAGAGAGGATGAGAGCTTCATCCCGACGAGATTAGGTTGAATGAGGTAAGGTGAATGGAGAAGAGATCGACTTGGCGATGAATGGGGAGCAAATTTGTAGACCTCATCGACGGGGATACCCGGATCCTGGCACATCTAGCTGTTCTTCCCATTGAAGAGGCTACCTCCATACTTGAACCATGCCCATCATGCCTGAATTGTCCAATCGAAGAGTGTCGAGCTGAAAATGCTGAATCCAGCTGCACCACTGAGGTCCTCTTCTTGCCCTTGGCATATGTGTCTCCAACCACCATCCCCCTTCCTAACCCCTGTTGCAGATTGGACGGTGCCAGTTGGATTGTCGATACGACGACCACGGTAAGGGTCGCTCTTGTGTTGGCGCAGAAAGCTCACCGGTGGCAGGGATGGAAGGAAGAGAAGGTCTTGGCACGTCAAAAGAAACGACCCCTCTCTGCAAGCTGTTTGATGCGAAGAATCCAAGTGCTAGCGATTCTTGGCGTTTTACACGTGGGCAAGGTGGGATGTCGTGAGCGCCGGCGATTTTTGACAGCCGACGAAAAAAAAAAAAAAAAAAAAAAAAAGCAAAAAAATCGCGCAGTTCTTGGCATGACGACCTTCGCGGTTACCATCATACTGTATCTCGCAGAGTGCAACTGCACTCTGCGATTGGTGCTGCCCAAGGGATCGTGTGGGTCAAAGCAATGAGACAGGATGCACACGACAGAGATAAGCGACCTTGAGAGTCGGCAGTTTTCGCATTTGCAAGTGCCAAGAAAGTCGTCGTCAAAGGTCTTCTGGAAGCCCATTGACAGGAACCGTCGCGAGGATGTATCGGAAACTATGTTTCGGCTTGAATCAGCCTGAGGATACTTAAAACCCCATCCCGCGGCGACTTTCCTTTCTGAACAAAGCCCATCATATCGACGAAGAGACACGATGAAGGTACTCCTCCACACAGCGGCTTTGCTCTCCATCAGCGCAAGGCTGGTTGCAGCTCAATCGATTACGACCATCGTCACTGCGGGCGGGAGTCCAACGATAGCGGTGGTCGCGGCGTCTCCGACTGGACGTGGATATTGCGAGTTCTACATCGACCATTGGGATTGCGATGCCAGTCGACCGGAAGCTACGCAAGCGACTGCGACGGTGACTTCAGCAGCTCCCTCGATCGCACCTTTTCCAGTGGGGCAGATTTGCGAATTGCATGTCGATCATTGGCACTGCGATGGGCCGGCCACCGCTACAGCGGCTGGCGCTCAAGCGACTTCTGCGGCGGAAGGGGAATGTCATCAGCACGGCGACCACTTGCACTGCGAGGGAGTCTCTGAATCTGTCGAGCAAGACCATGACCACTCTGGCCACTCGCACGCAGGGCACTCCCACGGGCCCTCCTCGGAATACGGCTGCTCGCTCGCTCCCCCCTCCCCCTACAACACCGGGCTACACGTTGCGACTATTTTCATCCTGCTCGCCTCCTCCGCCGTTGGCACTTTCCTTCCTATCCTCCTCTATTCTGGCTCTAGCGGTGAGGAGAAGAAAAGATGGGGGTGGTGGGCGGAGGAGCTCTTCTTTATCTGTCGCCACTTTGGCACGGGCGTGATCATCTCGACGGCATTCGTGCACTTGCTCAGCCACGCAATGCTGTACTGGGCCAACGAGTGCATTGGAGAACTGAGCTACGAAGCGCCAGCACCAGCCATCGCGATGGCCGCAGTGTGGGTGGTGTTCCTCGTGGATTTCCTTCTGCTAAGGAGCTTGAGGAGACGGTCGGGAATGGGGAGTACGTGCACCCACGACCACGCTCGGGGAGAGGAGGAGGGAGAGGTGGGGAAGAGGACATCGAATTCGACTCTTTCATCGTCGGAGGAGGGCGAGAGTGAGTACGCGGGTTTGAGCTATGCGCAAGCCAAAGTCGCCGAATGGGACGTCATCGCGATCGAAGCCGGGATCATCTTCCATTCGATCCTAATCGGCGTGACACTCGGAGTCGCCACTGGCGCCGGCTTCGTCGCACTGCTCGTCGCGATCACGTTCCACCAGCTCTTCGAAGGTCTCGCGCTCGGCTCCCGCCTCTCCCTCCTCACCTGGCGCCGCCTCACCTACAAAATCGCCTTGGGGACTGGGTATGTCCTAACCACCCCCGTGGGGGTTGCGATCGGGATCGGCGTGAGGCGGACGTTCAATGGGAATAACGCGGCGACGTTGATCACGCTGGGGACATTGCATGCGGTGAGTGCCGGGATCTTGCTGTATACGGCGCTGGTGGAGTTGTTGAGTGGGGACTTTATCCATAATAGGAAGATGCAGGAGAGTGGGCTGGGGAGGTGTGTGGCGGCAGTGGCGAGTTTGACGGTCGGGGCCGTGGCGATGTCAGTGCTCGCAAAGTGGGCGTGAAATGTCAGATGCGCAAGTCTGCAATGCGATGACTTTGGATAAGATGACATCGTGTGTTACTTCTCGATTCGCTTGATCCCAGCTGTTTATATAGAAAGAGTGGGGAGAAACAAGATTTCGTCAATCATTGGGTGCCTGGAGTGTATGGTGGAAAGAGGGAAGAATGACTTACCCAAGTCGCTTGCGCCCTGGAACACCTGCACGGCCACCTCTCTGCACGCGATTATCTCGAGCCCCGCCAGACCCTCTACCACGTTATACAGCGTCGGCAGCTGCTCGAAGCTCGCCTTATTGATCGTCAGCTTCACAATGCCCTGCAGGAACTCATACTTTCCTTCTCCGGCTGTGCGTGCTTTGCCTTGTTCCGTGGTGTGCAGCCACGGAACCCTCTCACTTTCACTTTTGGTTAAGGGGATAGTGGTCTTGAATTCGAGCATGTTCGGTTTGACCGTCGCGGGTGCTGGCGGGTGGAAAGTGGCGTAGTCCGCATCTGCCTTGCCCGGCTCGCCCACGGCAGGGATGTATCGCTGGTGCAAGATCCCGCTCTTCACCGGGTGTGTATAGGGCCTATCACCCTGCCTCCATGCGGGACTATCTCCCACCGGCTGCGATTGCAATTGGTTGAGTTCAAGACGGAGAAACTCGAACCCTTGCCAGCTCAGCGCATGCACCGCTGCACACTCTTCCTTGTCAATGGTGGGCTCTCTGGGGATTGCGTCCGGGATGTCAGCGTACGCTTTCGGGAACCCGAGCTCCTCCCTGCCTGTGGTGATGGGGTCGGTGAAGTTCTCGAACAACACTGCGAGGTAAGGCACCGTAACTGGGGGAAAAACGCGATTGCAGACAACGTCGTTGAAGTAGATGCCGAACGTGTTGTATCCCCGCCCGGCGAGCCAGGGGAGGTTGCGCAGCTCCATGGCTTCGAGCAACACAGTAGCTGTGGGCAGTGAGGGGGAGACGACGTAGCCGTCGGGGAGGAGGCATTGGACGGAGTCAAGGGAGACTTGGAGCACAACGCCCGAGGTGGCAGTGGTGGCGGCGGACCAGCCAAAGCGGGTGCCAGAGGGGGATTGTCGAGGCGAGGGGGAGGGGCCAAAGCCGATCGGCGCGCGGTAGTAGCGGTTGGGTAGCAGGGGCGTCATGGCGGACGGGATTGGCGAGCAAGGGGGAGGTGATGGTGGAGAGAAAGGTCGAGGTGGAACTTAAGCTAAAGGGATGCCATGAAGGCAAGTGATGATTGATTCGGCCATTGTGGTGTCACGCAAGACCTCATCCGGCCCCTTGCTTCGAAAGGTAAGGGAACAGAGGGCATTTCTCCGCGGCTTTCCCTTCGCTGAAAGCCATGGACGTTTTGCTGTTTCATCGTCCTTCAATCCGCATTGTCTGCACACTCTGCTGTCCACACTGTCGCAATCAGTCAAACACACTCCAACGGAACCAATGCACAAACGCTCCGCTCTTACGATTGCGACTTGATCCTACGACAGGCTTACTGCTCACCAGGGAAGCCATGATCCTTGAGCGGCTTACCGTTGATGACGATCTCCTTGCTGTGGAGAAGAATGAACGCTATCCTTCCCCACTTGTCCGAGTTGTTCCTCCACAAATAATTAGTCCCCCTCTGAATGCACGTATCGCCTGCCTTCATCGTCCTCTTCTCGCCAGAGTCAAGCTCGAGCTCAACCTCGCCAAAGATCACAATGCCATAGTCGAGCGTCTGAGTGCGGTGCATGGGGCTAGAAGCGCCAGGGGGAATGTCGACGAAACGGACGACAGAGCCGTTCTCGTTGTGCGACTTGCCGGAGAAGATCGGCTTCTTGGCTCCGTCTTCAGGGGTAGCGTTGTCAATCGGCCACTCGTTGGTGCTCCACATGACCTGTTTCAATCAAGGCATAAGGAAAGCGTCAGCTTCGTCAATGAATGGACAGATGGATGCAGGCGAGAGAGTTGGGAGGACTTACAGCAAAAGTGGCGTGTTCGGGAGTAAGGTCAAGACGCTCAATCTCGTCGTCCTTGGCGATGATGGAAACGCCATTGTCATCGTGGCCCGTGACGATGCGGCGCATGCCTCCAAGGGGAGCTCCTTCAGGTGCGGGGATGGACATGGTCATGATTGCGATATGTGCCGGTCAAGTGCGCCTTTGGTGTGACTTGGACTGTAGATGGTGGTCGCAACTATCACCGTTTCGGCATGGAATATCTCTTATAAGGGGCCTTGCTAGCTCCGGGCGGAGAGCTAAGTAGCCGGGGTCGAGGCATGAGCGGCGGCTACTTGATCACTTGAGTCCGGGACGATTTCCTCGCTGAGCACGAGGTCGGAGGACATGTGTTGGAAGCGTTGTTTGTGCAAGGCGACGGCTAAAGTGGGGAAAATGCGGGGTCCAACAATTCCCCACTTCGGGCGACGGTAATTCCGCGGCGAAGGACGTGCCAAATTCAATTGATCACAATCGGGTCGGTCGAGTTGGATTTTATCGCGATCGACCCCTGCCGGGCAGAACGAACATCCTTATGACGTCATGGAACATTGATATTCTTCGTTGGAGAGATCCAGGCTTGCCAAGGATTCATAAACGCTAGATGGACAACAGCAAGTCCTGTCTTTGCATAGCCTTCGTTCGTGTTGCTTCCGAGCGGATTGACGTATGCTTGATCGTATGTGTCGAGCCTAGCTGGGGAAAGCTGAAAATGTCTCCGAAAAGTCGGCGTGAAAAATGTTCCGAAAATGAAATTCTCATCGTGGGGGTCTCAAGCGTCGAGGATCTGCGCCTGTCCAGTAATGAAACCGAGATAAGAGAGCATGGTGGCTGAAGGTGTCAATTCCGCTACCGTGATACCATAGCCGGATGCTGTGACTGTTCGAACCGTGATAGAGTCTTGACAGATGCGAGAAGCTGTGATGCAATGCAAACAGTCCATACAAGATGGACTTTCTGTTCCTGTCCCGGAGACCGCCCGATGGCGCCGCGTGCTGCCATGCTAAGGTTGAATGCCGATAGATCTTCGCTGTCGAGTATTCCATTCTTTCAGCTCACGACGCAGGTGGTTGTCCCTTCCTTTTCGAACTGATTAGGGTGGGCCTGATCTTGCTTCACAACATAAGCGGCAGTGTCGCTCGCGATTGCATCATCAGCAAAAAGCTACGGCACATTCCGGTAACGCTGAATGATAAGGCCAGGGTCGGGTGCCTTCATTTCATCACCTCGAGTGTCCAAGCGAGCTCAGAGCCAATAGCCAAGACTATTTGCCCTGCCGACTTCACCTCTCGAACGATCAAGGAAGATTCCTCGCTTTCTTTTACTTTGCTGTGTTATCGAGTGCGGGCCTTATTTGGAAGGATCAAGCCTCGTCGACAAATTGCAGTCATAGAGGGTTATGACAGAGAAGCCTTTTGGTGCTTTTTGAAGATAGTTGTGAAAGCTCCGTTGCAGCAATCTGCTCATCCGACAGAGATGCTCTCCTGTGCGGTAATCGAGTGAAGTGGTCACGACTGGGTTCAGCATTCGGGCAGTACTTAAGAAGAGGGGGTTGTCTCCAGATGGCCGCACCACCATCCAACTCCACCCCAGCCTCCCAGATCTGTTCTCCTCTTTTCGTTCTCCAGCTCGTTTTCATCCTATCCCTCTTCTCCTTTTCTCCTACTTCTGGACTCGTTCGCTCAAGATGAAGTTCTCGATCGACGTGCTGCTGTTGCTCTCGGCAGCCTTCCTGCTTAGAGCGACCTCGGCACTACCCAGCTTTGGAGCCATGATGGCGCGCGGTCCAAATGGCGAGCTTTCGCACTTTGAGAAGCGCCTTCTGAATGCAAACCCTGATCAGCTGGGTGGCCTGATCAGCAACATCAAGGACAAGGTTTTGAGCCTCAACAACGGTGCCAAAGTGCCAGACGCTGGAAGCTTCCTCGATATGAAGATTACCGACATCACTCCCGAAAAGATCTACCAGGCCTTTGGCGTGCGTCGTGACGGTGGACTGCTTCCACCCGGTGAAGACGCAAATCATCCCTGGCAGGCCCCTCCCGAGGGTGCCAAACGTGGACCGTGCCCAGGACTGAACACTCTCGCGAATCACGGCTACCTGCCTCGCCATGGTGTCGTCAATCCGATCGAGCTGATCGAGGGTACATTCGAAGGACTCAATCTAAGCCCTGATCTGGCTGGGATCTTGGCTGCGATCTCATTCGTCGGTGTCGGAGACCTTCTGCAGATGAAGCTCTCGATTGGCGATCAATATGGCCTTGGCGGTGGCCTCAGCCACCACGGCATCCTCGAGGGTGATGGCTCTGTCACGCGAAAGGACCACTACTTCGGGAATAGCTGGGATGCCGACCCGGATCTAGTGGCTCAGTTCGTCAACGAGACCAACACTTTTGGAAAAGGGAATGTCGATATCATCTCGCTTGCCAACTCGCGTTATCGTGCTTGGGACAGCAGTCGCAATACTAATCCTCAATTCGACTTTAACCCTTGGCGAATGCTGGTCGCCTACGCAGAGAGCGGATTCGTGCACGAGGTGCTTCGCGGCTCTTTTGCCAAGTTCGACGAGGAGATGATCAAGAGCTGGTTCCTATGTGAGCGATTTCCCAAAGGCTGGAGTAAGCGCATAGTGCCCTTCTCGACGCCGGAAATTCTCGCTTGGGCTGGTATCATCGAGCTCGTCAAGCCGACGGTCCCCGGCTGGAGTGTGGGCAAGGGCGCTTTCATCCCCATGCCCACCACTGATGGTGCTTACAAGGAGCTGGCGTCGCTCATCGATCCCAAGACCAGTGGCGCGACGCTGAAGCGTCTTATGTGTGATGCTGGTAATGCCGTGCTCGGCTTCTTCCCGACTCTGATCACCAACATGCTTGGTGGTTTTGGTCTGAAGGGAGTCGGCGCTCCTCTTCAATGTTAATATCACCTTTCTGTTCTTAGACTCGAATGTAGTGCCAAGTCGCATCTTCCGATCTTCGTCACATGACAGGCCTCCTAGCTTGTATATAGATCTTTCTCTTTGTTTCCTGCAATCTTGCTGTGAATAGCGACTCTGAACCCTTGCCTGCGAAATTGATAGCTGCGCAGCTGCAGAGTGACCGTTATTTTGGCCCGGGCCTTCCGAACAATTGAGCACGGTCCAGTCTCTCTGTGAGGCTGGGGACCCGCCATCTCTCGGAAAGCCTGCGCATATGGCTCTGCCATTGCTTGCGTATCACGAGACAGACGGAGGATGTCCAAGCCTCTAACGGCAGCGGTTGACTCATCCTTCGGTCCAGCACAAGTGTCGAGCGTGACTGTAAGAAGCAGTGAAGATGGAATGAGTGTGTTGGATTTTCAAGCTCAGCGTGCATAAAGCGTGACGGGACACAGCCGAGCTGCACTTTGGATTCGACTGAGCTTTGTCGCACCTGTCAAACAGCATACAAGGCATTCAGCGCATACACCCTGGCTGACATCCGACTCAGCCATTCGCATAGTCTGACAGGCTGAGAGACACAGCCGACTTGACTCTTGACCACCACATCGAACACGTCCAGAGTCATGTCGGCGTCAAGGTTGAAGCTGGACCTCGAGTTACTCGGCCGGTCTTCGGCCAAAGATGTAGGGCAATACCTTCGACAGCAACTCCAAGCTCATCCCGAAGCGGTCGTCTCAGAGTCGCTGTTGCATTTGATCGACATCGAAGCTGTTCCTCCAGATGTATCTCATACTTGGCTGAGCGTGGCGAAGCAGCCGGAGACTCTCTTTCATGCGCTCAGACAGAAACGATCGGTAAGACTCCGATGCAGTGCCATCCGACGCTTCGCTGCTTGGATCAGCACCGATCGATGGTCACAGGCGTGGGAAGCAGTCGGGGCAGCCGAAGGAATTGCATAGCTTTTAGCTGAATTCTCTGTCAATGAAGTTAGTCTCTTCACTCGATCAGTCGGGTCAGCTATCAGAGGCAGCAGAAATAGGACGGAGAAGAGAGAGGCCATCACCGAACTGCTCCTCTTACTTGTACCAGCACTCAACGTCGCTGCCGAAGATACGTATGCCCGTCATCCAGACACGGTCGATGCTCGCGATCTAGTCCGCCACTACTCGGCACTTCTGCCGGCATGCACTCCCGCGATGATCCACCATGTAGTCTTTGGCGATCAGAAGGCCATGGTGTTGCGTGGCAATCAGGGTCACCTCCTCAGGGAGCACCACCAGGTCTTCCTCGACGCTTTCTCTTCTCCACATTTGCTACACTCTAACTGGATAGACCAGACAAAGCACTTACCAGATCTTCTCCTGGCGATCACCTTCCCGAACCATGATTCTCCAAGCTTTGCCAAGTTGGAAAAGTGCTACTCGCATCTATTCGATCTCACTCTGAATGCATCGGACAAAGACGCGTCTTCTCAGGCTAACGAAGTCGAGTCTCTTGCCGCAGCACTTTCCAAGATTGTCAAGGTACACTCGTTGCGCTTACCAGAACGCGAGCGCATCTTCGAGCTTATGCTTGCTGTCGTGTCGAATCATTCTATGAAAGCTCGCGCTTTCGACCTCGGCATTTGGCACCAAGTTGCGCGTGCTTGGTCACAAGAACCTGCCGTCCTCGAGCCCATCTTCGAACGGCTCTGTCAGGAGGGGCTGCCTTATGCACGCGACTACATGTTCACAAGGTTGCACACGACCATTCCCAGAAGCAAGCGTTGGGACATGTTCAAGTTGCTCTACCGCATGGATTCGGCGGATCCATCTGACCTCGAAGATGACGCCGAGCTTCAACGCCTAGTGTCTGACAATGATTTCCCTCGATCTTGGCCAGTCTCGGTCTTCCTTCGCATTGCCAAGAAGGATGCACTGCGCCTCATCGACCGCCTCTCCAAGCTCCTACCTCGCCATCGCTTACTGATGCATGGCCGTCCTAATTCTATCCTCGGGTCCGCCATCAGATATGGCTACGTCAACTTCGACATGTTGCGCTTCGAGATCGACCCAACTGGATTTACCAAAGAGCGTCTTCAGGCTGCCTCGTTGGCGGTGAAGGACTGTCAAGGCAAAGTGCAGCACAGCTCGGGCGCCAGTGCGAGAGAGCAATTGGCTTGCTGTGCTCTCGACTGGGCTGTTTGCAGCCGGTCCCTCGATCTATACACGGACACGGTCATTTGGCTGAGGCGATTCGTTCGCGATGTGGCTGTCGCACCCAACGTCTTCTCTGAAGGTAGTCTGCAGCCTCGAGAAGCAATTGAGCTTCTATTTGGTATCCCGCACACTCTCAACGAAGATGTCTCTGCCGACTTAGTCGAAGCTCGCATCATCAAGGCCAACCAAGCCATTTGGGAGTGGTGGGAGACATTACGCAAGTCGACACGCGAGCCCAGCTTCAATGCCAGCTCCGCCGCCGGTGCACGCACACTTATCCGGCCCGTCATCATCGAGCGCATGAGGAGAATCGACCATCTCCAGGCACATCTCGGTATTACCGACGAGGCCGTGACTTCTTTGGTGTGGGACGACACCATAGAGCTCTTGATCCGTATCGAGGAGACTTGTCTCGATCCTGCCTACCGACGTCTGGACCTGTACAATCTCGCAGGGCCCCTGTCTAAAGGAGTCAATGACGCGCTGCTTGCTTCAGAGCAGGTCAAAATCAAGTCTATAGCCGCTTTAACTTTTGTGGAAAAGCACTTCGTCGCACGAGACGCTTTGTGGGCTCGACATCGGCTCGCGCTGCATCCAAAGGCTATGTCACAGCTTCCAGAAGGTCTTCCGAAAGGTTTCCCTCTCCACCTTGCTCCGGGTCTATGGAACCTGGACCGCATCTTGCCAAGAGCACCTGACAGTATCATCGTGCGCAAAGCTCGTGCCATCGTCTTTGCCGATCCTAACGTCGTACTGCAACCGCAACCTCAGGAAGATGACATCCGCTTCGCAGTCAATGAGTGTCACGAAGACCGGGAATTTGCCTTGCTATTGCTCATCGAGGCACAACGCAACAAGAAGGAGAAAATCGAGATAATGCGCAAGGCGTGGGTGTACGCCACAACTGTGCTCTCGCGACAGAATGTCATCAGCGGAGGCACAGTGGTTCTGGAAACTCCAGGTGTTCGATCAATTCATCTATGACAGACGCTTCCCAGCACCGGGCAATGTCACTGAACATCCGCCTTTTCCACGGATACCTTCCGGCGACAAACCGCGAGGAGATATTCCAATTGAGTGGTCCCCAGATGAACTCGGCTGTCCCCCTCGCGTCGACCTTGACGAGCTGGAACCGAAGATTCTTGACATGATGATCGGTCAGAATGTCCTTGGTCATATGTTGGGCAGGAGCCTGGGCAGAAGCCTCTGTTATCACACAGGCAGCTTCGACGAGCCCAGCTTAGGTCCGCGGAGTGACAATGATGAGGCGACACAGGGTGTGTCGCTGTTCGCCATCATCTCTGACGCAAGGAAAAGGGAGCGAGAGAGAAAAATTGAACGAGGTGTCCGCGAAGCTCAGATTTTATTGCACTTGCTCGCCATCGACCACATCTCCGCATCAAACCACGTGGTCACTCTGCCCTTCCCATCTCGCGACGAGGCTCGGTATCCCAACTTGAGGCTCAGTGAAAGATTTGTCAAGGAGAACCTGCTTCACTACAACGCCAAGGATGAGCTTTACAAGGCATGGACGCGACTTGCGCCTACAGTATCGCCAACTCTTCTTCGACGACTCTGCGAAAAGCTCTACCTCGCGAGATCCAATGGCGACATCCCTAGTCTGTCGAGTCTCCCAATTGATCTTCTCCGATGTCTCGAGGACAGCGACCAGCCAAGTGAAGCAGTCCAGCAGGCCATCAAGACCATCCTTGAGTACCCGGGCGATAGCTCTTGGTATCGTCTGCTCTTATCTCGCAAGTTCCTGCTTCGACTCCCCGCCGCTGCTGCTCGGGAGGCAATCAAAGGTCTTGCGTATGGAATTCTAGATCGCCTTGGCAGCAAGAAGGGTGCTCAAGAAAGGGGCATCAAGGTCTCGACTGCAAAGCTGCTTGTTGAAGTACTCGACGGAGCGGACTATGTTTCGACGGTGGATGCCATGGACATTGCCGAGAAGCTGCTCGACGGCTCGGACCATCCCGACATTCGCTATGCAGCAATCTCTGCTATGATCAACACGGTCTGCGCGCAAAACAGTACAGTCGGTGCGACCGCTCAGCTGCTGATCTCGAAGCTGGATCGGCTATTGCCAATACTGGCTGCCCTAGACGAGACCCACCCTGGCGAGTCTGTCCGATCATGGGACGACGGCGCTTTGCCGTCGATCTACTCCACCTCAAACATCTCTGCTTCAGACCTGGAGCCGATGAAGGCGATTCCACGTACCTGGGAGCTGGTATTGGATGTGGCAGAGAAGCACAAGTCCTGGGCTCCGGTTCTGATGGAGAGAGTGATTGTGCCAGCAATCAAGCAGTCGATCGAGGTGCACAGAAGATGGCTGGAGAGATTCCTCGCGAGACACGGCCTGTCGTGCGATGGTCTGGAGCTGCCAGTGCCTCCAGTCAAGTTGAACGTACTTGAAGGGCTTGTCACGCGCTTCGCTCATCGCACACCAGAGTGGATGGTCGAGCTCTACTGCCAGGTTTTCCAGGTAATCATTTCACGTCCAACCGCGATCGAAAGTCTCAACGCTCAACTGAAGGGCACGGAAGACAATGGCGAGAGGCACTGGCTGTCCACATTCGAAACGCCGGAGGATTTTGATCTGGCAGGAAAAGCATTCTTGGCCGACTACGTGTACGCTTTGATGGACGCTCACAAAGGCAACGGTGATGATGTTCTTGCGCGGAAAGAGAAGGTCATCGGTATGGCCGGGAAGTTGGTCCTTGACATTGCTGACGTTCTTCTCGAAGGCGAAACTGTAAATCCGGGTGTGTTTGGGAGGCTGATGAATCAGGTCGGATTCCACAGTTCATTCTCCAAAGGTCAAAGACAGTGGAGACGCTACATGCGGCCGGTGTTGGAAGCTGTGATAAACAAGATCGACGCGAAGAGGACTCGGGAATGGCAACGGGATCCAAAGAGAAGGCCGCGCGTGTTGCCCAACATGCACGAGTATCGACTCTGGCTTTTGCCATATCCTGACTATGACGACACCCGGATAACAGCGGAAGAGGACTTGAGGCAGTGCAAGCGATTCGCTGCGGCAATTGTGAAAGAGATCGGTTCAATGCTGTCGAGGCCGGTCCCGTACCAGCAAGACCTGGAAGAGATCCGAAAAGCAGCAGAGACTGCACCATTGAGGCTGTATGGTCAGCTGGCGCTGGAGCTCGGCACCATCAAGTGTGGAGGGATTCAGGAGTGTCTTTGCGTTTAGATCGCCTCTTGCCTGCTCGCGACGTGTAGCACACAGGATGAACACGTGCTGGAACAGTTGAAGAAAATGCTGGAAGATTGGAACGCAAGCGAGGTGGAGTGGGAAAGAGACATACTGGAGGAGATGATAGTAGAGGATGCGAAGCTGGCTAAAGTCGTTGACCGGGTCAAGTCGCGAGGTGATGGACGGGTGTAGCAGTTCGGTTCGTTTCGACGCCGATGCCTATGTTCGATATGATGGAGTCTTGGTTGCTATGTAACGTCCCTGTCTTCTTTTGAGCTGTCACGCTAGCATCACATGCATCACATGTGACATGTGACAATATGAAGTGGGCGCAGCGTGTTCCGAAAGTGTGGGAAATGAAATGAACCTTGTTTGCCCTTTGGCTGAATGGCGGCGCCGATGCGTCAGTGGGCTCATCCCGAACAATGACTGAAGCCTTTCTGCATTTGGTTCTGATCCACCATCATTGCAAACACCTTCGATCTCAAGCCAAGACTCTGGGCGGATTCAGTCGTCTTAGATCTCAGCTGCGCACTCGATTACGATGGCGAGGAAGACATGGCGCCCGAAAGCGCAAAAACGGGCAGACGGCGATCGTCTCGAGCACCGGAAGGACATCCCGAGGACCCAGGAAGGGGATGGCCAAACGAAGGAGCAAGTCGACGAGCAACTATCAGTCGGAGAGGCTTCTCGTTCGAATCCATCGACATCGACCTGGGATGAAGATGGATTCGAAGTCACCGGCGCAGTGATGAAAGGCGACAACCTCAAACGGTCTGCGTCCAGTCCATCGGCTCATAGTGGGGACGGTGTCGGCGGCTCTACATCAGCTCCTGCCTCCCTCGTGATGACTATCGAGGTCAAGGGCTCATCTTCTCATTTGTCATCCTCGACATCCCGATGCTTTCCTCCTTCCCCTCGCCAAATCGTTTTAATTCCCCAAAATCCGGAGCCTAGTTCGACTGCAGTCTCAAAGGATGCATCTCAGCCGAGCGAGAAGGCTCAGGGCAAACAGCGAGCAGTGGACTTGATTGCACTGCTACAAAGACCTGATGATCGATTGACGGTGAGATCAAGCGAGCCACTCGAAGGGCTCTTCAGCGACTCCAGCCTCACATCTCTGCCATCTTCTCGCATGCCTGCTCCGGAACTCGCAACACCAAGCGAAGAGTCTTTTGATCCAGACGCACCTCTTATGAACCGATATCTTGCCTCAAGCCAGGCTGATTTGATAGAACCAATTGGAGCCCTGACGGCACGGCATGACGTGGGAGCACCTTACAAATGGCCCTCGTCTCCTCCTGCAAGTGCTGAGGCTAGCTCATACCGATCTGCTCCAAAAACTCGCTCTCTTTCAGCTTCGCTGATGGACTACTTTCAGTCGCTCCCATCTTCACCCTCTAGTCACACCGTCCCCAGAGAAACGCACAATATGAGCGTTCCTTTTTCTACTCAGAGTCCGATTGCAAAACCCATCGAGACACAGTCTGCGATGACTTGCCTGCCACAACCTGAATCTTATGCTTCCTTGTTGGAGCTGAAGATGGAAGATATGTACAACAGACTGGGAAAATGGCGCAAAATGGGCATCGAGATTGCCGAGCATCACCGAGCTGCAACGCTGGCCTCTTTTGCT
Organism: Ustilago crameri; assembly: GCA_024271935.1. NCBI lineage: Eukaryota > Fungi > Basidiomycota > Ustilaginomycetes > Ustilaginales > Ustilaginaceae > Ustilago > Ustilago crameri. The sequence continues at coordinate 592,304 of JANBMJ010000011.1, forward strand.
TCGATGGACGAGGAAGATACCTACGACACCGAAGCCTATGTCTGTCCTGAGGAGGTCGTCGCCGTCCGAACACGATGTCTCATGAGCCTGAGAGAAGAAGATAGGCTAGATGAGCTGCTCATTGCGATCGCTGAGGGGGAACCGTCTATCAGCGACCTGCCATCCACCAGGCGGATTAGGAAGACGAGTCGATTGGAGATGATCGACTGGCAAGCGGACGATGGAGAGGATGGCGGTATTTGATAGGTTTGCGCTGCACCCCGATTTCGGAGTTGGGAAAATCTCGATTTGGCGTTCCACCAGAACTCCAGATCTCCGCCTTCGCCTTCGAGCAGCGACGATGCAGAAAGGGTCTAAGCGAGACTTTTCACGACGATGAACGGCGGCAAAATTGGGTCTGCTAGACTGAAAAAAAAAAAGGCCCGAACGGAATAAGCGAGCCGAACGAACACAAAGATGTTGGCGGACCTCGTTCATATGCAACGATCGTGGATCAAGGTGCTCCCACATCCAATCTGCTGATCAAATGGACAGATAAGCAGGCGATACTATAACACGGCGACTGAGATGGTCCAACGGAGGGGTTTGGCGTGCATACAGAGATACGAGCGGCAAAGGGCGGGCGGCAGCGGCGTACTATAGGTCTGAGAACGTTCACTTAGTTCGGTTGCGAATCATGCTAAGATTAGGCTGATGGTGAAAAAGAGATTTCGGCGGTCTCAGCCTGACCAAAACACTTGCTCTTATAACCGGTCCTTCCTCAGTCCCCCTCTCCCCGTACATCACCACCATCAACGAGCTCACCACCATGCCGTCCAGCAAACCCAGACATACTCGAGACAAGAGCCGTCCTGGCACCAGTCAAGACGTGCACCTCTCGGGCTATACGCTCGTCCCCGTGCCTGTGCTCGACGCAACTATTGGCAACACGGACATTCTCGCTCGCATCACGCTCCACTTCCCACATCCACTCTCCTTGACTCGGATCGAGGATGCGTGGTACAAGCTCGTGTGCGCCTGGCCCATCCTCGCCGCTCGTATCCGCCCCACGCCTTCAGCGCCGAGTGGGCTCTCGTTCATGGTGCCCAGCTCCTCCAAGCTCGCATACCTAGAGAAGCGGTCGAGAGCGAGCGATTCTGTTAAGAACAAGCACATTGTGCTGGTCGATGCGAGGGAGAGATCGATTTCGAGCTACCAGCCGATCGTGGGGCGAGCTGTGGAGGGGAGTTTAAGCAGCGAGAACGTATGTGTGGGTGAGGCGCCGGAGAGGAAGGAGAACGATCAGATGTCTTGCTCCAACGCGTGCATGACGTTCAAAGAGTTGCTGAAGGCGGATCAGAGTTACATTACTGCTCAGGCGACGAGGTGGAGCGATGCAACAACAGTGACGATCGCATTCAGCCATGTAGCGGGGGATGCGTTTTCGATCAAGGCGATCTTCGAAGCGTGGGCAGACGTGCTTAGAGACATGCCGCCAGAACCGTTGCAGGATTTGGGGAAGGATCCGTTTGTCGACTACCTCCCCGGCGGCAGCAAGAGCAGGAACGAAGATGGGAAAGAGATCGGGCTGGGCAAGGGCTGGAGGAAGTACAGCTTTATTCCGAAGGTCAAGTTGATTGCGAACATGCTGTGGGACATCAAAGTCAAGCGACCGGAGAACAAGTTCGCGCAGTACTACATCTACATGCCGGAGAGCAAAGTTCAGGAGCTTCTCGCAGAGGCGAAACGCGATCTGGTCCAATTCCAGCAACGTTGCTCTTCTTCTGAGGAAAAGGACAAGGAGAAGGAGCTCACGGTGAGCACGTTCAACGTCCTCTTTGCGTGGCTGCTGCAGAACATCCACGCCGCCAACTCGAAACCGCGCAAGCTTAGCTCGGTGCTCACCATTGTCAACGCCAAGCGCCGCCCACCCACTGGAAGCGATGTCTCCTCCTACCCCAAGCACCAACTTTGGGGCGGCGCATTTGGGGTACCTCTCAACCCGCTCACTTCTGGCGATTACGCTTCCCTCCCGCTTGGCCAAGTCGCGCTGCACATCCGCGAATCTCTTCAACCCCAGGTTGCGCCAGACAATATGCGCGCCAACTTTGTGACGCAGCTCAAGCACATGCGCTGGCGCGCGCCGAGCGGAGAACTCATCTTCTTCGCCGGACCGAATGATTATTGGTTGGGATGTACGGAGTGGCGCAGCGTCAAGTTCAATTCGATCGATTTCGCCGGGGCAATGGAAGAGGGAGGGGATAGGAAAGGGGAGAAGGAGATGAGGCCGGTGGCGATAGGGACACATATGGAGATTCCAATGACGCAGAGGAACCGATGGGTGATTTTTGGTGAAATGGGCCAGGGCGTCTGGTTCAGCGGCGGTATGACCAAGAAAGAGATCAGGAACAAGAACGGGTTCGGACGGTTCGAGTTTGTATGAGCGCGCACCGGCGGTACCAGTCCTCTTGAGTTAAGTCTAGAGATAGCAATGCACTTCTTTGCAATAGACGACGTCAGTCATGCCTCATACGCCTGTGGTTCTTCCGGGTTGTCAGGACAATCTGTGCCCCACTGACATTGCCCTAGGCGGCACTTGATCCAACCCGAAAATCCACTGCTAGCTGCTCGCCTCGTTCGATGTTCAGTACGATTCAACACAAGCGTCAGAGCCCCACTAGGCGGATTGATGAGGATGAAAACTCGATCAACTTGAGCTCGCAAATCATGCCACCTGTTTTGCTCTGTTCACAGACAACTCAGCACTGCCAATGGAATCGATTGCAAACGATCATGGCATCCACACTACGGGGGTAACAAGTGAGGCAAATCACGGCATGGTACTTGGCGCTTCCCCCGCGTTCTCTGCTGCCTTTACGGTCACCTTCTCCAATGCTGGGATCGCGTCTTCCTTGCACTCGAACTTTGCCTCGCTCTTAATGAAGTCCGGCAATGGCAAATCCTTAATGCCCATCGTCGTTACGAACCCAATAATCGCAAGCGGTACAAACAGCCAGTACGCCTTACTGATCGCGTCGGCATACACCGCTTTCACCACTCCCTGGAGGGGTTCCGGGAGGTGTTTGAGGGACTCTGAGTACGCGACGATGGTAAAATCGTTCAGACCGAGTGGGTTGAGTTGGTCGTAGTAGGGTCTGAGGTGTTTGGCGGCTTGGGTGGAGAAGATCGTGGTGGCCGCAGTGATCCCCCAGACGGCGCCGAAGGTGCGGGTGAACGCGTACGCCGAGGTCGCCGGCTCGAGCCTACTCGCCGGGAGCGACGCCTGGATGGGCGGGAGTGTGATCGGGAACATAATCCCCAACCCGGCGCCGCAAATCATCTGCGAAATCGTCCACTCCCATTTAGCGGTTTCCGTCCTCCACACTGTAATCCATCCAAGCCCGCCGGCCATGAGCGCCCAACCCACGAAAATAAGCGCTTTATAACGACCTGTGAGACTGATGGAGATCCCGGCGACCATGGCGAGTGGGAACGAGGGGGCGGTGAGCGGGAACGACCATATGGCGGATTGGAGTGGAGTGCGCGATTTGACCGCCTGGAAGTAGATCGGGATCATGTAGATGACGCCGTAGAAGATAACTCCATGAAGGAAAGTTTGAAGGTAGGAGAAGGCGACGGTGCGGTTTTCGAAGAGGTCGCGTGGGAAGACGGGTTTCTTCGACAGCGGGTTCGGGATCCACTCAACCACCAAAAACAAGCCCATTCCGATCAACCCGACAACGAGGGGCACCCAAACGCGGTGGTCTGACCAGTGGTACTTAATTCCCCCCTCCGTCACCGCAATCAAAATCGCAGTTACAGAGCCGAACAGGACGGCGTTACCGAAGAGGTCTAGCCTTTGCCACTTTTCCTTTCCGGTGAGGAGGGGGACGCGGATGTTGAGGAAGAGCACGAGGAGGGTGAGGGCGACTGCGCCGATGGGGAGGTTGATCCAGAAGATCCACGGCCACGAGTGCTCGCTAAATGCGCCTCCCAAAATGGGCGCTGCGAAGCCGGCGATGGCAAACACGAGCGCGATCAGTCCAAAGTACAGCCCGCGCTCCCGCAGCGTGGTCAAATCCGACATGATGATCTCGCACATCGAGTGAATCCCTCCCCCGCCCAACCCCTGGATACCTCTCCCGACGACGAGGACGAGGAGCGTCTTGGCGGTGGCGCACACGACTGAGCCGACGAGGAAGATGACGAGGGCCGCGTTGATCGACCATTTGCGTCCGATTGAGCACGAGAGTCCGCCGAAGATCGGCTGCGAGGCAACCATGGGCAGGAGAAACGCTGAGGTGACCCAGTTGGCGGCAATCGAGCTGACGGGCAGGTCGGCAACGATCGCTGGGAGTGCGGTCGAGATCATGGTCATGTCCAACGCCGCGCAGAAGGCGATGAGAAGGAGCGCGATGAAGATCATCCAGAAGCGAAAGTCTTTCTTCACCTTGGGCCCTTGTTCGTCGCCAGTACCAGAGTGGTTTGAGATGGCGCTTCGCGGCGTGTCGTTGCTCGACTCAAACGCCGAATCCAAGCTGCTGGGCGACCCAGCTTGCACCTCGGGCGAATGCACCGAGGAAGGTGCGGAGTGGAACTTTTCGTCCATGCTGTATAGGGAGAATCTCGACCCGGGCGATGACGGTGAGAAAGATGGCGTGGGACAGGGCGAAGGAGATAGTTTGTCGCGATTGGCTTGCTGTTGCTGAGCGCGAAGATTTTGAGCTCGGACGTAATGGTAGTTGTGGGTGTGCCACTCGCTGTCTCGAGATGAACGTCGATATCGGAGAGAAGAGATGCTGAGATTTTTTCGACGAACTTGATGATAAGGCGGAGGAGACCGAGCGGTGATGGGAGTTGGAGGGAGAGGAGACGTTACCAACGGTCTGTCGTGCGGTGAGGGCTTGAAGAGGCTGTCCTGGGAATGCGGAGACTTGAACAACGTCCAGTTTTGCTTGGCTGTCCCCGGCGTAGAAGGGTATGGCTGCAAAGAGCTGGATGCCTGCTTGGACGGGACTGCTCGGGAAATGCTTTCCGTGCTAGCAGAGCTCGATGGGGAAAGGGATTTCCACGGCGTACTGATGTGGATCTCTGGAGTGATGCAGGCTTCGGGGAAGATCGAGGACGAGGACGAGGCGAGGCTGTCTAGTCCTGTGCAGGAGCGAGTAGAAATGTGCAGAGCAAGCTGCCTCCTACCTGAGGAGCGGTTGTGATCGTTCCGACTATCTTGAGAGCTGTTGCTGAAAACTGCGGGCTTGCTTTGCGCGGAAGATTCTTCATTGGTACCTTCGATTTGAGCTTCCCACTGCTCGTCTCTCGACGCACTGGGAGGCACGTAGCGGGTGTAAACCTCCCAACCTGGGCCCCAATCTGGTTCATCCAGCACCCGAGCATGCTCCAGCGGAGGCTGAGAGCACTCGAGAGCAATATCTTCCTCGCTAACCATGTTTGGAGAGGCGAGTGGAACCGCATTGCTTTTGCTGGAAGCGTTGCTGCTGCGTCTGCGCATCGTTGCTATAATTGTGCTGTACCTGCCAACACTGCGACGATTGAATGAGAAAGCTGTCAGAGAAGCTAGTCTCGGCAATAAAGTGCTAGCTTCGGGAAGAAAAAAACGAGGGTCGGAGAATTATCGTCTGGGAATCAGACTTTTCTGGGTGTACGCCATGGGAAAACAACCGCAAAAGTCGGCAGCAGAGATAGTGCGGAACTCTGTTTAGTACTTGCGCAGCCGATTGGAACCGCACAATGGAGAATAGAATGAGCAAGACTGAGACACCAGATAGGAAGAACGGCAAAAGAAAGTGTTTGTTGTAGAAATTGCGTAAGAACCTGAGGACGGCTTAAGGAGAGACAGAACAGATAAGGAAGGAGGTGGAGATGCTGTATGGAGATGAACATGAAGGAAAGCGCTTCTATGTCGGAGCATTATAAGCGAGCATGCGTCTCGGGTAAATCATGTGTTGGCGAAGAAAGTCGCATCGTGGAGGCTACACTTGCAGGGCTGGCTTTCATCCGTGTGAAAGAGGTCCGACCTTGTCATGCGGTTGAGCAGAGATTACCGCGGCACACTGTGAGCTATATAGCTGGAAGCGAGGGCGCAAGGACGGCGCTGCGTGTATCACTCAACCGTTAGCGTCGAGCCTGTCTGGGCGTGCATATGGCGCTGTGTTGTTTGCTGCCTGCCATGTCACCGGAAATGTGTCCCAACCGGGGCTGCATTTCCGCGGGATCTGTGCTTTTGATGAAATTTGGTTGTCTCGCTTATATGGCAGATCATGGTTTAGCGCGGATTTTAGCGTCAGTCCTCTGTTGCAGTGTTCCACGTTGCATCTGCTTGTACCATGGCCTACCAGCATATTTGTTCCCATCCATCCGGTCGTTGTTCCGCTCGCATCGTCGCTGATCACATTGAGACGACAATGTGATATGCAAGCCACTGTCCATGCGAGCGACACTTTCACGGACTGACCTGCGATGCAAATTGGCCGAAATACTCGCAGAAAATTCGTTCAGCTCGCTCCTCTTGGCACGACTTGAGCAGATCCATTCTCCATCTGCAAACAAGAGAAAAATGCGGAGTAAGACCCGTTGTGTCTGCTGCGAGTCGGCGCAACAAAAGGTATTCCATGACAACCACAACCGATGGGACAATGCTGTCTGGGGGATGGGCGTGAGCGGAATGGGCGGTAGCGACGCTGATAAACAAATCGAACGGTCAATTAGCGCGGTTCGCCTCTTTCGTTGAACCATGATTACAATATTTTAAAACACAATCGTGTGTTTCACTACTTTTAGGCGCTGACCGATTACAAAATACGAAACGGAGCATTACAAATATGGCAATTCGAAAACCATTCAACGCATAAACTCGCACGCTCAACTTGACACCTGTCGTCAGCCGGCTGTTCTGCCTGGCTTCTATTGTGTGCCCCATACTTCTGATTCGCTGACAGCCAGAGATCTCGACGTTGCAGAATGAAAAGAGAACTAACATGACAAGACACTGGCCAAGGACATTCAGAGGCGAGCAGAGCAGAGACGAGCAGCGACATCTGCATCGCTATCGGTGCAGCCATTCTGCGCGGCTGCGGCGGCGCACACTCGCATCCAGCCGATCGTGCGCGCCATCAGCTGCTCCATCTTCTCGGGCTCGTGGAACTTGCAGTCGAACCCAAGCTGGAAACGAAGCTTACCATCAATAGTCAGCATACTGATCCAGGGAGAGGCGTTGACTTGGCGGCCCAGGTGCTTGGCATCGGTGCGTTCTAGCCACAAGCCGGTCGATCGTGCGGATGCAGAGGAGGGTTCGAATCGGGGTAGCACTTGGAACTTTCCAATCGATGAGAAGCCTGGGGCTTGAGGTCCGATGATCTTGGCAAGCTCATCCTGCGAAGGAGGTGGCGAAGCCTTGTTGGCGGCTTCGATCTGACGCCATTGCTCGGTCAAGCCGGAGATGGCGCCCTCCGCGACGAAGGGGAGTGCTGCAATGCAGTGAGGGTCAGCGAGGTGCTTGTCCAGCTCATGGCGGATTCGCTGAGACACCAAGACGAGATCATGCAGTCGAGAAGCGTCGGGTTCCAGTGACACGCTGGTGTTGAGAGGAATCCAAAGAAAAACAGCATCGGATCCTAAAGGCGTCAGATACTCGCGCTTGAGCCATCGTCGCACATTGCGTACCATCCCCATCAAAGCACCCGTGCTGGTGGCTTTGCGTTCCGGGAACGTCTCTGCAGTCGCCATCATCGTGGCTGCCGAAGCCAGGTAGGTAACGCCAGACCTGACCGACCTTGCGTACTTGAACAGATCATTTGATTCGGCGACGTCAAGCGTGCGCACGATGCAGATCGTCTCGTGTTTGCGCGTGTTCCAAGACGATGCTGGCGTCAGCGCAAGGGATTCGCCGATCTTGTCTGAGATGAGCTGCGAGTTGGCTTGAGCCGCTTCGATAGCTTGCTTGACGTCTTGAGATGAAGGCTTGTATTGCTTCTGGTGAACTGTAACAGTACTGCGTGGAAGTCGAGCGAATACGTCGAGCTCCTCGGCTGTGGGAATGTAGATCGAGTCGTAGTTGGAAGAAGGAGCCGCATCAATTACGCATTGCAACAACACGTTGTTCATCTCGACGATGCTTCCTCCGTCGGTCACAGCGTGAGCTACGTTCCAGATGAAATGGGCTGTGCGATCTGTGTTATCACCAGCTCTGGGTAGAACCAGGTAGAGCATCGATTGCTTGCCCTCCGTAGGCAGAGCTCGATTGTAGGTGAAAGCCTCCACCTCCTCGTAGCTGCTTGCTCCTCGCTCGCCCAGCCGCATAACGACCAGGGTCTGCTCGACCCACTTGCGCAACGACTGTTCATCGCTGAGCACGCGATACCTGAACGTCTGTGGCCGAGAGGGATCAGCATGCGTGTCCATCTCCACGCCGACTTCAGGTCGCAGATATCGAGTTCGGATCCATGCTTCTCTCACTCGAGCAACGAGGTCATCAAGCTCGAGCTGAGTGCCCGCGATTTGAGAAGACTTGGGATGATGCAGTCGAAACGTCATTGTCATCGATAGCTCCGTGTGACCGTAAGCGATGTTCTCGTTGAACGAAGCAGATGCTTCCTGGCCGATGCAGTGGCGGGTCCACACCCCAGCCTCTGCTTCGCGCCATTTGTACGGATCGAGCTGCTGGACTTGGAGCGACATGTTGGGAGATTGAATTGTCGAGTTGAATGACGGGAAGATTTGAGTGGCCTCGTAGAGCGGCGCAGATGGTGGACTAGAAGCACGATGATGTCCAGCCAAGATCAGTAGATACAGTATATTGTTGTGGCCGAGGTTTGGCTCACGCGGCTAAAGCCGATTTTTCCCAAGCGCGGCTATCTACTCCACACCTTGCTACCGGCGCTCGATACTCCCTTTTTCGTGTGCGCCACGTCCGGTGCAGGAGCAGGGTCCTTCACTGCGACCCCTGAGGGTATCAACAGCGACAGCAGCACCTGTCTCACTGATCACTTCCTGAAAGGAAAGGAGTTGTGCTTTTAAGACGATCTGGGGTCAACCATCTGCATCTACTGGAGGCCTTGCTGGCCGCAAAAGTTGGCGTACAATAAGAAGGGGGCCTGGGAGCGCGATCGGATCGTGCAAGTAGCCGACATCGGGGATCAAAGCTTCAGCCGACAAGGGTCCCTTACTCTCCCTCTTCATTACATTCATCGAGCCATCGCCCTTCGCATCGGACCCACTAACTCAGTGTGAGCACGTACCTCTTGAGCATGACCCTGTTCACACAACGGCCGAGACAATTGCTACGGAACAAGATGATCCACTCTCACAGATGGTTCAACTTCGCGAAAAATGGGAGGAGCCGCGACGACGACGTTTTGCGAACAAGAGCCATTCTATCCCGAGAACATGTCTGGGAGAGCTGGCTTCTGTCGGTTTCCAATCTAACTAGTTGATACCAACAATATTTGCGGGGCGCTCAATGTGACAGGCTAAAATCATAAGCGAGGCCACCTCAAACCTTTTTTTTCTTCTCGATGGCAGCCAATCAATTTGCCGATCAACACGTTGATTAATGCAGAATTCATGGTACCGATATAGCTGCGTTCTGCCTACGGTAGCCGAATTCTGGGTCTCTTATTTTTGGCGTAGTCTACTATGCACCATAGCCGAGCTTCATGCGATCTTCTGTCTTTGTTTGTAGCGATCAGGTGTGCCCTCGGACGGTCCTGGTCTGTCAATGCCAGCGATGGCACCCAAAACAAAGTCTGTTCATCAGAGACACTTTATCAGCAATGCTTCTTTTCCTTTGCTTGCGGCTCAACTTCGCTTGGCAGAGCCGCTAGTACTTGAACACCAAGTTCGAGGATTTCTAGCGACTGGGACACAGCCGGTTAGACCGAAGAAAGGTGAGCAATTGAATGAACATTCCCGTGACAGACGAGTGTATTAGTGACAGGTAGCATTCTACAGAGAGACGGAACATGGGTATCTAGTCTAGTGTGCAGTGGCAGTAGAAGCGGCGCTCGAGAGCAATGCTGGCGTGAATTCGGCCTCGCTCTTGAGGTCGACACTTTCCATGGCAAGCGCTTCGACGCTGCTCTTCTTCGTAACAGAGCCGCGCTTATCATGCTTTTGCTGATGGTAGAGCATGGCCTGGGTCTCGATGAGTTTGGCAGCAGCAGGCGCACCACCGGCGATTCGGCTGCGTGTCGACCAGACCTTGGTGTTGCGTCGAATTTGCTCAGCCTCTTCTCCAGAGAGCATTCGCTTCATCTTGTCCACCATGTCGTCTTCATTGAGGTAAGGAGCGTACTTGCTGCGAAGTCCAATACCGAACTTCTCGGCCAAGATGGCATACTCGTGTGTGTCAAACCACTGCGAAAGAACCATCTGTGGAAGACCGTAGTGAACTGCTTCGTTGAAAGAGTTGCCTCCGCCATGGTGAATCACCACCTTGACCGCAGGGTGCTTGTAGATGCGGCGCTGGTCCGCAACCCATCGAGTGAAGCGCACGTACTCGAGTCCTTCAAACTCGGATAGTGTGTGCTGCGAGTAGCCCTTCTCCTCGTCAGCCTTGCGTCGGAGCTTGATGTTGTTCTTGATTGCTTCGCTGAGCTTTTCTGCTACCAGCGTCGAGGCACCACTGGGTCTCCTTGAGTCGAGGATAGGACGCTTCTCGTCGATATCAGGAGTAGTTAGGGTCTTTGGACTTCCAACAGGAGATGTCGCTCCAGGGCTGTTCGGACTCTGCTTGGGCTTGTTGAGCTTGAACAGAAGCTTGACCTTGCCGTTACTCTCGCGGTATAGACGCTCAAATGCGCGCAAAGCCGCTCGTACCTCCTCGTCTGTCCACAGGAACATACTGCCCATGTTCAGGTAGACCACCGACTGTCCATCTTCGTGTGCAGCGTCCAGCCACTCGACGTCAGGGTCAAAGGAGCCTTTAGTTGACGGTGGGAACGAGGGCTGGAAAGTAGCGGATGCGGTTGGGCTCTTGAGGGATGCAGGTACAGAGTGAGCCGGGCTATCGTGGTTCTCGGGATCGCTGGTAACACCCGCGCCAACGAAAGTGATCTGATGGGGCTGTCGGACAGCATCACACAGGCCGGGAGTGTTGAAATGGATACCACCAACGCAGTTGCGGTCCTTCCACAGAGGTGGAACGATAGCACTGTCGCCGTTGAAGCCCATCGACTCGAGACCAAAGTCATTCTTGAGAACGCTCCTTCGCGCATAAAGCTCTTTCTTGACCAAGTTGCCGTACGTCTCGCGCACAGTAAGCTTGAAGTTCTCCAACGCAGCAAGGATGGTGGGACTCCTACGGGTACCCATGGGGTGCGGGTCAAACAAGTTCTTGCGAGATGCCGTCAGAGATGGAGAGCAAGGAACAGTGAACATGAACGGAAGACCAGTCATGCGTGTGCCCGCGATGACTGTGGGTGATAGCGCATCGACGACAACTGTTCCAGGGCACAACAGACAACGACATTATTAACAATGGGAAGAAAGGATGTCAGAATGAGTTTTCCCAAACGTGTCCCTTGCTATTTAGGAAGTGTAACTCACTCATGTCGGGTTCCATCTCGAGAAGGCGGTCACACACGTTGGTCGCCGCTTCGCGGAACTGCTTGCGTGGAACCAGGGCTACAGTCTGATGGGCTTCCATGCTAGTGTAGTCACCGGGCTGCTTTCGCATATCCTTAAGTGCAGCCTGAATCTCGCGAGTGAGATCCTCGACGGCCTTCTGCCTACCCAAGTCGCAGTAATGGATCCTTGCTTGCAGAAGAGGATCATTCTGCTCGTTACGGAAGTTGTCGATGGCGCCGCGGAAGGAAGAGCCTGTGAAGATAGTCACGTCATGGCCAAGTCGGATCAGCTCGTAGCATGTGGCGAGGAGGACGTTGATCTCCCCACGTGCCGGGATAGAAAGCAAAGCGATCTTCATATTGAAGAGATGAAGGTAGCGAAGAAGTCACCTGTGGACAGATGAGAGCAGAAGGTCAGATCTTGATGACAAGCGTCAAGCAGCCTCGAGAAGGTGTAGGCTAATGATGCGGTGGCTGAGGAGGACGCTCCAAACGATATCGGCGGGATGGGCGACTGACGTGGTGTCTTGAGCGGGCATATGATTGTTTTTATGGTAAAGTAAGGGAGGATGTCATGGCCGTACGAGCGTTGAGGCTTTTGCGAAGACCTCGGCGGAAGAATTATGGACGGCGTATGCAGTCTCACTGTAACTGTTTGCCTCTAGAAGCTACTTGGGCAAGCGAGTTCGGCAGTGTGTTTGAAGTCTCATAGAACTTCGCAGCGTTGAGACAGAGGGAAGTTGTGGCAGTCGGCGTTGAGAAGCGAAGAAGGACCGATACTGACCAGTCTCACTCCTGGGATGGAAGAATATTGGCGGATAACGCCCTCATCAGAATCACACCGAGACTGCAACTGCATTGCGCCGAGCGCACAGCCCTCTTTCATTGGCATAGTGCCCCTCCAGCATCAGGCAGGGGCTAGAGGCCCCTGCTCCCCCGCACATTGTCAAGATGACTGTATCTAATTGTCACCGCAAGCCGATGCAAAAGGTCGAGAGACCAACTTCGTGCTCGGACCTAGGAAAGTTTGTGCAACACCACGCCTCGGGCTATGCAGCATTTGACGTCTCATTGCGAGCTGCGAACAATTGCGAAGCAAACAAAGACGTGATACATTTGCTGCCGAGATTGGCCGAGTCTCGCAGAGCATGCTTGTAGTAAGACTAGCTGCAGGCGGCTGATACTGGAAATGTGAGGTACGATTTCATATAGATCTTTGCTCTCTATTGTTCGGTCAAAGTACGAGAAAGAAGATCGTGAAAGGCTGTCAGAAATTCCCATGGGCAGACGACGACGGACAGTGCTGCTCAGAACGGCGTCAAGCGCATTTGTCGCACAGATGTGGGCATAAACCATGCAACGTAGACGAATCAAGCCCGCATAATGGCTCAAGAATTAAGATGAGGTGAGACGTTCGTTGCTCCAGCAGGTGTTTGAGGCGTTTGGACGCATTAGCGCGTTGTAAGAAGGAAGAGGCGCATCCGGAACGGTCGTTTCGGTGTTGGTGACCGACCCTGTTTTTGGAAACCGGACAGCTGAGAGGCTAAAGAATCAGGCTAAGCTCGCTTAAAGATGCTAGCATGGAAGCCTCGGCGCACACCCAGAAACGGTTCAAAATGGGTGCTATCATTGATAGTGCGCTCGTTTTTGCCAACGTTGGGCATGCTCGCTCAACATATACAATATATACCCAAACACAAGAAGGTTGTATCACACTTTGAGTATAGGGCTTGATAAGACGATGACTTGATTGAGCTGAGCGTATAGAAAGCACAGACACACGCGAGGAACGGCCGAATCTGCATGACTAGTTTGGGTTGGTCGTCAAGAGGTTGGCTCTACAGCCAACGCTAGTGGAAACAATTGATCGACCCAATGAATTCAGTCGCAGATCTGGAACCACACCTGACCAGCTCGTGGCAGATGGAACGAAGACGTAACCAACGCTCTGTCACGGTGGTTTACCCTATCTTTGCCAATCAAGCAGCTGCCTCACGTCCTGTACGTTTCCTGAGACCTTTCTCATACTGCGAAACGAGGTGACAATCTGATGCCATGAGAAGCCAGCAGGTGCACAGAAGCGCAACAGAAGGCCGAAGCAACAATCAACTCAATAGAAGCCGCTAAATTTGAAACGACACGAAGCGGCGGCTGCCTCTCCGATGCACTCATTTGATGCTAAGCGATGCCGACGATCGTCAGAGCCTCTGCTGACGATCTTGCGACCTCCACCTTCTCCGTAGCAAGCAACATGACCGTTTACGGTGATCACCTATACTGTTCGTATCTAAAGATGGGAAGTGAGAACACGATCTCGGCACATTTTTAGCAGCGGGGCAATCTTGTGAAGGCATTCACATCATCCCAAGCCGACAACAGTGCTATGAGATTGGGTAGGTATCAAGGGTTCCTATCTGGGTTACGTATAGTGGAACAGACCGTGCAGAACCGGTAAGTGCGGGTGGGTGCCAAGTGACGAACTGACACAGCACCCAAGACGCCCGAAGCAGAGAGACAAGGGCCGTGCCGTCGCACTAGGCTCGGAAATGTTGCGGATCCTCGGTATGCCTGCATTCATCAAGGTATGCTCTGCTCGACACCAAAGGGCGTCCTTCATACCACCGGCGAAAGAGGCGTAATCTGCTGTCAGTGCTGGTCACTGCGCTTTCACACCCTCGCTTGTTTGGTAAAATTTCCGAAGCGGCGCTAACCAACAGGCGAATGCTGCAGTCCGCGGAACAGTCGGTCGCACTTGGCGATTTCCCTCAGTTTTCCGTCGCTGTCCCAAGCGGCGACGGCGATTTGGTGTTGGTTTAGCCAAACCATCTTGCCGGTCATTTTGCGAATGCGACCACAGAAGATGGCACTAAAAGCTAGACAGACTTCAGTAAGCGAGACCGCAACCATTGGCCACAGACTCTGGAATGGTCTCTCATGTTACTGTGAAGATTGACTTGACTCTTCTGAGCCGCTTACGAGATGAATCCAGCTGGCGTATCAGCCCGAGCCGCGAGTGCATCGATAGCGATCCGAACGCTGTAGCCCCCAGCTCAAGACTAAACCCGAAAGGGGAAACGCTCGGACCTGTGCTTTCGACCATTTGTTCGTGCGCTCTTGGCGACAGTGCAACAGGTGCTCATGCTGCAATTATTATGACCGTACAGGCCGTGAAGCCTGCTTGAAACAGCTCTGCAGCCTTAGCGCAATGAGTTTGTGTGTGCGTGGTTGAGTGAGCCAATGTTGAGCACTGACCAAACGCTGTTCCCATCTACTTTGGCCGCGTATCCAGTGCTCCTCTTGTTCTCTAAAAGGCTGTGAAGAGCTATCTTCTCTTCTCGAGACCATCAAGCTCGTCTTCTCGACTCTCTCTATTCACCCTCTGCTCCCCTAAGCCTTCACTGTCTTCCATCGCACCCGTTCCACCTCATTACTCATACGTCCACTGCAATCATGTCGAGCGATCAACTTTGGAAGCAAGTCTCCCCTACCACGGCCCGTAGGCCTCTCATTGGCATCGAAAAGATGCTCAACTACGCTGAATACTATCAGAACGGCAACTTTCAGCTTACCATCTCAATGGAGTTTGAGACTAATGTCGCGCCAGAACTTCTCCGCAGGCGTTTCGGTCTCGCTCTCTGGATCGTGCGGGGCTTCCTTCCAGAGCTCGGTGTGTGGTCTGTTGGAACAAATGCGCATGGCTCAGTAGACCTCGACCACGTGACTTTCGACGCGATCCAGACTGTCGAAGAGGCTCAAAAATGGATCGACGAAACCGCCATCTGCGTCGAGGATGGCACCACCGCTTTGCAAGTCGTAGACTATTTGTCGAACCACCGCATTGAACCCCTTGGAAAGCAATTCCGTGCCTATCTCGTCTCCAACCCATCTCAGGGTAATAGATCTCTTGTCCTCAATGCTTCTCACGTCGTTAACGGTCATCGCTTGCTCTTCCAGGGCTGTGCTATTGTCCAAGCTCTTCTGGACGGCAGACTCGCTGCTCTCACCGCAACCACTGAGGACCCTCGTCAAGCTCTTCATGACATCTTTGCGCCCGAAGATCTGGCACGGCTGATTTCAAATCTGCCTCAGAGTCTCAACACCGCTTACAACGACAAGTTCAATCCCGGTCCCACAGAGATCGAAGCTGGATTGGAGAAGCTCGGCGACCGTGTCGTGAACAGCGCTCAGCCTACCATCGGTATCCCACGATTTGATGCTCCAGCTCAGAATCCAACATACACGCTTGGGACTGTCAATGGAGAGCCGCTCACCATGCTCAACTTGAGGCGCAGCATCGGTGCGACTGAGCATCACATGCTTCACAAAGCGTACAAGAAGCGTGGCTCGTCCCTGCCATCCTTCGTCTATGCATGCCTCGTCAACAGCATCGACCGAAGATGCAGGGTCAGCACCTCAGATCCAGGCGAAACCCCAGGCGCCAACCTTGTCTACTCGGCGCACGCAAGCCGCTGGTTGCCGTTAGAAACCTTCATGTCCCGCAATCTGGTGAACATGGCCATTACACTTGGCTCTGCTTATGTCACTCCCGAGGAGCTTCGATCAAGGCAGCGTGGGCGTGATTTAAACGAAGACGAACTGTTCGCCCTCGCCAAGACCATCCGAGCCAAACAGGAACGCTTCCTCGACTCTCCACACATCATCTCGGCAATGGAACAGTTGGGCCATGACGTATCTTCAATGGTTGCCGAAGTCGCAGCCGAGCAGGCTCGAAAAGGTACGGACAAATATGTAGCCCTTTGCGAGAATGCTCCCGCCATCTGCCCTCCGACGCTGACTTCTCAAAACGAGGTCAAGCTAAAAAGATTGTACACTGCAGAAGGCGCTTCCTTCGATCCCAAGCCTAGGAAGCCTGACGGCGAATATCTCTACTTCCTCGAGGGCGTTCTGGGCGGTAGAACCACCGACGCGACCGTCTGCTTCGCATTGTGGAGCTTCGCCGGCATCTTGACACTCCAGGCTCACTTCGACTCTCGCTTCTTCGACGCAAAGATCATCGAAACGATTCTCGACGACGTAATCCTTCAATTTCGACGCTCTGCAGCCAACGCTGTCGACGATCACCCCGAAGCCAAGCTTTAAAGTGCTGCAACTATGTCTTTCCGTAGCTGTCCACTTGTCGTCTCCATGCTGTTTTATCTATCTCCTTGATTGATTCTGTTCACGGAAACGCGCCGGCATCTGCACTTTATGTATTATGATGTCCAACTGACGATGTAAGCTCTTCTCCCTGCCTTAGATTTTAACTTATTGCCCCCCCATTTCCTCCCTCTGCAGTTTCTATTCTTTCCTTTCGTTCCTTGTTTCGTTCGAAGGGCGAGCCTCGGATCTTTGTGTTGCAGAACGCTTGCGCGCACAGATTCAGTGCGGTACAACGGCTCTTGAGCTCCTCACGAAGAATTAGCCGAGCACTTGAGCCTAAACCCTCGAGCAAGTCACTCATCGGTGCAAGAACTTTTTGTGAGATCACATTTGCTTTACTGCAAAAGTCGTCGTGCATGTACTATGTGCGATAGGATATATAGACGGATCGGGTTAGGGTTAGGGTTAGGGTTAGGGTTAGGGTTAGGGTTAGGGTTAGGGTTAGGGTTAGGGTTAGGGTTAGGGTTAGGGTTAGGGTTAGGGTTAGGGTTAGGGTTAGGTTAGGGTTAGGGTTAGGGTTAGGGTTAGGGTTAGGGTAGGGTTAGGGTTAGGGTTAGGGTTAGGGTTAGGGTAGGGTTAGGAAGACACATGAATACTATCTCCTCTCCATGAACGACGGTGCACAAAAAACAAAACAATAAATAAAACAAACAAAAAAGAATAAAAAAAAAAAAACACCCTCAAAAAAAAAACCAAAAACCAAACAGTAAAAATCTCAAAAAAAAGGTTGGGAAAAAAAAAGACCCACCCACCCCGCCCACCCCCCCCCCCCCCCCCCCCCCAACCCACGCACACCACCGCCCACTCCCCCCACCCCCCCCCCCCACCCCCCCCCCTCCTCCCCTCCCTCCCCCCCCCACCCTCCCCCCTCACCACCCCCAACTCTCCCCACTCCCCACTCACCCCCCCCCTCCCCCCCCCCCCCGCCCCCCCCGACCCCCTACCCCCCCCCCCCCCCCCACCGCACCCCCCCCCG